>CM024638.1:31960506-32609631 GCA_014182715.1 Eucalyptus cloeziana
TGCTTAAACGCTTTTGTAAATCAATTATGTCGATATTAGCATTTTTTTTTTTTTGGTCCCCTCTAGGCCCTCCAATAATCCCATTTTTCTCCTAGTATTCAACATTAGCGAATGAAGCCTTGCTCCCCCATTCTTTTATATGGTTTCTTGCGCCCTCCTCCTTCCCGACTCGTTCAACTCTCGCACGACAGACCGCTCGTTAAAAACCCCAGCCGTTTCCTCCATGGACTTCCTTACAGAAGACTTCCACACGCAAATCCGACCGATCCCCCTCGGTGAAATCCATGGGCAGGGAGCGCTCCTCCGTGGACGACGTAGAGTCCAACCCGCAGCTGCAGCCGCCGCCGCCGCTGCCGCTTCAGCCCCACTCGTGCCAGTGTGGCTCCCCAGAGGACAGCTACGTCCAGATGGCGTGTCGTTTGATCGGCCACCTGGCGAACCACCTGCCGACTGGCTCCTTCTTCTCCTTCGAGCTTCTCTCCGGCCTCTCGAGCTGCAAGAACAAGGCGGTGACCATCATGCTCTTGTCCACTTTCGGCATCGCGTGCTTCTTCTCGTGCTTCACCGACAGTTTCCGCGTCTGCGGCCGAACCTACTTCACGTTCCTCACATGCGATAATAGCTCATGCGGCCAGAGTTGTTCTTGGAACTCTTGCAAAAATAACCAACGTCGAGACACGTGTCGTCCGCACCGATGCAATCGTGGGATCCGGCCCTCGGACTTCATCCACGCCGTCACATCGACAGCAGTTTACGCGGTGTTCGTGTTTTCCAACCCAAACGTGACGGATTCGTTTTACCCGTACGCCCCGAACTGGCTACTTCAGTTCCTCCAGTGGCTGCGCCTCCTGATCTTCATCCTCGCCGCTGCCGTGTTCTGCAAGTTCCCGACTCGCCACCGTGGAATCGGCTTTGCTGTTGTTACGGCTCGTCCCTGTAGTTGTAATAAGAGATCGAAGAATTTAAGCAAGGAAGGCTCTTCAAGTAAAGCACAAAAGAAGTGACTATGCATGGTTTGGGTTTTTGCACTTTGCAGTTGTGCTTGAACAATTAGTTGTTGGGGAATGTTATAAGATTATCTTCTTGTCCCTTCACATTGTAAGCGAATCGTCTTTTTGTACAATTGACTTTTTGAAATGATTTTATAGAATTGAATCAATGATATATTATAAAATGGAAAACTGTAATGTAGACCCCAAGACAAAAAGAATTCGAACCCTGTGTATTTTAATTGTGCCGTGGTTGATTCAACAAATCATTTCAACAACGGAAGAGTTCACGCACTATTTTGTTCGATGTCATGCTCGAGAGATCGCTTGTGGAGTTGAAACTTTTTAAGATAATTCGAAACGCATGCTAATAGGTACCGGAAAGGATACATGAATATATAGATCTCAAAGTAAAGCAAATCAGAGCAAAGTAAAACCCAGATTACTACAAAATGAAGTCAAATTGAAAAAACATGAAGGTTCAATAGAGCAACAATAGGGTTAAGCACATACTCATTCTATAAGAGCTGTCAAGTAAAATAATCGATGGTTGATTGCTAAATCCTGCATCATCGTCAGTAATAAGTACACGACAAGAAAACACAAACTAAATCAACAAAAGAGGGAGGGGAGCCCTTGTGGCTGAAGGTTGAAGAACACGATGAAAATAGAAGAGAGATGTAGAAAAAAGACTTTTTCGCTACAAAAAATCAAAGATTATAAGAGGGGATAAATTGAATGTTTTTTTCGTGAAAAATGTGAAGAGAAGTGAATAGATTGTGCCATTGAAATGAAAAGAATGATGAAGTGACGGTCCTTAATCCACCCTCAGAGTAACGACTTGCTCAAGGCCACAGATTCTTCACACAAACCCCAAAATGCTAGTTATTTGCTACGAAAATTGATTAGAATGACTACATTGAAATTTACACAAATATTTGGGATGAATTTGGCAAAAATGAAAAGTATGGGACTAAATTGCCATACATACAATAAGTTTAAGATTGATTTGACAATTATTTTTTTTTCTCATATTAACACGCATAAAAAGTTTGTACATAGGATTTAAGGGAGAAAAACGAATAAAATAATTTTTTATAGAGATTACTACCAAAAGAAAAGGTTTATACTACGAAAAACCAGCAAATACATGGAAGGTGCATATTAGGGGTGAGCATGGTCTAGGTTGGGCCAATCCACCCCTAATCCTAAGATCAACCCACAAAGTGTTGATCCTCAATTTTTGGAACCGATGACCGACCATATTGAGTTTGAGACTGAGGACCAGATTGTCCCAATGGTTTTGATCGATTCCAAACTCAACCCAAGACCAACCGATAATTTTTTTGCTTCATTTTTTGTACTCCTTCAAAAGGCGACCGATGATCGAACTGACCCAATGGGTTCAGTCCGGTTTTAGGATCAACTTAGGACCAACCAATAATTTTTTTGTTTCATTTCTTCTACTCCTTGAAAAGGCGATCGAGGACTAGACCGACCCAAGAGGTTCGGCAACAAGCGAGGTCAGCGAAGAGAGACAAGCGGCAAGCGTAAAATGGGGCGAGCGTCAAGCAACAAGCGGGGCAAGCGTTAGGCAACAAGCGGCAAGTGACATGAGTCAAGCAAGCGTCGAGTAGCGAGTGATGAAGTTGTTTCTTTCGATATTGGCAAATTGAAGACTAAGAGAACAAAGAAGATAGAAGAGAATGAATACTAGAGGAGGATATCATGAAGAGCTATCTATGATGTTTTGGATGCCATGAGGATTCCTCACATAGACATTTTCCTCATTTGTAAATTATGACTGTTGATACCGTAAAAAACATTAAAAGTCTAAGCTATTAAAAAACAATGTAAAACTACTTAGACTCCTCACTAAGGAACCATTTAATGCTATCGATGCCATTTGACTTAGGGTTTTCTTTATATAAAAAATTATAAATAATATTATAGATACATAATATATAATATATTTTAGATATATTATATATAATACATACAGTCAATATTGGTTTAGGTTGGATCAACCCTAAACTCCCAAGATCGAGGATCAACTCGCACAATGCTTGTCTAGAGATCCCAGGATCCAGGACCAACCCAATCCCCTTGAGAACCGAACTAGGACTGGCAGGGTTGGGCCGATCCAAGGTTGATCCAAAGTTGACCCTAGATCGATGCTTACTCCCAATGCATATGGAGCTAGATATTATATTGTATCAATTAAGAAAGACCTATCGTGACTTAGAGTAGAAACCAAACAACAAAGTTTGTAGGTTTCTTGGAGAAACTTGGGGCCCAAAATAGACTGTTACAATCATGGTGGGTTAGGACTATTAAGCTAGTCAAACCCAAACGTAAATCACCTATGCAGAAGCATAATCTTCTATCAATCAATCATTAAGAACATATATTGAGAATTTTTTTGGTCAAAAGAAAATTGTATCCATTACTCACAATGATAGGTGAGAGCTACATAGACTTTGTTGTAAATCCAAGCATAGCAAAGTTCAAAATACTCCTAAGCAAAGCCAAATCTAAAAAATAAGGAGGATTAATAGAGAATTAGCAAGGTTTAGTACACGCTCCCTCCATAAAAACAAATCTGTCAAGCAAAATAATCGACGGTCAATCTCTAGATCTCATATTTTTGTCAATGATGAGCACACACCGATATTCTTTCTTGGGTAACTACCACTTTGCCAATTACCAATGCACACTTAGCTTTAGCTTCCTTTATACTATCGTCGTACAAAGATAATCAAGATAATTTTAACAAAACACAAATCTAACATTTGGGAGAGTAAATTTTCGTGCTTCAATGAGATGCCAGAACTCCTACAATCACCTTTGAGGTTGGAGGTAAAGCACTTGCACATGAATAGAGTACTAGGGTATCAAATCCCCAAAAACATATTATTAAACTTCCAAACCTAGATTGGGAGAGGATAGCTCCTAGATTAAGAACTAGATTAAGGTGTTCAAACTCTTATATCTAGAAGTAGATTGGGGGAAAAAGAGTCTTCAAATTTAGATCGAGAGAGAAGAAGAATAAGGAAAGAACAAGAAAACACAATCAAAATCAACAAAAGAGGGAGGGGAGGTTGAGACTAACTTAAACCCTCCCAATATGGCTAAAGGTTGAAAAGACAATGGAGAGGAAACGAAGAGGCAAGCGGGAGACACGAGAACTCAAAAGACATGCTAAAGTAAATATAAAGGAGTTAAGAAGATAGAAAATATGCAAATCAGATTTATAGTGGTTCGACCTTCTACTTGACTTACTTCACTCTCCTAACTCTAACGACCTTAATAAGATAGTAATCCATTATGTAATCCTTGAGATTTTACTACTTATATATAGTGTTTTTCCTATACAAAACTTCAGGAGTTGCTTTCCACAAGCTCAAATACCTCTCACAATACTATATCACGCTTGTGTTGGCATGGAAGTATTAAAAGGGGTGTTATTAAAAATTAAAATGCTAATAGCTACAATTTAATACTAGTAATTAATCCATAGTGAATAAATAGGATTTCATATTGCAAAATGGGAAAAAAAAAAAAAACTATAGGACCTCTTTGTTTTACAAAAAAACTGTACCATTTCTAAAAAAGTTTTCTAGAAAATCATTTTCGAGAAAGATGACTTTATTTTTTTTTATATGTGGCTGAAACCTGAAAAGACCTAGAAAGTATTTTCCATCATTTGGTAAGAAAAATCATATGGAAAAAAAAAATATATATATAAAAATAATCTTATTTTATAATTATTTTTATTTTAAAAATTATTTTAATCTATTTTTATATGTTTTGTCTTTTCTTTTCTTCTCTTTTTGTTTCTTCCTTGATCAATCACTAGCCATAGCAACAAGGTTAGCAACCAGCCATAGGCAAGCTCAAGCCTCACCCAAGGCTGGTGAAGCTCGAGCTCGCTAGATTTCGACAAGCTTGCCTAAGCTAGCAAGGCTCGAGCCTTGCCACTAGAGGTCGCGATCTCCCCAGCCTTGGGCGAGCTTAAGCATCGTCACCAGAGGCCACAATCTCACTTGATCTAGCAAAGCCCTAGCTTGCTAGCCCGATGATGGATCAAGGAAGAAGCATAAAGAATAAGGAAAAGAAAAAGGAAAGGAAAGAAAAATAAATAAATAAAAAGAGAATAGAAAAGAAGAATTAAAAAAATAAAATTTAATTTTTTAAATATATATATCTATTTTTATAAGAACAAACGTTTCATTAACCAAAGACCCATGACCTAGCACTGAGGACTCGGGCACAATCTTTGTGAACCCAAGCCTAAGGGTAGGGATTAGAGCTCAAGCGTCAAGGACCCAAGTATGGTCTTTGTGGACGTGAGTTTAGGTATTGGACCATCAAGTACAGGCACATAAGGTTCAAGCACAACCTCGATGGACCCCGGCGTGGGCGCTAGGGGTCTCAGCCTGAACATCAAGGTCCCAAACTCAGTGACTAGAGACCTTGTCCCAAACACTAGGACTCGTGAACCAACATTAGAGTTTCCTTGCCCAAGCATTGAGTTTCAAGTTTAAGCATCAATACTTACTTATATTTTGAAAAACATTTTCCGATTATTTTAAAGTGGAATTCATTTTCCTGAATTTAAATTTTTGTAGAAAATTTTTTTCTATTGACTGATTTTCCTACCAAATCAAATATTGAAAAATGAGGAAAACATTTTCCGTGAAATAAACAGACCATTACTTTACTTATATCTAAGCGATATACAACATTGCATAAGTTGTTAGGAGCACATAAAGACGATTCTTTTTTTTTTTTTTTTGTTTTTCTATTTGTCTGTTCCCGAGAGTAGGTTTGAAACGAAATTATATTCGGTGACATAATTTTATTTTTCTATTTTCAAAACAAATTTTCATTCAAAAATAGGTTTAAAATATATGTTAGAAGTAAATTTGTATTTTTACTTTTCTATTTCTGAAATAAAAATGAAAAATAAAAATTATTCTCATTGCTTGTTCTCGCTACTAGCTAGTCACCGCCACCGACCATCCACCACCGTTTGGATGAAAAAATTTTGTGTTGTTATTAAGGAAATTTCTATTTCAGGAACTAAAATTCCGTGTCATTATCAAAAGTATATTTTTGTTTAGAAACTCGTTCAGGAAATAAAAAATAAAATAAAAATGAATTTCTAAAACAGAACAATTATCATTTACGTTCTCAATGCATTTAACTTTTTTTCAAGAAACAAGCTCACATAGCGGGATCCAAATGTCTATAATTACCACATTAGCGATCTTCCTAATCATTGGCATCAGTGCCTATGCTTAACTGTCTACCTTGTGTCATTATTGGATATTCCTCAAAAGGCATGGCGATCGCAACTTTGACTTACCTTAATCGACTTCTTCCTTTCAACCGTGATTGACTTACCATGTTTCCCATAATGGTAGCAAAAATTAATAAAAAAAGGAAATTAATGCAGCACAACTGACTCCGTTGACTTCCTTTCTGAAAGCATCATTCCCAATGTGATACGTGGTCTCCCACAAGGACTAGTGGAAAAGGGGTTTTAAAAAGAACTAGTCATGCCTCATTATATTTTGCATCAATGGTTGCGCAAACTTCACGGTCCAGTAATTATTGAGCCTGTAAATAAATAAACAAAATCACGTCCTCGGAGTAGTCGACTCGATGTTGAATTATTGTGCTTCAACTAATTAACGATTCTAGCCGAACATCGCAGTTCTTGTTCTTCAAATTGAGATGGGATTTTGCTCCATGGAAAATTATAACTTGATGATCGAGTTCTAAAACTGATGAGATGAATCTACTAATAATAATACAAAAAAAAAAAATTCCAAAAGAATGAGAGCTAGCTAACAAAAGAAAAATACATTGCTGAGAAATTACTGGAAATCTACTTTTAAAATTGACTGAAAAAGAACAGACCTAAACAAGTCTTCCAAAGACTTCATTCTAGTTCAATTTGGACCTCGAGAACTCTAGGATTAAAACATCAACCTGAAATTCCTTTCTCTTGGAGAAGACAAAATACAATGGGAACTTTGGGAATGTTAATTGTACAGGCATCGGCATATTAAAATAAAGAATACAATCATGTCAGTCCACTTAGATTGCCAAGCAGGCAAGGTGGCCCCAACATGAGAGTGCAAGTTCATTGTTGTTTGGTGAAGTTACCCTGCAACCAGACACCAAGAATCCAAATACTAACCCTAGTTACAAGAAATCTACTTTTGAAAATGACAAAGAAACAAATTGCCATGGAATAAAGTGCACTTTACAGAAGTAAATCTTATTCTACAAATGTTTAGGCATGTCCCTCTCTAGATGCACTTCTTTCTCCCATAACTATTCTTATTCATTACAATAAAAAAAAATATATTAAGTTTTTAGGGTTCAATGTTATAAAAAAAACCCAAATTGATACACCTGTGAAAAATTTACCATCCATTAATTTCTATTAAATTTTACTGTCAAGTTACTGAATTGAATAATCCGTGACAGTTGACGGATATACTAATTTAGGTTTTTCGTGGTATTAATCCAATTCATGGAAATTATCGAGGGAAAAATTATTACAAATATATAAGTTTGGCATTTTTAGTGGTTAAGAAATTAATTTGGGTAAATTTATCATAGGTCTATCAATTTGGGATTTTCGTGATATTATAAGTCAACCTATACACACCTTTAGGTTACATGGTTAGCCACAACAAAGGGCACGGCGGGCATTGGTTTGGTGCTCATGACCAGGTCACATGCGCTACTTGTGCTCATGACTTGGCCCAGCTCGTGAGCCCGGCCTTGGCCATGACCCAGGCCTTGTCATAGTGAGTAGGCTCGTGACCAAGAACATGTTCTAGGCACAAGGATGGCTCTAGACAAGGCAGCTAACAAACAATAAGGTCGAGAGAATCTAGGGATGCCCGAGCAACTGGCTTGTAACTGCCGGACAATTATAATGGTCTGAATTGCATGTCGTTAGCGTATTTTCCTTGTGTATAAATGAGCCCGAGACTTGTTGGGTCATCGGTTTGAATCAGTAAAACTGTTGGAAGTGTTCCAGCATCTCTTGTGCATTTCATCAAACTAAATTCCTTCAATATCCATAAAGTTGATGATATTCTTGATAATTTGGTTTCCGATTGCACGACACTCGTTGGCGATGGCCGCAGCGGTTCTTCTGTACTTGTTGTCAGTGACTTGTGGTCTAAACATTTTTAGTGTCTTATGATGGCTAATATAGATCTTCAGACAATTAATTAACTCCTCTCCTCACTTAATATCTTTGACGCAGAGATTGTGGTGGACAATTTCTCATTTTCTCCGCGCTTTCAAACTTTATTTTCACGAAGGTGAACTATTGCGAGGAGCTTGGTCTACTAAGTAGTTTAAATAAAAGTGGCAGATTACACAAAACTTCCCAAACAGTGGAGTAGTACATGTTTGTCCTCAAGGTTTGAACTATTGCGCATTATTTCTTGAACTTTCATTTTGTTAGAGCCATTAATAATGTTATATTTTCCCGTTAACATATGCAAGGGAAAAGTACCAAAATAGTTCCTAAACATTTTGAATCGATACCAATTCAGTCCTAAACTTTTTAATTGGACCAATTTAGTCCAAACATTTTCATATTGGTACCAATTCAATCCATCTGGCTAATTTAAGCCGGAAATTGTTGATGTGGCCGCCGACGGTCTTATGTCGCGCCACGTGGACAAATTTTATAATTTTTTTTATATACTTTTCAGATTTTTAAATTTTTTTTTCTTTTTTTCCTTTTTTTCTTTTTTTTTTTTTTTTCTTTTTTCCTTACCCTTGGCTGATGAGGTCACCGACCGACGAACCATCGACGGCCACAAGCTGGTTTGGGCGAGGGGCCCCGCGCCCTCGCCGGCCACTAGTGAAGGCGACAACCCCCGCCCAGATCTAGGCAAGGGCCGAAACCCTCACCCGTTGGCCAACGAGGGCCTCTGCAACCTTGTTGCCCACAGGTGAGGGCGCGGCAACCCTCGCTCGTGGCGGGTGAGCTGCGTCTGCCGCATCTAGAGCTCCGTCGCCTCTGATTGCGACATGGTCACCCGAGCCTTTGCGACCCCCTAGAGGTTGAAGGAGGTGGTCGGCATCCCTAGCTCGGGTAGCTTACGGAGGGATAACGGTGTGGGGAAGTTTGGCCACTAGTGTGGCGGCATCGCGAGCGGGCACACCCTTGCCGGCCACTAGTGAGGGCTGTCGCGCCCTCGCCAGCCAACGGGCGAGGGTTTCGACCCTCGCTTGGATTTGGGCGGGGCCCATCGCCCTCGCCTATGGTTGGTGAGGGCACAAGGCCCCTCGCCCCGACCAGCTTATGGCCAACAACCTCCCGGCCAAGGGTAAAAAAAAAAAAAAAAAAAAAAAAAATTTCAAAAATCTGAATAAATATATATATATATATATATATATATATAATTTATCCACGTGGCGCCACATAAGACCGCCGGTGGCCACGTCAACAATTTCCAGCTTAAATTAGTCGGATGGACTAAATTGGTACCAATGTGAAAGGGTTTAGGACTAAATTGATCCAATTAAAAAGTTTAGGACTGAATTAATACCGATACAAAAGGTTTAGGACTATTTTAATACTTTTCCCACATATACAATGCACATGTAAATGTAAATTTTTATCTCTCTCTCTCTCTCTAAAAATCTCTTTTACCCTTGATTTTTGTGAAAATGAAAGAAAAAAAGAAAATGATGAAAGAAAAAAGAAAATGGAGAAAGATATAGATATTGTATTTAATATAAAAATTTAAGAGAATATATGAAAAAATTAATAGAACTACTAAGATATTTTAAGAAAAAGAAACACTATTAAGTAAAACGGAGAAATGCCTCAATAACAAAAAAAGGGTCAAATAAGGATAATTGGATACTCATTCTTATTTTTAAGGGATAAGTGCAATGGAAGTCCTAAAACTTGTCACAAAAATGCAATTAAGTCCTAAAACTTATAAAAAGTGTAATCAAGTCTTAAAACTTGTCAAATTATTTCAATCGAGTCCTAAAATTAAAACCATCAAACTTAGTAACGAAAAATGATGACGTGGCGTAGACGTGATATTTTAAATAATTTTTTTTATTTTCTATGTGGCTTTTTAATTTTTTTTATTCAATTTAAAAAATAGATTTAAAAACTAAAACAGAAAAGCTAAATTTTATTTTTAAAAATTTGTTAAAAAAAAAACAAAAAAGGTAGCTCCTCCCCTCCACCGCCGTCGCCGGTGATTGTCGCTAGCCCATCGCCAGAGGGGCCGGCGACGGTTGCCAACCTTGGGTAGAGGTGGTTAGCCGCCTCCAGGCTAGGGCGAGGCCTTGTCGGCCCAGGCGAGGGCCGGTGACCCTCGCCAGGCACGGGCAAGGGTGCCCAACCCAGATTTGGGCACTCCGGCCCTCACAGGGGGCCGGCGACCGTTGCCCACCCTTGGCAAGGCCTCGGCGGCCCTCGCCTGGGGCTAGTAAGGCTCGCCTAGATCTAGGCAAAGGCCCACGCCTGGCGAGGGTCACCGACCCTCGCCCTGGCCTAGCGGTGACCGAGCCACCTTCGCCAAGGCCAGCAATTGTCGTTGGCCCCTTTGGTGATGGCGGCGTGGCGGGGAGGAGATACCATTTTTCTTTTTTTTTTAACAATTTTTAAAAATAAATTTTAACTTTTCTTTTTAGTTTTTAAATCTATTTTTGAATTAAAAAATAATTAAAAAAGCCAGGTGGAAAATGAAAATTTATTCAAAATGCCACGTCCATACCATGTCGGCGCATTTTTCGTTAGTAAGTTTAACAATGTTAATTTTGGACGATTGAAACAATTTGACAAGTTTTAAACTGATTGCACTTTTTGCAAGTTTTAACTGGTGTATTTTTGTGACAAGTTTTAGGACTTCTATTGCACTTATCCTTATTTTTAAATGCTAATGAAACGTACGATTGATTGACAAGAAGTATTTAAGACATCACCTTATCACTTAATCATTTTCTTTCGTTAGCTAAGGACATCATTTCCTTTTAAACTTTTTCAAATATTTTTGTTGATCAATCTTTTTTTACTTCAATTAACCTTTAAATATGCATAATATATAATATTTTTCGTCATTTAACTTTTTTGTTATTGGGGCATTCTTCTTTTTCTTTTTTAATTTGTGTTTATTACTTTTCTTAAAACATCTTGCTTAGTTATATTAAAGTGGCTATACTTATCAAATCTTAACAAATTGGTATTGTTTACTATTATTATCAACTATTTTCATTATTAATACTTTACTTAATTTAGTTTCCTCCGGCATTCTATATCGATAATAGTACCATTCTATATTTCTTTAAAAAAAAAAAGATGAAAAAATGTTTTTCACCCTTTCAAAGTCTTTGTACATTGGACATGCTAACAAAAAAAAAAAGAGTTGACCGATGCGTATTATGTAAAAGTTGAAAAATTCAGGGCAAACGTACACAACCTAAAAGTCGAGGAGGGGTTTGTGTAATTTTGCCAAAAAATCATGAGAGGCAAAGATTAAGTATTTGGCCGCGTTCACTTTCACAAGCTTTCTTCTATATGATCTCCATACATCAATAATTGAGGAGTAAATTGTTATGTCTCTGACCCAAGGAAGAGTGCAATTTGTTCTTGCATTCCACGCACCACAACTTTTAATATCTTTCGACCTCTTTTTCATGCACAACCGTCGAAAGTGAAATGATTTGATCAATCTGAAAATGAAATATAATTGAATATTGTCCACAAGTGAAAATTTATCCATGAGAGCGATGGGGGCATGGACCAAATTTGTTGCTCTATGAAACGCCCATCAAGCGCGATGGAAGAAGCGATAGTGACATATATCCACATTTATATCTATGAAAAGATTTCGCGACAATTATCAATGAATTTTATCCTTACATTTTCATAATATACCGTTAGGACGAATTAGTTCTAATTTAGCTGTAAATATATGTTACTAATTTATTCACTTGGTGCTTACCTCGCATGGGGTTAAATGGAAGTTTAGGATAAAATTATGGTTTGTCTTTTTTTTTTTTTTTTTTTGGTGGTGGAAAGGTAAAAGTATGGAATTGTGATGGATTTGCTTCAAAATATGGAGAGACAGGTGAAAGATTGCTTTATTGTTATTTCTTTGTGTTGCATCTTCATCCGATTATATTCAACACAACTTCCGCGTATCTCAATAATCTTTTTGTGCATGTGAGCTCCAATGTCAAGCATGTCCTCCCTTAATCAAGATCTTAACTCATGGGAAGAACTTTGTACTCAAATTTCCATCTCATTATGCGTGAGGATCGCCATAGCCACGATGCTCACCTTCATCCCCAGTCTCTCCTACCCAACCGAACCATAAAGGCTTTCCAAGGATCGCGTTGCTATGAGTCTATGACACAACATTTCACTTCACCCCCCGATCTTTCTCGTTGGATCAAAGCATGAAGTCACTGTGAAAAACAATATTACTCACAAGATTTTTCCATCGAGAATTTCACCAAACACCAAACCAAATACATGCTGAGAGCCATTTACCAATCAATCATCAATTTTGATACTACTTATTAAAAGAAGCAACGTAAGTCTAATACTTTTCCTTTAGTGAGACCATCAAAATAGAATCAAGTCTAGGCATATTAAATGTATCTAGTGAGAACCAACCTTTACTAAAATAACTTAAAATGAAGTAATTACAAACCCACAATGATATTTTAATCGTATTGCGCCACATCAAATCTCTGATATAAGAAGTTATAATATAATTTACACGTACATCTCAAGGTAATATTATTTTCCTTTACTGAAAAAAAAAAAACAGTTTATTTCCCTTGAGAAGAATAGGACATGTATTGCCAACCTCAAAATGAGAAATCCCCAAGAAATCTTAGGAGGAGGGAGAGAGAGAGAGAGATAAAAAGAGAAATAGCCGATAAGGGATTTCACGGGGCAACAACGATTGGACCAGACAAGCTCTCTCCTCTCAATCCATTCGCTTCGAGATAAGCCGGGCCCCACCACCACCCTTGCTCCCCCCTCCAATCCTCCGCCACAACCCCTCCAGCCTGGCGCCCCCCCCCGGCTCCTCCCCACCGCATTTACCGTGCGCCCGCCAATCTCCACCGTCCATCCGCATGAGGCCATGCCGACTGACGTCACGAGTCGCGACACGAGTCGCGGATCGCGACGCGCTGCACTGGGGCGCGAAGCAGGGGATGGCGGGGAGCATCGGGCGCATGATAGCGCCGCCGGCGCAGGATAAATTTCTATCTACAGGCGATAGGAGGTCTCACGCAAGCCACTGATACTGCACTCTCTCTCTCTCTTCTTTCTCTCTCTTCCCTCCTCCTTCCTCCTCCGGCAACCATGGAGTCGCGAGTGCTGTCGCGCGCCGCCGCCTTCCCCGCCCTCCCCGCCGTCCCCCGCCTCCGGCGGCTCCGCGGGAGGGCCCCTCCTGCTGCGCCGCCGCCCCCCGGCCAAGCCGGTCGCCGGGGCCGTCGTCGTCGGCGGCGAGGGCGGGAACCTGATCTGGGGGAGGCAGCTCCGGCCAGCGCTGCTGCTGCTCGAGGGCCCGCGCGGGGCGGCGAGGAGGGAGACCCTCCTCCGGCCGTGCCCCGCCGCCGCCTCCTCGTCGCCGGCCGAGGGGGGCGATTCCGCCGGGTGAGGTCCGTCCCTCCGTTTCGGTTTCTTCCGACTCGGCAAAAGCTCGGGGCCAGCGCCCGAGTTCCCCTGCTGACATTCTTCTTCCCTTTTGCTCATTGCAGCGAGGCGAAGATCGCGCCGGTCGGTTTCTTCGAGAAGTACCCGGCGCTCGTCACCGGATTCTTCTTCTTCATGTGGTAAACGTCCTTCTTCTTCTTCACGCAAGAGAATTAGATTCCCGCGAGCCGTCGCTAAACTGGGCCCCGGTGCGAACGGCGCACGTTAGCGCGCCGCGCGAGAGCATCGGGTGCTCGTGCGGCCAACTGTCGTAACTGTTCACTGGTCGTTCAAACCCTGCCGGTCGGATGGGCCGTCGTGAATTTACCGGAATGCCCCTGACCGTTGCTGCTGCTCTGGTCGGTTTGCAGGTACTTCTTGAACGTGATATTCAACATCCTGAACAAGAAGATATACAACTACTTCCCCTATCCTTAGTAAGTCCGAAGTTTTCAATGATGAGATGCGGTTGCGATTTGTGTGGATTGAGGATGATGGTTGACGACGGTTTGGTTTGGTTTGGTTTTGTTGTGTGTCTGTTGGACTGTGCAGCTTTGTGTCGGTCGTGCATTTGGCTGTCGGGGTGGTGTACTGTTTGGTGAGCTGGGCCGTGGGCCTCCCGAAACGAGCTGTAAGTCCAGACCCAAAATTATATTCGTTCATTCATTCATCTGCCCTTCTTCTTTCGGCCTTATAATGATGAATCTAAGCATAAAGTCCAAAGCTTTCAGAGCTTGATTGCAACAGGAAACACTGGAAACAGTTTGGTTTTTGTTTTCCAGCGTTGTGCTGTGAAATTGCAGTGTAAAGATTCACAAATTCTGCATAGTCATCCCAGAACTGACAGAGACAGACGACTGCCATCTTCTTCTTCTTTTTTCCCGTGTGGCTTAAGGACTTGAAGTTGGCATTTTTAGTTCATAATCGGCCGTCCAATGATGATTTGATTTGGCCCAGTTCATTCTTAAAAGGAAATCGAATGGCAATCTTTCCTTTAGTTAACAAATGGTCCTGCATTAATCTTGTGCTGAATGGGGTGATGGTACGAGTGTATTTGTGATAAGTGTTCCTGCACTATAGGTTGATGTGTGTGCACCAAGATTTTACTTGAAGGGATGTATAAAATATAACCTCCTTTTACCTTATGGAAATCGAAGTAGATACACTCCTTGAGCTTCCATTTTTTAGCAGTCTCCAGCTATTTTGGCCTGTTCCTTCTTTCTTGTCTGTCATCAGCATCGTGTGGCGATTGGTGTTCGAAGGGCGTCAAGCTTAAATTGAAGAGGTTAAATCCCCATGTACTGTTATTATCTTTTTTCACTGTTTTGGTTGAGCCAAAGTTGCATGATGGTGATGTTTCTTTCTATTTTTGTCGCCCTGTGTCATTTTAGCATGGTGATTACATGATAGTTGAATCTCGAAAGTGCAATTCCATTCTGTGCAAAATGTCATATTAACCCTTGCTGTTATCTGCTACAGTCAATTAGTTTCAAGGTTGTATTGAATCTATATCTTTGTTTCACCCCTGCTATCATTAATTTCTGCAACATTATCTTTTTTTCCAAACTATAAAAGCTGTCGGTTCTATGTGCAGCCGATTGATGCAAACCTCCTGAAGCTGCTTATCCCTGTTGCCGTTTGTCATGCACTTGGTCATGTTACCAGCAATGTTTCCTTTGCAGCTGTTGCCGTTTCCTTCACGCATACCATTAAAGGTACAATAGCATTTATTTATCTGATAGGGAGTAAAAGATAAAGATTATGCCCTCTTTTCTACATCTTCTTCCTGTTTGTTTTATAATATTCTACTTCCTGAATTCCTGCTATATTGATTTCAGCTCTTGAGCCATTCTTCAATGCTGCTGCTTCTCAATTTATACTTGGACAACCGATCCCCTTTACCTTGTGGCTATCTCTGGCTCCCGTCGTCCTTGGTCAGTTCTACCTTCTCTGACTGTTGTTTTGGAATCAATAGCAGACAACCATGTTTGAGTCGCATCATTCGACTTCAAATCTCTAGTCTGGGAGTTCTCCACTTATGTGGATTTAGCTCCTTGATGACTGCTATTCATGCAGCTTACTTAACACAGACAGGCATGCGTGCACTCACGTAGGTAGTTAGGCTGGTTTATGTATTTAGATGTGTTGGAGTTAGCTGCATGGTGGATTTTGTGAGTATTTGGAAATGTAACTTGTAAATGCTGGGGCTTGATTTATCATCCAGGTGTGTCCATGGCATCATTGACTGAACTCTCTTTCAATTGGACTGGATTTATTAGTGCTATGATTTCCAACATTTCATTCACTTACAGAAGCATATACTCCAAGAAAGCCATGGTGAGGTTCAGTTATACCATTATCATTCTTCTTTTTATATTTCAAGTTGTCATTTTAATGTCTAACTCAAAAGTATCTTTGGTGTATATTTGCTCACCTTCTCTGCAGACTGATATGGATAGTACAAATATCTATGCCTACATTTCCATCATCGCCCTCTTTGTCTGCATTCCACCGGCTATTATTGTGAGTAATGCTTGTGTTATTTTATCCCGATTGGTGTAATTATGAGCGATAACTTAAAGTCGAAGCCTCAAAATTCATACTAGTGTTTTGTTATGTGAAGATTGAAGGACCTCAACTGATGAAGTATGGCTTCAATGATGCACTTGGCAAAGTGGGTATGACCAAGTTTGTTACTGATCTCTTTTGGGTGGGAATGTTTTACCACCTCTATAATCAGGTACTATTCCTCTATTGTCTATCTGACTTGTATGACTCGAGAATATCTTTTGTCAACTAACTTTTGTGGAGAAAGTAACAAATTTGCAAGTTACTTCGTATCAAGTCGAATGGTACTAATAAATGACAAACATTTTCATTTTATTTTTGTTAGTTGGCCACCAATACCTTGGAAAGAGTTGCACCTCTAACACACGCAGTTGGAAATGTCCTCAAACGTGTCTTTGTGATTGGCTTCTCAATCTTAGCTTTTGGTGAGTATGCATCTAAGTTCTGTTTAATTAGTTTTTGCTTCCTTTTCCCTCTTTACCATTCGATTAGAAATCCTAGCAACAATGGGATACTGATTAAGTGCTTTCCTTACAGGTAACAAGATCTCAACTCAAACTGGTATTGGCACTGTAATTGCAATTGCTGGAGTTGCAATGTACTCCTTCATCAAGGCAAAGATGGAAGAAGAGAAACGGGTGAGTCTCGACCACTGGCGTGACATTCGACATTATATGCACCAATAATAGACCAATTTCATCGTCTCTTTTAACTTTTTGGTCTTGTTTGGTTAGCAAACGAGTGTTTTTGAGTCTGGAGAAAGCTTGGGTTGCATATGATTAATCTTTTATCGCATGAATTGAGGCTCAAGCCAGTGTTACTAACTTATGTATGTACTTGGAATTTGATTGCAGCAACTGAAATCGACTTGAGAAGAAGGGAGACAAGGAAGCGGACCGACAGACCTTGTTGTAGGCTTGTGTACTTTCCCTCAAAAGATAAAAAAGGAAAAAAAATCTGAATATGACAATTAAGTTATTTTTTTTCCTGATAATTTTCTTGAATTCGGAAGCATTGAACTAGTGCCGTTGTACAATCATCCCTTGTTACCCAGAATAATGTATCATCTGCTCTCTTGTTGAGATTATGCGAGTGACAAACTGTAGTCCATATGATGGGAGATGAACATACGAAACTGCTTCCGGCAAGATCATGAGAAAGAATTCACTTCAACGAGAGAACAAAAACTGCTGTCGTCTCGCCCCAAAACCTGCCGACATGTTTGTCCGTTGGATGACCCTGCCGAGAGTAGATTCTAGTCAGTCAGGCGAACTGAGAAGAGACACTGTAGTACAAAGAATAACTAGGGACTTCAGACTGAACGAGTTAGGTTTGATGCAGTCATGAGGATGGCTCGGAGCGGGGCGTGGCGTGGCGGATTGGCTCTCCTGGTGGTGTCGCTCCACACCGTGGCCCCAACTTCTTCTCCCCGTCCGTGCCTCTTTGCCTTGTACAGAGTAAGGTACTGTTGCCCACAAAACAGAACTCGAAGTTAGCACAAACTAGTATGATGGAGACATTGAGATTGAAAGAGATGGCATGATGATACTCGTGAGAGAGGATAGCCAAAGAGGAATTTGCTGAAATGGTGTAGTATCATTTAGTAAAGTTAACAATTAGTAGAGAAAATTGTACACATGGATTTGAAAAATCTGATTGGTAGAGAAAGTTTGAAGAATAAGATGGTATTATTTATCGTGAACAACGCTTTGATTATCAGTATAATCATAATCTGATTAGGATAAAAAAATGAGATGTTGAATTTTTGTCGAGGAGAGTGCGCAAGAGTAATCTCAGCAAGAGCTGAGGTTAACAAAGAGGACAAGCACCCTCGAGCGACGGTGGTGCAGCCACTGGCCACCGTCAAGCTAAAAGGTTCACGAGCACCAGCCCACCCTTGCCCATCACCGTCATCTAGTGCCATTATTGAGCGAGGGCCGACCGGCCGACCGCCGTCCCAGAGACTTCGATGGTGGCGAGCGATGGTGCCATCACCATGCAAGGGCCCTTTCATGTCCCATTTGCGAGGCCTGGCTGCCCTCTTTGGGACCGTGGTCAGAGTCGCCGCCTTTTTTTTTTTTTTTTTTTTTTTGGCAGGAGGAATCAGCCAGATCGACAAAGGCCGTAAACCCCCCCGCGACGCTAAGCAGCGAAACTACCACTCCGACGCCATGCTTAAATCGCCTAATGATCCGCCAGCCTCCCTGCAACTTGCGTTGCAGGGGCTTCAAACTCCCGACCTCCCCGAGGAGGACGTTATAGAGCCTACCCAGCGGAGCCACTAAGCCGGTGGTTGAGTCGTCGCCTTTCCCTCACACACACTCTCTATCTCTCCCTCTGTGTATTATGAGTAGTCATTTGTTTGTTGGTGACATTAGTTTACTCGTGCTCTTCATTTGTACTTTACTTTGAAATTCTGCTGACATACTCAGTAGAGTTGTTAAAATTGTTCATAAACCCATTTAGTAACTAAGTTGTTGAATAGGTTAGTTTATTCAATAATGGATTAGAATCATAAAGCCCAATTTAATATAGATGTTAAATGAGTTTACAATTTATTTAGACGAAATCCACTCTTATAATTTTCTCTTCACTTTCTTTCACCCTTAATCAATTTTGCGCTTGCTCACTCCACGCTCTCACTTTAGTTTGGGTATAAATTTTTTTACATTTGGTTAAATATGAAATTGTCTTAACAAACCACTGTCCTCAGCGGCGTAGCTAACTCAGGCTTTCTCCCCCTCATAAAGGGAAAAAGTTCGAATCCCAAAAACGGCGTTAAGGATTCTTATCTAGAGTATTGTGGTGGTGGGTCCTGTAGTCGTTCCTCTCCAGGGTTTACTCGTCGGCTGTCAAGTTACAAAGTTCCCTAGGTCACCAAAAAATAATAATAATAAATAATTGTCTTAACAATATGGGTTGAAGAGGTTGAGTCGGCATAATCACTAGATTTTTATTGCAAATTTGCAAATAAGTAAAAATGAATTAAATAAATCAATTCTAGTCATATCATTTATGACTCAATTTAAACCTACTTTTAAATTGGTTAAATTGAACAATATAAGGACCAAATTGACCAAAAATTAAATTGAGGACATGTAATGACAAATATCATACTATTTTATTTAATTTCTTTCGCGGAGTTTCCATTTCCCTCTCGCAGTTGAGAACCAGAGTCTCCCTCCGATCTCGCCGTCGTTTTCGAGTCCTCGAGGCGAGGAACCGGAGGAGATGGCGGCGAACCTCCTCCTCCGCCTCCTGCTGCTTCCGGCCATCCTCCCACTCCTCCTCCGTCTCGCGCGCGCCGCCGTCGAGCTCCCCAAGTCGACGACGTGCCCGGCTGGACAAACCCGCCACGGCTTGGCCTGCGAATTGCGCGATTTGAAGCTCAAGGTCGCCCGCCTCGGTAAGCTTCCCCCTCCCGTCATCTGAAGATGCGTCGAGTTTCAGGCGAGCCCATGTTTGAGGGAACGAATGATTCGCCCGAAAATAGATCGTGAGGACGTCCGTACCGTGAATGAACTTGTGAATTTATGTGGGTCGGGGCTACTGATTACGTCTGGAAGGTAGTGGAGCGAAGCTGAGCGTTCGAGAATGGTACTAAGTTTCTGTTTTGGAACTCGAGTCGGTTTGGTGTGCTTCAATTTACCATCTTTGTAGGGCCTGAAATTATAGGAGCAATGAGGGAAGAGCACGGCTGACTGGCGATATTGTAATTCTGCTGAGCATGATGTGGAATTCAGATTGGTTACTTTACCTGGTATTGGTAGAAGGGTAGTTAGTGATTGGCGACAGGCTTCTCGTACAGCTTGGGGGATCGCGGAAGTGGGGTGGCAAGGTCTTGTTTATAATCTCGTTGGGTTTTATAATCTTGACTGGTTTGTGTCTTTCCAATTGGTATTCAACAAAACTCGCTTATATAGGTCTATGGTGTTTCTCATTCAAATACCAATTCTTGGTGGCTTATATCATTGGCAAAATTTTGTGTGAAATAGCCTTTGAATTGCTATTTTTGTTTGGCCTGAAGTTGCGTGTGTGCTCATTTTATACACCATCAGATGTCTTTACTGTTCTTTTGGGGACTTCGTGGTGTCGAACCAGTTTTGGTTTCCATCATAGTTTTTCTTTTAGGCTTCTTCAAGATTTTTGAACTTTTTTTCTGGTGTAAGGAACCACTGATTTGAATGCCATTGACAGTCATGATTGAAATCTAATGTACTGCTCTGTTGACGTCCTGGCTGTTTGCGTGCATAGCAGTTAAGAAAAATCTTAAATTTACGGTTATTTTTCTGAGAAATTTATCTGCCACTACATCTGTTTGTTGGAGAATGACCTTAGATGAGAGTCACTGATGGAACATTGTAGAATCCATCCTTGAAGAGAGGACCCAACACCTGGATGCTAAAAGCCTTCGTCTTGAACAGCATGAGAAGCTAGTAGAAGAAGTGTCACATAAGATCATTTCCTTGCAGTCGACTCTATACAATGCCAATGTAAGTAACAGAAGTTAAGGGTCTACGTGAGTCATAACTGCGCAATTTCTTTGTCCATACAGTTAATTTTATTCATTTCCTTGTTTCCTTATATAAATGCTTTATCTTGACCCATATAACAATGTAGAACCATTACTTTGTTTAGTTGAATTTGATTAGCATCAAATCCATGTGGGATGCTTTCTTGAATAGAAGCTTTTCAATGACTGTTCTTCTTTCTAAATTCTACAGGATGACCTGTCAAATGTGGATAAAAGGCTTAGAGCTCTAGAGGAAGAGGTTCCGTCTCTATTTGGTTTTGCTTAAAGTTATCTCATTTGATATCACTTTTTCTGGTTTTCCTTATTTTGGGTTTCCAAAATAATATTTTTTGCTGAGCGAATCTGAAAGTTCGACTTTTATTAAAGAATAGCTTTTGGATGCTTAGGTACGAGATCTGTGGGCTGCCTCAAGAAAGAACAACTTTGATCTTTATGTCTTGGAATCTAAAGCAAAGGAAGCTGAGGCTAGACTGGAAGTTACTGCTTCAAAAGTCGAAAAGGTGAAAATCTCTACTTGTAGGATAATACGTTACTTATAAAGGTTAAGGATGCAGTAGAAGGGGAACTGTTGTAGCTATACATTAAAACACTTGTATGTCATGACCTTTCTTCAATCATCTCTAAGTAGTTTGTGTTAGATGTGTATAAATGATGGATCATGTTATCATTAAATTGGCTTATGAGAGTTGAATTCCTTTATTTTCGGGTATCATGGGTGACAATGCTCTAATCTTCATTATTTACATGTCCTCTGTTGTATTCCAGTTTCGCATGATCAGAGGAACCCCAAAAGTGAGCTAGCTAGACACGAGAGTTAACTCCTGTAGAACACGTGAATATATAGTTCTTACATGCAAAACACTGACTCTAGCCTAGAGCAGTAACATCATGCCTGAGAATATATACTTCCCTTTTTGTGCATGTAATAAGAAGTTTTACAAGAGCAGCTACATCATGCCTGAGACTGGATTTTGAGTATTATATAAAAACCATAACAGTAGTCGGTTAATTGATAGCAGAGACTATGTTTTAGTGCATTCAAGGCTCTTTTCAAGGTTTCACATTGGCTCTTGTTAACAAGGGCTTTGGGAGGTTTTCTGTCAGCAGTGGATTTTTTCAGCTTGGAAAATGGTTGTCCTATATTTTATATCGGACAAATAGAGTGGCAGCTTTTTTGGCCATGAAAGGAAGTAGTAGGCTTTGATGGAACAGATTACAGGTGGCGTTGAAACAACAAAGATCTTTGTATAAGCGTACAACAAGCTTTTTGAAGTCAGACTCTTTACGGACAAACTATACAACTTTTCATGCAATGCTGCTTTCACATTTTTCATTTCTTTTTTGAACTTTGGCTGTTTTATGGGATGTCCTCATGTCTAAGGCGATTTTTACCCAGATGGTTCAGTAAGCTCTTGTAACTGTTTTAAAAGAAATTTTTTGTTATATATATAAATGTATATATAAAAGAAATAGAAGAGGGATGAACTTCATTCCATCTGCTGTACAAATAGCAAAGCCTCCAGCGGTCTTTCACTTGCTTAGTGGAGTTGTACAGTTTTACCAAATCCACTGGTTCAATAATTTTTTCCTATATATCTTACATCACAGATGAATAAATGAGCCATCCCAGGCATTTGTTATATATATAAATGCATATATATAAAAGAAATAGAAGAGGGATGAACTTCATTCCAGCTGCTGTACGAATAGCAAAGCCTCCAGCGGTCTTTCACTTGCTTAGTGGAGTTGTACAGTTTTACCAAATCCACTGGTTCAATAATTTTTTCCTATATATCTTACATCACAGAGGAATAAATGAGCCATCCCAGGCATGGATTCTTCCTATGATGTTACCATAATGTTGGTTTGCCATGGCAAGTACAAGCTGTCCTTCTTGTCAGTAATTATCCTACATGAATGTTACAACATATGCCATTAACTGTAAGCCTTTCTACAAAGAAAAAAATTAAGGAAAAGCGAAGAATTGTGCGGGGCCTTACCAATGCTTTTAATTTCTCTACAGTGGATGCTTGTGTGCATTGTTGTTCTATTTCCTTGGCCTATTTATATTTGCTCTTTATCTCACAATATTAGTTGCCAATTCTAAGGAATTTTCTTGGTGGTGTTTCTTTTATGACATAAGAACCCAAACTTCTCTTAAACTGAAGTCTTGTGCACCATGTATACTCTAAAATTTTCAAGAGTCCAGGTTATCTTGCTAATCCTCCAGATTCTCTTGCTAATTTTTCCTCAAAAATCATGTGTAGAGTTGTAATCGATGGTGAATATGATTTTCTATCTTATCTAGAGTCCCAAAAGTTCCATTAAAATCCTATTTTCATGCTAGGATTGTGTGTGTTTTCACACACTGGCTTTATTAATCTTTCATTCACTTTGCTGACAGCTGGCTGACATCGTTTCAGAGCGGTGGATTCAAATTCAGCACCTTGAGCAGGCTCTCCAATTTACAGAAGTATATCGTGATATGCCGCCTCTTTTGTGATTAACTTGAATTGCTCCAGCTACACCATTTCTTCCTCGGGGCTTAATATGCACTTTCCTTTGCTGATCAGGTGAGGACTCTAAATGCTCGAAAGAGAGAATATCCAACAAGATGCACATTCTTAAAGGTAATTGCAGTTATATTTAGTACTAGTTCGCATGCTGTCGAAGCTCTGAATATGATCTGGTCCCATCTTTTAAGCTTGTAATTCACAAAGCATGTGTTTTCTGATGAGATGTACTTCATTTGTGTGGCTTACAGTTTATTGACAGCATCACTAGCAATCATCTTCAGATAGTGCGTCGGATGTTACATCGATATTCATTTGTCATAGAACCTACATCAACTTCCCATCTCTCTAGGGCTCTGCATCTCTGCAAGAGAGCCTTCTCGGCTGTGAAGAAGTATCATCATGAGGTTTGTGCACAAACCTTTCTAAATTAACAAACAAGCACCATGTGTAAATATGTCTTAGTAACGATAAGGACATGTATAGTATACCCAAGCAGAGTTTTATCTCATTGCATAACTCTGTACTGGAGACCTTTTTTTATTTTTATTTTTATTTTTTTTATTATTATTTTTTTTTTTTGTGTGGGAACATTTTTTATATAAATGGAGATATGTGCCTAAAATTTGACTAACTGCAACTATAACGGTAAACCATTGTCAACTTAAATCTGTGGTCATGTATAAAAATTGGTAAATGTCTTGCATTTAGTGCATTATTTAGCATTATATGCATGTTCAGAGCAAGGAAGCTCGTAAATATTTACCAGCGAGCCATGAAATACACACACATTTTTTCTTGATTTTATTTATGAAAGAAAATTTAGCAATTTGATTTCATTTGCAGCTGCAAGGTTTTGTCAAGAGAGAGATGGAAAGAAATGAGATCATGGCACCTCTTGTGAATAATGAAGTGGTGTTCTTTGTGGTATCATTCTACCTATATCTTAGTTCTTTCTGTTCCGTAACTTTGCAAAATCAGTAGCTCACTTAGCCTTCACAACATTTCCTTCACAACACTTGCTACATTTCAGGCATCTGCTATCGTTATATTCCCTATAATGGGCATTTGGGCATGGTTCTCATCACTGCTATAGAGGAAGCTTCCTCTATTTGTCCGTTCCATATGAAGAGGATGGTTCCCGCCTTGCTCTTAAGTGTTGATATTGGTGGTACAATATCGGCACAGCTGCATCGGACCTGTACATAGCACTGATACTCGTTTTCAATCTGCTTCAATACATACATTCTGCAGCAGCTTCTTGACAATGCAAGCATAAAAAGGTACACACGCTTTTTGAACCTTTTTTGATTGAGAAAGGCACTTTGTCTTGGTTAAATATCTTGTTGACTAGTAGGGAAAACCCATTACAACATTTTCTGCTGTTTCTTTTGGACTTTTTTTCCTTTATGACCTATACCTTTGACCTAATTTGTAATTATTTGAATCGTTAGTGATCCCAAAAATCAATCATTTGGTTAGTTTTTCACTTTCCAACTTTCATTCAGAAGTAACGACGAAAAAAACAAGTTCAGGATTGATGTGTAAAACAGGTCCGGGATTATATTGGTTAATATGGTTCTTCCTCTTGATTGACGTGTCGATGTGTCTTCTCACGGGCTGGATCAATGTTTGAGCGGGCCCTCGGATAACGCTTTCGAGCCTGTCGGGCTGTGCTGGGCACCGGTAAACAATTGTACCAATTGATGAGGGTCCATCCAAGTGGCTGCCTTTATAGATTCCATTGGATGGCCCAATCAATTGCGTGAAGATGTTCCTCAAGGTTTTAGTCGAAATCAAGTGGGTGAAGAAGCACCTCGACTTTTCGGTCGTAGGCAGACTTAGACAATGCTCTTTAGGTTCGATGTTGAGACCGACTGCTGGACCTGTGCCTGAACGGGCTCCGTCTGAGTCCGTCCACGTCTAGTCTCTGTGGCAACCTCTACTATGAGATATCTACTTCTAACATTGTTCAAGGTTGTATGTTATCCTTTACTAAGGAAACCTTCGTAGATCAATCTTGGTACTAAAGAGATCGATTTAGAATGGCTTCTATATCCTTATGAATCATGCAAAACCCAGCAGCAGATGATGGAACCTACCGTTCTTCATTTTCCAATTTGGGAAACAACCTCTTAGAGCATCGAATCCCTTGTTTCCTAGACTGATTCATCGAGTACACAAGTCGTAGCATCGGACTTCCGATAAGGGCTAGCCGACGACGCTCAGTTTTCACTTGGATAAAATTGAATTAAACTTAACTTATGCCGAGCACTTCCAAATCGACAAGACACCGTTGTCGGGGGACCCCTAACATCCTTCATAAGTAAGTGTTTAGGAAATCGATATCACCGTCCAATGATGGTCAACGATATTGGAATTTCAAGTAGTGGCGTCGAGGGTAAGGCGCTCCTTTTCCGAAACATCGTTTGGATTTTTCTTTTCTTTATCTTTTTGTCATAATCTTGGAGCTAGATTATGTTAGAGAAATGGTAACTTCTCGTATAAAACCGGCATTTTGGTTGTCCAGTTACTTCGCGGGAAAGTCGAATCAATGCTCGAATCAATCGGTAGCGACTCCAAGCATACCCTACAAAGCATGTCGACGCTTTTAGTTACATGAGGCCACTAAGGAAAGGTCGAACAAACTCACGCATAAGCAAAGCGTAAGGAGGACGAAAGCATTTTTATGAGGGTCACTAAGAGACTATCATCCCCTTCAATTTCGCATTATGTTCACGGAAAATCTCGAACACACGAAGTCCTCCATTATGTGACAGAGATTTGGTTGAAGGAAAAGAGATTTTGCTCGAGAAAGCAACTACCAAGGAAAAGAGGAGAACACGCCTAGAGACTTTGGATGCTTTTCCTTTTTCTAATTTCTCAGTTTGACCCTTTTTCCCCTTTTTTTAACTTTCACTTTACTAGTTAAAATTTCAGGACCCACATAAAAACAAAGCCCAAGCATAAGGAAAATCTCCAAAATGGCCCCCCAAAATGGCGCTGATTTCACAATATAATATATATCAAAGCTGCACTCGTCAAAAACCCTAAAGTTGGCGACTTGTCTTAACTTACCCCCTATCTCATCAACAGCTCAAATTTTTATAGGCTAAAGAGCGCATGCATTTAGGGGTGTGCAAAACGGATCGCCCAAATCAGGAACTGTCCTGATTGGACTGGACTGGCCAATTTGGTCCAACTCTGAGGAATGTTGATTCCTTTCCCAATTCCTAAAATTGAAACGGTGTCGGGGCAAATCCGATTCTTGATTCTAAAGGGGGATTGGACCAATTAAATATACTTTTTTATTTTATTATTTCTTAAAAAAAAAAGTTAGTAAAATGTGAACTACACACTATCTCGATGTGGTTCCAAATAGTGAGAAGAAAATAAATGGGGAAAAGGTGGTGGGAAAAAAAAAGTGATAGGTCCTATTGAATTAGACCGGGAATCGATCATCCCTACATACATCTCACGTGCCATCTTAAGCACCACGGCGGCAGGGTGCATTTTGAAATCTTGCCGTGCGGGGTAACTGCTTTCTGAAATTTTCCAACCCTACATCTGTAAAAAGGTAAAAGTCTCTCTTCCGCTAATCGCGCAATAAACTCCACCGAATCCGAGAAAGAGAGCTCGAAAAGAACAAGGAAGAAGGAAAAAAAAAAGAGGACGAGGGGTCAATGAAACGAGGGACAAGCTTTTTGGTCCAACCGTCCAACGCGGGAGTTGACAAAAAAGACCTTGCGCCATGTGGAATCCAACTGCTTCTTCCCTGCTCTCTTCTTTTTATGATTATTATTGTCATAATTTTATAAAGTACCACTATATTTTGGGCAAGCTTCGTGCTTCGTAGGGTATACTATATGGTGCCCTATGTGCATGGACCATTGGAGATAAAGTTAACTTATATATAGATACATACATACATACATACATACATACATATATAATATAATATAAAGCGATTGAGCACAATTTCAATTAATATTCCTAACGACTAAAGCTACCCTCGATGTGGACTGGACATTACGTGCAACTCCCATTTTCATCTTCCAAATAGAATGCCAAAGCCAAGGAGCAAGTGCCATTGCTCCACTTTTTGGACAGCAAGCTCTCGTGGGCGTGGGGTTGCTCCGCCCCTGTCGATCAATTTTCAACTCTTCTTTTGAGCTTTGTTCGTTGGGTGCATAATTGAATTTCTCTTTTGGCCACCATGTTCGTGGATTGATAAAAGCAAAACCCATTTATTAGTGTAAAACAAAATAAGCTTAAGCCAATGGATGAAAGAATATCGTGTGTATATAAAAAACATATGAATTTTGTAGACAGGAGATGCGAGACACTATAATACTCTTCTTGCGTGCAAATCAAATGAACAACAATGCATAATTTGACTAACAGAGGCTGCGTGTGTGAAAGGAACTTGGGCAAAACCTACTTCTGATATGAAGTCACAATGTCCTACTTTAACAACTAAGTTTACAAGTACATACACATATATATATATATATATATATATATATATATATGTATGTATATGGAGCACTATGGACCGTTTAATAATCTCTAATCACTACATTTAATTAATCGGTGAAAATTCTAAATGGGTCAAGATGAATTTCATTTTACATTGAACATATATCTAAATACCCTTTTTATTCCTTGATTCCTTGAGCATAAGTGCATTGAATTAGAAAGTAAAAATGGCCAAACTCAAACTGTAACCTTTTACCTAACCTCTTTGAATTTTGGAGGGTCCGATTTCCAGCATTTAATCAACGCCCTCAAAATTGGAATTCAAAGCCCTACGTGCTTTAGTTGGCTAGTCCCTTTCCTCAGAAGTAGGTTTAATTTCTATTAGTTGAGTCTAAAGACTATCAGTTATAAGCACATTGTTGTTAGATGATCCACTAATGAAGGTTATGACGTATGTATTTTTACATGATATACGCAAGCTGTGCAATCGGGTTTTTACAAAAGTTGAATTCACTACAATCAATTTGGATAGTTTATTTATCTCTTAAGACAACAACCATATCGACCATCACAGAATGACTAGTGTTAAAAAATGATATACACAGTCAATGTACCGGAAATTAATTAATGACATGTTTCCTCTAGAGGTTAATGGTGCCAATTGGCTTTGGTTTTAGGTTTATCCATAAGAATTAAGGTAAAGTTTGTTATTGGTCATTGAACTTTAGTCAACTGCACAATCAAGTCACGCGAATGTTGATTTCTAGCAAGTGTCCCGAGGCATTGAGAATTGTTCAATTTTTAAGATATTGATTGTGCATATCACGAAGCAATTCAGTGTAACAAAAACTTAAGAGTTTCCTTAATCATTTGCTCAAAAAGTGACTCTAGGGCACTCATGGAAAAAATCCAAATAGAAATTTAGTGTATCGGTGGACCGTCAAAATCAAAACCCAATGATTCTATCATAAAATCAATTAAATTCGTAACCACAATGGAATTCTCTAAGAAGTTATAATTCAAGAGAGACTGTGTAATTGGAACTGAACTATAATTAAAAACTATAGCATACTTAACTTTGGACCAAAAGACAAAATGACATTCAAAAGTTTCTAAAATATGAATTGAGAAGAGATTTGGGGAAGATCTCATGGAGATAAATATGGACTCATCCCCCATATACATTATTCTCCTAATCCAACATTTATACAAGAACCTCAGAAAAGTTTAGGGAGCTTTGGCTCACCATCCCCACTCTAGGTGATCTGACCCTAAAGAGTACCACACAGCAAGAGCAAAGTAAGCCAAGGGTCCCCCACAAGAATAGTGCATTATTTTAGCTGTCATGCGTACCTGAGCTATGGCACTGCTTGTGCATACTACGTTATATTTTACCCCCATTGTCCTTCGTTTCCTCCTCCGAAAGGGTGTCATGGACCATTTTGCTCCTCCGAGATAATAAGAGGGTGCATGAAAACCACCTATTTCTATTCCAGAAACAATTTTTCTATTCCAAACTTGTTTCAGAATAGAAATTCATTTATAAAATTATTTCAATTTTCTATTTTGAAATATATTCTTGTTCTTAAATAGGTTTGGAATATAAATCGAAATAAAAATTTTATACTTCTCATTTCGGAATAGAAATAAGAAATAAAAATTATTTTCATTTTAAATGGCCCTTGATCGCCGATCTACCACCATCCGCGATCCGATCCGCCGTCCGATCCAAAAAAATTTTACCCACTATCAAACGAATTTCTATTTTTGTAGAAAGGAAGAAATTTTTGTTATCAAACGAATTTCTATTTTTAGAAATTTTGTGTCATTATCAAACGGTTATTTTTTTCGCTAAACTCTTCAGAAATAAAAATAAAAAAAAAATCAATTTCTCTTCTTGAAATCAATTTTTGGCCAAAATGATTATCATTCACCCTCCAAGGGACATCTAGTCATTTCGACTCAACTGAATATGTCCTTGCACTAGAGACGAAATTTCGCCTGCAAGGTGTCGCGGGGTTGTCATTCGAAGTTGGTACGAGTAGCAGACTTTGTGATCCAAATGCCAAATCTGCCGCCCGGCTACACGCAAAAATTTTAAGCGCGTGTATCTTGGAGCACCCGATCAAATTTCCGCAAGTGATGGGGCTGCTGTCGCTCCATACGCACCGAGTAATTAGCGGGAAAAGGGTTAGGTGAACGGGGGATGATTTTGGGAGAGAGCACATAGTGGCTACCCGGAGAGTACGCAATAGACAAAGAGTAGAGGAGGGGCACATGCTGCGTGCACTAAATGGCCATTATGTGGCATGCCCCACCCACTCCTCAATTCACGCATAATTACCCGCCCATCCTCACCTTCCCTTTTTGGCTTTATTTTTTTTTATTTATTGATTTATGTATAAATATATATATTTATATTGTCATCCCCAATTTGCCCTTTTCCCTTTCTAAACTTAACTTCAAAATGATATCCTCACTTTAATCCAACTTCAATATCACCGCCCATATAATATGAGAAAAACCTAAGTGAAGCATAATCGCTCGGACGTTTATTTTGTACACAGTATTCTTATTAAATAAAAAAAACTTTGTGCAAACATGATGTGTACATGTTCCTTTTTCTTATGCTAATTACATTCATTTCATTCGATGACAATTTTTTTCTTTTGAAGATTGCTTGTGTGAAATTTTCGTTATACTCAGCGTTTTCTATCACAAATCCTTGTACTCATGCCTAGAGACTTCATCTGCCCTTTAGCTTTTTGATAAAGTAGTGCTGGGAGGAAGGAAAAAGAGAGTGGGGCGAGAGGGATTTTGGTGGAGGAAATGGATAGTGTGAGCTTCAAGTCACCCGACTCCCTCTCCCTCCCAAGGACAGAATCACCGCAAGGGCCGCGAAATCTCTGAAAAAAAGTAACATTAAATACTGAACTCTAATTAAATTGTAATAAAAAGTGGAGCAAAAAGAAAAGGGCTCCCGGCCAAATGGTGGAAAAATCAGAGAGAGAGAGAGAGGGAGAGGGCCTTATTTAAATAAAGCAAGAGCGCAAATGTTCCTCACTACCATAGTCCTCAACACTACTATTTCCAAAACCCTATCTCTCTCTCTCTCTCTCTCTCTCTCTCTCTCTCTCTCTGATAATCCCAAATGGCCACTCCAAAACACTTCGTTGCGCTCTTGATCCTTGCCTTTCTCTCTGTCTCCATCAGTGTTGAAGCAAGAGACTTCAAGGAGCGCCAATCCTTCAGCAAGTTCACCAATGCCAACGACAACGACGACAAGGAGAACGCCCCAGTCATCCCCACCAAAGAAGAGTCTCTCACCACCGTAGAAACCTTGAAGAAGCAAGAGCAGCAGCCGACCTTCCTTCCGCAGACCAAGAACGGGTATGGCCTCTACGGTCATGAGGAGGAGATGGTCAAAAACACTCCCGCCACTGCCACCACCACCACCACCTCCACCGGAAACCGCCCGTCCAAGACGACGATGCCGGCCGACTCGTTCTACAGCTACCCGAATGGCAATTTCGAGAACAGCAACAACTATTACAATGACAGGAGCTACGACAAGAGGAGCAACAACTACTACAACAAGGATGCTTATGTCGCGAACCAGAGGGAGCAAGCCCGCAACACTTACGTGCCGGAGGAGCAAAACTTTGGTGGCAACACTCGGCTTCAGGATAGCAGCTACACCACCACCACCACCACCGGCTCCCGTGCCACAAACGACCGCAACAACTACTACACCGGCGGCAATAGGTAGGCGTTATGGTCGAGCTAGTAGTATTAAACTAAACACGGTACCTCATTGTACCTATATCAAAGCATCACTAAAGCTTGACACCATTTAGCAAGAATTTAATGATGCGCTCGAAGCGGATAGAGCATGAAGTTCTAGGATACGTCAATTGGTTGACGCATCAATTTGAACTGAATGTGGTGAGGGTAGTATAGTGACAAAACAATCTGCTTCCGTATTTTGGCTCATCATGTACATATACGTTTTAATTTTCAAACTACTTCAAGAAAATACATAATGGATTCATCTTGGGTTCACCGTCAGGTACGGCACCGCGCAGCAACAAGGGATGAGCGACACGAGGTTTGTGGAGAACGGGAAGTACTACTACGACGTGGACAACGAGGAGAAGTATAACCAAAACAGGTACCAGACGTCGAAGCCCGGGTACTCGACTCAGGGGTATTATGTCAATAACAACCGCAACAACAACAACAACGTCGAGGACAACTCCATGGGAGGATACCAGGAGCAGGAGCAGTTCCAGGAGAGCCAAGACGATGAGTTTGTGCCCTGAGAGAGAGAGAGAGAGAGACTTATTACTTTGATGCATTCTGAAAGGATGAAATTGAAGTGGTTTAATTATTCATGATATGTTTGAATTATGGCGTTTTGTGGTGGGAAGAGAGACGCAAAATGTTAAACTATACACTTTAGCTTTACTTTAATTTGTGGCCTTATTTTCGCAGTATTCCCTGGGACTGCGTGTTTAAAAAGATGAAAAAGTTTGGTGGTGTGGAAATGTATTTGGATCAAAGTTGAGGGTTTAATAGTAATAAACGTGTATATGGAAGAGGGGTTATGCATTCTTTCTTTCTTTTCGGCAGGGTCCAACAAAATCGTAAAGGAAAGATTATGCATGCAATCGGGTCCTCGATTGAACCAGCTAAACAAGCTCAGTGCACCCCTATTTTTAAGTACTCAATCTTGAAAACTCCTAATTGAGTCCAATGAAACCGGTTATGGAGTTCCCGTCTTAAGAATTAGCTCATTAGGTGACCGATAGCCACCGACAAGTATTCACATAAGTATTTTCATAGTAATAATATTATTGAAATATCTCTTTTACATGATTATTGATGAATTAAGATCCATCCGGTTCAACTTAGAAGGTAACATGACACACTCACTGAGCTCCCTAGCCAAATATCCATTGCCTACCATGCATTTTGGCAAGCACTCATCCATTGTCTAATGCAAAATCTAAGTATGTTATACGCATTAAAGGATCTCATTACATCGACATGCAAAGGCGTGCACGCTGCTCTATCTCAGTGAGTGGTGTTCCCTTGAACAGTCTTTGTAAAACTTTAGATGCTTTTGTACGAACCCATGATTAAGGAAGATGGGGTAGAAATGTCGGAGATGATAATGCCCCCACCCGTGAACTACCGAAAGAGCACCCACTATAGCCTGCAAATCACTTGTCAGCATCGGACCACTGAAGTTCGAAAACCTGGGAGTTTCTGTACAAAATGTTGCAATGTACAAATGTTAAAAAAGTACTTTCTATTAATCGCCAAGATCCTATTTATTGCTGATCTAACAACTTACCAAACTTCCAAAATAGTTCCTTGAAGAACCGTACCGAATCCTCTTAAATAAAGAGTTTCGACTGAGGATCCAAATCTATCAAAATAAAAGCAACGATTCGTGACTACCTAAATTTGAGAAATTCCTTATATGAAATTTTTCTTTCGTGTCACACCTAATATAGTTACACAACATCTTGTGTGAAAAATGTATTTTTCTTTCATTGACATAGTTTTCCTTTCCAATTTGCTTGCGTAAATTTTTTTTTGAAAAGGCCTATTATTCAAATTGTCCTGCATATATGGACATATGACTTAAAGGCTACTCATTTATGGAAATATTTTCTATAAATACAAATGCATGTATTATGATCCGTTGCTTGTTTTCGAATCAAAGCTGTAGTGGTTGGCCAATTAAATAGCAGAATAAAATAAGGTTTGCAAGATCCATTATATTTATGTCATGTACTATGAAAGATATTATTCTTAATCATGACAAATCTACTCTCTCTCTCTCTCTCTCTCTCTCTCTCTCTCTCTCTCTCTCTCTCTCTCGATTTTTTTATTTTGCCTTTGGGTTCACTTGGACCCTCCAAAGTGGTCCACTCGAAGCCTGCCTCATTCCAATCCAAAATGTCCGGAAACAAGACAAGAAAGTCCTCGTGAAGCATTTAAGGAGAACAACGTGAATCGAAGGGACATTTGTGATGTCCCATTTGCGAACCAGTTTCTAGCGGGCCAACCCGGAAATTTCCCACGTTCTCTCACGAGGTGTAACCCTTCTAATATAGGTATAAAAGAACAAGTTAACCTAAGATCACGTTATTTCCAATATAGTTATCAGGTCCCCGAATGTATTAGTGGCCGTTTCACTAATAATTACGAATCAATCTAATTCCTCCGCACCCCACATTGAACCGAAAAACTGAAATGATGTTCTAGGTCTCACACATTGCTTAACCACCAAGTCTTTGAATGGCATTTTAAGACAATTGGCATCATTACTATGGTAATGAAGTGATCACACACGCCTTAGTTTCACAATTTCATAAAACTCGAATGCCACATTGCACCCTGTGACCTACAAGCTCTCAGTGAAGCTCAGTGATTAGTATTTACCAGGGCATGCCCACCTCAACAGGACAAAAGGGTTGGTCTTTGTCAACTCCAGCTAATACCCAATCTTCCATATCCACTCCCAACATGCCATGCCTTGCCAAATTGCCAGTACACCATATAATATAAGTGCTGCAGAACTCTCCTCTTTGACATTTTGCGCCCCTATTGCCTCTTCACCAGTAATGTCCACATCAATTTTGCACCCACTGCCATCTCTCAGAACCCCATCATCATATCTCTCTACCATATTTACCCCTTCTAGAACTGTCAAAGTTTCCCACAACACTCGTCCACGGATTTGAATTTTTAACAAGAACCATAAAAGTTTACCGCGTGCATGAGCCCCTTATCAAATTTCACATGTTGTTATGGGTTTATATGTTGTCTTAAATTTAAACTTTTAGATTGAATTTTATAACAAAAATTATCTTCTAATGCTCTCAAAATTTCGCATAACATCACTCTCATTCTGATGATGATAGCCAAACTAACTCTCCTGCTATTTGTGCTTCACTATGTTAACTTTTTCACGTTCATCGGATTCCAGGCACTCACGATCCTTTCTATTCCGAAGTACAATATATAACCAACCCAACCTAAATGATGTAGAGAGTTAGATTTCGGTAGATTCAAGTCTATCGTCCTTGCCTTTCCAATAGGGTCGGTCTAATCAATTCGCTATTCCCCATTAGTCACACCCTAGTTGTTATCATAGGTAGCAACAATAACAAATACGGCCATTGGAGGCAAAGATTCCAAGGTCCTCACCTCAACCACTCCCTCCGTCCTTGGTCACCTAAGCCATGTCAAATGGTTAGATATCTCCAATGTCTAGTTTAGGTACATCTAGCTTGCCTGTCTCAATTGTGTCCTTCGAGGATCGTGCACTTTTTAAGAGGCTGATCGAGAAGGTTGAACCTAACTATCATCTGGGTTCCGAGGTCGTAAAGTAATAAGGTCCCTTGTATCTTTAATTGCATTAGTGGAAGCCAAACGGTGAACAGCAAAGGTCCTGACAATATAACCAAAATGAATTAAAAATCGCCGCTGAAAGACTTTGAATGGCTATAAAAAAAGAAAAAGAAAGCGGCCTGCCCACCGCGTATTGATCTCCTTGATTGACGGACATATGACTCGTTTGGAGCCACAGTTGGAGTCAAATGTGGCTTGTCAATCCAGAGGCTCTTCAGGGTCTCCGAAGCTTTTTGACTCAGAAAGTGGAGGCGTTTTCTAGGGTTTTGTCTAGTGTCTTGGTCAAACATGGGTCTAAAATACTTGCAGCGAGGGGCTGCTTGCGGTTCTCTCTCGTTGCTTACCGTTCGGGGAAGAATCGAAAGCGCAATCCCACCCCCGTCAAGTCGACTTTTGTGCGATAGATAGCACGCCATTCATTCCGACACTAGAGGATTGGCGCCAGCTATTGCCCCGCGAACTTGATCTTAAGAGAATTGATCGAATAGGAACAATTTGACGGTCACCGCAAACAATTGTGGATATGCTGGATTAAGCTCTTTGCCCTTGCCTTGGGGCAGAGGTAGCCAATCAATGTCACCACCAAAACTAAGGTAACATGAGAATTGAGCAAGTGCCATGATAGCTAACAGCTGTGAAATTTCGATTGCAGCTTTAACTCGCCAGTCCCTTCGTGGGCTCATGGAACCCAACTTCACAAAAGGCGCCTATTATTATATAAAGCAGGGGAGATATGATTGAATCGGCAATCATGATGTTGGGAAGAGGAATGGGTACTATGAATTGAAAAAGAGAAAAGGTAAATCCTCTGGAAGACATAATCACCCTCACCCACCTACCACGTTTTCTGATAACATCAGTGTGGCGAATTTCATAATGCAGAGGCATCACAAGTTGATCAACTATAATAAATTGGTCGGACCCTCCTCGGTGGTCTGCTCAAATGGTCCTCAACATTCGGATTGCCCAAGATCCAGGTTCCGATCTCTGTTCGTGTTGTGGATGATGGTGGGTGTATGTGCATATGCCCAATTTAATGAATTTATCCTAATTTATAAAGGATAGGGAAAGTGTTAAAAAGTTCTAAACCTTTAGTATTTATGTCAATTTAGTCTAAACTTTTTTTTATATCAATTTAGTCCTAAATCTTTTCATTTGATACCAATTTAGTCATTTCCGATTAATTTTGGCCAGATTTTTTGATTGGCCGCCACGCCGATTGACGACGACTAACGCTAACGTGTATAATTTTTAATAATATTTTAATATTTTTCATTTTTTTATTTTATTTTCTTTTTTTTTTTTTCCTTCTCCTCCTCCTTATTCCACCGGGTCGCCCGGACCTCACGGACCAAAGGTGACCGACCAAAAGCGATGGCCGACAAGGTCGAGGTTGACCTCATCGGCCTCTGGTGAGGGTTAGCCTTGTCGGCCATAGGCGACGCTCGACCTCGCCAAATCCAACGAGGCCTTGGCCACAAGGCAACCTCGCCAAAGGCTAAGCAAGGCTCAACCTCACTAAATCTAGCGAAGTCAAGCGTCGCCCATGGTCGATGAGGCCACCCTCGCGGCCACTAGCGAAGGCTCAAGGGTCACTAGTGGCTAGTGAGGTCGAGGCTAATCACCAAGGTCCAGCAACCAACTATAGGAATGAGGAGGAGGAGGAGAAAAAGCAAAAAAAAAAAAAAAAAAAAAAAAAATTCAAAAATTCAAAAATATTAAAAATATTATTAAAAATTATCACGTTAGTGTTGATCATGCACATTAGCCAACCGGCACTCAGTTAGCAAAATCCAGCCAAAATTAGTTAAAAATGATTGAATTGGCATCAAATGAAAATATTTATGACTAAAATGGTACAAATACAAAATGTTTAGCACTTTTTTAACACTTTTCCCATAGAGAATATATTCTTTGGCTCATACCAAATCACCATTAGCTACCACAAAGTAAAACCGCACTTAGAGATGAATCTTCTAGATTCGAACAATGCATAGGCAAGAGATGAACTGATAGATGATTGATGAGAGTGTGATTTTTTTTTTTTTCCTTGAATGTAGTAAGGAGTTATTTGTATGCATGAAGCACTCATAAAAAAAAAAATGTGCGATGTTGTCTTGTATACATGAATTTGACTGTTCATTGAGTCACTAGTCACTTGCTCATGCAAGCCTAATTTACACAAGTGCTAAAATATACATATTCTTCACCGGAAAAGAGCAATGTGGTCACCAGTCCAACCATGATAGTGGCACCAACGGGCTCATACATGAATGGATAAGGTTTTCTTTTAATTACCCTTTTGGATAATGGGCCAAAAGGGAAAGGATAGATTTAGCAAAAGAATACTTGATATATCCATCGTTATGGTTTAAAGGAAACGTAATTTGCAGTCCATGTTTAATGAGCATGTCTAAACTAGGGGAAAGCAATCAGACCTATTTTTTACCCAAAAAATCAGGCTAGTTCAATCCGAGATCTAAACCAAATTGGCCTTACGCAATTAGTTATAGGCTGGTTCACACAGGAACCGAGTAGATTACTAGGTTAAATTTGGGGAACCAGTCTTGACTAATCCAATTGCTGATTTTAAACCATGAATTGGTTTTGAAACAATTTTCAAGGCCGGTTCTTGGGTTGAAGGGTTTTTAGCTTTTTTTTTTCTTTGCTTTAAAGAGAGAGAGAGGGGATAAATATGTTGGAGATGGATTTCAAACCTATGAAGTTAGGAAATCTATCGATGCCTTTAACCACTTGACCACAAATTATCCACACTATATGCTTTTCTTAAATAGGTTCTTAATGAAACCAGTTCGGTTCTCGGATCGAATCCAAAATTAGAGAACCGACTCTAACATGGTAGTTTATAGGTTCTTTATCTCGAACCTACCCATTTTAAAACTAATTACTCAAATTTGAAACTCAAAATCCGGTGCTTCTACAAAGCAACGGAATAAAATAAAATAAAATAAAAAATCCTAGAATCACATGAGCATAAATAAGTTGAGTCTTGCATCCATCCATTGTCTGGATGGGCTCAGAACAAGGATTGGGCTGCTCCAAGTTCGTTAAACCTCGGTAAGTGTCTTTCTATTTGGGCCTACCCAAGCCCATCCAAGGGTGAGTTCGTTTATTTGAAGCCCAATGGAACAAGAAGTAGAACCAGAGCCCATTGGGTAGCTCTCATCTCATCACCACACAAGATCCGTTCAAATTGTTGAAAAGTTCTTCCCGGGGATCAGCAGGAGCGAACTCCAGGGGCGAGCTCACCCAAGATATTCAATCGAATCTGCCTCACTCAAAAACCTAAGCCGATGAATTATAGGTCAAGCAAGACATGTCAACGGCTCCGCTCCACATGAAATCCCCGACATGGGACTTTTCTAATGCCGCTCCTAATGTGTGCACCCCAGTACAAATTAATTTGACAACAACCTTATTTCACATATTCCCGAGTTACTTTTTCTTTCTACTAATTACCAATGTCGAAAAAGTACCTGATGTGAATCGAGAATATATTCTACAAGAACTTTAGGAGGGACTCCGTTCCTAGCTCATGTCCCCTTTTTATTGTTGGAAAAGTATTATCCATCGTAAGCAGCACCAGGAACTCTTACCCGAATCTGGAATCCACAGAGAAGGGGTTGGCTAAAGATCAATGTTGATGGGTCTTTTATTGATGGACAAACCGTGGGAAGTTATGCAAATTCTAAGCTAAGGAAGTCCAAGCAAGTTCAGTTATGCATAGTGACACCCTTGCTAGTCTAGAAGCCTTTCATTTGTTTTTTTTTTAAAGCTAGATCTGAACTCTCTTTCACTTTGGAGTCCGATTGTTTAGAAGTAATAAGCGCACTTAAAAATCACGACCTGTGCTCAGGGCAGTTGGCCCCGCTTGTGACCGAATGCAAGAGAATGATGGGCCGTTTTAAGTAACTTCAAATAACCCACTGCGAAAGAGAAGCAAATCAAGTGGCGGATTGGATTGCTAAAGCCCACATAAGGAAGAATCTCCATTCTAATTTGACTATTAATTTTCCTTTAGTTCTTTGGAACCTTATTTGTTTGGAGGCCCAAGTATCTTGTATTATAGATTTCACTTGAAGTAATGAAAAGAGATCATTTCTAACCAACAAAAAAAAAACTTGCATGGATGGTGCCTTTGATCAGACTGAAGAGGTGGACTTAGGGTGAGCTCGGTAAAACAATGACAAGCAACTTCGAACTTTGCATTTTTATTTTTTTTTTGGTCAGACGAACTTTGCAACTTGGACATATAGAAATCAATGGTTAAGAAGTTTCCAGATACTTGAATACTGTGGAATCTTACAAGATGCCTTCATAGCAAAACAACTGAACTTATGGTTCTCTTCGATATGATGGTCTAGCTTGAGAGCTATGTTAGGAGAGGCCAACCACTAATACAATGACATAATAATTTTCAAGGGGCCAATCTACATGAATGCTAAAGATACCATGAAGTCGTCATATGTCCATTTCTTAATCGAGTAATTTTGGAATCAGCCAATTGGCACTACTTGCAGTAATTTCCTCGCTGACATTACTTGTAAAAATTTCAAAGCCTAGAGACTCTCTCACAACACCCTTTTTAATTATTTATTCATTTGCTTCTTTCTTTTCTCCTGAAATTGGGCTGTCGGCTGTGGAGTTTTCTAGAGATTTTACGTTACGTCTAATGCACGTTGGGGTGATCCATCAATGCTTGCATTCAATTTTGTCTTCAATCGACAAGGATTGATAAGTCGAGGACATCAAATGCACCAAAGGCTGAACGTTCAGTCTCGCCCATCAAGAACTGACAGGTGACATTCACGGCGCTTCTCTCTCTCTACTTCCCTTCTTTCTCTCTCAACCTAGACGCCAGGCGTGGCTTAGAAACATTATCTTTTTTTGCGTATAATCTCCATCAATGGCTCGAAGGGTAGGTGAAATTCGTTCGAGAATGCACGAGGGTCGGGATCACGAGGTCATCGAAAACCCGTATTGCTTAGTCCATCGAAACATGAATCAGACGTCTCTTGTAAGATCTACATTTCTGTCAATCGGACGAATGTTCGGAGACGGTCCATCGACTTTAATCATGAAATTAGTGAGATTTCGCAACACTAATTAGTTGGCGATTGGGCTGTAAAGGGTGGGGCGGTTAGTCTGTTGTTTTAGGGCAGGATTACTGTAATTTTCAAATGTCCATTACGGAAGTGGGGTGAGGGAGCTGCACCAACTGTGACTTGAAGGCTGGAAACCAAGATCAGTGGGGCCATAATGCACTAAATACCAATGCTTAAGATAGAATTTTCTTGGAGAGGGGGAGACTGGCGCTGAGTCTTCGGACGGCCCATCCAGAAAAAGCCAAGCTTTGAATGCGTTTCGATTGATCCGTGATCTGCATTATCGCTGACTTCTCCCTGTACGAGGCTTTCCACACCAGATGGATAGAGAGGTAACGGGCTTAGCAGTTATGCGATTTCCGCTTCGTCTTGTTCTTTATTCTAGCCAAATTCTGCTGGTTCGGTAGGACTGTAACAAGCACTGTTCATGATCTATCTCCATGAATCTTCTTTCGACCATTGGTATGTCCATGTTTCATCTATCTTTCTGGAGATGCTATCAGTTCAGAGAGTGATCTTTTCTGGATATGAGAGAGAGAGAGAGAGAGTTGGTATCATGGTGCTTCTTGATCTGGCAATTCCTCTTCTGATCGAATTATATCAGACAGTCCTCCGCTTAGTTCAGCAGTTCAAGAAGTATGGAACAGTTTCATCAGTCCTCGAACTGCAATTTTCAAGACATGTATGGACTTGATACCCCTCACGCGATAGCAATGCTATTGAACAGGAACCATTTTTCGACTTTCGACTTCAATTTGTCATCTTCAAATCAGTTTCTCGAACCAGTACACTCGATGCTCGGACTGTCATTCTTCTTAGTAATCTTTCATGTGAATTTAACCGGTCCTTCTACCCTTCTGTTCCTCTGCAAATCTTATGGAATTGGAATTCTGCGGTTGTTATGAGATCAGTGTACTTTATATGAATATTTGAAACAGACTGAGGTTTATCTCTATTGTACAAGGACTTAGAGGAGCGAATTGGATGGCCACTGGGGCTCGAGATCATGAACTTGAGACTCCGACTGTTCGAGAGCTTACAATCTGCAACCATCGATCCCCAGTCCTTCCGCGCGCCGTCCACCTGCTTGTCCTCAATTTCATCCTCTGCCCTTGACACAGAGGTAACTCTACCTTCAAAAATATCTATAGGCCCTTTCTCTTGCTATGTAAGAACATGCTTTGTAACTGGTGCATTAAACCAAAGACTTCCTCACTTCAGTTATGGTCTGATAATTTCTCTAACCATTCATTCAATCACCGAATGAAAGCGCCAAACCTTGAATGGCGATTTCAATGATTCCAGACCTTTTGTCGCTCGGTACATTTGGCTCGAACCTAGCACATGCTTCTTCAAATTAGCATTCTGCCTGCTCTGTGTAATGAGTGGAATGTTGCCTCTTTCTCTTGCGAGACTGATCAGTCGTCGGCGTCGTTCTTCCAAGACGGCAGCGTGTCACTCGGTCGCCTGATCGGGATCAGACCTGGTAACAGCGGGCGCCTATACTTCCCCAGCTCGAGTTCCATCCGGCATGAAGAACCGGATACGAGACTTGTGAGGGGCTCTCTCTCTCAGAAAACTGAAGGGCGCCAAGCTGATGCAGCCCAAGGAATCTGCGTTCCGCTACTACTAAGCATCCTTGTAAGAATGAGCCCAAGTAAGAGCAAACCAAAATGATTGTTTCTTGTGTACGTGATGTTGTCAAACTATACATTGAACGCGATTGGATCCATCACAGATGGTATCCACAAAAGAAATATGCCTTCTTCGTTGCTGTTCTTGCGATGGCCCAGGCCTGGGAAGAGAATTTCTGCTGTAACACTTGGACCACATTACAATTTTTTTGGATAATAATCTAAAAAGTTATAAACTTATCGTACAACGGCTAATTTAGTTCTAAACTTTTAAATTTAGCTAATTTAGTCATAAATATTTTGATGATTTATCTAAATAAACCTTCTAAAGAATATCACTAACGCGGCCGCTAGTCATCCTATATAGTATGCCTAATGCTAACAGTGACGATTTTTGCAATTTTTTAAATTTTATAAATATTTTATGAATTTTTCTATTTCTTTCCCTTTTTTCTTTTTTTTTCTTTATTTTCTTTTTCTTCACTATTCACTTCTCGGAAGGATCGACGACCCTCACCGATCAGATCTCACCACAAGCGAGGGCGAGGGCCATGATCCTCACCTGCTAGCCCTTTCGAGAAGTGAATAATGAAAAAAAAAAATTGATAAAAAATTTAAAATATTATAAAAATTATCCATATCAACACCAATCATCTTACGACTATCCTTCACAATCATGCCATATAGAATGGCTAGTGGCAATATTAGCGATTTTCGATTAATTTTGATCAGAATGATTACATTAGCAAATTTTTAAAAGGTTTATGATTAAATTTGTCTAATTTAACGTTCAGGAATAGATTGGTTACTAAATAATATGTTTATAACTTTTTAGACAAATTTTCTCAATTTTTTTTCCCGAGATTTGTTTGAGTGAAAATTGAGATAAGTTCGTTAAATAATTTTGATCGATGGATTCAATAGTAAGTGTTATAAAAAATTACTCTTTAGAAATCATAGGTGAACAAGGAGTAATCGATTTCAAAGTGAATTAGTTGCCGATCTAGAATTGGGAACTAACTATGTAACCTCTCGTTCCAAATCAAATCGGTTGATTCTGGGCCTGATTCGTGCTGTTTTATGATTTGGGTAAAAAAATAATTTCTTATAATATAAAATATAAAAGTTACACCAATTCCTATAAAAACATTTGATGGTCAAGTAGCTTATGTGTTTTTTTGTTCATGTTCAAAACTCCGGTTCAATTCCTTTCTCTAAAAGAGGCTTCAAAACCGATTTAGTACTAGGTTAACTTAGAAACTAGATAGGTTAAACCGGTTGTTGGATAAATTTGGCGATTCCAACCTTGGAACCAGGAGCCGAGTCAGTCCTGGGATGGACATAGGTTCATAAAACCGGACACCAGATTCCACTCAAAAAAATTTAGTCTGGCTTCAGTGCCCGATAATTTCATAGTCAAGCTACGTGGGATATATTTCCAACACACGAACTACGGGAGCGAAACCCTAGATTCTCGCTTCCTTGCAACTTCAAACGCCCGTCAGCGACCGAGTCTAATCACACAGCATCGTGCACCAACAGATGCGTCGCCATAAGCACGGACACCACAAGTTGCATCAGGAAAGAACCAAGAAGAGTCCCGCATGATGTGGATTCCCAAACTCACGAGAAGCAGCCAAACCACAAGTGACAAAAATACCCAAAAAGGGGAGGGGGAAAAGATTAACGAAATCATGTCGGGATAAGGAAGAGAATCACTCTGCAGAAACTATTAAAAGAAAGGATCAAACGTAAGCCACCGATCAAATTCGACCTTCGACATGCCCGAAAGAACAAGAGAGGAAGAGGAGGAGGAGGAGGAGGGCCCAGCGCCCGCGGCGGTCGGTCGGTCGGTCGGCGGAGGAAATATAGAAAAAAAGAATGGAAGGTGGGTGGGAGGTGCGCGTCTTAACGTCATTTCTTCATCTGACTCGAACCCAACTTTCAACTTCAGCCTCCCAAGCTACTCATGGGGGAGATTTTTTTTTTTTTTTTTTTTCTCTTTTTGCTTTTATTGGCAGTGGTATTTTGGTACAGTTATGGCGACGGCATCGTCGGCCTCGGGTTCTTTTGGATTTTGGCGGAATGGAGTGATCATGACTCGAGCCGGACATTCCGTAACTCATGCGGAACTCTTATGAAGACGACCACAGAGGATGCATACCGTGCACGTTAATATCGAACGATGCTGTCATCATCGTTTCAAAGGAGTGTATTTCTTTTCGTGACACATGAATTCACCACCATCAAATGTGAGAGAAAACAATTACCAAAATTGATAGAAAGTCCAATAGGAGACTATAAATGAGTATTTTCGAGAACTTTCATGCTCTTTTAAGAAATGATTAACACCACAAAAATCTTAAATTGATATATTTATAACAAATTTACATCCAACTAATTTTAAAGCCTTAAATCATTACACTTGTTACAATTCTACCCTCCATTAGTTTTTATGAAATTTTGTCGTTAAATTGTTGAGTTTAATACTAATTCGAGTTTTATCTTCCGTTTGTCACAAATATATCAGTTTGTGATTTTTTTGTAATATTAATCCAATTTTATAGAAACTAACGAATAAGAAATTTATCACATATGTGTCAATTTGGAGTTTTGATAGTAAAAAAATTATTTTAATAGATATATCAATTTTTTACTCTTTTTGGTCAAAAATTTAATATTTGGTGAATTTATTACAAATATATTAATTAGGGTTTCTTTAATGGACATCCTTCCATCTTGGAAGGAGGAGGTGGGGTTCGAATCTCCACCTTCTCGGGGGAGTTGGGGTGGGGACGCTCTAGTTTCAAGAGTGGGTTTGATTCCACGCCCGCAAATGATGAGCATAAAAAGCGAGAAGTTTGAGTAAGCCTTAGAAAAGGAATAGAGTAAGACTGATAAAAAAAAAAAACCAAATCGAGGTCACTCTTGACACAACGTATTCAGACTCACGTGTCGTAATTCTTCCCTAAAAAAACATAAATATTCCATAATTTCTGAATCGTTAATCAAAATTTAGTTGTTGTTGTCGGTTTTTTTTTTTTTTTTGGTGATGCGAAAGCTCATCCATCTCCATTCTCACCTCGACAAACCTCGCCCAATAAACATCCTCATTTCCCACGAGCCACTTGCAACGGCCGAGGGGCGGTGGGACTTGCGGGTGGCGGCGAATTTACAGTCTCACCCATGCCTCGCCGCTGACGTCACCGAGCACGAAGCGCGCCGCTCGAGCCCACAGAGGTAATTTCGCACCCACCGCCGGAGGCGAAAAGGGCAGTCGTCGTTACAAAGAGAGCGCAGTGACTGTAGAATTTGGTCCTGAACTTTCGGAGATTCTTCTTGCTTTCTTTGCATATCTGTCTCCTCCGACGAGAAGAAGGAAGAAGGAAGGAAGGGAGAAGAAGAGATGATGGTGGAGCTGTTCGTGCTGGGGTGCACGGGGATCGTGGTGTTCCTCCACGGGGCCAACTTCCTCTTCCACTTCCTCTCCCATCAGCTGGCCGTCCGGTCCCTCAGGTTCGCTCTTCCCGTTCCCCTGCCTCCCGATCCTGATCTTGGCTCGTCCGATTCTTTCGAATTTTTCTGCTCGAATTAGATGGGGGGGAATGGAGAAACGGGTTCGGTTCGGTTTCTGTAATGTCCTGGAAATTCTCTACCTTTCTTGATGAATTTTCCTTCCTCTTTTGTTTCCTTTCTTGCGGCTGCAGCTTCCTGGGTGTTGCTGGCTGGTAGGATCCGATCAGAAGGAGGATGGAGAGAACGGACGTTGGAGCAGAGTTGCTTCGACGGCAAGCGGGAAGATGGGCTTGGCCTCTGCTGATGTAACCAATTTGTAGATAACCTCATTTTGATTGATCTTGGAGGGACTATATGTAGCTTATAAATAAGTCTCCAATGAGGGGGATTAAAGCCATTATGTATGACACGGATGTAGCGAGACGATCACGCGAAATTGTAGCCGTTCGGTGTTCATTTCGGTGGGACTCTCTCTGTGCCCTGCTTTGGACGGGAGATAGATAGATGATGGAGAGAGTTCATGCTAGTTTGGAATGATTTGACTGAATTCTGTTTTAGGGTTTAAGTGAAGGTTCATCAATTCGAGTTGAAAAACCTCGTTATTGCTATAAACTGAGCAAGTGCTAAAGTTAGGAATATGCATGAGTTATGGTGGATTCGAGATCGACCCTCCGTCCACTCAAGAATGAAGGGTTGTTGATCATTCTGGGAATTTTTCCAAAGGGTAGTTGATCTTCATGTTCTTGAATTGATGCACATTAAATTCAGTGGATAATGCTGCCTCCTCTTCTTCTTCTTTCAATTGATCTTCATGTTCTTGAATTGATGCACAGTAAATTCGGTAAATTCAGTACTGCTGCTGCTGCTGCTTCTTCTTCTTCTTTTGTTTCTCAACTCCTACACAAGTTTGGGGCTTTTGGCCTGAAAATTGCAAAACACTGCTGCAATTCCCTTTGATCATGACTTGACAAGGATTCCTCCTCAGTCAAATCAAAGTCAACATTGTCCCCAGCGTGCATTGCCACAGCCTAAAGCAGCTACATAGTAGCAATCATGTCCTCTGGTGATTGTGCTGGAGTTCTCTATGTCCAAGGACAGGGAATGAGATCATTTTGTCCTGTTTTGAAGATTTGCTTTTCTCTTTTGTTCCTTGGTTTTTTCGCTTGACTTGAAGATTGGAGTGCACTCAACGTTAAGGCGTCAATACATTCTCATTGATGTTTTGAAGATCTAGGGTTTACTCAAGGCGAATCAACCCCCCTGATTCATGGGGCTAGTGTTCTATCTTATGGTCCTTTCAAGCTAGTTGTGCGGTGACGTTGTTCAGCTTTCTAGAGAGCAATTACAGGGTAAATTTCACGCAAGCCTCTGCAATTACATGGTTCTGCAAACACCGTAAATAAATATAATCACATGCAAAAGAATTGATGATGCTTATGGTTAAAACCTTCCATCCAGTAAAACAAAGTCCTACATTTGGTATGATTCTTATACGGTGGCTAACACGAAGTAAGTAGAACAACGTATGAATACCCATTTGACAAAGCACTTTGCTCTATTAACAAATCAAAGATATTAAAATAATGATAAAATATTTCATGACATCATCGTCCATATATAGTAATCAAATGTTTTAAGATCATAATACATATTTTATGTGCAAATGAAAATTAGCATATCAATAATAAATTATTTCAGTCAACGCAAGGAGTTAATTGGAGAAAATTATTTTTTAAAAGAGCTCCATAATATGATAATGTATATTTTATAATTACATGATGGTGGAGAATAATTGAAAAAGTTACATAACAAGATACCTTCTAATACTCACCGGTGGACAGTTGAGTTGGTTCGGCTTTGGACACTTCATCACAGAGATCCCAGGGTCGAAACTCGCAACTGCTAACACATCTTAAATGGAGGGACATGGTGGTGGCCGTGGGTTGGCGAGCATAAGCGAGTCAGGCTCGGCGGATCCTAAGTATCAAAAAAATAAAGATACCTTCTAATTATTAAGGAGTTGCATAATATAAAGATACATAACATCACAAAATACTTTCACAATAAATGAGACGATCATTGAAAGACTATACATGATAGGATAACCCATATTTGATGAATAAATAATATTAAAGGATTATTAAAAGAATACCTCTCATTTATACAAATGCACGTATCAAGACAAATAAAATCACGCATCATTTCACAAACAAATGGTGAAAATTGGTTTGTGTTTGGATTTTTTTTTAAGGAATGGTAAGAAAATTTCGATCAACATTGCAAAGCGATCAATATAATGCCGATCAACACACTAAATTTTTTTCAAATAATCTACTGGCAACTATTGATATATGCATATATATTTTCAATTTTTTTGTTTAACTAATATTACTTTTCCATAGCTATGATAACAACAACAAAAAGCTCAATTCCGTATCGCACTTTAAGACTTATTTAATTGAAATGTTTTTGTAACTTCTACACATTGTCTCGTAGTACTTTTAATTTAATATCGATTAACTCTCACAAGGGCATAAAGTATGGAGCTGCCAATATTTCACCATGGTGGCATGGATGTCTACTTAAAACATGAAATATTGTAACATGAATAAAAAAATCATGATACAACAAAAATAAAAATCAAAAAACAATATAAAACTGGTTAGCTTGAAGCATCGATGCAAGCAAAATATATCAACTAACTGTTGGTAACGAAATTTGGAAAAGAAAAGGAAAAAATCTGTGGATATTCTTCCTTTGAAGATAGATCAAGGGAATTCTAGATGTATATGCATCCTTGGAGACTGCGTATTTTCGGAAGATATTCAACGATTCATTTTGTGATTGTCATGGATGATGAGAAATCATCAGTTCTTGCCAAAACAAAAGATGAGCTTGAGCTTAGGCATTGGAGGGACAATTCCATAAAAAAAATGAAGCTAAAATTTATGAAATTGAGAAGATAATTTTGAAAAATTCACATCTAGTTCTCTATGAATAGAGAGGAGAAAACGGATGAGAGAAAGGAAAATATTTTATTCTCGATAAAATTTTGGACAAACAGCTTGTTTCGTAATATATTAACATGGGAAAGCCACAAATGTCTTGTAAATTAACATTTCCGTTCGAAATAATAAAAATACAAGTCCATGGAATGAAGTAACTATCCGCCAGCTGCTTTAAGAGAGCTAGCTAAAGATTCCGTCTTGCTATACAAAAATTGTATATTCCATTATTAATATATGTCTGAAATTTGAATTTAATTTCTGAACGGTCGCATTTATGGGAAGCTCAAAAAGGATAGCATGGGATTAATTAATTGGACGCTGGCATTCATTCTGGAGAACAATTGGTGAGCTTTTCTCCAAGATTTTTTTGCCAGGAAACTTGTGCGGTGATGCATTCATTCTTGGCATTGACGTTTTGGTCCACATTTTGGTGTGGTGGGCGAGACATCTGTGCGGGGTGACAAGCAAGTTACCAAATTAGTGCATGGAACGACTTTCCCAATGTTGATGGTGAAAGCCTTTGATTTTTTGACACGATGATCATGGTGCACCACTTCTATATGTGCTTCCACTACTCTCTGGATCGTATGACGTTGATTTGAGATTTGCAAGTTCCAACTGATTCGACTCAGCTTTCCCCTTCGAAGAGAATGGTGTTTAATTGTGCTTGATGTGGGGTAGCACAAGTGTTCGACATGTGATTGGTATGGTCTAGTAGATGTTCGTACGTATGCAATTCACTTTGGGCAAGCTTTGTACGATGAACGTAAAACAAGTAAATCTAGGGCTAATTACATCGCAAGCTACTTGCCATATGTGATTTTTTTTTGGTCGAAATAGAAACTGATCTATTATACTTTAGAAATTACATCATGCATATAGTCAGCATACAAAAGATCTCGCATAAACGAAGGTGGGTAAAAAACCCAGTTGGCAGATAGTAGGTTAGCTCCGTGGGCTTTCGCGGCCCGGTCCGCGGCAGCATTTGCCTCCCTTTTGCAATGGGAAACCCTAAGATTAGGGCATCGAAGGAGCAGGTCTGCATTTTCGTCGAAGAAGGAGCGGAGCTCCCATGGCATCTAAGTCGGATTACGGATGGGGTTCACCAGTGTTAAGCAGTCCGATTCCAGGTCGATTCAATCCATTTCCAGTCCTTTCTGTATCACGAATTTCAGTGTGAGGTTAAATGCTATCACCTCTGCTTGCAGGGCCGAAGATGTAGAGACAGATCTCGTAAATCCATCAACTAAGATGCCTAAGGAATCTCTACACACACAAGCCACAGAAGCATCGCTGCCAAGAGGTTGGTAAGCCGCGTCGATATTGATCTTGATTACTCCTTGATCCGGTGGAATCCATCATAGATTTGTTGCTGACTGTTGTGAACTGCTCTTCTTCAGAATATCATTGAAAGATCGGTTGGATCTGGCAGATACCAGGGCCGCTTGCACCACATGTTCAGCATTTGGTAGCTGCTGGCGAAAGATGAAGGTATTCCTAGCTTTCCAGATGTGCCAAAGGAGAGAGGTGATTGATTCTAGATCTGGTAAGGCATCCTTTCTCTCCATTATAGCGATTAACCAACGTTCTATCCGATGTACTCCCGTTAATGAATTTGTGATGTTGATTGTTGAGTGATTAAGCTAATAGTTATTGATGCTGTCAATGACACTCTATCGAGGTCAGGATCATATGATCAACCACCAAATTACAAGCAAATCCAATGGTAATAGGATACGCTCATGCTCCCTCTCCATTTATTGATGCTAATAATGTTGGTCAGAATAGCAACCCCCATTTGAAGTTAAAAACAGAGGCCTAAGTTTTCTAATCAAGGCTAGAATAACAAAAATAACCAACTTCACACTATTCAGAATCATACAAACGATGGTAGTAAGTTGGCAAATCAAAATGTTCAACGGAGCATACCTTTGTCGAATGAGAAAAATATTAGCCCAGTTAGACTAATACAAAATACGGATAATGTAAGACCATTCGGTGTAGCTTTATTGCCAAATGTATGAAATATTCCTTATAGGCCAAATTTGCCAATTAATCCCAATTTGGATAATCAGGTTAGACCAGTATCTCCGCCTAAAGGGCAAGATTGTCAACCTAATTGACAATGTACTAAAAATTTTGATTTTTTTTTTTTTTTGGTCGGTACTAAAATTTTGATGTTGTATGACAGCACTTGGCAGCCGATAGAAGGGGTTGTCGGACCTCTCTATAGGAAGCTACTGGTTTTGTGGATCTCTCCACAGATTGGCAGCGTAAATCTGAATATTGATGGGTCGATTGTCGAAGGAGCTGTTGCTGGGATATGCCGAGACTCTGCTGGGCCAATAGTTGGAGGTTTTGCTGAAAGAATGGCCGCCTCCTCGGTGCTGGAAACTGAAACCCTTGCTTTGCGAGCTGCTCTATTGTACTTAGAAAATGGTGCAGATCTATGGAAAAGAGAACATGATCTATGGAGAAAAGCTGATCTGCATGTGGCCTTGTGTTCTGACAGCTTATCACTTGTGAATATTATAGCAGGGGTGAGTATGTCGGATCACTTGAATCAGGAATCGTTCGGACCGGACTGAATTGGTCAGTTTGGTCCAGTTCCCGAAGAGATTGGTCCGATTCCCAATTTCATAAAAATGGAACCAATAATTGTTAGTCTGATTCCGAGTTCTAGGGGGAAATTGGACTGGACCGGACCGACCCTTTTTTAAACAAAATAGATTTTTAAATTTCTTAAAAATAACAATAAAACTTAAAAATAGTAATAGTTCTTGTATTTTTCTTAATTTAAAAAAAATTGCTAAGTAATTGATTCCGTGGGATTGGACCGGACTGGCTCGGTCAGTCCGGTCCGATTCCCGGTCCCAAAAATTGGGTCGGTTCTCCCGGTCCGATTCCCAATTCCTAAATGAAACTGGACCGGAACGGAAACCAATCACTCCTAAATCAAGCCCCAAGCCCAGGGGAATTACAGGTTATGTTGGAGGAATGCAAAGATATGCTAGCCCAGTCCAATTCTATTCAACTGGTCTATAGCCCACGCGAATCAAACTAAATGGCGTATTGGATAGCCAAGCCTGATCGCAAGAAAGTCCTATCGTATGATTGGCTCGTAGAATGACCTTTACTTTTATGGGATCTTTTATTTTCAGAAACCCATAACTTATGTTATCCTTTGTCGGTTAATGAATGAAACGTTTTAACAACAACAACAAAAACAAAATTTGAAACGCCCTCATGATGTCAAAGTTTTATTTGGATAAACAAGGCGTCGACATGGATCAGAGATACTAATAACCGGATCCATATCGACTGACATGCACACGTCAGCGCTTACTCTCACTATATCCTTCTTCAGAGCCTCCGGAGACACGATAAATATCGAAAGGGGAAGCATCAGAAGAAAGCAAAGCTGCGTAACCAATTCCAGCAATTTCCAAATGCACTGTCTCTGTAGGGTGGAATCCGTCGTAGTATGAGTGCAACGACCTGTTTAGGCATGGAGTGCTGAAGGGAATGCACTGGCCATCGTCCTCTTTGACCTTGCAACAGGTTGGACTCAGAAGTGGGGCGCCTGAAGATTAGACAAACGCGATCAATTCCATCTTTAAGTAATGATAGGAAAAGGTAATGAAGTAAAGGGGAGACAAGATGACTTTTTGAATAGATCGGATCGCCCCCCACATTCTTGCTAGGATGTAAACCATTGATATTATGCCACGATATATTTATACATCACTTTATATGCATAGCACTCTTGCCATTTTGTGAACCAGTCATCGATATGTTCCTAGCATTGCTCGAAAAGGACTGTCTCAACAAACGATTGTTACAGAGTGAGTGAGAGAGAGGACCATAGATACCTGGAACCGCATTTGTGGTGACTCCATAAGTATTTACATAGACGAACTCAGCCCCGGTAAGATTGCGATTCAATTCCTTTAAGAGGGGCTTGAGCCTGTCGTTGAATGGCAGAACCAATTCGTCAATCTTGTCGACGCACTGAGATCCGTTGGTCCCATATTCTGCTATTTCTGCTGGGGCGCAACCTATCTCACTTAGTCCAAAAATTGCCAACCTCCTTGCTCCATATGAATACAATGTCTGGGGTTTGAAAAGGGTAATAGAAAAAAATCAGATCCATTGAAACTGTGGATGTTCCAAGTAACAACCAAGTGGAACTGATAAAAATGAAATAGATGAAAACTTACCGTCAAATTGGAGCTATCCAATGCGTATTAGGATAGAATATTTACCTTCAACTGTTGTTCGTATTCCTCAATCAGTACATCGGCGTATTCCTCAGGTGTGTAAAGCGTGCTGGTGGGGTATATGTCTGGCATCAAGTAGTTGTTGATGTAATCATTGCTTCCCATCCATATAGTGTATGCGCACTTGTTTAAGTATGTTGCAGCGTCCGCTCCCAACATTTCTCTGATGCGCAAGATCGTGATCAAATGATTTTGCAACTGATGGTTCAAGCTGATGCGACCGCCCTATCCGAAGAGCACGTAAAAGATATCAGTTTGAATATATGTATAATAATAGACAGACCTAGGGAAAGGAGGGGGGTGCTGCGGGTGTGATCCATCCTTGCCGTCAGATACTTAGCACAATCTTCATAAGTGGTGTAGGTGTACTGTCTTTTCATGAAATTTATTGTAAAGTTTCTTTGTCATCCTCCTGTGCCAAGGTTTTACAATTTCCCTTTTTACCTTGCTTCACTTATATTGTAAAACTGTGTGTCCGTCACAGTAAATATATGAGATTTGTTGTCTTTTTAAAAGAGCCTTCGGCTGATATCAATTGAATTGTGTTGGATTCTGCAAGATTGATGTTAGTATTTGGTATAGGTTCTCCAGTGAATGTGTGTATTTGTGTTTCTGGGAAAACAAGACAAAGGGTGGAAAAGTGATCAACAGAACTTTCATTGGATGGGAAAGGATTACAAGGGTATAAGGATGGGTTTAGTTTTTCAAGTTAGTTTTGTTTGTAAGAAGTGAGCAGTGAAGGCCTCTTTTAGGCCTTTTGGGCCAATATAGTCAGCAAATTATATCTGCTGGTGTGGAAATATTTGCTTCGGTTGTATCTATTGTTTGCGTGCTTGAACCATGGACAATTTATTGGCCATAGATCTTAACCACCGGTCAACCACAAAAATTCACCTAGGATCTTCAAGATGATTGTAGTTTAGAGAACAATGTAGAAAAAAATGGAACGATAGTTTAACAAATTCCTCCTCATGCACAGAAACATTCAATCAATCCGGAGAAACTGCTATTCATTCTGCAAATACTAAAATGGGTGCTAAGTATGTGTGTCTATGAATTTGTGTACCAGTTGTTGTCCCGTTTCATCTCGAATGCCAGCTCCACCAGATGCATAATTCACGCCGCGGAGTATGTCGCCACCTTGTGCAGTAGCAAAGGGTGGAATGAACTCATCGAACCCCAGGAGTTGTGCTGTAACTCACAGTCAACAGAAATAACAATTAGAAGAACATGGACAGCAAGCCCATGAGCATATATGTTTCTGATAATTAGCTCTAAGATTCGAAGCCACTGTGATTTTGGCCAGAAAGCCAATGGATGTTGAACACGTTCATTTGCGTACACATCACATGTTCATATCAGAGATTTAGGCCCACCCGCATGCGTGTAAACTCACGGGAATTCTTGCTTCTTGACCTTTTTTTAGCAACTTTTTGGAAAGACATTAATGTCCATGAGAAAGCGCGACACAGTGCTCCAGCCGCATTACATTGTGCTTTTGCAAGATTCGACGTGAATATTCATGAGGGTCGATGGAAAGAAAGAAAGGTGAGAAAGCGGACCGATGATGTCTGCGAAGGTGCGAGCGTTGGTGAACCTTCCGGTCGCGCCCTCGGGGAAGTCGACCCCATAGGGAGGATAGTTCGCTTTCGCATCGGTCTCGAGATCGTTATTGTTCCCGTTATCACATAGCGAGTCTCCAAATATGAAATAACAAGGGACTTGAGGAGCTCCGGCAGCACCGCCCCGCAGATTCGATGAGATCAAGAGGAGAACAGATAGGATAACTCTCCATGCCATTTAGGAAAAAGAGAGCGAGGAGGGGACTAGGAGGACAGGCCAGAGAAATGAAGTGAACGATGATTTATAGCTTAGCCAGGCCAAAGAAGAATCAAAGCCATGCCCGATCCTATGAGTAGGCTGTTGCTCTTCTCAAGATAACTCAAATGGAGAGCATTTTTCACATGGCAAGAAAGCAAAGCCAGCTGTCGATCAGACGAGAGTGCTCCATCTGTCAGTCAATGTCTGGGGTTTTGGCTTCATGCAGGCTGTGTCTTTTTGCTTCCAAAAGACTTGAATCCACGGGCTATTGAACTAGTCTTCTTTTGGAAAAAAATCTGACTCAGTCGCCACCCTTCCAACTTGGAAGAAGGAGGTGGGGGTTCGAATTCCCACCTTCTCAGAGGGTTGGGGTGGGGACAAATTAATTTCAGGAGTGGGTTTCAACTCTCACGTCCTGTAAGAAGGTTGGGCAAAAGTTTGAGAGTGAGAATTCGAATAGAAATAGAATATGATCGACCAAAAAAAAAAAAAAAAAAAACTAGTCTTCTTTGGATAAATAATAACTTTTATATGACAATTATTTAAAAATATCATAATTTTTTTTTTTTCACTCACTTAACTATCAATTACTTAAGTGTGATTTCCAGCAAATTGTCCCACATAGATTTTTTTCTTAATTTTTCATTTAAAAATAAACTAAAGTTCAACGTGGAAACTTTGTCTAGCATGGCAAGAGTATAACAAACATCTTCGTTTCTTGTTGTTTCTTCAAAATCTTTCACAATTAGACGACGTTGTTTTAATATTCCCTCTCTTCCGACATTGTTTTCAAACTCTTTCTTTTCCTATCACTTACATGGTCACTTTAAAATAAAAATTGATGAGCCTAAGTATTCACGTCTAAAAATTCGTGGCACTAAAACGATCACTCACGAAGTTATTGAAACTTTTGTTGTCCTTCAATAAGACACTCAAAATCGTCATTTGCCTTCTCAAGTGTTGACTTCAGCTTTTCCGACATGTCACGTCGTCTTTATCACGGATGGCACTCAAGTTTGCGGAAAAAAAAATTATAATCCTCAAGCAAGCGTCATGCAAAAGTTATAACACTCTTTGTTTACTTATTCCCTTTCTCTTTTTACTTTTCTATTCATTTGAGCATTCAACCCCATTGGTGCCCCAATTCTCTTTGAGGAAAAAGGGATGGAAAACCAATTTCAAGGAAAGAATTTCGAAGGGTATTATTCTAAGGTTGCGTTTGTATGAGAAAAATTGATAGCTTTGAAAGATATCTTCTTAGTCATTGTCATCGCTTACAAAAAAAATAAGCCGATGAAAAAAGTATTTCCATTTTTGGCAACAACTCGAGCCTTAACATATCTGTTGATAATGAGGGTTACCTCTTTTCCAAAGAGACATAGATTATCAAAATTAGGAAAAACTTTTCCAAACCATTCAATTTTTCGCGTAAAATGAATGATTTTAAAAATATTTTTTTAAAAAACGATCTCTTATATTGATTAAAATATGAAGTCGATGAAAATATTTTTATTATCAATAACAATTTATATCTAAACATTTTCATGAACGGCAAAAGTATTTCTCGTTCATTCATATTTATAGATGACACAAGCCATTGTTACTAGTAAAACGTTGTCCAAATCATTGATTTTTCATGAAACAAATGAAATCTCAATGATAGTTGTCGCTTTTATCTTTCTCACTATGCCTTGCGAAAGCGGGACCCAACGGGTCAACAGTGACCATGTATCCCAAATTTAGTAAAGGGAAAGGGACATTGAGTCCGTGACAAAATGCATTGAATATCAAATTAATTGAGCCTGGATTTTTCAACCTCCCCGACGACCCACAGTGACTGGCCAATTAAGAGTCCCCGAAACGTCCCCTTCCAATCGCAACCGCAGCCGCAGATATCTTAAAGCCACGACGCCTGCTTTCAAGCCAATCAAAGGCCGCGGGGATTTACATCTGGATCTTAAAGACAAAGGGACAAATACACAACCATTTGGGGTTTCTTTTAGTAAAGTCTACTCTTCCAACTCCTGGAAGGAGAGGTGAGGGGTTCGAATCATCTTACCGAGGGGGTTGGGGTGACGCATTTGTAGTTTCAGAAGTAAGTTTCGATTCCCACGCCCTGCAAGAAGGCAGGACAAAAGTCTAAGAGTGAGCGTTAGAATATAAATAGAGTAGAACCGACCAAAAAAGAGACAAATACACAATAAATATCGTCGCGAAAGTATGATTTGAATCCTAAATCTTTTGAGGAGGGGTGGAGGCATTGGCACCATCTGTCACTTGCTCCGTAGTCCTTGGCCTGCGAAGAGAGATGGGCGTTGAGCTGGATGATGTTGGCAGTGAGTGCAAAGCTTGGATGCCGTTCGATCAACCGAGTTAGCCAAAACCTAAGAAATGGAAACAAAAAATAAAAAATTATAAAGAAGAAGAGAAATCAGGAGCTCCGGATCTGGAAATTGCAGAAAATCTCTAGGAACTCAAAATGGACCTACATTCAGACGATCCTCATCAGTAGAAAATGGAGGAATCAAAGCAAAAGCAATGAAGAGCATAACAATACTCATCAATTATCGGTGGAGGAGGGCCCGACAAACATGAAGAATGGAGATGAATTCTTTTATCGTGCGATTTTGAATGCTCTTCGGTGAAAAATTCACGAAGCCGATGTGATTAGATCATGTGATGATTAGGCCATGTTTGGTAACCATCCAAACAGGGCCAAATTCTGATTCTTTGTTCCTAGAAGTAGTTTGGGAATAGAATCGCGTTTGGTAAAATTTTTGTTCCCAAGGAACAGATTTGAAGTGGAATCAAGAATAAAAAAAAAAAAAAGTTAATTCTTGTTCTGGGAACAAATTTGAAAATCAAAACCAACTATTCTTCTTCTTCCCTTCCACCATCCCACGACCGCCATCCACCACCGCCCCCCGCCGCGCCGCCGCCGATCCGGCGAGCAAGCCAGAGGCTCGCCAGGCCAAGGCAAGATCCGGCGAGTCGAGCCCCACCGGTGGCCAAGCAGGCCTCGCCCAGCTACCGACGAGGGCCAGCCTCGCCAAGGGCCGACGACCAGCCAGAAGAAGAAGAAGAATAGGAGAAAAAGGGAAAAAAAAAGAAAAAAAGAAAAGAAAAAAAAAGTGAAAAAGTAAAAAATTTATTTAAAAATTAAAAGAAATTGATTTGGAACATAATCAATGAGCACGGTACCAAACGCAATTCTATTTTAGAATAACAAATTTTGGACAATTACCAAACGCGTTCTTTTACTCAGAATTAATTCCCGGGAACAAAATAAAAAATAATCATTTATGATCTGAATTTTGTTCCCGGGAACAGAATCGTTACTAAACACGTCCTTAGAGTGTTGGTGTGTGTTCAAGGTTGAAGTAAGAAGATCTTCGAGTTCACGGTATTATTTCTTTGTCTTATTATTGACACCCAAAATTACCCTGGAACCACGTGTTGACTACGAGGAAATAATAAGCGAAACGCCTCATTTTGATTCATAAAGTTAAGGACAAACAGCTTTCGTGAAAGCTACTTAACCTGAGTCTCGATGGAATTCTAAAAGCAAATCCTAGAGTCGATGGGCAGGTAATTAATTACCATGTGTCCCACTATGTGAATAGTGCACCAAATTCGAAGATTAAAAGAGATTAGTATTAGAACTTGAGTGAAAATAACTGCTAGCAAAAATGCGCATAAAATAGGAAACGGTTATTTACTTAATGAGTAAGCCACGCAAGCATTGTCGACGAGTCAAGAAGCGGTTGTTTATGGATAAGGGTGCCAAGAAGAATAAAAAACATGGAGAATATCAAGAGTGGTGCCCAAGGAAAAGAAACCAACTAATGTTTACTAGCCCTTCCTATAAATACCACAACCTGTTCAGCAAAAAACCCCCAAACAACACAACAATTATATTTACTTTATCTTTACTTTATCCCGTTTTAGTTATAACTATCAAGATTCCTATCGTCAATTAAATTATAGCGTGCATCTCTATATGGTCCAACATCGTCGATTAAATTCCGGTGTTGTTCCACAAGCCCAACGTTGTTGATTAAATTCCGGTATTGTGTTTCCTATCCAGGGATATTATTGTTGATTAGATTCCAGCTTTATACCTAAAACAAAATATGCCATTGAAGCGTAGACTATTTAGCTACTATAGTCCAGATTGCATCATTGATTAAATTCTAGTATAATTTGTGCCGAGGAGCAGTTAGTCTTCAAGCCATCTAAGTATCAGTTGTCAGGATTATATATACAAGTTGATAAATATAATTTTCCCTTGCATTTGAGATTATCTGTCCAAACTCAACACAGAACCCAAGTCTCTTATAATAAAACCAAAACGCAATGTTTAGTTAAAGATTTTCACGGGGATCAAAACCGGTGAAACACTCGTCTTCTTCAATCCTTTTTATCTTTTAATTTTTGGCATGTTTTTTATGTCGAGCTCACTTAGCACCACATCGACACCAGGTGTCTGAAATGCAAAGTGGGGTAGGACCACGGCCAAACGGAAACAGAGGGAAATTATCCTAGTTTGAAAAGGGATGTACATCGATCCTGATCTTGGTCCAATTCAACACAGGAAATAACATTTCGTTTCCTTGCATGTGGATAAAAAAGAAAGAATTTAGACGAAGCAGAAAACTGCAAAAGAGGACACGACAGGCAAGGAAATTCTGAAAATCATCTGATTCTGCGAAAAAGGGTGTATTCCATCCCGAAACTTGATCCAATCTATAATAAAAAAATAACACTTCCCGTCCTTTTGTAGGGGACGAGCAAAACTAAAGCAATTCATAAGGGGAGTACTCGTTGCAATGGTTAATAATTTTTCTACCTTCGACAATGTGCCTGACCTAGTCTTGTTTCGTTCGTAGGACGGGCATGCCTGTCGAAACATGGAGGATCCCTTTCCTCTCTCTGTCATTCACTTAGGTCTAATGGATTTGAAATTGTTTGAATAACCCATTTGGGAGTGAAGCTTTTCGGAAACGAATGGAAAGCGTGCATAGCATTTTCAAAGCTCTGACGCATGTTTAGATGGTGATCCTCATGTTGAGAGTCCTTGCTAGTTTGGAACGACTGGATTGAATGCTGTTCAGAATTTAGGTGGAGGGTTTATCAATTCAAGTCACATAAATGAGAATGCAAGCTCTTTATACATCTCACAGCAACCTGTTGGTTGGTGCACCGTACAGCAGAGAATGAAGTTCTGTTTTCTTGCCATAAACCTCGATTTCGTTATATATGGCGAGTAATATATTATTACTCGTGATACATGATTTAATGCTCACGAAGCCAATCTTTAACAATTAGCCAAATAATAGAAAAGAATAGGAATAGAAGTAAAAAAAAAAAAAAAAAAAACAATTGGCCAAATAATAGAAAAGCCGCTTCGGCAGATTTAGTCAATATAATTTTGCATTTAATCAAGTGCCAATTTTGGTCTACACATATTATTGATAGTTTGTTTATAAAAAAAAAAAAGGTGCATTGTCCCACAAGAAAAAATATATGGATGTGTAGCAATTATCTTTTTTAAGAGGTGTTTTGTCTCACATCAAAGAAATATGAATGTGTGCCGGTTATTTTTATTTTTTATTTAGAATTTATAGTTTTTTAACTAGTCGTTTTGAAACAGTATGTTTGTTCACAAAAAAGTTACAATAACCAACTTCTCAATTTTCCTTTCTCAAAATATAAAATCTTTGTTTTCGATTATTTTCCTTTTGAGAGTTTTCGGCAAATTATCAAAATTGCTACTAGAATTTTTGTTTGAGAACTGGTCATATCCTCGAAGATTTTTACCAGTAATTATCAATAATGTTGCGAAGCAAATAATTCCTTCAAGAGGATGTATTCATACTTTAAAATCTAATTCCATTCTTCTCGATTGATTTTGTTCTAGCATATGTTTGTTTTAGTGCTAGCATAGCCATCGTCAACTGTTCCCTTTGTTCTCTGATATAAACATTTGGTTTTTCATATGAACTCTCATACAGATGGTGTAAGTTATCAAAATGTGCAGAGATTATTACTCTGGAAAATGAGATTCGCGATGATCAATATCCTTTTTTCAGCCCTTAATCAACACTCCTCATCCCAAGATGATCACACGGGCATGGACGGTCTGGGCTAGAATGGCCTAAAACGTCAATGCTTCGACTGTAACACTTGCGGGGCTCTCAATGCCAAATGAACGACCTGTCCACGTTCGGACAGATGAAGATTGCTTCAATGTGCAATAGGAGCGTGTGCAACCAGACTGAGTCTATCTAGAAATTGGACTAGCCTACCCGAAAAATAGGTTTAGGAATCGGTTCCCATTGAAATAAGTCTGGAAATCAATTCCTAAAATTTGAAACCGGTTTGAATTGGTCCAGGAATCAGTCCCGAGTGAATACCCTTCACTCGAGAACCAAATCAACCGGACCGGTTTGAGAACCAATTTTTTTAGCCCAAAAGTCCAAAATCCTATAGTTTTTTTCCCTTGATTTCTAATCTTATAACTGTGTTTTTCCCTTTTGCACGGCGATCCTCCTTCGTCGTTTCTCTTCCTCACCAACTCACAGTCGCATTGTCTATGACATAGGATTTTTGCTTTGCCTTATAATGTTTGTTTATGATAATTAGCCTTATGGATATTTACTTTTGTTTATTCAAAAAGTTCATATACTTATTGATTGCATATGCTTAACGATTCAATAAAAATGATGTTGTATTAATGTAAAATTCGAAATCGTATAAGATATCGAACGGTTACAAAATAAGTTTCAGTGGAAATAGGATTGATCATGAAACTAGATCAGTTCCAAAATAGGGTTAAATGCAAATAAGATCGGATACAAAATAAATAAAAAAATGAGAATTGATTATCTTATAACAAAATTAGATATAGAGTACATGTCTGAAATTTATTTACCCTTGACCTGATCACCCCTAATGTACAAATAAAAGTTCCAACACCTCCTGGGACCCTGTAATCCCACTCTGGCCTTGTTCCTCCCTTCACGACAACGCATCGAAGGGACTGGAACCCACCGTTCCTTCGGATAAACCCTAGAAGAGCCCCTCCATGTGACGATAACTTTCCAATAATTCAGCTCCCGCCGTGGGCGACAGAAAAAATGGAGAGAGGGACCTCCTGAAAGTACGAAAATGTATAATGGGAACGGAGAGAGAGGGAGAGAGAGGGAGTCCTGAAGAGCGATTCCTGAGTTGATGTCTAGTCACAATCAGTCAGACAGGTGTGTTTATTATTGAGCAAGTGATGGCGAATGCTCACCACACATTTCAAGTGTGGAATTTTGGCAACCGGGGTACAGAACTTCCAAAATCAATTATCAAGAATGCCCCCTTATACTGTAAAACCACGAAAAAAATAATATAATAATATAATAGTATAATAATAATAAATAAATAAATAAATAAAGGCCATCACAAGAATAATAATTTACAGAATCTGATCATTTTAGCATGATGGGAAACAAAAGTCAATGCAATACCAGGCTTTTGTGTCAATTTTAGATTTCATGCCTTGCACTGAGATTAATTTGTAAAAGGGAAAAAACCACCAAAAATCCCAAACTTTATCCAGAGTGAAAAATTTATCCCAAACTTTTTTTTATGATACATGAAAACTTCAAACTTTCAAATTGTGACACATTTATCCCATTAAGGGCATTTTTATCTTTTTTATGTTTTTTTTTTTTTTTTTTTTTTTAATTTTTTCTTCTCTCTTCCCTCCACCGGCCGTGGCGAAGGGAAGCCAGCGTCCGGCGATGGCGGCCCTCGCCGGACACCGGCGAAGGGAAGAAAAAAAAAAGAAAAAGAAAAGAAAAAAGTTTTTAAAAGTGAAAAGACTAAAATACCCCTATGATTTGGGATAAATGTGTCACACAAATGAAAATTCAGAATTTTTTGTGTCACAAATAAAAGTTTGGGGTAAATGTGTCACGGTTAGCAAACTTCTAGGTTTTTCATATCACAAAAAAAAGAAAAATTTAAGGTAAATTTGTCACTTTGAGCAAAGTTTGGGGTTTTTTGTAGCTTTTTCCCTTTGTAAAATGTGGCGCACGATTTTCAAAAGGGAAATGAAAATTCTAATTAAGTTCAAGGAGTAAAAATTATATGAATCTAATATGAACCTAATGCTAGCTTAGTAACAACTTCAAAAAGTATAGGAATAGTACACCCCACGATGGCAAATGAAGAATCGTGTTCTAAAAAATAAGACAAAACATTCCATAAATCTTACTTTCTAGAGTGAAAAACTTAGCAGAAGATAAAACTTATTTAAGTGAAAGTTGTATATTTTAGGGAGTAATATATGTTTCGATTTCTCGTCTTCTCTCCAGTTTCATATGTTGATGTAAATAATTGTGCGCTAGTGACAAGCTAATGGAGACATAATGACATTATGTTTTACATATTAAGATGTTTTAGTAATATCACAAAATAAGAGACAAACCTTGAGAATTTTAATCTGACAAATCTTAAGCAAGCTTTCATTTTTTATATATATATATATATATATATATATATATATATATATATATATATATAATGACGTGCTAAATGTAGATTATATTTATTTTTTCTTTAATGGGTCTAGTTTCCCAGATTTTAAGTATAAAGGTCATTTTTTATCATTATATTTTGGAAGTGTTAAATTCCTGTTGCTAAAATTCCACAATTGACATGTGTGGTCAGCATGTCCCAGTCACTTTTTGGAAAAGTAACCGACCGTCTTTTGGGATAGGGTTATTTCTGTGGTCTTTTCAATTGCCATGTGCTGGAAATTCATCCAAAGGATTGAGCTCTGCCCTTCGTCCTTTCTTGGTTGTTATTTTCTGTGGTCTTTTCAATAGGATTGAGCTCTGCCCTTCGTCCTTTCTGCGATGGAGTTATTTTCTGTTGTCTTTTCAATTGCCGTCTGCTGAAAATTAGAGGTGAGCATAATCTAGGTTAGACCGGTCTATCCCTAATTTTAGAATCAATCCGTATAGTATAGAACCAACCCTATTGAGTTTGGGACCGAGAACTGGACCGACCTAATGGATTCAGTCCGGTTCAAAAGTCAACTCAAGACCAATCGATAATTTTTTATTTCATTTTTTGTACTCCTTAAAAAAGTGATTGAGGACTGGACTGAGCCAATAGGTTTGGTCCGATTTCAAGGTCAACCCAGAACCAACCAATAATTTTTTACTTCATTTTTTGTATTCCTTGAAATAGCAACTAGGGATCGTACCGACCCAATAAGTTTGATGATAAGCGAGATCAGTTAAAAAAGACAAGCGATAAGGGTCAAGTGGAATGAGCATCGAACATAATGAACATTGAATGTCGAGCGGAGAGCAACAAGCCAAGCAAGCATCAAGCAGCGAGCAGCACGAGTGACCCAAAGCAAGCGAGACGAGTGTCGAGTGGCGAGTGGAAAAATTGTTTCTTTCAATTTTGAAAAATTAAAGAGTAAGAGGACAAATAAGACAGAAGAGAACGAATACTAAATGAGGGTGTCATAAGGTACATTTTTGGACGTCATGAGGATTTCTCACAAAAATATTTCCCTCCTTCATAAATTATAATTATTAACGCCGTAAAAAATATTAAAAATCTAAGTTATTAAAGAATAAACTCCTCATTAAATAGCTGTTTAATGTTATTGATATAATTTATTTCAAGATTTTCTCTATATAAAAATATATATATATATATATATTTCCGAGTTGGACCGACCCGAAACTCTCAGAATTGGCCCGGCCGCACAGTGTTGGTTGAGAAATTCATGACTAAGGACCGACCCAATCTCTGCAGGAGCCCAGACAAGGAGGGCAGGGTTACGCCGGTCCAGGGTTAACTTTGGATCGATGCTCACCCTACTGGAAATTCATCTAAATGATAGAGCTCTTCCCTTCGTCCTTTTTGGGATGGGGTTATTTTATGTGGTCTTTTCAATTGCCATGTGCTTAGCATCATGAAGCACCGTCAAACACGACGAAACTCCTCTGCCCTTGGTCAAAACCCAAAAACCCAACAAACCCCCCAACAACCCTTCCCCACCCCCCCACCCCAACAAACCCTTCCCCACCCCCACCCCCATCCACCCCCACCCCCCCCGGCGACCAGGGCTGGTGAGGAGGCCGAAAAACCTTTTTATTCAAGAACCGAAAATAACTTATGTAAGCTACAAAGACAACACCTTTAGAATCTAAAACACCTATAATTGAGAATAAAAATTGGTACACTTAATTTGGAATCCATCATTCTTAATACGAAATAATGAAAATCTAAAGTTAAACGTTCCTTCTTTATTGTCCTTTATATTACTAGTTCAATGAGACTATCCCTCATTCTTAGCATTGAGTATCCGCTTCTTTTATGAGAATATTTGTTAATCAGGGTTAGAATACACTAGCCAATTTTTTTTATCGCACATATTAGAATAATTAAAAATCTTTATATCTCATCTTATTAAATAAATTCCGTAAAATGATAAATATCAATTTCAATTAGTATAACCCATGTCAGAAAAACTCGTACGGCTCGTTCATCTCTTAGTAGCAATGTGCAGACTGCTTTATGATGAAGACCACCTACTACGTAAAGACATAGACTTAACCAATTATTGAGACTTGTATGTGTTTCATGCATTTCCAAGTGGACGGGTCTTCTGTTCAAAAAAAAAAAAAAAAAGTGGACGGGTCTTGATGCTTATACCAATAAATTAAGAGGGAAGCAATTCATTTTTACTTGTGTTTCTTCTGACTTAATCTATTGGGATCAAATTTTGTCATGCAACGTATTGAACACCACTTTCTGTCTAACTCCCGTGTGCTGCGAAGAATTCATGCCTCATATCACTTCCGTCCGCCTTTTTTCTCTCAAATCAACTTATGAATTCGATTATGCTTTGTTAAGAAGGCTATATCGAACTCCTTTTCTCATTCCTGTTAACTTATTTTCCGCTGAAATCTCTTATTATTTAAAAAGAACAATGACATAAATTACGCGTGACTTAGGTTCTCTAATGGATGCTGATCCCAGCTGTTGCTTCAGTCGGTAATTACAGCAAGACTCGTTTATTCGGGCACGTACTAACTGTCCTCCCTAGATAAAGCATCTTCTATTGAGTATTCCTCAAATTTCATAATTTTAGGAGTTCATGCCCACAGCTTATTCTTCTACTTTTATGTTTGGATGGACCTACATATAATGAATTGATGGGTAAAATGATATCATAAAAGAGGAGGACATCGTTGTTTCTATCATGAAATGATATCATTTGATCACAACTTAGTCTTCCATTTCAAGCTTAGAGGTTCTTTTCTTGTCAATTCGGGAACGAAGGTGGTTGTCTTCATTAAATTTTGGGTTATTTGTTCTTGAGCTGATGCACGCTGAATTCAGTAAATGCTCCTCCTCCATCTCCTCAAGTTCGGGGCCGTTTGACCTATAAATTGCACAAGAATACTTCTTCAAGTCCCTCTGATCATGCCAAAATCTAAAGCTGCTGCATACCTTAGCAATTATACCCTCTGGTGATTATGCTGGAGTGTTATATATCCAAGGATATTAAATGAGATTCTTGTCCTGATTTGAAGATTTTCCTTTGCTTGATTTGAACGGTAGAGGGCACTCAATGTTAAGGCGTCAAGTCATTCATATAGATGTTTTGAAGATCTGGGGTTTACTCAAGATGAAGCAACCACCTTGATTAATGGGGGCTACTGTTCTTTCTTATGCTTCTTTCAAGCCAGTTTTGTGGTGACATCGTATGGGGCTAGTGTTCTTCATTGAGCCACGTTTCATGCTAACGTGCGAGTTGTACCCAATAATTTTTTTTTTTTTTTTTTTTTACGGGTACTTTAGCAAATCTCTAATCTTCTCTAATTTCTTATACATATTCTAGAAACAAAATTGAGAATCGCACATATTTTGGCAATAAATAAGAGCTTGCGCTATTTCCACCCTATTATTGGTTCAGATACCTTCTTTTATATTGAATTGACTATATTATCTCTTACGAATCTCACCCTTAATTTAAGATTATGTTTTATCTTTTTTTCTTCTTTCTCTTTTGTTTTAATTTCATTAGAGATGAAACCACTCATACTCCTCTCAAATAACATTTATTAAGGTTAAATGTGGGGCCAATCTTGATTTAAGACTAATATTTGGCTTCTTCTTTCTTTTTTCTCCATTTGGAAAAAAATTGGTGTACCTCTTTTCCGAAAAAAAAAAAATAGTTTATTAGATCATTATCTAATTATGGAAAAATTTCAAATAAAGATCTGAAATGCCCTTATTTTCTTAAAAAAATGATATGAAGTGAAGTTGCTTCAAATAAGAACCAAAAATTATCATTTAATCTCAAATAAAGGCTTGACTCGTCGGGCGATGAACATATGCATATCTAGTGCGTATTCTGGTGGCCTAGTTAGGGATATTTTTTTCCAAAAGATTTTATTTATTTTCACTTCATCTTCTTTGTTTAAACAAAAAAAAAAAAAAATCTTCTTTTTCATTAGTCATTAGAGTAAAGCCGTCCAAATCGAGGCCCTACAAGGCGGTGCTCGAGGGCAAAGGGGCAGTTGGAGAAGCCATTAATACGGGAGCGATGGTAGAAGGAAGGGACAAAGAAGGCGGTGTGGGCATCCTAGTTGTAGTCCTAGCAAAAGACAAGGTTGTTGGTGGAGCTTCGCAGATTTGGGAGAGCACGTGCTTGCAAGAGAAAGGTTGGTAGAGTGAACTCAGTGGCTGTAGAAAAGGTAGAGCTTAGCTGTGTCCCTCTCATACTTTTCTTCTATGAAGCCCAGACACGTTGCCGAAGCTTTCGTGTCGTGTCGGAGCGTGTCAGACACCTCGACACGCTCAGACACGCGTTGACCGCGTGTCGGTTTTTTCGACACGCGATCGACTTTTCTTGACACGCACGTCAAAGCGTGTCCGAGGGAGAGGGATCATTGAAGAAGACGGAGGGTGGAGGCAAGACCGGGGAGTAAAGGCAACGCTGCGACGGCGAAGGAGGGCCAGAGGAAGAGCAAGCGATCCAGAGGGTAGGGCCGACGGCAAGGCTTCAAAGATGTTCGAATTTCATTGATCTGCTCGAATATTTTCTGGTACTCCTCGTCCACTTCATCCGCAACTGATCGAGGTCAGGCTCTTGCACGCCGGAGACGAAGTCAGGTCGGAGGTATCGTCGCCCTTGATTCTGCAACCCCCTTCTCCCCAACATGAGAGCATGCAAAGGGAGAAGAAGACAGCTTGGGGGTTGATTGATGGGGGCGGGAGAGCGGGTGGTGGCGTGGGTTGGGGATGATTGATGGGGGCAGGGTGATTGATGGGGGGGGAGGGGCGGGGTAGGGGGCAGGTGGTGTCGTGGGGGGGGGAGAGAGAGAGTAGGGAAGAAACCGAAAGTGGGGAGAAAATATTGGAGAAAATATTGGGTGCCTGGATTTTGGGGGTGGCGTGGGGGATTGAGAGAGAGAAATGGGGAAGGGCAAATAATTTTTGGGGATGAGTGTATAAAGGGAAAAAAAAAGAGAGGAAAATAATTTTGAGAGGTTTTTAGGGGAATAACTTTTGAGTGGTAAAGTTATTTTTGTTATAAAAATAAATAAATGAGTTAAAAAATGATTTCATAAAATAAAAATATTTGATGTTAAATAATGATAAATTTTGATTATTATAAAAGATCATAGAGTTATTTAAATAAAGTTGATTTTATATTTATATATATATATATATATATATATATATATATATATTTAGTCATTAGTTTTATCCATAATTTTTGTTAAAGTTAAAAATATGTTCTCAAATATGGTTAAGCATTAATTATGGATATATCTTTCAAATTTTCTATGAATATATCTATTAATATTATTAGTGCAAATTCATTATAAGTTTTTGTTATTTATTTATTTATTTATTTGTGAATTTGAATCAAATTAATTAAAATTAAAATTATTTATTTAATAATAATATGTCCCAACGTATCGGAATTTTCTATTTTTGAGAAATGACATGTCGGCGTGTCGTGTCGTGTCGTGTCGTGTCGTGTCGTGTCGCGTGTCCGTGCTACTTAGCTTTTCTTTCTTCCTTTCTTTTTTCTTTTTCTCTTTTTCCTCTTTACTCATCTTCTTCTTCTTTTGGTTCCAAGCCATGGATCTTCTTCCTCCCCAATTTTGCTTCACCGTGGTACAGTCGGGGGCATTCTCTCCTGTCCTGTGGCCTCAAATTCGACCCCTTCACAAACACCATGGTCGTCTCTTACATTCGCACTCGTGTTGAAACCTTCTCTCAATTCAAAATCTTTGGCATTAAGGATGAATGTTGATGGATATGTAAGGCACTCTGAAAAAGGGAGCTGTCATATTTTGTATTTCTCATGTGCCAATTTGAAACAATCCCAGCAATCCTTATCCAAAAAATGGTGAACCCCAATTTTAACCGGTGAAATATTGTTCAGAAACATGGGTAGATGGACAAAAGACAATGATATAAACCGTGATTAACCAATGAATTTGGGTGGATGGACATGATAGTTCCTAATTGGCATCCACGTATTCCTGTTTTGTAAGAGAGAAAAGACGAAACTTCCAACACTAAACACTAGGACACGGAACTTTTTGCATGACGATACTGCTATTCAAGTACCATCCATGAGATGAAAGACATCACAGAAGTGCTCTCTCATTTGCTGCTCATACTTACATCACAGTCATGGGTAGACGTAGATGTTTCTCTCTATTTGTCTACCCGAGAGAACACAGAAAATGGTGCACCCAATCCCGGTGTTCTTTCTAGGCAATGCCTATCTTCAACAATGACGAAGAAGATGATGAGCGGGGACAATCATGGGTGGGTTCAAGAAGAAGATGAACAAGGGGAAAGAGAAACGAAAAAAGAATAGTTATCGCATGAAAATATCCCTAACCAAGCCACCGGAATATGCACCAGAGATACATCTATTCGCCGGCCGGCAAGACAGGTCCTTATTTGAAACCAAATGATTACTTTGGATCCTTATTTAAGATAAACTCCACTTCATGTCCTCTTTAAGAAAATGAGAGCATTTTAGATCCCTATTCGATTTTTTTCCCTCTAATTAATGTGTTTCCAACCAACAATAAACTAATTATTCTTTTAATGAATTGTATATTTCTTTACTTTGATATATGATTAGTGCTTGCTTAAATTATAATAATGGAGAATAAGTTCAAAACAAACATGTAGGGTACATTAAATATAATGTGTGGAAGAAGCAGCTAGGATGAAATAAAATTATTCGAAAGCAACCTTGGTAAGTTTTTCTTTTAGCGAAATTAGAAACAACAAGAAGAGAAAAGTTAAAAAAAAAATTACATTAAATCAAGAGTAGAACCCATAAGAGATGATATAGTCAATCCATTGTGATAAGGGATTATCAAGGGGTGAAAATAGCACGGGGCATTAAAAATAAAGTTTGGAGGTTGTTCATTTCATTTTTCATTTATAAATTTGCATATTGTGATGTGATGGCTCCATACACACAATCTTTGTTCACAAAGAGTTTCTTCTACTACATTTCGACAGTTAACCTTAATCTCCAAAACCGATGATTGATTTTAGGAGGGCCAAAAAATCTATCGTAACACATGTTTTATATGGAATAGGATTAATACTACAAAAAAATTTCAAATTTATCCCAAACTAATTTTTTTATCATAAAACCCCAAACTTATACACCTGTAATAAATTTATCCTCCATTAGTTTTCGTTAAATTTTGTCATCAAATTGTTGAGTTAAAGAATAAGTAACAATTGACGGGTATATTAATTTGGGGTTGTACCCTATGTTTGTTATAGGAATATCAATTTGTGACTTTTCGTAAAATTAATCAAATTTACAGAAACTAACGGAGAGAAAATTTATCACAATTGTATTTAAGGAAGTGCTTCTAAATGTTAAAGGGTAGAACGCACCCTCTCTAGAAATAATATTATGTGGTTTGTTATGAATCCCTATAACCCCTCTCTTCTCTTCATTTCTGCTAGGTATAATTCTTTAAAATTAGGAATATTCTGATCAATCCTGGTGGTATGTTATGCACTTGCCTAAAATTTTCTATGGCAATAGTCAAAAATCAAAAGAAATTTAGTGGCTAACAATAGTCTCTATTTTGAGGTCAAGAAAGGATCATGTAAATTCTGTTTCGTTCTCCCTGATTCATATGATAGGTAAATTTTCTGATGGTCAAAAAATTAATTTTAGATAAATTTTTATCAGTTTAGGATCACTAGTAACATTAATTCTACGAAAAATTGCCAGGAAAAATTAGCTTGAATCACGGCGTATGGAAGCGCTCGTCCTCAGAGAGATCACCGCGGGGCCTTTCGAGTTCGTAACCTGATCCCAAGGCCGTCTTCTAGGCGGCCGCTTCTGGGCTTCAATCCTTCGGAGCTCATTCAAAAAAGCTTTCTTGAATGACCGTCCGGACGGACATCGCGTTAAACCGTCCACTTCAAACCCGTGCGCTTGCCCGGACGAATGACCGGATGGTTTCTCTCTCAACGACTTTACCTGCCGTTTGAATCCACTGCTCTGTCTAACCGTTTCCTGAACTTCTCCAAAACCCTCTCTGCTTACGCCGGATTCATCCAGACCACGCAAAACGAGGGCAGTGTCCTTCCCGCCTCCTCGTACTACTCCAAGCTGCTGTCACAATGTTGCGCCTCCAAATCTCTAGTTCAGGGCAAGTTGGCTCATACCCAGTTGACCAAACTCGGTCTGTCCGAGGACCCGAGGCTCCGTATCCATCTGATCACCTTGTACTCGAAATGCCGGGATTTCGGGTATGCCCGGAAGCTGGTCGACGAAAGTCCGGAACCAGATTTGGTTTCTTGGTCTGCTCTGATATCTGGGTACGTTCAAAATGAGCGTGGACTAGAGGCCATCTTGGCCTATCGCGAAATGCATGAGATGGGTGTTAAGGGTAATGAGTTCACTTTCCCTACTGTTCTGAAATCGTGCTCCATCAGAGGGGATTTGGTGATGGGGAAGCAGGTACATGGGGTTGTGGTGGTGACTGGTTATGACTCGGATGAGTTTGTTGCAAACGGCTTAATTGTCATGTATGCGAAATGTGGAGAGTTTGGGGATTCAAGAAGGGTTTTCTGCTCGATCCATGTGAAGAATGTTGTTTCGTGGAACGGCTTGATCTCCTCTTACGTGAAGAGTGACTTTTTCCGGGAGGCAAAGGAGATGTTTGACGAGATGATCCTAAGTGGAATAAGACCAAGCGAGTTTAGTCTGTCTACCATATTAAATGCGTGTGCAGGTTTGGGGGATTGTATTCAAGGAAGGAAAGCGCATGGATATTTGATAAAGCTCGGATATGAATCAGACCAGTTCTCGGAAAATGCTCTTGTTGATATGTACGCAAAAGCAGGGGATCTTGAAGATGCAATAACTGCCTTCGAGGAGATATTGCAGCCTGATATTGTCTCTTGGAATGCAATAATTGCTGGATGCGTCCTCCATGAACAAAACCATCAGGCTTTGAAATTATATACGCAGATGAATAGATCAGGAATATTTCCAAACTTGTTCACCTTGTCAAGTGCTCTTAAAGCTTGTGCCAGTATGGAGATAAATTATTTGGCCAGACAGTTGCACTCCATTGTGATAAAGCACGACACAAAGGCAGATAGTTTTGTCAGGGCTGGACTTGTCGATATGTATTCTAAATGTAGTTTAATGGAAGAAGCAAGAATGGCATTCGATTTGATGGCGCAGAAGGACCTAATTGCATTGAATGCTCTAATTTCTGGATATTCACAAAACGGAGAGGATGTGCAAGCTGTGTCCCTCTTTGCTGAGACATACAAAAGTGAGATAGGTTTTAACCAAACAACTCTATCGGTCATTCTTAAGTCAGCCACCAGCATGCAGGCTATTGATGTTTCTATGCAGGTTCATGGTGTTTCTTTAAAATTGGGTTTTGATAATGACAGTCAGGTGGCAACAAGCCTCATCGATGCATACAGTAAGTGTGGGAACATAGGAGAAGCAGCAAGAGCTTTTGAGATTTGTGCAGCTGGAGATTTAGTGGCTCTCACGTCTATGATTGCTGCTTATGCACAATGTGGACAAGGCGAAGAAGCTGTAAAGCTATACCTAGAAGTTCAACGCAGAGGCCTCAAGCCAGATCCGTTTGTTTGCAGCTCTCTTTTAAATGCATGTGCAAATTTATCAGCATATGAGCAGGGGAAGCAGGCACATGTTCATGTCCTGAAGTTCGGGTTCATGTCAGACGTTTTTGCAGGGAACTCTCTGGTTAACATGTATGCAAAATGTGGCAGCATAGATGATGCCATTTGTGCTTTTGATGAGATACCCGACAGAGGAATAGTTTCTTGGTCAGCTATGATTGGAGGATTCGCCCAGCATGGACATGGAAAAGAGGCCTTGCGATTCTTTGATCAAATGCTGGAAGATGGCATCGCACCCAATCATATTACTTTGCTTAGCGTCCTCTGTGCATGCAATCACGCAGGCCTGGTAGATAAAGCGGAACACTATTTCAAATCCATGGAAGAGTTGTTCGCTATCAGACCTACACAAGAACATTATGCTTGCATGATTGATATCCTGGGCCGAGCAGGTAAATTAGAGGAAGCGGTGGATCTCATTGAAACAATGCCATTTCAAGCTAATGGCCATGTTTGGGGGGCAATTCTTGGTGCTGCGAGAATCCATAAGAATGTCGAGCTTGGCAAACGGGCAGCAGAGATGTTATTTTTTCTTGAGCCAGAGAACTCAGGGACCCATGTTCTTCTCTCAAATATATATGCATCCGCTGGAATGTGGGGAAAAGTTGCCGAAGTGAGGCGACTCATGAAACACAGTAAGGTGAAGAAGGAACCAGGAACGAGCTGGGTCGAGTTGAAGGACAAGGTCTATACCTTTATAGTAGGAGATACAAGCCATCCTAGGACGGGGGAGATATATGCAAAGCTTGATGAACTGAGTGAGCTTATGAGCAGAGCCGGGTACGTGCCTATGGTGGAGATAGATCTCCATGATGTAGAAAGAGGCGAGAAGGAGAAGCTTCTTAACCACCATAGCGAGAAACTAGCCGTGGCTTTTGCTTTGATTGCTTCTCCTCCTGGATCTCCTATCAGGGTGAAGAAAAACCTCCGCATCTGCATCGACTGCCATAACGCTTTTAAGTTCATATGTAAAATAGTCTCGAGGGAGATCATCATAAGGGACACCAATCGATTCCACCATTTCAAGAACGGTTCTTGTTCATGTGGAGATTATTGGTGAAACTAAAATCTCGAGACATGCTTCTCCATGTTGTTCCGGGCAGGCATCATTATTGTATTCTTATGTTCCCATTGAATCATAAGCTGAAGCCGAAAGCTAATGGCAGATTCTTTTTAGGTTTGTCTCTGCTGCTTCTATGGCTAAAAGCTAAGTGACTGTTGAAATTTCTCTGGTCTCTGCTTGCTTTGTCTGTAAGATTTTAAAGCAAAGTAATTGCTGCTAATCATGAGATTGCGTAAATCGTCAAAATCGGAACAACAAATCTTCTTGAAACAACAAAATTCTGATTGTGCTAAAGGTCGACTTCATGCCAGACCACTTCTCTTGCAGCACATCTTATGTATGAAGTACATTCAACAGATTTACAAAGGGTATGAAAAGAATGGTATTTTTTTTCCCTCTGTTTTAATCACATTAGCATCATCGCCTCTTCTGACATTATCGTCAACAAAGAAAACTTGGCCTTAACCGAAATCCTTCCACCTTCTGTACACAGCTTGGCTCCGGTCACCACCCAATATCCAGGAGGGTCCTCTGGGCCCCTGACCATTTCTTTCGTGTCGACAAAATTCGTCATTCTTGGCATCTTCTGCGGCAATGGCGGGCCCCCAGGATAAACCGCCGAGTTCAAATCCACCTTCGCTGGCCTCTCTGGTGGGATCGGATGCAGCCCCCCGCTAAACCTCGTGCTGATGAACGACGAAAAAACCCCCGATTTACGAGATATATTCGATGGTCCATCCCATTCAGATCTCCGGATCTTTGCAGATGCTACCATAGAGAATCCTAACCTTAGGAACAGAACCTTCTTCATGCCTAAGACCTTAACTTCGAACCAGGCCTTCGTCACGATGGAGGCTGAATCATCGATCCGTGAGCCATCGTATTGCACAGCAGCTGTGCACACATGCGAGAAGATGCTCCACTTGACAGGTTCAAAGTAGGCTCGTTCGTCCGGAGCGTGGCTAGGCTCATAAGTGTGGTCTTCTGAGATCTCAAGGGTGTTGGGGAGATGCGTCAGGTGTTGGAGATGGATGGCTAGATGGTCGCTTTTCTTCCCTTCCAGGTACAGGCGAATACCTGTCACTGGTCGGTTTCCAGTGTCCACCTGCAAGTTGCAAGTTACAGACACCATTGAGCAAACGTAGTAGTTTACTGTTGCTTGTATTTATTTGAAATTACAAATACAATATTCACTACGTGTAATCACCTAAATTAATAGCAGGACTAATCCAACAAGTTATTGTCCATAATAGACAATATGTCCACACCACTGGATCAGTGGCCATATCGTTCAATCGTAAAAGTTAATAATATAGATGGGATTGTTAAAATTTGCAGTCTCAAAGTAAGCAGATTCAAAATCAAGATGCTGAACTGGTACTGCTATACTAGGATCCTCCTTTTGCAAAGGTGTAAAGTGATGCCAATGATGATTCAAGTATGTGAAATCCAAATCAGCTCAGCTTTACAACCTTCATGAGTATAAACATAATCAAAAGCACTAACTAAAGAACTCGCCTATCTGACCAAAAAAAAAAACAAGAACTCGCCTCAACATAAACTGAAAGCAAGGTCGGCGGACGAACATCAGGACACTGTAAAGTGATTCATTGTTTCAAGAAGCTCGAGTTGGAGAAGGAATAAAAAGCGACATCTTCATCAGGCTTCTCATCAAGACTTACATGCAATAAACCAAAATAAAAAATTTAAGGAAACTAATTAAATATCCATAAAAGGAGGCACAAAGCAACACATGATATCTCACGATGCTATGTCATCATACAGACTTAACTAGTCTCTACCCTCAGCCTCTCACAATGTATGCTTCTACTACGTAGAGGCATCCTGCATGCATGAAACTCCAATTCTTGGAATCTAGGCAAGCGCCACATTTGTATACTTTTTGCAGAATGAATTACCTGAAAGGTATTAACATAGAGCTTAGGACCCATAAAAGTGAACTGAAGTGTTGGAGATGGGTGCTTTCTCCTTCTTGGTCCAAGGGGAAGATCAGCATATACAGGGGCCCATTGCCGAGGCAACTGGAACTCTAGAAATTGATGGAGCTCCTCTATGGGCGGCTTGTCTGAACAGTTTAGCAAAAGTAAAACAAGGATTCAGTTGAAACTGACCAGAAGCACTGCCAAGCAACATTGGTGGTAGATGATGTAGCATGCGAAAGACTTTCTCAGGCATACAATTAAAAATTTCAAGCAAATACGACCTTCTGAAAGACCATAATAAGATTGATGAAGCCACAATAGAAGTGAATAGGATGAAACCAAACACAATGAATGGCAGCAGATGAGCAATACTGTAATTCAGCTCAAAATCATTTGAAAAGTTCAGCAGCTAACTGCCACCAGGTCAAGGACATGACCAAACATGGGTCCATTACTTTTTAAAAGATATAGTGATAGGGTAAGCATATGGAGAAGTATACACACATCGCAGGTACAGATTGACTGCATGGCCTAGAAATCCATTTCCTCGTACACCACTCAGCAGTGAAGTTATGGGCACGAAGGACATTGATATAACATTGGGAGACTGAGATATTGTTGAGAGCCACTGGTTATGACTTTGTTCAAAATCAATTCCGCCCTTCCTGACAAATATACTCTCAAGATCCTACATGAGAATTAGAGATGTTAAGAACAGGAGAACAGCAGAACCTTATTTTTTATAAGGAAAAGTGTTGAGTGAGTGCAGCTCAAGACACGATCTTCAACAGAAGTACAGAAATGCTTACCTTGTTTTTTGAGGGAGTAGGCGGCCTAAAATTTACTCGATGGAAATTCCCAGTCATGAGGGTTTCACCCTGCAAAAACATACATGAACATTAAACTATTTTACAGTTGGATTACCACCTAGAATTTCTCTCTGACTGGCCCTCTTCCTGAAGAGATATGTCAAGAAATAAAAATAGCGAACCATGATATGGCACAAAGCATTCCAATGAACCTTTTAGCAACAAAATGAGGTCAATGACGCATATCACATATAAGTAACCACAACTTGCCAGATCAATCAATATGATTTAAGAGAGCACTATAGGTCCAGAAAAGTTAGGCGGTGATTATGTCTTGTACTGCACTGCCTCAATGCAATCAAATTCAGAGGAACTTAAAGAAAACAAGCAAGCCTGATATCAAAGCAACTCAATGTCTAAGCAACAACTTGCTCGCAAATGTCCTTCACATGCGTACACTTCAACAAATGAAAAACAACATTATAGTCCCAAAACGAAGACATTTAATGATACAATATTGGTCGATTTCCCACAGAGGGCCAACATTCATATGAAAGCAGTTGCATCCTTCTGGTGCTTTCCAGGAGATGCATTTAACATCACTTCATAATGGAAATACTTAAAGACAGACATGTTGATTCAAAGCTTCTGCGTACCTTCAATTTGGCTGAGAATTGAGAAGGATCTGGTGACGAATTTTTATTAGTATCTTCAGAAAATCTCTCATCAGCTAATTGTTTCAGATGGTTCTGAACGTCAGTGGGCTGAAGATGTGAGTTCTGGAACTGCTTCACATGAACTACATCTTTACCTCCCATCTTTACCCCGACCACGATATGAGTACCGTATTTATCAATAAACCTGGAAATAGTGTCGTCAAACACCAGCAATATCCATGAGATGAAAAGTATCATCACATCTTTTGATACTTTTGACTTAAAGGGCGACAAAGCAATCTCATGCTGTTTAGAACTTACTCAGCGAGGGCGAGGGGGTCCCACGAATTGGGCACTTCTCGTTTGACTTGCTCAGAAAGCGTTAACTGAGATCTATCCAACTCAATGCTGTAGAGGGTCATGAACCAACCATCAAAAGCGAGGCTTTTTACAGCAGATGCATCCTTCTGCCAGCAGCCCTTAAAGTCGAACATGTTATTGAATATGCCTGATGGTATTTTACCAGATAAAGAAAGTTCCTGATTGAAATGCTCTGACATCTGCAATTATAGAGAAGGCGAACTGCTTAGGAAACAGAATGCAACAGCCAACCTAGGGGCACTACCTTGATGCAACAGCATAGCGAGGTCAGAAATCAACATGAAAGTGAAATACTGCTCATGCTTCAATTGTAGTGATGCTAAAATCGGTTTCCTCCACGACTGCATTACCCTTGCTATATTTTTGGACCATTAGAGTAACCAAAATGCAAAACGATAAGTCAATAAAAAGGTCATCATTCTTAATGGTGCTCACTAGGAGATTCCGGACAGCAAGCTTCACAGTATAAGTAAGTAACATAAAGAGAATTGCACCATCGGAACATTAAGCAATGACCTCAGGCAGGACAGAAATTTAGTAATTTGCAGGGTGAGTTAATCAGGTGGCCTATGACAGTTGTCAACATTTATCCCAGAAATTCATTTCTTGGTTATTTCTAGTTCTCCAAGCATACTTTATTCACAATCAATTGCAACCCCTCAAGATCAATAGGCACCCTCTTGTGAAAACCAGATTTAATGGTAGTCACAGTCCCGGAAATGACATGAAGGCTGGCAAAATTCTCCTTCTATCCAGGCCAATTGAAACTCCATGGCAGGACCAGACTGCTTAATCCCATTTCTTTCGAGAGAATGCTCTTGCATTATCGTTAATTTAGAAAGCTAGAAGTATCAGAAATGGTCAGATGATCAACAGGATGACCTGCCCCAACTGAAAGAACCTAATTCTACTTGTTTCGAACAAACGATAATCGATTCATCCGCACCCTAAATATCAATCCTCATTTCGACATGCGCTGACCCCGGTCAACGTTCGTGAATCAAGTTTGCGCTCCGGTCAAAGGCCGGCCACCCCAATCATGATTCCTCGACATGACAAAATTCAAGCAGATGGAACTGTGTATGCACTTCTCTCGAAAAATCAAGAACCCAACAAGCCTAAATCTTCACTGGAACTCAAAATTCATCACTTCAACAACAAAGTCTTAAAGAATAAGAAAAAGGCAAAGACTGCATTTTCCTTCACCTGATTGAACGAGAGAACGTCGGAGCGAAACCTGGTGCGGTCGCCCTTGTCGCACTTGATGCAGCCGGGCACGTCCCTGACGACCGCCCCACCAGGGACCACGAGGTCCCTCGCCTCCCTCGCCTCGAGCTCGATCAGCCTCGACCCCGCACTGCCCGGCTTGCAGGAATTCAGCCAGGCGTCGCTCGTGAGGTCGTACCCGAACCCGATCACCGACACCGCCTTCTCGGCGGCCGATTGCGGGTCCATCAGCATCGGAGCCATCGAAAACCCAACAAAGAAAAAAGCAAAAAGAAAAAGATAAAAGAACAAAGCCTCCTCCTTTCCCTTTCCCTTTCCCTTTCCCCTTCCCCTTCCCTTCTCTTCAGTCCCGTGTCATCCCGAGCTTGCCTTTTTGAACGGCTTCCCAATGAAGTGTTCCTGGGTTTTGACTCAAGAATCCAGACAGAGATTGAGACAGACAGTCAGACAGAGAATCTGTGCACGAGTCTTCCGTAGCGTGTGATCTATGCTACGCCCGTGAGGGAAGATTCAATCCACAGCTTTTTCAAGACTTTCCCAGAAGGACCCGACAACCAAGAAACGCCCAAGTTCCTCGAATTTTCCTAGTTCAGAGGTCCTCACGAAGCAGGGGAGAGATTTGGAGTAGATTCATACTCCAAGATCCGTTAATTTCCAATCGGTTTGACATGTTCCAATCGCCGCTGCTGTTCAACCACGGCGAAGGCTTTAACGTGTTCTTTTGCCTTCAGGTGATTTTTTTAACGACGAAAAACGAGGATAATCAATAATAAAATATAATAAAATAATGATGATAAAGTTCGGACAAGACCACGTAGGCGGCTGGCGGCTGTCGTCTTTCGGCCGCCACGTGGCGGGCCGCGGTGAAAAGTTGGGCTCTTTTGTTTCCGTGGCACGTTTTGGTCGGCAAGAGTTCGTTAAAGGCCAATGACAAAGAACAGCTTGCCAACTAGAGAGACTATTTGCAATTATTATTATTTTTTGATAAAAATGACCAAAAATCCGTATAACGACTCACTTACCTTAAATTTTTTGTGTAACATAAAAAAAATCTCAAATTTACATTTATGTGATATATTTACCATCTATCAAAGTTTCATCAAATGAATTTTCAATCAAAACAACATCATTTATATTTCACTTAAGTCACGTGATTAGCATGTCAACATCATTTGCATTTCGACGTCTATGTAGATAGATTTATAATGGTATTCATCGAGGGAACCTTAATGAAAGGAAAATGTTTAAGACATATACAAATTTGGGATTAAAAATTTAGAGTGAACGTATGCATTAAGCATAACTTGGGATTATGAGTGTCATTTTCTCATGGTTTCTTTTTCTTTTCTTTTTTCGATTATGAGGATCAAGTTTGCTTTAATTAAAGTGATCTTAGGCGAAGAGGGTAGGATAGAGTTTGCTTGCTATCCGAGCAAACACCCGATTGGCTGCTGACTCGACACGTGGCGATCATTTATTAGCCTAATCGTCGTCGTAACTTTGTCATCTTACTAATTTTCCCCCATTAACCACTTTTGGTCACTTTTTCCTCATGCTTTTCGATTACTCACGCGTTTTCTAATTAGACAAATTCGGATAGGAAAATATTATTTTTCTTCCAAGACCTCTCTACCTCTTTCTATCTCCATCTCTATCGATGGTTTCTTGCCTTGTCCGTATATACCTTTCATCTCTCTCTCCATGTTTTCTTCCTTTGTCCACACATACCTTCTCTCTCTCTCTCCATTTTCCTCTTTTTTGACTGGAGAAAAATTAGGCACGAGGACAAATTTATCGGGGAGACGAAACTCGATCGCTCGTGGAACGGGAATGATACGCATATGATTTGGTGTTTTCCAGAAGATGAGGCGGCCGCCGGACCTTGCCTCCTTTCGACGCGCCTCGAGCCTCTATATGCACGTCGCCGCCGTTCCTCGAGTCTGTAAGTTCCGCCTCGTCGATGACTCCGGGTGTTTTTTTTGCGCCTAACTTGTCGCTTGTCAAAAAGGAAAAAAAAAATTAAGTGATTGGTTGCCGCCAAGACAAGAGCTAATCTTCACCTTAATGGATAAGGAAGATGAGCTTCTAGATTCTATACTGTTCAAGACATGGAAAAGGTTTCGAGTTTTTCGAGTTTGAGCTATCCAACAAGATCACTAATCCTAGCTCTTCACGGTCAAAAATGGATTTAGATCGCTATTTGGTTATTATTAAATCCGATTGACTTAGGCTTAAGCTCGAATTTGGCCCGCTATTTACGCATATTATTTGATAATTGTCAATATATCATCGTAAATCATGGAAATGCAAAATTGAGCATACTCATAACTCAGTTTATTAATATTATAATACTAAGGGCTTGTTTGGTTGAGCTGAAAAATAAGTGTGGTAAATATAAGTACTGAGCATTACTTGCTGAAGGCCTTAAGGAGTGAACAGGAAAATAAAATGTTTGTGATAATAGATGAAAATTAATTAATAAACGTTTATTGGTTTCTTCCCAACATGAAATGGAGAGCATCATCGGAAGTTTCGATAATATAATTGGCAAAATTTTGATTTCAATTGAATATTTTATTACTTAGCCAATTAAGTAATCACTTCCTTATAAATCGAATGCGGTAATTTTTTACTTAAAACAATCACTTAAGTAGATGTTGTAGAAATTGTCAAATGCAATGTGTTTAGTTCAGCTTACCAAAGAGACTTTCAGCCTCCAAAGCTTTTTAGGAAAATGCTGAAGTATTTTACTAGCATTTTGAAATAACTTTTGGCAAATGCTAATTTTGGGAATGTTAAAAGCCCAATACTATTCTCACCCAAACTTTTGAAGTAAAATTTGCGAAATGCTAAAACTAGGATCAAAATATTTTTTCCTTCCATAAGTATCCTCACCAATTCTTTAGCTTTCCAGTTTTGCACCTTCCTTGTAATTATTCTTCTTTTTCATGCAAGGGCGGCCGGTGAGGCCAAATCTAGCTAGTGAAAGGCCAGTGAGTGGCCAAGGAAGTGCGGGTAAACATCGTGCGGCCTCAGTCGATGGCCTCTGGCCAAGGGTTTGAGTTCTTCTTTACTGAAAAAAATACAGTTAAAGCCCATTGCAAAAGCTTTTTGCCAAATACTACTTGAACCTAAATTTCCTTTGCAAAAAGTTTTTACCAAACACAATTTGCATTTTCCCAAAAGGTTTTGGCTTTCAGCATTTGCATTGCAAGCAAAGCCTAATTGCAAATTTGAACTAAACCCACTCAAAAGTTTAATTGTTAGCATGGTTATCAAGCATATCCTAATTTTTACTTGATTTTTAGCTTTAAGAGTGGTTAAAGAAATATAAAATTTGATTATTTAGAGAACCAAATATTTTAAGAAATGGAAGAGAATTTCTTTGTTAAAGTTATGTAGACAAAAAGGTCTTGATTTTTTCTTGAATATATTTAATTTTACAACTTTCTTTGTGGATTTAATATGTCTAAAGTATGACACAAAAGATGTTGAAGATATAAAGGGTTAATGCAAAAAAAAAACTCAAACTAATACATTTGTGACAAATTTACCCTAAACTGTTTTTTTTACCACCAAAAATCGCAAATTGATACATTTATAATAAATTTATGATCAATTAATTTCCATTAAATTGAATAGATACCACAAATAAACTTAAACTAGTGCACCTATAATAAAACGGAAGATAAAACCCTAAATCAGTATATTTGTCAAATTTTACATGCCATTCACCTCAACAATTTGATAGTGAAATATTACAAAAACTAACAAATGGTAAATTTGTCATATATATACCGGTTTATGAATTTTTGTGATCAAAAAGTTAATTTGAAATAAATTTATCATAAATATACTCATTTGAAATTTTCATGGTATTAACTCACATATAAAAGAGATTAACTCACATATAAAAGAGATAAACGATTAGAACAGATAAATGACTTGGTAAAATATATACGTCTTGGAGCGTACACAATCAACACCGTCATGGTTGATGTAGCTTCTAGAGTGTCGGAGGATTTTCAGCTGCTGAGGTATATATTTTCAGCTAAAATATACATCTCACAATCGCACCAGCTGCAGCCTTTTTAAAGAGATTTCTAAAGTTATCTTGGAAGTTGACGTACACCCCAATCAATTACGTTGCACATGGTGTTAACATTTAAAAATAAACTGAAAAATTTCATAATGCTGGACAGTTGACGATGGATGAGACTTGTTTTTTATGGTTTTTTTTTTTTCTTTCTCTTCTTTTATAAATTTTTTATTATTTTTTGAAGTAAGAGCCAACAACCCCGCCAACTGAGTTGGTGGGGGCATTGTGGCCCTCTCTATGCCCTCACTATGGCCAGCAAGAGCTGTGATGCCCTCACTTTGGTTGGCAAGGGCCAAGCCCAATACCAGCAAGGATCACCAATCCTCACTCCAAAAACTAACGAAAAAAATAAAGAAAAGAAAAAAAATATAAAAATCATAAAACTTTCAAAATATTTTTAGAAAATATCCATGTCAAAGTTGATCATACTACGTAAGATAGCCGACATTCACGTCAACAATATCTGGTCAAAATTGGCTAGATTGACTCAATTAATGGTTTATAATTGAATTAGCAAAAATACATAGAACTTTTTTGATAATTTTCTCAGAAAATCTCTAAATACAATAAACGGGATACAAATTCTCTATAGACCCATTAAACGGGTGGGTCGAGTCGAGTTTGAGTTGGGTCATAAATGGTCCGACTCATTTAACCCGTTTTGATTCATTTATTGCAATGCAAAAATTTTGACCAATACCCGACCCATTTAATATATATATCAAAAATGGTATTGCTAAAATAGTTTTATACAACACAAATTAAATGTACAATTTTTATAATAAAAAAATTATTTTAAAAAATCGAATTTTAACAATTTTATTTTATAAAAATTAAATTTTAATTATTTTTATTTTTATTTTTTAATAATATAATTTTTAATTTTCTTTTTCTTTTTCTCTTTTATTTTTTTTTTTTTTTTTCTTTTTTGTTCTTCTTCTTCTTTGACCGGCCACTGGCCACAACGACAGCCGGCAACCGGCCATAGGCGAGCCTCGAGAGCTCAAGGCTCGCTAGATCGGCGAGGCTCAAGCCTCGCGGGACCTCGGCGAGCTCGCCGACACAAGCTCGCCATATCGGCAAGGCTCGAGCTCACCCAACGTCGGTGAGCTCGAGGCTCGCCTAGCCAATCACCGGTCATCGCCATGCCGATCACCGAAAGGAGGAAGAAGAAAGAAAAAAAAAAAAAGGAAAGAAAATAAAAATAATTATAATTTCGATTTTTATAAAAAAAATATTTTTGTAAAGTTAAAGAGGGAGGAGAGAGATTGTGAGGTTTTGGTTGAAAATGAGTTCTAAATCCAACCCATTTAAGACCCACTTAAGACCCACATATCTTAAATCTTTAATTGTTAAACCCATTTGACTAATTTCTTAAAAAAAATAAGTGACTCATATATAACCCATTCATGATTTAAATTGGTCATATATGGGTCTAAGACCCATTTTGCCACCTCTAATTCTCTATCACATGGGGCGTTTCCATGGATATTTTAACCTATCTTAACCATGTAGAGGAGAGAGGATCATATGGAATTATTACAAATTTTTATTATGGGTCAGTTTGTTCGATGAAAAACCATTTTTCAAAAATTATTTTTGGGCTTTCCACAGTTTGGTTCATGGTTCATGGAAAATAAGTCAATCAATGAAAATGGAAAACGTTTTATATAGACTTAAAGCAACAAATTTAGACTGGGAAAAACGAATTCTCCTTCTAACAAAAAGGAAATTATTTTCCCCATGTTTTATTGTGCATTTAAGTGAGAAGTGTTGGAATATAATACACGAAAACGACAGAATCTTGCAATTTACGTCAACGCAAAATCATCAGAGAAATAAACGAGAAATAATAAGGATATCAAAATTTTATGCGATTCAATCCGAGTATCGCTACTTACGTCCGGGAAAGTCAGTAGTAAATAATTCACTATAATCGAAGAATCGGAGTTTACAATCACTCACACGCTTGATTATTTCCCGCATCTAGATTTAATCTCAAATAAAAAATATTTATAAATAAATAACTCACTTGAACATAAACTCACGATATAAAATTATCATGCATTCAAATTCAAAATAAAACGCTCTACGTACGCCAAACAAGAGGTGAGTATCTGTCTCTTCTTCACGTACATATTGTTTCGTTTCGCGTTCTCTATCTCTTCGAGGCTTGTGCAGCATCTGGACGCATCTGCACGTGTGGACGTGCGGCTCCTTTTTTTTGTTTTTCTCTCGTGGGGTTTATGCGGCTCCTCTTCTTTTTCGCTTTTTATATGTGTGTGCCCAAGGTCAACAATTTGACCTGGGCCCACCAACTTTAACCCTCAACGTGAACAAGGCTTTTGGTGAAGAAAGAAATCCTTACTTTATCTTTTATTTTATTTCTTATTTTGTCTTATAATATTACTTCCTTCTTTTTTTTTTTTTTGGTAAAAGGTAATAAATATATATATAGCTAAGGCAAATTACAAAGGACCGGCACTAAAAACCTACACTCAAACCTCAAAATGAGACAAAGTGTAGGGGAGCCAAAGAAAGAAGCCACAAAGGCAAACAAGAAAAGCCACAAGGGCAACAGCAACAAGAACAAACAAGCGGGAAAGAAAGTCCAATAAAAAAAGACTTCTTCAACCGATTTGTAATCCACTTGGAAAAATCTTCCTTAAGAAAATTCGATTTAACAAATTGTTATTCAAATTTAAACTCGAGACATTAATTTAATAAGAATGATGGGTCTATTTATGTCTATGTTTTATGGGAAAATGTCACAAATGGTCATTATATTATTACTTAATATGCAATTTGGTCCCTGAACTTTCAATGTACTCAATTTGGTTCCTAAACTATTGATAAATATTCGATTTGGTCCCTGAACTTTCAATCAGTTCAATTTAGTTCCCAAACTATTGATAAATATCTAATTTAGTCCTTCGTTATTGTTTTTCCTTTTTTTTTTTTTTTTTTTTGGCTTTTTCTCTCTTCCTCCCCGGCTCCGGCGAGGGTCGCCCTCGGAAGCCGGGTGAGGGTCACCCTCGCGAGCAAGGGTCGCCCTCTCAGACGCCAGCAAGGGCGGGGCGAGGGGCTCCCTCGCAAACGGGCAAGGGAGCCCAACGCCGGGGTGCTCGGCGCCGGCGAGGGAGCGGCGTCGAGCGAGGAGCACCTCGATGTTGAGCAAGGGGCTCCCTCGCCTGACACCGGGGTGCTCCCTCGCCAAATCTGGCGAGGGCAACCCTCACCGGACACCGGCTTCCCTCTGCCGAAGGCGGCGGAGGAAAGAGAGAAGAAGCAAAAAAAAAAAAAAAAAAAAAACAATAACGAATGACTAAATCGACATTTATCAATAACATTTATCAAAGTTGAGCCAATCGAAAGTTTATGGACCAAATCGAACATTTATCAATAGTTCATGGACCAAATTGAATCGATCGAAAGTTTAGGAGACCAAATTGCATATTAAATAATAGTATAAGGACCATTTGTGACATTTTCGCATATTTTATCTCTCATCAATTTGTTACCTTTTTTTGATTTTTTTATAAATCTTGTCTACCATCTCCTCAATATACGTCATTAATGCTCATGTTCTTCTCCATTTCCAAAAAATAAAAAAAAAACACCATATTTAGTATTTACAAATACGATTTCCTAATTCTTTCCCAATGTATCTGTATTTTTTGTTATTTTAATGAATTCCAGAATAAAGAAAAAGATGTTGATTCTGCTTTGTCAGTTATCGCATTGCATTTTTAACGATCCAAGATACCTTTAGTGAATGCACGTATCATCAAACACCATAAAACCAAATTTTCCAATTTGTTTTCGGCACCAACAAACACACAAAAACAAAAAGTTTTGTTTCTTTAAAATTGAATCTTATGAAAATATTTTCCAGCGACAAGTTTTTAGAGAACCAAATGGACCTCAATGTATATACATAAATATTTACCATTTTATTTTATCCTTTTCTTTTTTGGTTCACAATAAAGCGTTCATAATTTTTTAGCATACCGCTAATCGCTATTATATGTGGCAATTTTAACGTCTCACACATGTCGTAATTATCGAAAACATGAAAAGAAAGCTGCTCTTGCTATGCTTCAAGACCAACCAGACCGATACAAAACCAACCTGAGGTCCCTAAAGATCAAAAAAGACAAGCTAAGATTGTACAGACAAAGCCCATTTAGCCACAAGATCTACCGCCAGTCAAATACTACGCAAAGGATCATTCTAGGGTTTCCACGAAGGAAGGCTCTAACCATACCATGCTCTTGAAACCCTCGTCCCCTTCTGAAATTTCGTTCGTCTGACGTTCCAAACCGAGTCCAAGCAAAGGGTCAAAACACGCACAGAGAGAGAAGGAATCGTTGAATACGATGATCTCGAAGGTACTTGGTCAACACACGCAGAGAGAGAAGGAGAGGGTCCGTGACTCTCGTGACGTTTCGCGTCCCTTGACTCCATATCAGGCCGCGTAGCGGCGCGGCCATTCACGGCGTTCCGTTCACACCTGCCGCACGCCAAAGATCGAATCGAACGGGCTCGAGGCCCATCTGTAATTTCAACAGCAGTGCAATGGAGCGAGCGAGAAAGAGCGTGTGGATTCGCCAAGCTGAGGTTTGAATATGGATTGTCGTTTGGCAGATTGAATTTTGGTCCTTCCAAATATCCAAAGCTCCCTCCTTTTGAAATGGTCTTGGGCGCGAAGAGCCAATCAAGCTCGACCACGAGTGATCGAGCTTATTGACCGTATGAGTGTTATAGAAGCTCGGTTACGTTGGATCATGAGGAATCGCTGATCCGAGAGAAAGTTTCACGCAAGTAGCTTGACTCAATTTCAGCCGTACTTGACTCAGTTTCAGCCGTACTTGACTCAGTTTCAGCAGCAAACGTGTAAGATCATTTTCAGCTGAACTTCGAAGTATTTCAGTCATTGAAGGTTGGGAGTCCCCCTTTTTTTGGGCCAAAGAGGTTGAGCTTCTTTGAAATAAAAAGACAAAAAAACAAACTCAGAATTATGTCTTAGGGAATTTTAAAAGGATTTTAGAAGAATTAAATCACCCTTGTCACCGGCGGGGAACATATTTTTGTTTATAGATGCCACGGAATATGTTTTTGGGCTGTTAGAAGTAGAAACCTTGAATTATATATGAAAATTGTTCAAAAAGTTTTAAACATATGCATTTTTGCCAATTCAGCTCCAAACCTTTTAATCTTGCCAATTAAGTTCATCAAACCAATTTTGGCAAAAATCACTAATGTGAAGCACGACTAACACCAATATAGACATTTTTAAGAATATTTCAATATTTTTTTGAACTTTTTTATTTCCTCTCCTTTTTTTCCTAACCCTAGGCTAGGGAGGTTGCTGACCAACCCTTACTAACCACAAGCGAGGGTGGCAACCCTTGCTAGCCAAAGGGCAATGGCCAGCCGACGACTTTGTCAACCTAAAGTTAAAAGTAGATAAATTAATTATTAAAAATAAAAATGGAAAGAATTAAATATTATTAAAATTTATCCATATTAATGTTGGTCGTGCCGCATAGCTATATAGGATAGCCGGCATTTACGTCAGTAATTTCCAACCAAAATTAATTGGATTGACTTAATTAAAATGTTGTTTATGACTAAATTAACAAAATTTAAAAATTTAAAACTGAATTAGCTATGTAATAGGCTTTTGGACAATTTTCTATTTAATATATATATATATATATATATATATATATATATATATATAATATTAGCATTCTAAGTTTGTATGAGAACAATAACATAATGACAATGTTGGAGGTGATTATGGCGTTTCGGGTGCCAAGCTCAATCAAATTTGAGGTCAAGTCTCCATCGACTTAGGGAGTATGATGCGAGAGCATGTGAGCTCGGAAATTCACCAGAGCTTGGAACTTACTTTAAAGACAAACAACTCCCAAGTCCAACTCAAGCTTCATTTATCAACTAAGCCCATTTGATATTTATGCAAGTAAAGGGAAATTCCGGCCACAATATGATCCAATTGGTCTAACGAGGGAAGTCGTCCAAGATGAAGATTCTAATAGTTAAAAAACCAAGGCTCATTCAGCTAAGTCAATGGCCGGAGGATTGTTTCCTAAATTGAGTAGGTTTCATCATTCAAATTGGTTTCTTCATTTGAGTGGTTTTCTAATTTAATATTTTCTAAGTTAATGTCTCCTGGGGTGGGTAGGTGAGGTCGCTAGCCCTTACCAGCTAGTTTTAATAGAAAAAAACAAAGGAGAGGACGGCCACTTATTTGTCATCCAAAATATATGATATTTTGTTTACACTATGGACATGCCATATATTTTATAAAATTACCCAAATAGCCTACTTCCAAATTAATTATACAGTTAGGTTAAGTTTGCATAGTCCGACATATTGTCTAGATTAAGATATCATCTCTCGAAAGAACTTAACCACCTATAAAAATAAGCTTCCTCATGCTGTAAACAACCCCTCAGAACTTTCAGTTTTTGCATATTTGTCCCTCACTAATAACTCACTTAATTAATATTACTTAATAACTCACTAATTAATGTTTAACCCCACAAAATAACCCTATTAACAGCACGCTTTCACTTTTGTAAATTTCAAAATTGTCCCTAACCATGTAAAAATTTACAAAGATACACATTTTTATGCCTAGGCTTATCATTTTCCCATTCTTTCCCATCTAAGGTGCAACAAAACCATTTGGGTTTTCTTTCAAACACCTTCTAGACTGTATTAAAGATTTCAATTTAGGCAAGGATTCACCATAACTCTATATGTCAGTCTTGGAACCTATTTGCACTTAAGATCAAATTTAAACTAAGCTAACAAACATCACCAAACCAAATCAAAAGTACAAAGTAGATCAATCTAACTTAAGTGCTCATAGTTTTCACTTGCCTTGAATAAAACTTGGACAACTCAAAGCTTTAACCACCTTGTACACACTTGAAACGGTGAAATTAGAAACTTTAGAAATATTAAAGTGAGTCATTTATTTTTTTTTAAATGAGGGTGAGATGAAGGGAAAGGAAAGAGACATGGAGCTCCTTTTTTCCCCTTCTAAGAATAAGTTGAAGTTATCTTGAATAATTGAAGTAGCTCTTACCACCAAAGAAGGGAGATGTACTAGAGAACTTTACAAGATATAAAAAAGGATAAAGATTCGTTAACCAAGGTTAAATAAACTAGTGATGACTTGAAGTACTTAGGAATGAAAGCACATGACCAAGGAGAACGTATCTAGAAGATCTTCATTAGTTATAAAACAATAAGATCTTTTAACCAAGGTTAAAGGTAATGATAACATTGGGTTACAAAAACTAGGTTGAGATTGAATGAGAGTGGTCAAATCAGAAGGTCACAAATGGCTTAACTCTATGGTTTTAAAATAGATATTTTGAGAATTTGCCAAGTAAAGTGCATGAATGAGGAAACATTATTTGTGTTGTAATCATTTCAAGCATTAATGGGGGATGGAGAAGACCTTGACTCATGTATCTCGTGATATAAAAATAATACATTTTAGTTAACTAAGAATAATTATTTAATCTGTAATTATTTAAGTAAAAGGGTGAGGTCATGCATGATGTAAATCTATAGGTTAAACTTATGGTTGAAAATGAGAGAGATGTGGAAAATGAATAAGGACTCTTGGCTTGCAAGCTTATAGAGCATTAATGGGATAGATTTAAAAGAAGTGATGTAAGGAATGATGTCATTTGTAGATAAGAAACTAGGTGATAAACTAAGAAATGTGGCAATTAAATTATTGAAAAGTGGCTAATAAATTATGATTATCAAAGACAAAGAGAATCATGTGATGATTACCAATGTTTGTGTGGAGAAGTATGAAAATTTTGGATGTCACATAGCCTTAATGGACCCGGGTGCTGGTTATGGGGATTTAGGCATGGGTAACGGGGTTTTGGGCCTAGCCACCATGGACTTGGGTTGGGGTGATGTGGAGTCGGATAAAAGTATTATGTCCTAGGCTTGGCCTTTATGGACATAGGCATGGGTGCCAATGCTCGAGCCTAGGTCCATAGAGGTTGGGCTCGAGCACCGAGGTTCAAGGCTTGGCCTTTTAAGACTTTACCACTTCCTCATATGGATTCCGGCAGACTTGGCCCTAGCCTCTAGATCCGGCTCTATTGCCAAGGGCTCAAAAATAGCATTAGGGCTCCTATGTGCAAGCACAATTTAGACATCTAATCATATTTGAAAAATGATTTTTGATTTTTTAAAAGGAAATCATTTTCTTAAATTTAAGCTTAGATCTTCCGTTGATTAGAAAAACATTTTTCATTGATTCATTTTCCCAAGCGATTTAAATGCCAAAAAACAAGAAAATTACTTTCCCAAAAAATGTTTTCCACGAAATAAACGGAACATAGAATTCTCTAGAAAAAAATAATCAAAACAATTTTGTCTACAAAACTACCATAAAGAATTTCCCATCTCTTTTCCTCAGTATTATCTTCTCCATCCGATCAAACTTTGTCTTAATAACTAATGGGTTTTATTGTTATTGGGCTTCCCATGTCGGGCCAACCTGACCCATAATTTGAAAGGGCCCATAGCCCACAATTCAAAGAAAATAACTGCCAATGCAATTATTTTGAGGGTTACTTCTTTAAAAGAGAAGACCCTCTTCTCACAAAGAAAATTGTTTCCACTCGATCTCTCTCACAATGCTGCAATAGGTGCATTTAATTTGTGGAAAATAAGGTATGTTCCGTTGTGTGATGTACTTCCGATTAGTGATACAAGGTATTTCTAGACCCATTTTTGTATGTGGTTTGATGTTACTTCGCTAGTTCGAGTTTACAATTTCAGAATTAGTTTCCTTTAATAACTCTTAAAGCTAATAATCAATTAAAATTAGGTGTGGTAGGTAACTATGTCAAGAATTAAACTTTTCAATACTTAAACGTTATTAAGCGCATGTGATAGCATCTAACTACATCTAGTTAATTCATTGTTTTAAGGTGAAAATCACTAAACAAGTGCTTACTTGGTTAAGCAATAAAATATTCAATCGAAATTAAAATCTTGCTAATCATATGGTTGAAACTTCCGATAATGTCACCATTTATGTTTGGTTTAACCAGTGAAAAATTATTATTCAATTTTCATCCATTATCAGAAACTTTTTATTACTCAATTTTCATCCATTTTCATTACTACTTAGGCCTTCAGCATGTAATGTTCGGTACCTAAGTTTTCAACACTTATTATTCAATTCTATTGAACAAGCCCTTAAATCTTTCAACATTTATCAAATTAGATTAGGAGCATGCTCAATGGGTAAATTGTGTATCACGGGAAGTGGGAGTCAGAAGAGAAGAGAAGACTAGGTTTTTCTTCTTTCTCCATTTATATTTTTATTATTATGTTTTATTTTATTGACATCTCATTTATTGAATTTTTAAAATTGACCTCGATATCGGAATCACATGTCGAAAACTCTTATGTTAGAATTCCGACTCGAGTGTAAGAGAGTGTCAGGAAAGTTGACTAGGTGTCGGATTTTTCAAAACGTGTTGACCAAGTGTTGGAGAGTATCCGAGAGTGTCGAAGAGTGTCGGACACGTGTTGAAGTGTCCGACACGACACGAAAACTCTTGAAGAGTGTCGATACTTCATAGCCAAAACTACTTGGCAACCGTTTCTATTTTATGCTCTTGCCCCTTCTTAATGAACTTTCGCATCGCATGAACCGGATAGCGGGACGCTTGCCGCTGACCGAACATGCCAGGGAACCAAGAAGGCAAACTTCTCACCGTGAGCCGTCGCCCTGCTCCTGCGGTCATTTTCATTTCGGTCGTGTAAATCACCCGAAGAGAAACAGTAAAACGTTAGAACTTCCCGTCTCTGTCAAATGATCAGTGGAAATGGTCTGAGATTCCAAAGGAGTCGCTGTCGTTGGAATTATAAAATGAGGATCTTCTTCTTCTTCTTCTTCTTCTTTAATTATTTTTTGAAGGGTTCTTCTGGGAAACTTGGGAAGATGAATTGAAGAGGAATACTTTCTTGAGCTGACGTTAGAGACCCTTCATTGAAGGGAAGAAGAGCTTTCTTTCCTTTTTGGGTTTCGATGGTTTGGGGCATGGACCCGCAATCGGCCAACGAGAAGGCAGTGTCGGTGATCGGGTTCGGGTACGATCTCACGAGCGATGTCCGGTTGAATCTGTCCTAGTGGCATGTTTTGAGCTTCCAGCGACCGTAGAAGCAGAAGCTAGAGCTTTGCGATGAGCGAAGATGAATATGAAGATGAAGAAAATGCATTGTTGAGTGTGAGTGAGAGAGAGGAGATAGAAAAAACATTTGAGAAGTTCTAGGGTCTACAGGATCAGTTCTTAATTGTTTTCAGTTCTACAAACCGAGAGTCGACCTTGGTTGGGTAAATTCCAAGTTTCAGATAAACTTACCCACTCCAAAATAGTTCCCTTGGAAATGGCCATCCTCACCTCCTATTCTTGAAGCGACAAAGACTAGAAAATAATAAAGTAGAAAGTATTAAACTAGGAAACATGGAATATTGTCAAAAAATTCCTAAACTTATTACATTATTATCAATTTAATCATAAATATTTTAATTATGTCAATTGAATCCTACATCTTTTCACGTTTTGTCAATCGAGTCAATCCGACCACTTTTGGTTGGAAATGACTGATATAAACATTGACCGTTTTACTTGGCACGACCGACAATGATGTGGACAATTTATATAATATTTTATTATTTTTATTATTTCATTTTTTTCTTCTATATGTTTAATTTAATTAATATTGCTTGATTAAGTAAAAATGTGAAAGTGCTAAAATAAGATTCGATAATAATGTTCTTGTAATTCGACTAAGTTACCAAAGTACTGGCTAGATGTTGCCAATTAACCATGTGATTGATTCTTCAAGTTGTTGATGTTCATGTGATCGATTCCTAAGTTACTGATTACCTATCTATGGCTTCCAATTAAATGATGATGGCTTGGTATAAAGAATGAGGATATATGTGTTGAAATGCATGAAATTAATTGTCTATCGTTAATTGCATGAGAAATGGCAAATTATTGAGATGTACATGGCAATTGTTATGTTGTTATTAAATGTATGTGAATGATGCGACATGATTAAGACCTTTGCCACGGGATATTTGCCACAAAGTGAGTTCCCTTATATGAGTATGTGGATGAGACTCTAAAGTTTGCCATATAATCTACTATATAAGACAATTCTCTGCAAGGTTTTAAAGATATGACATCCTATTATGACATGACACATGACATGACATGGCTCTTGTAGTCATAGTATGATGTTAAGGAATTATCATCATCATGCGGATGTACAAAGATGTATTTATCATCGCTAATGTAGAGAATACCCATGATGAATAGGTTGAGACATGGCAAAGGGCATATATGATTCCATCTCCCATGAGTTGATGGTGACGATACCTCATTAGTTGAAATGTTTCATGAATCAAGATGGTCCTAACTAATGACGAACATGCACTCACATGTGTATATCGATGAGCTATTTTGTGGCATCTATGCATCATGAAACAATATGTCATTTGCTTGCATTTGAATGAATATCTTATGTGATGTTATTAATAATTTTTATCGGCAAATCCAAATAGAAAAGGTAGTGCATTTGCTCCCTAACTTGTTGAATATGATTATCTTGTAGTTGTCTTGAACTCATGTTGTTCTATTGATATCCTTGCTACTAAAGTGGGAAAGTGACAAGCAATTGGAATATGTAGTTCAAGATATAGATTTTGATGTATGCCATGATGTATGATTATAGAAGATGAAATTTTGATATGTCATATTGAGTTGGACGACAAGTTTGAATCATATATTTTTATAAACAATGAAAGGCATTTCTTGATATTTAGTGAAAGGTATTTCTTGATATATGGTGATTCATATAAGTGTTTCGTGATGAATAATTGGTTGTTAATATGTTGTGGTGCTCCCGGGTTGAGTGGTAGGATGAACTTTACCTTAAACCTAGAGAATTCATTTACTGAATTTCGGCTCACTCCAATATATTTTACAAATTTGTTAGGTTAGGAGTTCAAGGGCATTAAGATAAGCTTCCGAAGATCACTAGTAGACCCGTTAAATGGGTGGATCGGGTCGAAAATGAGTCGATCCATATTTGACTCATTTAACCCGTTTTGACCCATATTCATGTAGTGTAAATCAAATGACCCATACCCGACTCAACTCATACCCAAGATATACCCGACCCGACCCGTATTTCTAAAACCTATTAATATTCTAGGAAAATCCACCCCTACTATATGCTAATTAGATTAAAACTTCAAATTAAATTAAAAAAGTAAAAAAAAAAAAAAAACCTATAAATTGATTTTTTTTTAAATTAGACTATGCACATGCTTCTTTTGTTTGAAGTGAACATACTACCGAGTAATGAAAACTGTAACATGAAAAATCTTTAACTAAACCTAAGAAAGCTCATTTTATATTCACTAGTAAGGATTTGATCAGAATGCATAGTGAAAATGTAGATGGGTTTCTATACATAAGTTTTCTATGTATATCAATTAATTTTATTTAAGAATTGTACATTTGAGGATAAGTTAGTTCTTTATCAGATAATTGAAGTGAAGTCAATTTATATACTCATTCAAGATTCAATTTTTTGTGAAAATTCATGTCATTATAGGTTGAGCCCTAGTCAACAAAGTTTGGGCTCAAGGCCCTAGTGCTCATGCCCCAAGTCCTCGATGCTTTGGCCTTAGTCCATGGAGGCCAACTTGGGTCCACAAAGGCTCGGCTAAGGACCCCAAAGCCTATGCCCAAAATCCCTAGCAACCAGGCTCCCCAATGCCCGTGGCCAAGTCCCCGGTGCTTAGGCTCAAGACCCCAATGCCCATGCCTGAGCCTAGATCCAAGCTCAACCTCAATGGACTCGGGGCATGAGTGACTAGGACAACGAGTATTGAGGCCTCAAGCTGAGGCACTAGGAAGCCAAGCACAAACATCGTGTTCTCAGGCCTAACTTCTTTTGACTTGAGACGATACCCTTGCTCATGTTCAAGACCCAAATGCCCAATCCTAGGTCCCCAACACCCGAGTCGAGATCGATCAAGGCCAGACCTAAACCTCGTACCCAATGCCAAGCACTACCCCGATTGTTAGTGCACAGGTTACTAGTGTGCAAGTGGTGTATGTCTATTTAGGAAAATCACATCAAATTTTCATTTCCAAACAACGAAAAAACTTTTCTAGTTCTTTTTCATATTTCTGCTAAACACCAGAAAATATTGTCATATTTCTAAAAAAAATTACTTGCTAAAAAATAATTTCCCAAAATGGTAACAAGTTCCAGTGAGATAAATAGAGTCTGAATCTCAACACTTTCTTCACAGATTTTATATATCGGAATTATGAGGTGGTGATATTTTACGGATAAACAGAAGAAGCAAGTTGAAAGTTTGATATATATTATCCACATCCTTGTGGTCGATGTAGTCAGCCGAGATAATGGAGGTCATCCCGTAAGATTCCAAAAATTGTGTAAAATGATCTGTGTCTATGCCACTTGCGCGGACCAAAAGACTCAGTTTAACCAATTTATAAGAACTTGTAAGGTATTTTATGGCTTTCAGGTGGCTCGACCTTTGAAGGCCAGCCCGCAAAAGAATATGTAAATATATCTACTTAGTCCTTTCAGAAGGTAAGAGATGGTTCAAAATTCAACATATGTTTCGTTTGGAACCTATCCAAATCTAACGGTGATTTTTAAGATTGCCCTCTTAGAGAGATTTTTAAAGTTTTGTTTAGAACGAGACCTTCTCACACACCTAAATCGATTAAATTGCACACAGTACTATCATTTTAAAGAAAACAAGAAACTTTGTCATACTTGACATTTGATGACCAATTTTGTATCAAAAGACTTTGTGTTTGAGCAATACCTAACAATCATTTACTTTCCTAAGTAAATTTAGATTTTCTCAAGGGAACTAACAGTGTCAATATCTTGACAGTCAACTTGATGTATTACTCAAAATGCATGTTGCCTCTATGGTTCTATCGGGCTATGCTTTTCTTTCTAATCTCCTTGACACATGTTAAAATTCGGGACGTCATAATTATGTTATTTCACCTATGTCAAGATATCACGAGGATTTATATAAGAGCATCTCTACACAAATTGAGTGGACATATATAGATTCTCTATCTCACAGGGTACTTCCGTGGACATCTTTACTTAATCTTATAAATAGAGGAGAGAGGAATATATATGGAATTATTACAAACTCGTACTATGCGTATGTATGTATGCACATACTTTCTTTTTTGCCCGAAAAGAAAGCTGCTCTTCTTGCTATGCTTCGTGACCGACCAGACTAGTAGAAAACCAACTCGAGACCCACTTCTAATTCGGGCTTAGCACCATGTCCCTAAAAGATCAAACAAGACAAAAGCTAAGACGGTACAGACAAGCCCATTTTGCTGCAAGATGTTCCCACCGGTCAAAGCATACGCAAGAATTCATGCTAGGGTTTCCACGAAAGACGGCTCTACTGGTAGCATCCTCTCGAAGCCCGCGTCCCGGTCTGAAGTTTCGTCAGTCCGACGTTCCAAACCGAGTCCAACCAAAAGGGAAAAGGGGAAAAAGAAGAAAGAGAGGTTGGGAAAAGTTGAACGTGGCGACGTTGAAGGTCAAGGTCAACACACGCAGAGAGAGAGAGGAGCTAGAGAGTTCGTGACTCTCGTGCTGTTTCGCGTTCTTTGACTTCATCAGGCCGCGTAGCAGAGCAGCCGTTAGTGGCATCAGCGTTCGCACCTGCGACACGCCAGATCAGAGGAGTGCGATGGACGGAGCGATCAAGATCGTGGGGACTACAGGTAAACTAGGGTTTGAATTGAGTCCTTCCCAGAGATCCAAAGCTTCCCTGTTTCCGGATGGTTGAGCACGATCCCGAGTGACTGAGAATGTTCGCCGCATGAGTATCGCAGAAGTTCGATCAAGTTTGATCAGGAGTGATGTCAAAGGTGCGAGTCGCCCTTGACACTTATAGATAGGAAGAGATTTTGGACAGAACAACATGGGATTGTGCTTGCTTATGAATGAACTTGCAAACAAATTCTCAATTTTCGGAGACATTGAATCGATCCCCCAAAATGCCAAGTGCTCCAACAAGATAAATTGCCGAAGATATTTCGACACCAATTTTAAAGTTCTTGAGACTTGAAGTGATAAATCAATGGAAAGTACGGGACTTTAGTGTAATCCGTATGATGATTCCAGGAAGCATGCTTGGCATTAACCAGGTTCTCGTCCGGTCGGAGCCTAATAGATCTAAGATGGGTACTGACAATCAGGTCGCGTGATAACTGACGGGTCCGGAATTCCATTTAAAAAACCAATTTATTTGTAACGGGTTTGGTGTAGTTGTTAGATGGTCGGAACCCAAGCTCGATACGCTATACAAAACTACCCCATTCATTATTTTCCCGAAAACTTAAGATTGACTCATGTAATTTTGTAAGCCTAAAAGCAAAGATCAGTTGTTTCTAGCATTTTTTTTTTCTGCAGACAACTACCCCTTCAATCGAAGCTTCTAATTTTAGGATCCCTAGGTCTTAAATTTTAATGATTGTTTGACTTCAAATTGATCTCATGTGCTTTGCAATTGTGCAGATTTTCTTCTTGAAGATATACAATGGCTTTGAAAATATGGTTATGGTCGGAAATTTAAAGTTGTCGATTCCTTCATTTATTTATTTTTATTTTTGTTGGTCAGAAGTCTACTCTTTAATTTGCTTATTAAACATCTATGGTGGGATGTGGGGCACTCGATCGATGCTCGATTGCTTTCGTGAGTTTGGTTTGATATATCGTATCGAAACCGCCCATCGAGTTTGGGAACTATCGAGAGTTTTCAGGATGGATTTGGGACGGGGTCAGCCGCCTCCAACTCGGTCGGTTAATGCAGATGACGATCATACAGTTTAGGAAATGGACGGCTATTTTATTTAAAAAGTAAGAAAAAGAAAAGGATAAAATGATACGAATAATCATAAATTTTGACTAAATGTGCAATGTGATTTTTTTGATTTTGATACATATTCAACTATACAAAAATGTTTCACCAAAGTATAGTACCACGTGTTTTTGATACGTCTTTTATTTATTTACTGCGTAAGTTCATCAAAAATATCCAAGAGATGGAAGTTTCATTGAAAATCATGTGCATATATTATTACGTATATTTTATATAAAAATACTGCAATTTTTTCTACATCAGTCACAAATCTATGTCGCTTTCATTCCTTTCTACATTTTTCTTGAGATACTTTTGGTAAACACAATAAAATGCGAACCATTTTATAAGAGACTGAGAATTTACATGGGGATCCATTGTACATAGACTACTAACATAATCGATGTGAAAAAAGGGCCAAAACAATGTATTCACACATGCCGGAAAAAAATATAATTCTCGATAAAGTTATTTGGAGTATATACTCGATACAATAAATGTATGCATGCACGTAACGAGTTATCGAGGTCGTGGATGGCAGGCGGGCCTATACTCAAAATAAGGGATAGCGAGGAGGCGAGACTTGTAGCTAAGTCCCTACTGGCCTCACTTTGTTCCTCAAACTTCTGCCTCATTCCGCCACGAGAATATACTTATATGAAAAAAAAAAATTGATTCTAGGTAATCTCCTTGTAAAATATTTAAATAATAAATTACGTCTTTATTAAGAGTTGATAGTGATCTCACAAAATCTCACATCATATCAAAGATGGAGGTCTTGAATTTGAATCTTTTCAGACTTCATTTGCCTCCCTAGTAAAATTTTCACGCTTATAACTAAGCCAAAAAAGATCAAACTAAGCGTTAGAATGAGTGCTATAAATATTTAAATAATAAATCACACATTTATCCGATAGTTTAAATTTTTGGAAACAGTTGATTATAGTCCCATAAAATCTCATGCTCCCAATGAGTTCAAATATTTGATATATATATATAGTACACAAACACTACATGTCACAAAACTTTGAAAATATGCCTATATGAAGAAAAATAATAATAACCATAAAAACTACATACGGGCAAGATCACAAATAGAGGTGATCAATGAATGAGCAGGACCCATAACACTCCCTAGCACCGCCCATCAACAATTATGTCAACACGAACTCAGCAAGCCCCCACTCGAGTCCAATCGAACAACAACTTGATTTGGCTCTCATAATTGTATGCCCTCGTCTAGTCCCGTCGAGACTTGCCTTCGAGCCTATGTGGGCACACCCCATCCCATCACATCCCAAGCTTAATGTCAGACCTATTCTCCGTCTCCTCCGGGGGGGCCGCTCCGACCGCGGCGGGGACGGGGAGGACGGAGCGGTCCCCGCCCCCGCCGGAGCTAGGAAGGGTAATACGGTCATATGCCGGAAATACCTGTGAAGCACGTGCGGTAATCGCACGCGGTGAGGGACAGGCAGGCTCGTGTCCCCACGGCATCCGCTCACAAAGCGCGTGAAAATGAGAGCTCGGCGCATCGAATTAAAAACAAAAATAAATTAATCCGCAAAAATAAATAAATAAATAAATAGTGGCGCGGAGAAAAAGGGAGAGCCGAAAAGCAGAGCCGGCTCCCGGCGATGCGCTCGGTTACGTGTACGCCGCACCCCACGCGCGATTCCACCGGCAATATCCCGTTGCCGGTCCTTCCCCCCCCCCACCACCACCTCCACCTCCACCTCGCCCGCCAAATACTCCCCCACGCGCCCCGCTCCCCACGCGCCGGGGCCCACCCGAGTAATTGATTGAAAAGGCGGGTTTTGGGAGGGGGATTGCGTCCCTGTGCGGAGATCACGCAACGTGTTCCACGTGCAGAATATCGACCCCCCAATATTGACGACAAAAAGAAAAAAGAGGTCTCGGAAAATTTGAGGTCCAAAAAAGTGATCGAGATGCATGTCACAAAGAGCAGTGCGGATATCATGTCATTGTCGTGTCGATCGCGAGTTTCTTCCTTCTCTTGATGTCATTTCATATCTATTAAATAATATTATTTCTGTAGAAAGGATTGGTTAAATGTATCTCAACAGAAACAGAGATTCCGACTTGATAGATTGGTTACATTCAACTCACCAAGTGTGGATGCCAAATATGAACATTGGACCGACATGCTCTACTCGACCCGGCAATATTGACGACAAAACAAAAGGGGGTCTTGGAAAATCCGAGGTAAAAAAAAATTGATCGAGATACATGTCACAAGAGCAGCGTGGATGTCGGGGTCATTGTCGTGTCCATTGCGAGTTGCTTTCCCCTCATGATGCCGTTCATATCTATCAAAGAATCTATGTCTGTAAAAGGGATTGATTAAATGAATCTGGACAGAAACAGAGACTCCGACCTGATAAATCGGTTATATTCAACTCACCAGGCGTGGAACACCAAATATGGACATTAGACTTACATGCTCTACTCGAGAAGCTTCGTACGATAGGTTTAGAACAGGAAGTGATTCATTAGATATGTTAATGACGTGTTAAATGGATAAGATAAAACCCGAATAAGCTCGGACGAAAGAGGAAATGGAGTATCTCGAGGTTTCAAATTCAATAATAATTTTTTTAAAAAGGGTAAAAAATCCGAACATATGAAAAGATTTTTTTTGTGTTATAAATCATGCTATACTTACCTATTATGAATTTATGACACAAAAACCTCAAAAAAAATTTCATGCCATAAAAAGTCCAAACTCGTGCTAGAATAACAAATATAACCTCGACACATACGTATAAATTTGAGTATATTTGCGTCGGAGTGATAATATAGATTAGAGTTTTCGGTTGTATTTTCTTGTCGAAAGAAAAAGTATAAATAAAAAAAAGAAAAATGGGAAGATTTTCTCCTAAATTTGAGAGAGGGCGTGGGGGCATTTTCCTGGATAATTCCGGACGGTCGGATCCGACAAAAAAAAAAAAAAAACGAACACGAGAATCAAGGACCACAGCGAGCCGCGATCGAGGAAAATCTGGAGGCGGTGCGGGACACGCGCGCCGACCGAGGAGGGAGTGCGCGTGGAGGAAGAGGAGGGTCGGGCATCCACGCCCCCCCGCACGCAATCCTATCGCGGCTGCCCCTCTCTAGAAACAAAACAAACGTAACAGGAAAAAAAAAAAATTAATAAAATAATAAAATAAAAAGATAAAATAAAATAGAAAGGGATCGTCAGGTTCCACTAGCGGCGGGAGGAGAGAGAGAGAGAGAGAGAGAGAGAGGAGCAGGAGGAGCCGTCGGATGGCGATAACGATACCCTCGGGATCGGTGACACACGGTCGTCGTGCCACGTAACCACCCAGCAAGCAGCCGCCCCCGGTCAAATTCCTCGTTGACCCCACCCCCTTCCTTCCCGTCTCAATTCCTCGCCGATCCCTCCCTCCTCCCTCCGCTATAAAACGCCGCCTTCCTTCCTTCCCCTCCCTGTCAGAACTCTCCACCACCACCACCACCACCAAAAACTCTCTCTCTCTCTCTAGAATCCATGGCGATGAAGGAGAAGGCGAGTGCCGGCGGCGGCAACAGGCTGGCGGTGAGGGAGGCGCACTACAGGGGGGTGAGGAAGAGGCCGTGGGGGCGGTACGCGGCGGAGATCAGGGACCCGGGGAAGAAGAGCCGGGTCTGGCTCGGCACCTTCGACACCGCCGAGGAGGCCGCCCGCGCCTACGACACCGCCGCCCGCGAGTTCCGCGGCTCCAAGGCCAAGACCAACTTCCCCCTCCCCTCGGAGCGCCCCGTCCTCCTCCTCGCCCACGCCGCCGGAGCCGCCGGAGGCGCAGGAGCCGGCGGCGGCAAGGGCCGCACCAGCCGCAGCCCCAGCCAGAGCAGCACGGTCGAGTCCTCCGGCCACGACCCGGCGGCGGCGGCGGCACCGATGGTGGACTTCTCCGGGCAGCTGGATCTCAACCTCGCCTACCACCACCACGGCGGCGCGGGCGCGGGCGCGGGCGCGGGCGGGGCTGTCGAGTCCCAGTTCCCGAACCAGGCCGCGGCGGCCGCGCCGTACGGGATCTTCTACATCGAGGCGATGGCGGCGCGGGCGGGGGCGATGAACAACCAGCTCTACCAGCGGATCATCTTCGACCGGCGCGCGGCGGACGGATCCCGGAGCGACTCCGACTCGTGCTCCGTCGTCGTGGACGCGAGCGACCGCGGCCGGAAGCCCGCCGCCAGGGTGCTGGATCTCGACCTCAACGAGCCGCCGCCGCCGTAGTCCGCCTGATGATGATGATGATGATGGGCGGCCGCGGCGGGGGGCGGCGGGTCCTCGAGGGATAGAATCTAGGCCTCGATCGTTTCGCTTTTTGTCGATTTTAATTTTAGAAGAAATTAGACAAGAAGGCAAAAAAAAAAAAAAATTGAGAGAGAAGGAAATTAGGCGAAAAAATAGATCGGAAAAATGTTCGATTGATCTGCTGTTGGGTGTCGTTGATCTAGGATCGATCTCCATGTGAATAGAGGAAGATCATATCGACATATGTTTTTTTTGCGACGGCGGATCATCTCCTCGTCGTTCTGTAACTCTAATTGCAATAACAATTTTCGTTGCAACTTTATCTATCTGATGGCTCAATTCGATTTCACCTTATCGATCATGAGTTTTGAACGTTAGATGGGTCCACATCTCGCTGGAGAGCCATCACCGGCCAACGCCGGCCAAGTCTAAGGACAAGATCTATGCAACCCCATGCCTTGTCAAAGGGGATGTCAACAATCCTAATCCATTTCCAAACATGGAAAATATGAATCGACGACAATGCCCTTTCCCTATTAGGGACAAACCTCTCTGCACTTTGTGGAATTTCGTGGGTCGAATCTAGAATTCAAGATCTCAAGCTATTGCTCTTTAGATTAACCTAAAGTCTGTCCGCACAAATTTGTGCTAATTCGAAAAAGGGCATCACTGTGAAAAGGGATTAATTCAAGGGAGGATGGGATAAGATTGGTCACATAACTTTCCTAATTAAATGCAATTTAATCGGATTGTTATTGGATTGTTACCGGCTTTCCGTAATCGCACAATCTCCTATTTGAGAAGGGCGAGCTACTATCGCATTAATGTTCTTGCAACCTCGGTTTTTCAAACTCTAGATTGTTTAGTCTCTATCAAGGGAAAAAAGAATATTGTTTCAAGTCATTTCAGTGAATCGATCAGGCGGTACTTTCAAAGGCCGGATCTCATTTCTTCAAGAGATCAATTTTCGGGAAAAAATTAAAAAAATAAAAAAAAACCGTCCTCCACATGTACCCTTTTCCCCACTATTATTAAATTTGGAAATTGGGAATTGGGAATTTAATTTTTCATGTGGGTTCTTTGACTAGAGAGTAATTAGCAACTTTCACCTAGTTTCTATGAATGCCTGCCATTATTTTACCTACCCAACGTCAATGCTCTTTGCAGCGCCAAAAAAAAATAAAAAAAATCGACCTGCTCAAAGGACCAAAAAGGTAAAAAATTGAATGTAAATATGGCAGTGGTCCAAATTGGCTAGCCTGGGGCTATTATTCCCGCAGCCTGCTGGCGAGTAGTGATTGCGGAAGGGTGGGGGGGACATTCGATCGTGGATCACACGTGATTCGTGACGTCATTAAAAGCACGGGCGGGTGACGTAATAATCGTGGAGGGATGTTGAGCAATTGCCCGGGACGTTCGATGGCACATTTGACGAGTCGTGCTGGAATCGGATGCTTCGAATGTGGCAAAATCAATTTGAACTCTCGAGATGAATTCCTCACGTGAACGTGCTTGCAGTCTTGATAATCATCCATCTTGTGACCAAGTCGTGCCATTTGGTTGGCTAGGCGGGCGGGCGAGCAGATCTTTCGATTTAAGCGAGGTAGCATGAGACGCGTGGCGGGCGATCAAAATTATCCTTTGTTGGGTTCGGAAATCTCAACTACCCAGTAAGCATCTTTACTTGGACTAGCCATGTCTCGAAGCAATATCTCGTGACTAATGTCGAATGAGTGTTAAGGAGGTTCGATCACGGGAGCTTGTCTTGGAAAAGTATGCCGAAATCAATAGATCCACTAAAGTCCAGATTATGTCTTTTTTCGGTTCCGTCACTGAGGTACTGAGGTCTAGATGTTATGAAGTCCAAGAGTCCACACAAAACGAGTAAAATGAAGGGTTACCGTAGCGAGAGAGACGAGACGTTCAGTAGACCAAATCATGCCGCGTGACGATCTTAATGCAGGGAGTCAACAACGACGGCGAATAGCCCCCTTCCCCTCGAGCCATAGGAGTGCAGCCGACGATTGATTGCCACGTGTCAGAAGAACATGAACCGACAAACAAATTTTCTTTCGTCTTATATGGGTATCCTATTAACCCGTTTAATCTTTTCCTCAGCTTATTTTATTTTATTTTTCCCCTACACACGTCGGGGCACCTCGTCGTGCGAAATTTCCCGCCCCAAACCCAGAAAAACCTTCCCTAATCTTTCGAATTCCATATGACTCTCGCCTCGAAGCTTGATTGCAATTTCTAAATCTCACTACAACTCAACATAAAATCATTGCTAATCCTCTCCAATTTTCCTCTCCACTAACATCATCTGCTAAAATCGCCAAAAAAAAAAAAAATCATCTGCTAAAAATAACAATAATCATTGAACCTTGGGCGTCAATCCATCACGTGGGGGAAAAAGGAAAAGGACGCGCGTGGGCGCCCCTCGAAAGCGCGTGCGCGTGGGGGGGTGCGGGGCACGACATCGACGGCGAGCGGCCTTTTTGGATTTCAAGGGACAAGGTGGGGTGGGGTGGGACGGGGGGACCGGTCAATTCCCCGCGTTGACCGCGAAAAGTCGCGCGATGTCCTAGAAGGGCGGCACGTGTCGGACCGCCGTCCAGATTTTTTTTTTGGGTGGTGGTGGTGGGGGCCGCGATCCTTTACGTGGGTTTTATATTCGGCGGTATCTCTATCTAATCTGGAATTTCAGGATCGGAACAAAATTATTATGTTCATCGTAAATTCTCTTGTTACCTCATCTACATAAGCACACTTGATTTGTGAAGGAATCCGATCACCTACGATATGTATTTTTAAAGGTTAATATCACGAATAATATCAAATTAGTATATGCTTATGACGAATTTACTCCAAACTAATTTACTGAACCAGTACGCCTGTGATAGATTTACCTATCCTTTTTAGTTTTCGACAAATTTTACCATCGAATTGCTTAGTTGGATGATACGTGGCAATTAATGAGTATATCAATTTAAGGTTTTACTCTCCGTTTGTCATATATATATATATATATATATATATCAGTTTATGGTTTTTTATAGTGTTAATTTAATTTAACAGAAATTAGCAAAAAGTAAATTTGTTACAAATATCTCAGTGTGGGGGGTTTTTTGTTTTTAAATACCACAACCCCTACCTCGTTGGGAGGGTTGCTAAGATATTGGAATTGTTGGTTTCACAATTTGAGAGTATAATAAATCGATTTATAATCTTCATGTTTTGAATCCAATAATTGCTTTAGTCTCCGTATGCAATGATGTAAGTCCCCCCTTATCAATTTAGGGTTTTTCGTTTTATGATACCGTAGCCCTTGCTTTGTTGGGAGGGCTACCAAGATATTGGAATCGTTGGTTTCAATATTTGGGAGTATAATAAATTGATTTACAATCTTTAACATTGGCTTTGAATATAACACTAGCTTTGGGAGTATAATAAATCGGTTTATAATCTTTAACATTGGCTCTAAACTTAACACTTGCTTTAGTCTCCGTATGGGTGATGTAAGTCCCGGATATATCAATATATGGTTTTTCATAGTGTTAATTTAATTTAACAAAAATTAGTAGAAAGTAAATTTGTTACAAATATCTCAGTGTGAAGGGTTTTTTGTTTTTAAATACTGCAACCCTTGCCTCGTTGGGAGGGTTGCCAAGATATTGGAATCGTTGGTTTCGCAATTTGAGAGTATAATAAATCGGTTTATAATCTTCAACATTGGTTTTGAATCAAATACTTGCTTTAGTCTCTGTATGCAATGATGTAAGTCCCCCCTTATCAGTTTAGGGTTTTTCGTTTTATAATACCGGAGCCCTTGCTTCGTTGGGAGGGCTACCAAGATATTGGAATCGTTGGTTTCACAATTTGGGAGTATAATAAATCGATTTACAATCTTTAACATCGGCTTTGAATATAACACTAGCTTTGGGAGTATAATAAATCGCTTTATAATCTTTAACATTGGCTTTGAACTTAACACTTGCTTTAATCTCCATATGGGTGATGTAAGTCCCTCCTTGTTGGTTTGGGTTTTTCCGTTTTACAATACCGCAGCCCTTGCATCGTTGGGACGGCTTCCAAGATATTGGAATTGTTGGTTTCACGATTTGGGAGTATAATAAATCGGTTTACAATCTTTAATATTGGCTTTGAATATAACACTTGCTTTGGGAGTATATAAATCGGTTTATAATCTTTAACATTGGCTTTGAATCCAACATTTGCTTTAGTCTCCGTATGCAGAGATGTAAGTCCCCCTTACCACTTTGGGGTTTTTCGTTTTATAATACCACAACCCTTGCTTTGTTGGGAGGGTGCCAAGATACTGGAATCTTTGGTTTCATGATTTGGGAGTATAATAAATCAGTTTATAATCTTCAACATTGGCTTTGAATATAACACTTGATTCAGTCTCCGTATGCGGTGATGTAAGTCCCCCCTTATCAGTTTAGGGTTTTTCGTTTTATAATATCGTAGACCTTGCTTCGTTGGGAGGGCTGCCAAGATACTAGAATCTTTGGTTTCATAATTTAGGAGTATAAAAAATCGGTTTATAATCTTCAACATTGGCTTTGAATATAACACTTGCTTTAGTCTCCGTATGCAGTGATGTAAGTCCCCCCTTATCAATTTAGGATTTTTCGTTTTATAATATCGTAACCCTTGCTTCATTGGGAGAGTTGCCAAGATATTGGAATCATTGGTTTCACAATTTGGAAAATGATAAATCGATTTACAATCTTTAACATTGGCTTTGAATATAACACTTGCTTTAGGAGTATAATAAATTGGTTTATAATCTTTGACATTGGCTTTGAACTTAACACTTGCTTTAGTCTCCGTATGGGTGATGTAAGTCCCTCCTTGTCAATTTGGGTTTTTCCATTTTATAATACTGCAGCCCTTGCTTCGTTGGGAGGGCTGGCAATATATTGGAATCTTTGGTTTCATAATCTGGGAGTATAATATATCGGTTTATAATCTTCAACATTGGCTTTGAATATAGCACTTGCTTTAGTCTCCATATACAATGACGTAAGCCCTCCACCCCCACCCCCCGGCGCCGCACCCCTAGTGACAACTCATGAATTAAGAATTCTCACGACGATAATATCTACTCCACAAAAGTTCGAATTTTGTGAAAGCTTCCTCTCATCATCTTGTTAATTTATCGAAAGGTTATTACAGTTATTTAAGGGGTGAATTCAGTTTCTTTTATTCAAAATTACTACTTCTAAGGCTCCATCTTCTTGTCATTTTGAGGGGTGGTTCAAACTTCTTAAGCTTCATTTGTTTCATAGGAAATGATCTATTTGAAGAATATTTACCTAAAAGTGATTGTTTGTATTACTTGAAATAATTAGTCGATGAAAAAATATTTTCATTATCGACAACAATTTCTGTCTAAATACTTTTGTAGACGATAAAGATATTTTTTGTTCATTCATTTTAGTAAATGATGCAAGAGATCATTTTTAGAAAATGTCATTCAAATCGCTCAATCTCCACCTGCTCTAATGCCAATTGTTGAGTTTGCAGAGAAGCGTGGTGCAAACATAACACAAAACCAACTTTGGCAATTACAATATTCTCTCACACCTCACGGACTAACCACTCCCTTTATGAAGCCCTCTATCGCTTTTCTTCTGGCTTTCCCTCTATTGGCTCTCCAAGGTGCACAAGATAACAACAACAACAACAACAAGCTACAGATGGATGCATGAACCTACTGAGATAATTTGCCGACTTCATTTGAATATCGACAAGGGTTGCACGCCAATGTTGACATTTCTCATGGAGCACTCGCTCCCTTTTTATAGAAGGACGAAGGCGGTAGTTCCTTTTCCTAATAATAGATCCATCAAACGAGTGGATTGGATAAAAAATGATCCAATCCAAGTTGATAATTTTAACCTATTCTAAAAAATGTTCGTGTGATACAAATCTAGTGATTCTTACCCAACCCACGTTGTCAATACTTCCGTATTTAATCCAATTTAAGAAAATTCATATCCAAACAAAAACGAGGGCGCGGAGTGAGCGAGTGCCAAATTTAGAGAGGGTGAGAGAAAGTGAATAGAGAGGGGAGAAGAATACTAAGTTTTCACTTTAGTGTTAAGAGTTTTCGTCGAATTACTTAAGTATCAAATTTTTTTGAAAAACAATCTTTTTAGTGCCAGCTTCGATCGATTTGGCTGAAAATCTGACGTGACCTTTTATTAATATATTTAGCTGATGTGACTTGCCAGAGGTCTAAATTAGCATAAAAAGTACAAAATGATGTCATTTAACTAGTTCATCTAACTGTACAACCCAAAATAATGCCATTCGCAAGAAAAATGAGGCAAAATATTGTGTTGAATGACATCATTCATCTCTCCCCCTCTCTCTTTCTCTCTCTCTCCCTGCGTCCTTCCTCCATTTCAACGTCTGAGCTCTGCAACATCACATGAAGGAGGAGGAGGATTGGTGATGAGATTTGGCCTCGAGCTCGCACTTCTCTTGCTTGCAAAGCTTCTGGATTTACTTCTGCATATTTCCTAGGACGATAAAGATATGTTTTGTTCATTCATTTTAATAAGCGATACAAGCGATCGTTTATAGGAAAATATCTTTGAAATCATTCAATCTCCACCTACTTCGATACCAATTGTTGAGTTTGCAGAACCGTGGTAAGAATATAACACGAAGCTCACTTTTCGCAATTACAATACTCTCACACCTCACGCACTAACCACTCTCTTTCTAAGCCCTCTATTGCTTTTCTTTCTGGCTTTCCCCCCTATTGGCTCTCCTAGGCGCACGAGACAATAACAACTACAAGCTATTTATTGGTACATGAACCAACTTAGATCTCTTGCCAACTCCATTTGAGTATCGACAAGAGTTGCACACCAACGTGGACTTTTCTCATGGACCACTCGCTTCCTTTTCATAAAAGGACAAAGGCAGCGGTGCCTTTTCTTATTTGTAAACCCATCAAGTCATATCAAAAATGACATAACCCATATTCTTTAAAACACTTTCATTATCGATCCAATTTAGAAAAACTTATACTCAAACCGAAGGGTGGGCGTGGAGTGAGCGTGCCCCAAATTTAGTGAGGACGAGAGATAGTGAAAAGAGAGTTATAAAAGTAGGACGGATCTAAATAAGTTATAGACTAAATCAACGCTCATATTATTTTTTACTTTACTAGTTTACGACTCATTTACCGAGCGATACCAACTCATGTAATAACTCGGTCCGTCAAAGATGAGTTAAAAAAATTGGTTCACAACCGATTTCGATAGATCTAGACTCACTGCTTGAGACTTTCTGTGGGGCTATCTTCGATGCTTCTTCCCTCTGAGCCTTATTCTGCAGATGTTAGTGCGATAGGGAGTTGCCGTAACGGCTGTCACGGGCGCAGACACGACCATCGTCCTCCGCCGTGTAAGTCAAGGGCATTTGGATACGGCCAAGGACATGAACATAGCCATCGTCCTTCACCATCTTGCCGTGGACATGAACATGGCCATTGTCCTCTGCCGGTTTGTCGCCTGCCCGGTTTTTCCTCCGCCAGTAGTGTGCCGTCCGATGCCGGCCCCAGGGGCTTCCCTCGAGAAGATTAAGGTGGCTGTCGTGTGGCCTTGTATTAGGGTTCTTCGATACCTACGTCGCGAATTTCCTCTTTTACTTTGAAAAGATTTTCGTGTTTTTTTTGCGTTGGATTCATAGCTCTACAAAATAAACGGAGCCAAAAATATAGTCAGATAGTGCGCACATAAAGTGTTGAGTACCCTGCTTTTACTTTTTCTTTTTTTAATTTGTATCGAAGAAGGTGTATTATTGACAATTAAGTCTAGATTAGTGTGAGTTACCAAATTCGATCCCCTACTCGAGATAATCTTCGAGCATTAGATCAAATCCAAAATCTTTGTGCATTCACTGACCTCGACATGTTTATTATTACCGAAACCAAAGAACCTCTTAGGGCGTATTTGTTTCCCACAGATTGTTTGATTGATTTTAGAAACAATCTCTCATCACATACTAAAACGAATCAACCAAAAATATTTCCATCTTTTACGAAAATATTTAGACATAAATTGTTACAAGGTCGGGGGTTAAGAGGTGCTTTTTCGGATCTTGATTCTTTCTTGTAGGTTTTATATTGGGTGGTATCTATCTCTGTCCAATCTCGAATTGAGGAAAGGACAAATTCCGGTCGTCCCAAATGAAAATCGTCATTGATTTCGTTTCATCTCATCAAGACATGCGCACTCAATGTACAGGCAACGTGAGACATGACGAGGGGATCTCGAATAGATTTCCCAATTGATCAGCAACCAAACCTCATAATTTGCAATATGTTAAGCTAGCGCCGGAGCACACACGTCAGGGGCGTACACGAGGACCGGATCGACAGATTTAAAGGAAAGGAAATGGTCAAAGCTCTAAACCCGACTCGTTCAATGTGGGAATTGGACCGATCCGGAAGTCGATCGCCCCTAACATGCGTGGAGTCAGAGAGGTTATCTAGGAGAAGAAAACGAAAACAAGTGGTTTCATGAAAACGATGGATGAAAACCGATTGGTCTTGGGTGATCATATTGACTCAGCTTCCATGCACGCGCAATTATTTTTTTATGTGCAATTTGTGAGAAAAGAAATTATTTCCTTAGAAGGCTCAGATGTAGACCTAAACTTTATTTGTGTGCATGGGAGAACTCCACCTTTCATGAACGAATTGTATACTTGGGAATGTGAACGTAATGGAGGAGGGCGGGGTTTTCTTCTTCTTCTTCTTTTTTAATCTTCATTTGGTTGCGTACGACTTGTACTTTGTACCATAAAATTCACACTACCACGTTAGACAGTGGACTTATTGAACTGTTAATCCTACGAAAAATTTCCTACTGAAACGTCTACAATAAATTCGTCAAAACTAATATTTTAACAGTGAAAAGCCCTAAACTAATACACGTTGAGACAAATTTACCCAAAACTGATCTTTTTTCACCAAAAACCCCAAACCGATAAGTATATGATATATTTGACCTTAACTAAATTTTTTACCATAAAAAATCTCAAACCGATTCACCTGTAATAATTTTACACTCTCTCCATTAGCTTCCGTCAAATTTTTTTCATTTAATTTGCTAACCTGGATGACACATAGTGATGTGGTATGGTGTGGCAAATTCACATGGAAATTCATAAGATAAATATCACGAAAAACTACAAAATGGTACACTGACAAAAATGTTTTCTAAATCATTCGTTTTCCATGGAATAAATGAAGCCTAAGGTGTAGATACTTATTTCGAAATTTGATTTTATTAGATTTAGTTTCTTATATGCAAAATTAAGGTGCTATTTTGCCCTTTTATCTTGATTCTTTTATGTAGGTTTTATATTCCGTGGTATCTATCTATTTCCAATCTTGAATTAAGGACATGACATATCCAATCATCCATAAGTAAATGAAAATTATCATTGATTTTGTTTGGGGTTATTGCCACGAAAAATTTTAAATCGGTATATTTGTTATAAATTTACTCCAAAATAATTTTTTATAACCAAAAACTTAAACTAATACACCTTAAATAAATTTATTCCAAATGACTATAAAAAATTCTAAACTAGTACATTTATGATAAATTTATCCCAAACTCATGACAAATATACCATCTGTTAAATTGAATTAATATCACAAAAAATTACAAAATTGGTACAACTTTGACAAATTGAGAGTAAAATTCCAAATTGATACACTAGTCAACCGTCATATGTCATTCAACTCACTAATTTAACAGTGAAATTTAATGGATGCTTGTAAATTTGTCATAAATATATTAATGTGAGATGAATTTGTAAAAAATGTATTAATTTGGAGTTTTTCATGGTATTAATCCTTTCGTTTATCATAGATTCTCATATTATCTCATCAACATAAATGCACTTAACGTACAGGCACCGTGAAATTCGAAAATTGGGTCTTAAATAGCACAAATCAGGAGATGCGGGCTTTAGGTTTTTTTTTTTTTCTTTTTATGAAACTACCAATATGGTACTTCAATGAGAGAAGATTTACACGGGAACTGAATCGGATCAAACCTCCAAATTTTTAATCAATCTGGGAACTAGACCAATCTAAGAGCCGATCACCCCTAACATGCGTGAAGTCGAGAGGCTTTGGATATGTGCGAGAAGAAAACGAAAACGAATGATTTCATGAAAATGTAGATGGAAAATTATTGGTTTTGGGTTAATAGATGACTCAGCTTGTATGCACGCGCAATTATTTTTTTTATGTTCAATTTGTATTAAAAAATATCTTTTCTTAAAAGGCTCAGATATGGACCTAAACTATATTTGTATGCATGGTAGAACTCCACATTTCATGTACGAATTGGACACTTGGAAATGTGAACGTAATGGAGGAGTGCGGGCTTTTCTTCTTCTACTTTTTTTTTTTTTTTACTTCATTCGGTTGCGTAAGACTTGCACTTTTTACGGTAAAAAATTCACGGTACTAAGTTATATAGTTGACTTGTAACTTCTAACTGAAAGATCCGTAATAAATTTATTAAAATTAATTTTCTCACCACTAAACTACACGTTTCATGTATGAATTGGATACTTGGAAATGTGAACGTAATGGAGGAGTGCAGGCTTTTTCTTCTTCTATGGAGGAGTGCGGGGCTTCTTTTTTTTTTTTACTTCATTCGGTTGCGTAAGACTTGCACTTTTTATGGTAAAATTCACGATATGAAGTTATATAGTTGACTTGTAGCTTCTAACTGAAAGATCCGTAATAAACTTATTAAAATTAGTTTTCTCACCATTAAACTGCACGTTTCATGTACGAATTGGATACTTGGAAATGAAAACGTAATGGAGGAGTGCGGGCTTTTCTTCTTCTACCTTTTTTTTTTTTTACTTCATTCGGTTGCGTAAGACTTGCACTTTTTACGGTAAAATTCACGGTATGAAGTTATATAGTTGACTTGTAGCTTCTAACTGAAAGATCCGTAATAAATTTATTAAAATTAATTTTCTCACCACTAAGAATCCTAAATTTGTACATGTTAGAACAAATTTATCCGAGACTAATTTTTTAATTACCAAAAACTCTAGATCTATAAACTTATGATAAATTTATCTCAAATTAACTTTTTTTACAACAAAAAATTTCAAGCTGATACATCAATGGCAAATTTACCCTTAATCAGGTTTTGTCAAATTGTATAGTTTAATTTGCTTACCTGGATGACACATAGTGACGTGGAAATTTATTGGGTAAATATTACGAAAAATCAGAAATTGATATACTCACAAAATGTTTTCTAAATCATTAGTTTTTTTCACGAAATAATGGACGCCTAAGGAGCAGGTACCAATTTCAAAATTTTGATCTTATTAAATCTAATTTCTTATATGCGAAATGAAGGGGCTATATTTGCCAGTTGTAATTTCTAATTTGCTAAGACTTAGCCGTCAAGGGAAAAGAAAAAAACATTTTTCTACCATAAAAAGGGGGAATAATAATGGCTTTTTTTTAATTTATTAATTTTTTTTTCCAAGGCGTGTGGGGGCCGGGGGCGCAAAGGGAGAGACAAGAGTGGGGCCCACGGCGGAGGAAGTGGAAGTGGGGAAGCGCGGCGGCCGCTTTTGGTGGGGCCCCCGGTCCTTGGTCGGCGAACCCGTGGAGCAGATTTCGCTTTCTTATTTTAATATTAATCATAATTATCATTAATATAATTGGAAATGGAAAATTCTCTTTTTCCCATCTGCATGTTGAATTTGTTAATTTTTTTTTTCTTTTGGGAGTTAGGTAGGGCGCATGTAATTGGTGCGTAGACTTTGGAGAAACTTGTCTTTTAGGTGGTTTGGTGGACTTGGTTCGCCCGCTGTTTGCACACCGCCCTTTTACTCCAAGTCTTTCTATACTCTTTCAAGCTTAAAAATTAAAATTAAAAAAAATTAAAAAGGGCATTTAGAAAAACTCTCCTTTTTTCCCATTAATCATCAAATTCTTCTCATATTTCTAACCACAATTTCTCGTTCATGCTACATTGATTTCAAAACTTCTTTCAAGTGAAATGACGTTCGAGATCACAAGTAATTTAAAGAGGCGACCGATTCTAGATCAAGAATATAAAACTCACCATATTCCCTATTTTTGAAATCAAGAACCGAATCAATGGACCTTGAAAAGGATAGACTCACGAATCGATTACTTTTTTTTTTTTTCTTTTTCCTGTGAATTGAGCATATTTATTTGTACATATGATGCAAGAATATTCTATAAAAAAAAATTAAGACCCAAAAAGTGAAAAAAAGTTTGTCTTGAGTGATGTGGTCTTTGAGATCGCACATAATTTTTATAAGGGTGATCGATTCCAAACTAGAGGATCTAAAACCTATCATATTAGAGTTGGTTCCTTACTTTTTTGGATTGAGAACTGCCCAAAGCCGAACTGGCCAACTCTTGGGTTGACCCAAGAACTGGCCAACCCTTTTTAAAAAAAAAAAAATTCTTGTGAATTAAGCATATTTATTTGTATTCATCATGTAAGAATTTTCCATCATAAAAACAAATATGAGACCAAAAAGGGTGAAAAGTGTTTTAAATATAAGATATCCATGTCGGTCATAAACTAATTCAAAATTAGTTCAACTCAAGTAGATTCGACCCAAATGGAAATCGAACCGAACAAAGTCGATTCTTGAACCCTTTTATCGTAGAACCAAAGCAGTCAAAGTACGAACCAATCTAAAATTGATCGAGGTTCTGTTCGGTTCCCGAATCCAATCAGTGAAAATCCTCATTCCAATTAATATATGCTCCCCAAACAATTTATTTAGACGGCAATCAGTCAGTTAAAGCTCCATTTTCACTAGAATACGACGGCCCGGTCGTACTCAAAAATATTCGGTCCCATGCCAAAATCTTCTAGACATAACCTTTAGAATTACCCATGTTCCCCTTCCTCTTTTTTGGCCCTATTGATTGACTATGAATCGAGTACGTTTGCCTTTTTCTAGATGGGAGGACGTGACCATGGGAGGCGACGGGAATGTGAACGCCCCCTTAATCATTGAGAAGCCGCAATTTCCCTATTTTTTATTAATTTAATTTGTCGTTAAATCGATAATAAATATAAAAAAAATTATCCTTTTTTTGGCGTACAAATTTAAAAAAATAAAATAAAGTTGGGAAACGTCAGAAGCAACACGGCCGCTCTTCTAGAGGCAGTCTCTCCGCGCATATAATCGATAAGATCCGACCAACTATTTTATTTTTTAAATATAGTGCCCTCCAATTTTTTTATAATTAAATTAAATGCGAACGGCTGGACAGAACAGTCGATATCAATTTGGTGTATTAAAATAATTTTTTTCTTTGTTTTGCAGACGTGATATAAAAATCATTAATTAACGATTTTCTTATAATAATGGGTGCCGAACACCCACGACAGGACACCGTGTCCAGGCGAATTTTTATAATTCAAATTCGTACGAATTTCCGAATATGTTATTATTCTCGGAATCGAAGGTGCATGCAAGGAATTTTCTTTAGTCAATGTAAATATATGCACACGCAAATTATTAAGGTATTATCGATTGTTGGGTTAAAAACTCATCTATTCTATACGAAGAATTTGGTGATAATAAGAGCCTCGAGAGCACTTTTTAAGCAGCTAAAAAAAATAGAGTTTAAAAAAAAAATAATAATAAACAGTGTTTTTATAATTTTCCAAATACGGTGATTTTCTTATTATACGTGCAATTGATGTTTTGAATATTGAAAATTTTCTTATAAAGTATGTTTATCGAGTATCTCTTCAATCGCTATCCACCGTTCGATATTATATGGTTCGCATTCATAATTGAACTGTCCCAAAGTAATTCACACGTCACATAAACTAATTCTCATTCCTTTCTTGGTTTCTTAATTGTCCGTGAATCAAGTACAAGGACTGCAGCGTGACTTCGACTATCGTCGGGTCTGGTGTTTTTGATCAATACTATTTGATCAACAGTCACTATTGATGATCTTTGAGCGAACTGAAACACGAATAATTTACTCATAATTCTCAGAACGATGATCCTTCTCGACAGGTACAGAAGATCAAAGCGAGACTTTGAGATATCAATATCTTATCAATAGCTGTTCGCCGTTTGACATTATATGGATCGCGGATATAATCAAACTCCCCCGAGCAATCGGCACATCACGCGGACTCGAAAGCTAGACCAATAAGCCGAGCTCCGGTCCCTTTCTCAGTTTCAATTGTCTGTGTAAATCAAGTACAAGGACTGCAGCGTGACTTCGACAATTATCGGTCCAATATTTTTAATCAATACTCTTCGGTCGATCGTCATTGTTGACGATTTTGGAGCAAACCGAAACATAGATAATTCACTTGCGATTCTCACAACAACCCACGCCTTTTGATAAGTGCAGAAGATCGGCGAGACGTGGAGAACTTTTCGTTTTATATATTAACCCCGATATTTACTCAAAATTCATGTGAAATATTATAATTTTAGGGGTCCCCCGTCCTAAATTATATAGAAATAATAACAATAATTTTTAATGACGAGAGCAACGAATGGAGCGCGCTTTGGAAAGGGTCAAGAGCGGGTCAAACATCCAGGGGCCCCGAATGGGATCCGTCATCGAGCCGTCGCCGTCGAAGACCCGGCAGCGGCGCCCGAGAAACGGACGGCCGCGATGCGAGCGCCGCGCGGGGACGATGGGGATTGATGACGACCGGCCGCATCCCCGATGAGGGCCGTATTCCATGTCATGCCCCCATGCACATGGCGGCATGAGCTCAGTTCCATGATCCAACCCCGCGCGCGCGCGAATGATGAATGATGGATGATGGGTCATGATGTCGACAGCGGGAGACAGCGACGGCCGCGAGGGCTCCACGCGCGCGCGTGGGCGCGTGGGCGCGTGAGGACGAGGAGTCGGGGGAGGAGACTGCTGCGTCACCGGCGGTAGGACGGAGCCTTGCGTGCCCCCACCCCCCCCGGGGGGGCCCACCCCCTTACCTTCTTCCGAAAACGACAAGAGGAGCAGACAAAGGGAGGAGGTGGGCCCCGCTTTCTTTGGTTTTTTGGCCAGGGGTGGGGGTGGGGGTGGGGGGAATTACGTGTCCGTGTTTCGTGGGGCGTTAGGCCGCCGTGACGCCTCTGCTGCCGACAGATTCGGTCGTGCGGGGGGGGTGGGGCCCGGCGTGCGCCGCTCTGCTCCCGCCACGTGGACTGCGGGGGCCTCGGCGGGCCGTGTCGCGGCGCCCTTCGCGACTTTTCGCGGCGGGATTCGGATGTTTTTTTTCAGGACCAAGAGAAGGAGAGGACGACGATGCTTTGGCCGCACCTTGCTTCTCCCCCACTCCCTCTCTCTCTCTCTCTCTCTCTCTCTCGGACGCCGTTGTCACGTCATAAAAAACCACTAAAAAAAAATCATCACGCCAATTAGACATTTAAAATACAAAAAATCCCAAATTAATACATTAATGACAAATTCATCTTATGTTGGTTTCAATTAAATTAAATTAATGTAACAGTACAACCGTGATAATGAAGGATAAAATCCTGAGCTGATAGACCCTCCAACATGTCATCCAATTGCAATTTAAAGAATTTGTCACGCGTAAATCGGTTCGTGATTTTTTATGATCAATAAATTAGTTTAGAATAATTTTGTTATGGGTGTATTGATTTTGAGTTTTGGTGATCACTAAATTTATTACTGCAAAATCGCATTTGAGAAATAGAAAGATTGCAGAAGGAACGAGCAAAGGAAAAAGTTCTTATATAAATTAGTTTGAAGTAAATTTATCATTTATACCAATTTAAGATTTTAAAGGATTAAAAAATTAATTTTGAGATAATTTGTTCCAAGTATACTAATTTAGCGTTTTTGTGATTATTTTTATTAAAAGAGTTTTTGGTGATATTAATATTTTATTTTTAAGGGAAAATAATCTCTTTCCAAATCCATTTTAGATGTGGAAAGCAGAGCATGGTCGACGAGTCAAAGGGAGAGGGAGGGAGCGGGCGGGCGGGCGGTGGGGCCCCCAAGGGAAAGCGAGCGACGGGGTCAAAATCAACGGTGGGCGGTGACCCCGCGGGAACCGACGACCGTCTGATTTCAGCCGCTGCCGCGTCTTCTGATGGACGACCCTGATCGTCTCTCGGTCTTCCCGCTTACGCGGGCGAAGAATCTGGTACGCGATCGCAGGAAAGCGGACGGGCTACGTGTGCACTTCTCTGTCTTTCTCTTCCATTTATTTATTAATTTATTTTCTTTCTTTTATTTTATTATTCGGCGTATGCAGCGTCTTTTTCTCATATTTCCATTTTTTTTTATTATTATCATCGCTCGGTACAATGCTCCGACATATTTCAAGGGCATTAAATAAATTAGTTCGATAAATAATTAAATAAAAACGAGATATTCGATTTAAATAATGATAAATGGGACCACGGCATTATAATCCCATGGGCCCCACCCCCCGCTCATCCGGCGTTCCATTCCATTCTATTCTAGAATTTCCCCCCTCTCCATAAAGTGATAGCTGATTTTGCGTTAGTCAAATTTTTTTTTTTTTGGTAACTTAGTCCCTAAGATAGAATAGATTCAAAATTTTTAAATCATATATTTAGCGAGAGATTTCGACCAAAAAAAAAAAAGAACATTTAGTGAGAGATAAGATGAAATTATCAATTTGGTGAAGAGAAAGAAATAGGATGGTAAGATGACTCTTTGTTTTATAGAGTTAAAATCTCAAAAAACTTCAAACCGATATATTTGTGATGAATTTATCTAAAATTAATTTTTTTATCACTAAAACCTTGAATTGACCTTCTGTTAATTTTCATTAAATTTTTTTCATTAAATTGTTTAGTTGAATGATACGTGACAATTTTTATGTCCGGGGAGGATTGAATATTTCGGGGGACGAACACCGAATTCAATAAAAACCAAGGCACTAGATTTGATAATTCTTTTGGGCGACATATTAAAAAATGTGGAAAAAGCGAGCCGTCCACGGAAAAAAGAGAGGGGGCCACCCCCACATTATTGAAGGCCCAAAAGGGAGGCTTGTTGACCCAAAAGGTGACAACTCGTCCACGCCTTGATAGGGTTTGCGCTAACAATCTCCATCGATGTCCCTTTCTTTAACTAAATTGCTCGCTTGCCAAAAGTTAAAAAAAGAAAAAAAGAAAAAAAGGGGCGTTTTCACCCATAATTTTTTTAATAAATATATTCCGAGAGATTAAGAAAGGAATTTACGGAATAAAAAATGACCCGCCTTTCTCCACCCCCACTGCCGTCCAACATACCGTGACCGTCTGGCGTTTATCAATAATTAGCGAGGATATTCCAAGATTATTTTATTTATTTATTTATTTATTTTCCGATTGGGTGATGGCCTAGACTGGACTGGGATTGGGTCATGTGAAAGGACAAGATCCTCCTTTGTTGCTTGTGGCGAGTAGTTTGAACACGTCTCAAGTGATTAAGAGGAGGCAATTATTATTGTTATTTAATTAGGGATTAGAGTTTGGAAAGGTTGTTGGAGGAAGAGAGGATCATAGAAAGTGAAGAAAGATTGACCAAAGGATAGACATCTCCCCTCAATTTAGGGATTTCCAAGGCCCCATCTTATCGGATCTTGCTGGGTCGAATTGGGGGTGGCCCGACTCGGTTCGGTTCGACTCGGCTCGATTTCTCATGGGTTTCCCTTAAAAGTAGAGAGGTCATCCTTGTCCCGATCTTTTGATTCCGGCCAACACCAACTGAGAAGCAACCGAACTCATCGAAAACATTTTGGGTCAGAGGCACCGGCAATCCGTTAACCTCCGTCGAACATTCAATCGAAGGACGGTCTCTTCTTCCATTTTTTCGATTTCCCATAAGCGGTGTTGAGTCCGTGACGACATGGATCGCCACATCAACCATTTTCTACTTGCTTTTAGGCTCGAAAGTTAATATAGGACAAGAAGAGGAGGCTGATGGCGCGACGACCAAGTCAACCAAAGAAAGAAGTTCATGGATCCAATTGAACATTTGGCAAAAAAAAAGTGACAAAATTAGAAGCCCCTCGCAATCAGCCTTGTCCGCCCTTAATTTGACGGTGGCGTACGATTAGAGCCCTCAAATTAAAAATACAAATTTCGAATTTAGATCGCCTGGAAAAAGATTTTTCATAAATTCATAAATTTTTAATTTTTTTTATATATAAAAGAATTTGGTGGGGGCAATAAATTCGTGGGGGCGAACGTGAAAACCGGTGCCCCGGGATTCCAAAGCGGAAAAAGCAGAGCGCGAGACAGCGACCCGGAGCCGGCAGCACGAGCAGCGGCGCCCCATTTCCTTGACAAAACGCGCCCCTCCCCCATCTTTCCATTTTATTTTATATTTTTTTTAAATCAATTAATTAATTAGATTAACAAATTGAATTTTAATTGATTAAAGCCGCTTTTATCTCCCATCGCGTCACGCGCACCCCCGGCCCCCGCCCGATGACGTCACGCCGAGGAATTAAATCGAAATTAGATCAAATCACGCGGAACGTGCGACGACGCGCTGCCCGAGCGTGGCCCCCACGCGCTCCCCACGTCCATCCACACGAACAGCCGGAATAAATAATAAAAAAATGAAAAATAAAAAAATAGAAAACATGGAAGCTGGATCCATAGATCTGTCTACTATCCAATCGCCGAAAATCTTTCTTTTCCTAAATATTAAAATTTTATTTTATAAAAAAGAGAGCACACGCTTGCTGGGAGCGGCGGCCGGCGTCGCCGATCGACCGGCCGCCCGGCCCGGGGGGGGCGAGATGATTTCCGGCTGAGTTAGCAAAGCGAAGCGTAGCGGAGCGGAACGAGTAAGGAAGAAAAACCGAATCGCCGATTGTTTTTCCACGTGGAAGAGAGACCTCCAAAAGAAGGGAGAACATTGTATTTACAGAAAAGGGCTTCATTTCATCCGAATTTTCTTTTTTGGCCCATCCTCTCTCTCTATCTCTCTCTCTCTCTCTGTCTCTTTCGCTCTCTACAGAGGGATGAGAGTAAGGAAAAATGGAGGGGGAAGGGGGGACATGATAGTGACGTCACAGCCATAGGGGAGGCGGCTCGTTCAGGTCGATGGGCAGTCCGCGCGCGGGCATCCCCAGGAACGACGCTCCGACGGGGCCTTCGGCCGCGATCACCGGGACTCCTACGCCTCCAGCTCCGCCGCCGCCGCCGACCACCGTGACCTCGCGCTTGACGCCGTCGCCGCAGCTCAGGACCGCGGCGGGGAGGAGATCGTTGAAGACGAACCGCCGGTGGTGGGGGTGCTGGTGGTGGTGTTGGTGGTGGTGGTGGTGGTGGTGGTGGTGGCGGTGGGGCGAGGCGGGGGGCCACCGGGGGTGGTGGTGGGGGAAGTGGTCGGAGGGGAGGTTGAGGTCGAGGGAGAGGACGGCGGAGGCGGCGGCGGAGGAGGCCGGAGGGGGAGGTGGGGCGGGAGGAGCTGGGAAGTTGGTCTTGGCCTTGGAGCCGCGGAGGCTGCGGGCGGCGCCGTCGTAGGCGAGGGCGGCCTCCTCCGGCGTGTCGAAGGTGCCGAGCCACACCCGGGTCTTCTTCCAGGGGTCCCGTATCTCCGCCGCGTAGCGCCCCCACGGCCTCTTCCGGACGCCCCTGTAGTGGCCCTCCCGGGGCGCCGACGACGGCGACGTCGGCGACATGGCGGCGGCGGCGGAGGTGGAACTACTGCAGCGATCGACGGGTAGAGAGAGAGAGAGAGAGAGGGAGGGAGAGGAGGAGAAAATAGTGGGGAGAGAAGGAAAGGGAGAGCGTGGGGGCGTATAAAAGGGGGAAGGGGGCCCGGGGGGCGTGGGGCCCACGTGCAGTTCCGCACACCCGTAATCGTCGGCTGGGGACGGCAAATCAGCCTCGTTTCATCGCACGAAACATCCCCAAAAAGCATGCCACCCCGGAATACCGTTCCGCTCCCCATTTCCACCGCGCTCCGTTTTGCTAACTGTTCTAGCAACTTATAATAGCCCCGGGCGATCGATTCCCGGTTCGGTCCGACTTTATCCCAAAATCGAGACTGGCGATCAGCTCGATTCGGTTCTCGAGCAGTCCAGTGGAATCAAGAACTGAATAGCCAAGAGACCAATTTTATTAGTAGAAATCGAGGATCAAACTGGCACTCTTGAGAAACCGGACCCAACTGGCCAATTCGGTCTGTCGAGTCTAGGCTATTTCTAGTTCAGTGGGTTCATATTGCTTACCCTTATTCATAGCTAAGTTGGCCCCACCCTACCCCACCTCAATGAGTATATTATATGACAATAACGCATGATAGAACTAACCAATCAAAAGCTATAGATTCATATACGCATGATGTTGAGTACAACAAGACTCACCATATGCGACAAATAAGGGTATGCAAAGGAACCACCTAGAATTTGATTAGATCGCCCAAGAATCTTTGGTTCTTAGACCCTAGTTCCAATTTATTGGAACAGGCGGGTGTTGATTCCGTTCTCGGTTTCAAATATGGAATCACCCACTTGTGCTTAACTTAAAAAAAAAAAAAAACCGCATGTCTCTAGGCTATTAACTAGTTTTTATTTTTGTCCATTCATAACAAGTTTTTGTGAGTGTGCTCTATTGCTTACATACTTCCCCACGTATTAACATTCTTGGTTTATTAGCTCTCATTGGGAGTATATTTGATGAGGTAATTCCGCCGTATAATTTTTTATTGCCAACGAGTGAAGTTTAGCGAGACTGGTTCAATGGAGCCACTTGAGAATTGGACCGGGTCGACATTCTAATTTTAAGACGAATCCATGAAATCAATAGGCGGTTTCTGATTCTAATTTTTTAGAACTAGTTTTTAGTTGGTGATTCTCGATTTTAGGGCCATCTTACCTCTAACGACAAGGATGGTTGGTCAATTACATCAAGCCATAATTGTGATGGGACGTTTTTTTTTTTTTTTTTGTCGATTCTACGCTAATCCTACTTTAACACTCATTCTCAAACTTTTACCCTGCCTCATTGTAGGGCGTGGGAGTCGAAACCCACTCTCGAAATGAAATAATTCCCACCCCAATCCCCCTAGGGGTGAAGATTTGAACCCCCAATTTCTCATTTCCAAGATGGAAGGGTGGTCACTAGTGCGGAACGTTCTTTGCAAAGCATAAATTCGCTCTTAAGAAAAAATCAAGAAATCAAAATGAAAATTAGCCAAAGATAATAATAATAATAATAATAATAATAATAATAATAATAATAATTGGTGGAACGTTTCAAAACGGTAGTACCAAAAACCAGAGTAACCAGAGGTGAATTCTCTTTTGCCCCCACCCACCCGCCCCTTTTTTTATTTTTCTCGTTTTTCTGTCGGACTGCAATTTTCGAAGCCACGAACGCGCGGATCCGCCGTCCGATTCACGCAGCAGCAGCAGCAGCTCGGCGCGGGAAACGAACGGCCGCGATGCGGACAGAGCAGCGCACGTGGAAGCCGCCGCCTGATTAGACGTGAGGGCGGAGGAGGAGGAGGAGGAGGTCATGTGACTGCTCCACGCCCGCGCAGCGGAGGGATGACGTCAGCCCTATTCCCCCCCCCCCCCAACCCTCCTCCTTCTCGCCCCTCCCGCTTTCCGCGTTTGTACGGCGCTGGTGAGCGGCGCCCAGCTCTTTTCCCAGACCCTCCTTTTTTTTTTTTACTTTATATTTTCTCCATAAAAAACCCCCCGAAAAATCATAATTAATCATATTAATAAAAATAATAAAATAAATAACAATGTTGTGACGGGTGACGTCCCAATAATTAATATTCGGAGCTGAGTATAATTTATTTTTTGGGTATTGTATAGATATATTTACTGATATCAAATTATCCGCGATCAAAGTTTCGCCCATCACGCTTCGATTTGATCATACGGTCCCGTATACTCTAATTGACTCTTGTTCACTGCATTGATTGTCGGCTCAAATCTGTACAGAATCGAACACTGTAACTCGCTCTTATATGAGAATATCTACGTCATTATCATCAATATTTGGCAATTGTCTTTTTCTGGCTATTTAAAAATGCAGGGAGGGTAATTTTGGAATTATATTTTTCTTTTGGTGAAAATGCTAACTTATTTTAATAAAGTAAAGCGAAAACCCTAAACTGATAAACCTCAAATTGATATGCTGATAATAATAATTTTGTTATTATTAATTTCTATTAAATTTTATGATTAAGTTGCTAAATTAGATTATGACCTCTCCATTGTGTATAGGGGTCTTGAGAGGACTCTGCCAGGTCATTTGTATCTGTCATTTTGTGCTTATTAAATTAAAAGCATTTTGATTTTTTTTGGTCGATAAAAAAAAATTTGATTGAAAATATTAAAATTTGTGCTCTCTTATTGCCTCATGGGGATTTTTAAAAACTCACCACATATCTTATTTCCTTTAGAGTTAATATGATAAAAATTTTAACTTTATCCCAACCTGATACGTTTATGACAAATCTGTGTCTGTCATTTCGTGCTCCTGTGATAATGCACAAGCATCAATTTGAGATTTTACTTTTCACTTATCATAATTCCATAAGTTTGTGTTTTTTTACGATACTAGTTCAATTAGTAGAAATTAATATAAGATAAATTTGTCATGAACGTATCAGTTTGGGATAAAGTTATTATATAATTTGAAATTTTTATGATATTAACTCTAAAGGAAATAAGATATGTGGTGAGTTTTTAAAAATCCCCACGGGGCAATAAGAGAGCACAAATTTTAATATTTTCAATCAAATTTTTTTTTTACCGACCAAAAAAAATCAAAATGTTTTTAATTTAATAATAATAAAGTGAATCAGTAAAATAAAAGGGGAGGAGGGGGAATCTGAGAGTGGGCGGGGGTGATTGCTGACTGGAAGAAGGGACTGAAATCGCAGGTGGTGGGACAGAGGGTGTGTCGAGTTGTGATTGGCTGGATATTGCTTTTTGCCTTTTTCGTGATTTATTTTAATGGAAAAATAAAAAAGTTTCGTGGGAAAATGGGGAGATATTGACTGCAGAGGTTTACCTCCCCCCAGGTGGAGCGGGCCCCACGCCGGGTGTCTCGGCCGCAGGAGACAGCTTCAACTCCTGCCTCCCTTTCTTATTTTATTTTATTTTCTCTCTCTTCCCTCTAATTACTCATTACTGGCTTTCTTCTTCTTTTCTTTTTTAACCCTTTTATTTATTTATTTCGACACAACTTAATAAAGGTATCAGCGGTTCGGTTCGGTTCAATGACAAGCATCTTTTTCGATCCTTATGAAAATTTACAAATATTTTCAAATTACTATTTGAACTAGCCGGTTGGATTGATAACATGACATTTACCACCGAACTTATTTGGGTGAAAATCTAATCAAACCCAGTAGATCCTATTAAAATTCGGTTTGTTCGAATAGTTTCTTTCCATCGGTGAGATACGACACCTGAATAATTTTCATTGGGTTTGACGATCTCTCCGTCTTGCACACGTCTAGTAATTACTAGAAATATATGGGTTAGTGCTCTTGAGATGATCTTTAAGGACGCGGGAGTATGATTATTTGAATCTAGACCTCGGGTGAGGTGGATGAGAATGCTTATTGCTCAAGCAACCTTTTGAAGGTTGGTTGTTATGTTGTTAACCCTTTAGATTATTCATCTAAAGAGTAAGGTTCAAATTGAAAAATTTACGATCCGAGTAATTATTATTCTGGCCAATGTCCACTTCACTATAATGATTGAATAAAAATACACTCCAAATCATGGAGTAGCATCCTTTACATGCAAGAAAAGCAAATTGAAGAGAGAGGATGGAACTCGATTCATCTAGAACCCAAACCATAAAACCTAAATTTATTCCTTGTTATGTATTTTTTTTTTTTTTGCTTTTGTAAGTCAATTTGTATCCAATTCTTCTTATGCATTAAGGTAAAGATTATCAAAATTCTAAACTAGTAAACATATGACATATTTATTTAAAATTATTTTTTTATCACAAAAAATCCCAAATTAATGCATTCATGATAACTTTACCCAAAATTAAAATTTTGACCATAAAAAACCTTCATGTTAATATATTTATGATAAAAATTTACCATTTGTTAGTTTTTGTTAATTAGGTTAATATTATGAAAAATCCTAAATCGGTAGGACAAATGGAAGGAAAACCCCAAATTATTGTATCCATTAACTGCTACGTATCTTCCAACTTAATAATTTGATGGGAAAATTTAATGAAAATTAATAGAGGAATAATGTATCACAAGTACGTCAATTAGGAGTTCTATTAGGGATGCATTAATTTGGATTTTTCCGTTGGATTAACCCCAAAATTATGGCCGCGTTCGAGATTTTTTCAATATGACTTGTCCGTACAACGTTACATTCGATTTAACAGATACTAAACCTATGATGACATCTAGACAACCTTCCACCCTTGACTTGTAGCAATAATAATATTTTATCGGGAAATGAGAGCAGCATTGAATGCCAGGTTTTCTAAAATTTTGGGATTTGCGTTGAACTTTTTTTCCCCTCGATTTTCCACGATTTCTTAAATGAATTATACGACCACATCAATCAATCCTGACTCAATTTGCTGCCTTGAGAATCGATTAGTCAAAACGGTTCCATGTCCGGCCCGGGTTTCGAAAACCAAGTCACGGATGCAGAGACGCTCCCGGGAGCTGTGTGGTCGATTCGATATTAAATTATTAATCACGCATTGAAGCTTCGTAGGTTAAGGATAATTCTTTTATTTAGGCAGGATAATCTTAGACATATAAATTCGATTTTATAAAGGTGTATAAGAGATTGATATTGGATGAGACCGACCAAAAAAAAAAAGATATCAGATGAGCCGCCATGTTAGGAATATGATAAAATGTAGACTATTCAATGTATCCGAATTTACCCATAATTCATTAATTCAAAGTTTTTAGTGAATGCGGGTCTAATTTGATGTGTGATAAGCTTGAATTTGAGCTCATTTTTGGTGACTTGTTTGTTGAAGGTACTGAGCTTATGCTACATTGACGCAATGTGTAATATCAAAGCCAGGTTAAATTGGCGGGCCTCTCTCAATGTGGATTTGTCTTTGGTGAATATCTCAAAGAAAGAAAATCTTGTACGTAACTCCTTTGATTGAGATGACGGATGATGTGGCTCGAATTTCCACCAACCTGGCCTCGGGTAAGACAATCGGATAAAGTCCAAAGACTAGATGTCGGTGGCCAAGGGCCAAGGTGAAGATTCTCGAGTCGAGATAACATTAGTAAAAAAGGACATTGGGATTCGAGGGAGTACATGAAGCTATTAACACGCAAGGAAGAGATCTGTTGAAGTGCATGCGTGAGGGTGTGGGCTAAAATAAGTCCCACATCAGAGACGCGTAGCGTGACACGGAGTGCTTTGTATCCTAATCGACTCGTGTCTCGATGGATTAAACTCTAAAACGAAGACGGGTTCGATCGAATACATATTCATTCAAATTCATCTTCCTAAATAAGCCGTCTTTTCTAGAGAGAGAGAGAGAGAAAAGGAAAGAAAAAGAACACAAATTTTTTTAGATTCTTGGCATGCTTGCATTCACGCGCACATTAAAGAACAATCTGCAGGCTGGAACTGAACTGAGGTGTGCAAACAAAGGCAAAGACAGGCATTGATTTATACTCCCCGTGGCCGCATTGCAGAGACGAGGGAGGGGTCGAGGGAAAATTAAAAGGCTGGCGTGTTTGACTGAGTTTGATCAGAACCAGAAAAAGGCAACACAGAGAGAGAGAGAGAGAAGTGGTCCACGAGTGGAGGAAAGAAAGAAAGAAAGGCAAAGAGGATATAAAGGATAAAAGATAAAAAAATCTCAATGACACCAAATAAAAAAAAAAACTCCAAACTTATAAATTTAGAATTTTTGGTGTTGCAAAAAAGGGTTCAGGGCAAATGTGTCGTGCGGGTATAAATTTAGAATTCTTGGTATTACAAAAAGAAATTTAGGGTAACCACCTACGCAGTGATGGCCATTTGGATAAGGCCCAGTTGATCCTTCTTCAAAAGTGAGGGGTTCGAAACTTAATGGAGGCATTTGGTGTCTTAAGTGTGACGTCGGGATGGTGAGTCATCCGCTAGCGTCATCCTGGGTTTACCTCGCCGGCTACCGGCTGTACAGAAGTTCCCGAGTCATAAAAAAAAAGAAAAAAATTTACGGTACCCAAAAAAGAGAAGAAGTTTAGGGTAGATGGGCCATGATTGATAAAGTTTGGGGGCATTTGTGGCGTTTGGCATAAAGGAGGGGGGAGGAGAAGGTACAGAATGGTTCTGACTTCTTTCTCTGGTGGAGTGTGGTGGTGGATGAGCTGAGCGGGCGTAAAGCAGAAAGTGAGACGGTGGGGAGGACGGCAGGCAGACCCCCCTCCCCTCTTTTCCTTCAATGTTTGATGTTCACGTGAAGGAATAAATATTTTATTCGGTTCTTCTCATTTTCCTTCTTTTGACTTTCTTGGAGACTCCAATTGGGAAAAATAGTAGGGCAATGTCTGATTCGTGAGCATGATTGGTGCCCCCCCTCTTGCAATTTTTTTAAGAGCAATTTCTATGTCCGTGTTTCGGAAATGTCGAATGGACCGGCGTGTCGCCCCGGAGAGCAGATCTCGGATCCGGCGGTTACTCGGAACGCCGATAGCTCGATTGTTAAGTTTGGGGTTCGACGCGCGGAATTTCCTGATCCGACCAATTCGTCAATTAAACCCCTGAGGGGTCATTCTCGACTTTTCTTCGATACACGTGTTTTCGTTACATATAAGAGGCGGTGTTAAAATATCTCACATCGCTCGTCTATGAAATTCATATGCCGTATGTATATATAGTGTCCTGAAGAGTGACGTGTTTAATCAAATTGAATTACTATATTTACAATTAGATATGATAAAAAAAAAAATCACTCGGACGCATAAATGGGCAGGGGGCCATCAAATAATGCCTGGCCATCGCATTATTTCGTGCAGTTGCCATCACGTATAGTAAATACCAAGAAATGGGCAAAAGCACGGAAAGCAATGAAATAAAAGCTACAATTATGGCAGCAAAAAAAAAAAAAAAAAACCATAAAATTCCCAAAAAAAAAAGAAAGTTTATGACGTCATTAATACCAATCTTTGGTGGATAGATTGCTGTTGAGATTGTCTAGTCTCGTCAATCCTTCTTAAATTCCTGTCAGTGTTTGTAGAGCATACATAGGAGAGGATACGATAGGATATATTCTCGAAATTTATTGTGATGCCATCTTTTTCTTGGAAAATGACTCGAGAAAAGTACGTAGCCATCCTATCGAGTGTTTAGCGTGCCTCGATTGAAAAAGGTTCGAAAGCAACATTCGATAGCTCTTTTTCGGAAGAACCCTTAAAAAGATGTCTAGGATCGTGAAGAGTATGATCGCGAGATCGAGACGGCGACCACAACATGGCGATTGCTACCCTTTGACCCGAGTGCCGACCATCTAGACCACCGCCATGCCCATGGTCCCTGAATCTGGCTACCGATCATCATGTGATGGTCACCATCCTCAGATTCGGATGGTCGCCATCGACGCCGCTCTCTTCCCTCGCCTTCTCCACTCCTTCGACAAGGATGATCTCGTGGAGGAATCTAATCCGGCCTAATCCGCGTATATTCTGGTCGGAGGATCACAGCATAAATGTCGGATACAATAATTTTTTTTTTTTTTTTTGTATCTAGGTGTCGGGTCTGTATCCTAATCAAGAAATATAACTAAAAGTAGCATGAGTATGCAGGTCTAGAATCCTTCAGCAAGTACTGCTAGATTTCATGGTCTGGCAAGCAGTTCAATTATATCTCGTTTCTAGTATTACATGCATACATGTCACACGCAATAACTTAAAGGAAATCCTAAATGAACTGTGCCAAATCCTTATGACTTAAACCCTTGAATTACTGAACACCTTTGGAACCCTGCTTTCGAAAGTATGTTAAGCTACAGAGACAGCGGTAATAATGTACAGTCGGTTCGTTACAACACGATATCAACAGCGATGAAGACATTCGATCTTTCTATGGCATTTGTAAGGCATTTTGAAAGAAGCCGGAAAGGGGAAAAGGGGAAAACCTGATAAGAGATGTCGGTCGTGTCATGAGAGCAAGCTAGGCCCGTTCTCAGCAGCAAGCCGGGCTTGGCCTAGGCTATTGTGCCTGGACAATTGGATGTCGCGAGTAAACTGGGTTCTTGCTTTCGCGTACGGAGCTTCTCTTGCTGTGCAAATTACAGAAATTTAGCAATGTTGAGTTGATAACTCTCTAAATTGGTAGGTCAATGTGATGTTTTGCTGTTTTCCACTCAACTCACTATCATGAAGAGGAGCTACTAAAAAAGTTTCTTCTTCATCCCAAAATTTCCTTTCCATGTGAAAAGACTGTGCCATATGACACGCTGAGTTGGAATAGAAATGGGTTCAGTTGTTAGATTAATATGGCTCTGCAATGGTGTTACCTGCAATCTGCTGTGCACGGATAATATTTTGCCGCCTTTTCCAACAGATTATCGACAACATGACAAGGAGAAACAATGCCAGCAGAGCGCCCACGGCAATTCCAACCTTGCCACCAGCCGAAAGATGAGGCCTGCATGCAGGAAGTCCAGGTATACCGCAAAGGCCAGCATTATCTGTAAAGCTGCATGCATCCATCACGAAACAGGTTATGACATTGTGATTAACAAAAGCAAGAGATATTTGAAACCTCCTGCAAACTCTGAGCAATGCCATTCATTACATACTTGAAACTGGCTCTATGCAGAAGCCTCCCCCCTAAAGCTGCTGGGACTCCTCCAGATAATTTGTTTCCATTGAGATTCCTGTGAGATGCAGATGTCAATTAAAACCCTTGTCTTGTTGTATACTCGAATGCATAGTGTTCAAATGTTTAAATGATCTTACAGTCTTCTTAACGATGTCAACTGCCCCAGGCTCTCAGGAATTGATCCGTTGAGAAAATTGTAAGAGAGGTCCCTGCAATGAAGCAGGATCTCTTAGCATTACACCCAAAACATAACTATGATCCTGAAACAAAAGGCTAAAGACCACTCATCATAAAAGATATGGGAAGTAAGAACCTTTGAGACTATATGCCCATAGACTAGAAATACAGTCCAAAAGTCAAACTTGCAAATTTTGAAGTGATTTGTCAGAGAAAATCACTCATGCAAAACAGCCACACCTTGTAGAACAAGGAGAAATAATTTAAATATATCCACCAGCAATTTTGGGGTGAAAAAACAGTTATCCATTTTTTTGCATATCATATTACTGCCTTCATAGTCCAAGACCATGGATCTTTACCATTAGGACCAGGTTGAGTGTTTTGTTGACAAGTTCCTTCATTTTACCAGATAGAACAAAATTCCATAGGCATGTCTTTTACAATTTGTGAACTTTAAAGTGTCTCATCATCAAAGTCATCATTTGTAAAGACTAATCAGGTCACAGGATCCTTTGTTCTTTACATCCCTTTCTCAGTAAACTTTCTAGACAAGAATCGCATGGATGTCGCACAGCCCACTACATAAGACAAACTCCAGTGCATAACTTAGCAATTGATTATCTCATTGTAAATTTGATGGCGCCAACACATATTTCAGCTTCCTTGGTTACACCATGTGTGCCTAAATGAGTTTGTCGTGCTTTTCCAAACCATTCAATAACTAATATAAATCATTCTACTGCTTAAATTATCAACTTTCAAATGGATATATTGAAGAGGCCATACTAACAAACCCAGTAGTTAGACATGGCAACAGATGCAACAGTTTGAATATTTTAACTATTTTCTTGGATAGAGAGGATGAGAAGATTATAGGCAGAACACTTTGGAGGGGTACCACCATTAACATAGAAACACGATAATACTCCCGAAGTCAAAACCTCATAAGATGAGAGGCGGAAAGAAAATAGAGGTCAAGACGACATGGAAGACGAGCTGCAACCAGATGGAAACACAAATCATGTGGAGGATGTGGCAAAAGAGTAGAACACAAGTACATACTTTCATACTTCAGAAAATCATAGTCTCCATTTGTTGGGAGCATGAATATACAAAAACATTAATCTCAATGTTTGCCTCTCTCATGATTATACAACATATAAATGTATTTTCTTCTTTTGTATTTTACTCGCACGACTGAAAAATGTAAAGGAAAGGAAAGAAACCTATGGGCATAAACAAACTAAGACCTGTAAAAATTTTCTTTCAAATTTTAGTACAATGTTGGATGTTGATTTCACAACTATCCTGGCAGGGTCTTTAACAATGTGGACAATATCCTCTGAATAATAGTCATATTGGAAAACTCAATAGCGGGGAGTTTAGCAAAAAGTGGTCGATCTAATGTATTGTTTTGGAAGAGCAGTCCTCCCATGGCAATCATTTAGACTTTCCTCTTTTTGGGCCTTAACATACATACTAAATCTCAATATACTTCACTATCAAGAAATGTCAGTTGGATGTCCATTGATGCATTTCACAAAATTGCCATTTAAATAATCTCGGGCTATTGAAGTGACATCAATCGAGTGGACCTGCATTTTCGCCATTTGTTCAACCTCAGAAAGCTAATGACATTTTATTTGAGACTTTGCAATCACACATACAGAGTGTTCAATTATGCACAAATAGATAATATCTATGACAATGTATTTTTAAGAATTACTTTGAACTATTCTTAGTTAAATTTGTTTGTACACTGCGCTTGGCTTGCTATTGTTGTTGAGTATAAAATATCGAGAGTTTTCCAGGAACTTTGGCTTCCTAAGAGTCTTCAAACTGTGATTACTACGGTTTTGCATATCAATCACTGCAATAAAACACTATAGCATACTAGGATAATATACTACCATGGATGGATTACAAATCAATAGATCGGGAGCAAAGATGGTGTTTCTCCTTCAAGAGTTAAAGAAATAAACTCACTACCCATGATTTCAGCATTGACTATGAGGAGTTTCAATCAAAAGATGACAGATCATGAATTTCTTTTTCTATCAAATCGATTAATTAACGGATTCACCAAATCCACAATTAATCTATAAGAAATACAAAATATTAGTGCTACATGAGGCCCAAGAACATCAAGGATAAAGAAGCATGACGAGGCGGCGTCACCTTCTTAATCTATGTATTGTGGTGTCCTAGACATTATATCAGTGGCTCCTTTGGTTGACAACACTTAAGACGCACTTGATCACACTCTTGACATCGATCAAGTGGTGAAGGACCAAATGAGCTCAATATAAGGAGAACAAATTTCCTTGTCTGAAAAATATTTGACTCAACATATAAGTTGTATTACAATGTGATAAGCCCCCAATACCCCTACACATACCCAAGGAAAAGATAAAATAAAAGAGAAGAAGGAAATTAGGGCTCTCAACGTTTTCAAAGACTCAAAATTGTATCTGCAGTCTCTTAAAACTTATCTGGACAAGGTTGGCATCGCGGGTAATGAGCTTCACTAGCAGAAATAAGCGTTATATCTTCCCACATGGTTAAAAAGCAAAATGATCAATTTGGACCAAAGAAAACTTGTCGCAGCTTCAAAGAAGAGCATACATAAAGATCTAAGGAGACACAGATATTGTAGTAAACCTGAAAATTAACATCTGTAAGTTGCACAGCAACTGAATGGTCGAGAGGTATCATTTTTTCTCATTTTGGATAAATAAAATGGTGCAAAGCAAATATAAGGATAAGCGCCTATGGCTTGGGAAGAATTAGTTGCGCAAGAAATGGACACAAGGACTCTGGAATTGTCTGTGTCCTTCAGAAGAACATTCAGTAGTATAGACAAGGCAAACATGATAGCACTTATTACTTACAGACTTTGCAAGCCAGATATGGTCCCTAGAGAGGATGGTATATGCCCCCGAATGCTGTTTCCGCTCAAGTTTCTGATTGAAAGAAAAGAAAAAGAAATGACCGCAAAAAGAAAAGAATAAGTTATATACAACACAATCTAGCTGCTGAATATGCTGAAAAGGAACTCTTAAAGACAGTTTGTCAAAACTTACACGCTTTGCAGATGAGTCAGTTTAGATATCTCTTTTGGCAAGAATCCCCTAAGACCCTGGTTGTCAAGACCACTGAAAATGCAGGAGGTGAATCAACAATTGCATCACAGTTATACTAATCTCATGGTCATTGCTGTACAGTAGAAGAAAAATCTTCTAACTACATGAAAGTGTATAATTACACAATTAGAGCTTATATCCACAATCACTAACTTTCCAAGTGACTCTGATACTGGAAGGGTCAGAGATTTAGAATGTAACATTAGTGCAACGAGAAAATGCTCAGCACTGAAGGAATCCACATGGGGCAGGCCATAAGCTAAACTAGATGCTCACCAAAGAGATGCAGAGTTGAGTTTAAACTCTAATCCAAGAGTTCGATTCCGACAATTCATCAAGACCTTAGAGGGGTTTATATAGACACGGCTTGGAACAACCTTCCAAGTATAGGCAAATCCCAAGACACTAGCCTTATTTTACCAAGATAAAGACCACTAATCCCTAGACAATATACAAATAAGATTAATGACCCGACTCAAATGACTCTAGAAACGAATGCAATGCATAATACTGAATAAACACAGAAATCCTAAAAGACTCATTCTCGGATTTCCTGACCAGCTGTCGGTATTGGGGCATAACTTCCTCTAGAAGACTCCAATTTGCTTGAAATTTGATTCATACGAAACTAGACATAGGGTTTTCCAACGTTAAATTAGTTTACCATATTGAAGCATGAAAGCCCTCTGAGATATCTGAAAAAACAATTAAAATGCTTCTGGCGTAGATGAACTTATCCCATAAGCAATTTTGCATAATGTGTTGGACAAGGCTCAATTCTCTTAAAATTATCCTTCATCATACTCCAAATCCTCCCTCATTCACTTATCTTTTTGGTTAGTATCCCACAGAGTGTCACTGCCCATCAAATAGTAAACTGAAGGGGGACTGACTTGTGGTCCCTTTTTTCCTCAAAACAGATGGATTGCATGTATGAGCATTTTCAAAGGTTGAAGTTTATACTCACTTTTCACCTTAACAAGGAAAATGCCAATTCAACATTTTCCATCGCCTATAGAAAACCTAAATGCTGTGCACTTTGCCTTATAAAGTATCTGACGATTTTCAGAGAGCTAGCTCCCATGAGAGTCCCATTAACCTTCTTAAAGTCAAGCTTATGACTTAATTGTCTGCAAAGCCTAGTCCAGGATTTACAAAGACAGTTTTTGAAGGAGAAGGAAATGACTGATTTTGCAAACAATTAGATGGAAGGGGATAAAGTACCCCACTATATGATAGGCGAAACATAAACAGAATATGATTACACTAACACATTTTTTGAGTTACTATAGTCAACAGCCAGAATAAGAAATGGCAAGACAGTGAAGCTGTTCATTTCTTCCAAAGTGACATAAAATTCTTGCTGCAGTAATGGTGACTGAGGACAATTAGGGGCCTGGAGAAGATCAAAGGGGTTGGCAAGGGAAGGTATGAATTGAGGAGAACATTTATAGCCAGGATGGGGACATGATTCATCCCAAGATAAAGGGAAGATACAAGAAGGCAACAAATCCACAGGCAGCAGCGAAGAAAACTGTAGTAAACTTGTGGACTTCGCTGAACAGTCAGCAAGAAGTTATAAAATTTGAAGGTTGAAGCTCTTCTAGCTCCGGCTTGACAATGGCCACATCATCACATTTAAAAGAAAACAAGGCCACTATCTGAGTGCTGATCAGTTAAAAATGTTTGGAATTCCACACGGATTCTTTGTGCGCATCCATTAACGGGATTCAGATAAATTGAAATATAGCATTACTGTTCAAAGGGAATTAGCTGTGAACATGATGTCATTGTCACCATTCATAGGGACTATGAGTATTAACCGAAAGCCTCTCCGACTTACAGATTTGGATAAATTCATGACTCACTAAGCTTTTTAATTGACATTTTATGAAACTAAGCCAGACTGTTCGAATATCAAATGCAATTATTATTGTGCAAAAACTAAAGTACAGCTGCAGCAGGAGTAATTTTTGCATGCAAAGGGGAAAAAATGATTAGAGCATTACAGTCCATCAATGACCCATTTGCCTGTTGTCTGATTAAATTGGCAATCAGCTCCACTCCATGGATGTTGTTGAGGGATACATGGGTCACCATTCCACCCAAATCGACGGGGGAGTGCTAGTGAAGTCTTTAGTGTCCGTAAAGCCCTAACTAGTATGCAGAAGGATGATTAAGTTAGCATCAGCCAAAATATATTCCGAGTTGAAAATAATATATAATCGACAAAAACTAGAGTTTAAAGCTTCGAAAACTATGAAATTGAGATTCCTGCAGAATTCATCAAGAAACCAGTTCTAAAGTTTCTGTACTGGAATTCATCCACAAGCTAGCTCAAACTTTTGAGTGACACAATAAAACAGCTCAAACAAAGCACAATACGAGTATCTGATGTTTCCCCTGATTCGACCGTGCTTGAATTTCTTCATATGTGTGGCTTTCTTTAACTGGCACTTTAAAGCCGTAAAAATTGCTAAACAAACTTAAAAAGAAAAACCTTTAAGCTGAAAAAACAATTTAACAAAGGGCACATTCTGATTTTCTATTCCATTACTAGAGACAGGTTGTGGATGCAATAACTTCCTGGCCCATGGAAAAACTATTCTGAAATTATTTCATCCCAGCCTCCCAAGAAAATCATCTAAAGCTCTTCTTGCCAAATTTCATCTCTATTTATTAGAGTAACATAGCTTACAATGTTAAATAAGTCAAAGTCAAGATATATGGATTTATCTAACTTGACTATACATAGACAATAGTTACTTGTTTTCTTCTAAAGTATTCACTACAAATACTAAATTGTGGTTCAAACAACTACTATGAAAATGCATATTTTAGATTACAACGAGGCTCGAGTTATATTTCTTTGACCCTGTCAAAAGGAAGTGCAGGCAGGGAAGAGCTCATTCAGAATAAAAGGTAAGTCTATCTCTCAAAAGATTGGGGCTCACAGTGTTGCACTTCCACAGAAAAATTCCACTGACTACCTCAAGCTTTCTTTATCTTAGTAAAAAGAATATGAAACATTATCAGCAGTATATATAACAATGTTATATTAATGGCCTATTCCATTTGAAAGTACTTTTTTTTCCTGTTCAAGTTGGCCTCTTTAAATTGTCCCATCCTTCCCAAGTCATCCCATTTAGCTCCCCCCCCCTCCCCCATCTGATATTTCATTCAAATTGTATCTAAGAGCCAGAAGAACCCTTCAGTTTTTTCTTCGGACAAGCAGCAACTGCTTTAAATAGTAGCCAGACACCCAGTACAGATTTTCAAAGCAGAGACATAGCAGGAATTTAAGAAAAAAGTCCCCTTAGGGTCACAAGTACAGATTGAAGAGGAGCTAAGGGACATAAGGCATAGCACTGACTGGACCTTATTAATGCATAATTCAATCAAGCGCTAGGTTTCTCTTGGTGATAACAAGATAAAACAATGAGAGATGGCCATAATTAGAAATTCATGTTTGAGAGGTGGTTCTTGTAACTCCTTGCTTCATAATAAATTTCATGCTATCAATCCTGCACATAAGCCACGAATCAACATGAAAAGACTTACGTTCTTTCCTCCATTATCTCCTTTTCTGATAATATGTATAGCCAACAAAATAAAATGAATCCTGCTACAAGTAGAGACAGACTTTTGTGCAGATGGCTTCCATGCCTAATGCACCAGATTGCCAAACAAGCACCAAATCGCTATGCATTTTATCTTCAGAGACTAATATTGCTAGAATCATATTGAAATATGATACTTTAAGACATGACTAACTGCATGGCTCACAGGGAAACATAACAATTAACCTGCATAAATGAAATCGGCCAGAAATACATGTACCTACATATCTACGTTGCAATATCTATAAGCCTGTAATCTACATTGGCAAAGTCTTTGCGCACCTTCATCTGCTAAAGTTTTAGACTCAGCTGTGATAATTTCAAAGATCTCCACAGCATTGATGATAGCTTTTCCCTTTTTAGGTTGCACGGTTACTGTTAAGGTCCTACCATTCACAGCCACAGTTGTGTTTAGTACCAGAGCAACATATCGATCCCCACTCATTTTAATGATGTCCACATCTTCAAATACAGAGCCGCCATTTATCAGGATATCAAACACTCGCTGCCCTACGCCTGTAACGGTAGAATCAATCTCTGCAAAATGTAACCAGACTGAATAGTTCCTGTTAGGATCCACATCCATAATGTACTCCAACTCTGGTTGATTTTCAGTTCCAACAAGCGCTGACTGATAAAGTGCTCCCGGATAAAAGTTTGGCGCAATGGAGGCCTGTTTGATGCTGCTTTCAGTAGATATCTCTTTGTCAGAGTCTACGCTATAAGTTGAAATTGGCTTCCAAAATCTGTCCCCACCCCAATGATCACCACTGTAATCCTCATCAAATTTTGGTTTCCCAGTACCGCAGGTTAGTCGTGCGGATGTTTTAAGGATTATTCCGTGGCCCTGGTCAGATCCATACTCATACGCGTTCTCATCTACTTGAAGAATTTCAATGGCGAGAATAGCAGGATCTCCATGACCAGTGCTATGGAAGCATAAAGAGGCAGAACCATCTGTAAGAAACACGATGCCTTCAGCAAATGCTTGCTCATCATGGCTGATCCAACCAGGTTTCAGAGAAGAAATCAAAGTTCCTTCAATTGAAATGTCAAATAGGGGTTCTTCATCGAAGTTGGGATGTGCAACCAATCCAAAGAAAATCCTCACAGAGTAGCGTCCCTTCGGCACTCTATTAAAGATGTAGCAGTTTTCAGGACCTTCAGAGAGAGGAAAATAACGAATTGTCTTAAGCGGAGGGCTGATAATACTTGTACGAGTTGCATTAAATGGTATTCCTCCAGTATAAGCAAAATCTTTGAACCAAAGTGTATTGGTTGGTAGAGTATGGACATTTTGACGAGCTCCACAGCTTATGCGCATAGCAAAAGGTGCTGCGGCAAAAGAATACAGCTTAGATGTTGATTCAAACAATTGGATGGGAAAGAGGCAGAGAAAACCGGTAAGAGAAATGGTTTTCCCTTACAGAGCGCAAATGCTTAATTATAAAAAGGAATAAGTGAACATCTCATGTCTCTGCTCTATCATTCCAGTGACTGTGTATCGTTGTTAACATCTTTTTCTAACCAATATCTAAATACCAGCATGTATCCGTGACTGTTTTTGGTGTTGCTACATAGTTTATCAGGATGCCATTAAGTTTCTCGCTGCCTTGAGTGAACTAAGGCAAACATGATGTCTGCTTTGAAATCAAGATCAAGATAATTTGGGAACAAAGGAGAAAATAAAATATCTAGTGTTGAAAGGACACAAGAGCGAATGTCTGTCCAAGCCCATCATCATCCACAGTTGGTCTTCATCGTCTTGCTCTGATACCATCTAGTCTTGTGACATTTTACTTTCGTCTTGTTTTTATTTTCTAATATTTTTTGGATTTATCTACTCATAAAATCACTTATTATTTATCCCTATAATACATGGTTAGATCCAATTCACTAAAAAATATTGAGGCGTTAAGTTATGAGCCAATTGGATATATCCACTGCTCCTTTATCTTTTAGTTATCCACACATAGGATCTTCTTTTGCAACCACACCTTACATGAACACCTAACAGGATATTTTGCAGGAAAGCCAATGCTTCACCGGAGCTCTTAATCTCAGCTTTAGGAATCTCAGTGTCTTGCAGCTGCTCACTAATAGTTAAAATTGGGAAAGCAGGCATGTCACTGTCAAAATACAAAACAGTCAATCAAACTTCCAGAGTTCCCGTGCACGTTTCCACTCTCGGCCACCTCGCAGATCCAACCGCAACTCCTCTCATTCTTCAGCTCAGCTAAGGCAGCCGAATCATCGCAACCGAACGGCCCGCAACCACTCAAACTAAACCGATGCGAATCCTCGAGCGAAACCGACAACTACCCAGAATTCAAAACCGAACAAATCATCCCGGGTTAAGTTCCTAAACATCACAAATAACCAAAAAGACAAAACCCAAGGCAGCACTCAAGCTAAGCACAGGCTCCCACTAGAATTGAGCTCCCATCCGCCTCCTCACCCTCGCTTTCGAAACCTCCTCAATCACCCTCGAGCTGGAGAGACCCTAGAAAGAATTCGCAAAAGCGAGAGAGCTCACCGCGCCGAGCGGACGAAGTGGAGAGAGACAGCAGGAGAGTGAGGAGCGACGAGAGGAGGAGGAGGAGGTGAATTCGGTGCCTCGACGACATCACCGCCCGCCCCCCCGTGTTGCGCCTGCCTCGCCCGGAAGTAGTACTGATCGATGCTCACGACATTGTCACGCACATTCCATCTCGATCTTTGAGAGAGAGAGAGAGAGAGAGAGAGAGAGAGAGTGAGTGAGTTGAGTGAGTTGGTGAGAGAGAGAATGTCCTTTATGCTTTGGACTTGGGTCGCCCGTGAACCGTAACCGGTCAGTTTCCTTACAAGAGTAGTTTATAGTTTACAGTTAACCAGCTCACTAAGGTCAGTGAGTGGTCAACTTGTTGGTCACTGGTTTAGTAGATAGAGTGTGGCTACATCACGACAAACCGAATGAAAAGAAAAACTAATCATGAGAATGATGGAGGGCAACTTGAGCTAGGCTCGTGATAAAAATAATGGGATTTTTCTTTTTGGGAAAGATGTTGAAAAATATGTTAGAATCAAACTCGCGTTGATGTTTAGAATTTGTTGTAAAAGTAGAGAAGAAAATGAATTCCAAAGTATCTAGTATGTTATAATTTAATGGCAACTTAGCACACGGTAATTTTTGGTAGGAAAAGAATGGGCCATATAAAGAAGGACGAATGAGTGTGATTTGTACCCTAAAAGAATCCGTGTGTCAATATCTTCATCTAGATTCTCGTAATGAAAAATCAATAATAAACTTTTCTAAGCATATATAATAAATAAATAAATAAATAAATAAATAATATATATATATATATATATATATATATATATATATATATATATATTTATAAGGGGAAAGGGGCAAACAATCTCTCCAATTTCCCAAATTGTTTTAATGAGGTCGTTGAAATATTTTGTTAGGCATTTGGGCCTTTAAAGTACATGTTTTTTTTTTCTGTTTGAATTGATCCTTCTGTGAAAACAAAAATGAAAAGTCCAACTTAAAGTGACACAAAAGCCCCATGTCACTTTAGTCAATTTAGACTAAAGATTGCTGACGTGGAAATTAATCATTCTACGTGCTATGGCTGATATTAACCAAGACATTTATAATAATATTTTGATTATATATTTTTATTTTCTTTAATTTTTTTCCTTCATTTTGGCTGGTTGGGCCGCGAAGGCCCTTGCTAAATCTAGGTGAGGGCCACCTCACCCGATATCAATAAAGGTTGGACAAAAGGAAGAAAAAACAAAAACAAAAATAAAAAAATTCAAAATATAATTTTAAAAAATCCACGTCTATGCCAACAATGTTATGTAGGATGTTTAACATCTACATCAACGATTTTTCCTATATATATTGGTCGAATGGACTGAATTTGTATCAATATGAAAATGTTTAGGACTAACTTAATTCAATTGAAATATTTATACCTGACTTAGTATCAATATAATATATTTAAAAAAAAATTAGTACTTTTTTTGTTCGATCAATCTGGGAAAAGTTCAAGGACCTCTGATACTTTTTCCCATTATGAAAGTAGAAAGTAATTTTTTACAAGCCACGCACTCCCATCGCTCGAATTGTGTTTTAGGGAGAAACTACAAATGTACATCGTCAATTGAGGAAATGATTTTCTTTGTCATGAGGAAAAATGAAGTCAGTAGAAACCATTAAAAACTTGGCCATGTTTCACCAGTAATATTCAAATTACGATTTTTAGAAACATATGGTCGGAAGGAGATTTATAATATTAGAATATAAATCATGAGTGAAGAAAGACAGACGCATTTATCAACTCAAAACTTAAAAAAAAAAAAAAAAAAAAAACTCAAAAGAGAGGAACTTATAAAAAAAAAATTAATTTCAGTAGGTCTCCAAAAAATACCAAAGATATTTTCCCTTATTCACCAAAAGAAAAACAGAAAGAACATAACAAAATGTATAATCCGAAAACCAGGAGATTTTTCAAAATCGCCATATGGGAAAATCATAAAATAGGATTTGTTGACACTTAAGTCCATCCTGAAAATATTTGTTTTATTGCACATTGCTTTCGTGCATGTCGCAGTTAATAGCATTAATTAGAGCCGTCGTGTTTTGGTGGGCGTTTTATGTTTTGTCATTTTCAATTTCAAGATTGTTTCGGCCACTGGCCTTTCTTTCTCTCTTATCCTTTCATTTGGATATTATACTTATATTTGGAGAAAATGACACCGCAAATGTGATCATTTTCACATAATGCTTATTTTGATATCATAACTTTTCAATTAATTATTTAAATACGATTAATTTTTAATAAATATTCACTTCATCGAAGCTGGAGATTTCTCTTTATCGAAAAATCCAACGCGACATTAATTTAACATAAATAGTTGGGATAATGTGAAGTTAAAATGTAAAAAAAAACTTGTAATAAAAATTTCCAAAAAGTCATTAAAACTTGTCAAATTATTTCAATCGAGTCCTAAAGTTAATACCATCAATTTTTTTAACAGAAAATGCTGATTCGCGTCTACTGAAAACCCTCAAACACACAAACACAAATATGTTATCCTTCAATTCCTAAAGAGTAGTTATAGTTTCTAGACTCACGTCGTCGATTACATTTCCGATGTATTTTTTAGTTGTAGTTTTCAAATTTGTGTCATTAATTAATTTTTTACATACTTTGTATATGTTCGCATCATTTAATTAATTTCCGACATACTTTGTATATGTTCAATTCATTTTGAAGTGATTTATGTTTTCAGGCTTTGTTGTTAATTAAATTCTTTTATTTGCAGAAATAAGATAACCTCTCACATCTTACCAAGGTCTTAACTAGCCTAAAATAGGTTAGTGACAACTCTAGCTTGATAAAGTCATCTACTGAGTTATTGGTTGGCATTGCTAGTAACGAGTTAGTGATTTCTTTCGAGTAGTGCTACATATACAAAGAAATCTCACTAAAAGGTTATTTACTAAATCATGCGGCAATTTCCCATGGAGCGTCCAAAAAAGTTATTCATTCAATTCATGCGTCCTCCTTATTTCAATATCCGACTCAAAATATAAGTTTTAGTTAAATTTCATAGTTCATCTGACATTTTCCAAATTTATATAATCTATTTATTTAGACATTAGCACCCATGTGGTCATGGTTCCCACTAAATTACCAACTCCAAAATTCCAAAACGAAAAATAAGATTGCTGATAAAAATCTTCAAAGTGTCCACATCTCCCAGTTACTATTTTCCCCCAAATCATATCAATATATAAAGAATATTTTCTTGATAAACATAAAATGAGCTGACTAGTCACTTATTATGAACTCATTTGTTACTTCAACTAGCCTCAAACTTTTTTATTTTATTTTAAAAAGTTCGTTAAAATTCTTGACAATTTTTTACGATCATTCATAATTATATATTAGGTTCAATGTAACTTGATTAGACGAAAGACCCATGAAACCCTTAAATTCAAGAAAACCAGCAGTTCCATCCGTGATATCTAAATGAGCTAATAGCATCGCAATTATCCAAATTTTTGCTCGATATTCAATTCATTATTCGAATTTTATTTGCTCAATTATTAGCGTCAGCTCAATTTTAAATAAATGACAAACTTCATTTTATTTTGTTTTCTAATTTCTATATCCCTTTTCCATCGCCCTTGTCGTGGAGTCTCGCGGCGTGGGGCGTGATGTAGTTTAGTGAGCACGGTGGCGCTAAGGTTGGAGCGGCAGCGTGCGGGTCTTAAAGGCATGCGATCATTTTTTTTTAGCAGAAGACCATAATGGGAAATAAATAATTTAGGCGCAAATTTGAAATCACTGAGCAAAACTCGGGTTTTTTTTTTTATTTTTTTATTTTTAGATTCTATAAAAATTAAAATACAAAGTGTCACAATCGAACGGTTCTAGAAGTTGCTTCCTAGGTTTCAAGAATCGATCATGCGTATGACCAAAACATGAAAATCCTTGATTTACAAATTATGTCCCTCAATTCACCGACATTTGATTTTCATGGAAGGGTCGTGTTAATTTTACTAGGAGGGGAGCGTTCCGCCTTAGAGGGAAGCACCCGTGAGAGCAGAGGTGGACGAAGCAGAAGCAAGAATGTCGACTTGAGTAACGCAAACATTGATGAGAATCCAATGCCCTGAAAACCTAAGAGTTCCTCCGCAAGGTTCGTCCATGGAGGGTGAGTCAGGGCCTAAGATCAAGCCGAAAGGCGTAGTTGATGGACAATAGGTCCTTTGTTGGTCCCGAGGGACGGAAACTTTTAGTTGAATTCTATTATTCTGTGCCCCAAACTATAATTTCCTTTTCAGTGCAAGTAAATTTTGATAAGTATTAGTAAATGTCAAAAAAATTTCGATAAAAGAATGACCTCTGACTTTTTCTCATGTAAATTGTTGGTGGCTCACCAACACTTCTATGAAATTATGAATTTCCCTGTATAATTTGCGAATTAGCAATTTTTGTGCTAACTTACCATGCCTTATTTATATGACTTGCGTACATTTGGATTTTATCATTCTTATGTGAGATTACCAACATAAATTAGAGTGATTTATCAATTTTTTCTACATTAAATTATCAATTATTTTTGGATCACCAATTCTCCTTTGATTTGCTTAGCAATGTTAAATTGATTTTTTTTTATATAGTTTATTAACTTTTCTATTGTGTTATTAATTGATACTTGCCTTAATTAGTATCTCTCTACATTTACTAACTCTTGTAAGAGATTACGAAACTAAATTAACGCCACGAAAAGTTGCATAACTAGACCAATAAGGGGATATTTTCAATTTGGTTTGGTTCAACAATCTGAACCGAAACTATTCGAACCTTTCATTATCCAACCCGAAAATGAACAAAATTTTATTTTGGTTCAATTTTTGACATCCCTATTACATAAATTCAAATAAGGCAGGCTTGTATTAACCTGAACTCCAGCCATATGAACCCGAACCCTCCAAACAAGCCAAATTATTAGGTCCGTTGGTAGCCCATCGTTCATCGAGAGGGAAGTGCTCAACTTGATCATCAAATTTTTTTCCCCCCGAACAAACGCGAAGTAGGGTTGACTATAGATATTGACGGTCAACAATTGCATGCTCTTGGTCTCTCAAGTTCAGAAAGTTGTACGTATTAAATTATGAGTTACTAGAATGACATCGCATTTTTGACAAACTACATTAAGGGCATGTTTGGTAACCATTCAAACAGTGTCAGATTCTTATTTTTTGTTCCCGGAAACAAATTTCTATTTTTTTGTTCCCAGAAGTAGATTTGGAACGGAATCAGGAATAAAAAAAAAGTTGATTCTTGTTTTGGGAACAAATCCAAGAATCAAACCATCTTTTTCTTCTTCTTCATCTATCGCCATCTCGCGGTTGCTGTCCACCGCTGCTGGTCGCAGGCAACCGGTTTGGTGAGCTCGCCAGGCCAAGGCGAGGTTTGGCGAGCTCGCCAAAGGCAAGCCCAGCCATCGGCGAGGCCGAGCCTCGACAGGGCTGGGTGAGCCTTGCTGGTGGCCAAGTGGGCCTCACCCAGACTCGCCAATGGCTAGGCAGGCCTCGCCCAGGCTGGCCCTGCCCAACCCCAGCGAGGCCGACTTGGCCACTGGCGAGGCTCAGCTGACGAGGGCCGGCGACGCTCTGGTGAGGTCGCCGACCCTCGTCTGGCCGGTCACTTGAAGAAGAAGAAAAATAGGAGAAAAAGGAAAAAAGTAAAAAAATTATTTAAAAATTAAAAGAAATTGATTTGGAACATAATCAATTAGTACAGTATCAAACACAATTCTATTCCAAAATTAGAAATTTTGAACAATTACCAAACGGCTTAAAATGCTTAGAAATTGTTTCCGGGAGCAGAATAAAAAAAAAATCATTTCTGATCAGAATCTGCTCCCGGGAATAGAATCGTTACCAAATAAGCCCTAATTAGCATTAAAATATTTTAAGTACTAAATCGCTCCTTGATCTAATTATTTAAACTTTTTAAATATTCTAATTATCAAGAGTAAGTTCCTATTATATTAGTAAGGGATAGAAAGAAAACAAGAGAAAGCCCCACAGGGGAGGATGGCATGACTTTGTCTGAGAATTGGAGACTTTATTAAAATGGGTAAGACACGGACGGGTTTATCCTAGTACTGAGGCTAAAAAAAACTCATAGTATCCACTACTAATAAATTAATCGAATGTAGGTAGGTTAGAGCGAGCACGAGAAAGGAATGTCGTGCCAAATTCATCCATTTGCCTTTCTGGGTAGTTCGGACAAACTGGGACATCCACCGTCTTGCCATGGTGTACTACAAGATAATTATAAAAAAAAAAAGTCATAAGTGCACGAATGACAATTCAATACTAAGCTTTTTAATTTGGCTAATTTCGTTTAAAACTTTTAACGATTTGTTAATATAATCTTTCATTCTTATTAATATTGGCTGGCAATATCAATGTTGGCTACTAATTGTTGACATGGACACCAACCGTTTTACATGGCATGATCGATGCCGTCGTAGACGATATTTACAATTTTTTATTCTTATTTCTTTCCTTTTCCTTTTCTCCTTTTTTATTATTATTATTTTTTTCTGTTTTCCTCCATTGAGCTAGGCTTAGCAACGGCTAATGTTGATGTCACCAATTGCTTGTCGAAATTAACTGGAAGGATTACATTGGCAATTTGTCAAAAAATTCAGGATTAAATTAGCCAAATAAAAAAGTTTAAAATTGAATTAATATCCATATAATAAATTTATGAATTTTCTCAATAATTTTCTCTAGATCCGGTAGATAGCCAAGGTCTTTGATACTCCTTCATCGTTGGTGATGGTAGTGATCCTCATCTGCCAAAATATCGCTCCTCTTCTTTATCAAAAATTCGCTGCACTTTAATCGATTAATCTCAATACACATCACGGTGTCTATCTAACTCAAAATAGGACCACTTTCCATACTATAAAAAGTCATATCGCTGTCACATAAATTCCACAATAAAGAAGTACCACCCAGTGTACCTTTAAATCTACCCACTTCACAATAGAAAACCGTTATCATCGTTGATCGGCTTTTGCCACCATTATCGATCCATCACGAATCTGAACAGGCCGATCAACGACGTAACGGGTTAAAATGGACGGTCGAGATTACACTCCCCCAATTTTCAAGATTCAATGACATTGCCATGGAACCAAGACGTTGTGATTTTTCCCCAATCGTCCCTTTTCCCCAATTTGCTCGAAATCTTGGGGTGGAAAACCTGAAGAGTACAAAATAAAACGACCTTTTCGGTTTTCACCCCGGAGAGAGAATCCCCCCCGAGGAAAGGGGCGCGAGTGCGCAGTGAAAAACACGGGGCGACGACCAAGACCCGTCGCGTCAACGCGACCAAAAATCGCTCGCCCCCCGCCCCAAGTCTCCTTCTCTGCAGAAGCGGAAATACCGCCACTGCCGCCGTTGTCGCCGTCGCCGTCGCCGCCGCCGACAGCGACGAGGAGGAGTGGGAGGATGTCTCGGAGGAGGAGGAGGGCGGCGACACGGGCCACGATCAGGAGATGATCGTGGATGAGGAGGCGGAGATGATCGAGGAGAAAGGCGGAGGAGGAGGAGGAGTGGAGGAGTGGAGGAGCGGGAGGAGGAGGGGGGGAGCTCATGCGGGCCGAAATGATGAGTAATCGAACTTGATTGTCGGCCCGCTTTACAATCATTTTACATGACACAATCGATGCTGTTGTGGATGATATTTATAATTTTTTATTCTTATGTTTAATCTTTTCTTATTTTCATCATTAGCCTTAGTGACGGCCGATGTTGATGTCACCAATTGCTTGTCGAAATTGGCTAGAAGGATTATATTGGCAATTTGTCAAAAGTTTTACAATTAAATTAGCCAAATAAAAAAATTTAAAACCGAATTGATATTCATATAATAAATTTATGAATTTTCTCAATAATTTTCTCCAGATTTAGTCGATAGTCAGGGTCTTTGATACCCTTTCTTGTTGGCGATGGTAGTGATCCTTATCTGCCATGCCCACTTCTCTTTCTTTATCGAAATTTGGCCATACTTTAATCAACTAATCTCAATACACATCACGGTATTTATCTTTATCTAACTCAAAATAAGACAACTTTCCATATCATAAAAAGTCATATCGCCGTCACGTAAATTTCACAACAAAGAAGGGCCACCAGGTGCGCCGTCAAATCTACCCACTTTGCAATAGGAAACCGTTATCACCGTCGAGCAACTTTCGCCACCATGTCGATCCGTCGCGAATCTGAACAGGCCCATCGACGACGTGACCGGTTAAAATGGACGGTCGAGATTAGACTCCCCCAATTTTCAAAACCTAGGGTTAGGGATTTAATGACAATGTCACACAACTAAAAAGTTGTGATTTTTCCCCATTTGTCCCTTTTCCCTAATTTGCTCGAAATCTAGGGGTGGAAAACCTAAAAATAAAACGACCTTTTTTTCACCTCGGATGGAGAATACCGAGGAGAGAGAGAAAAACACACGCGGCGACGACCAAGACCCGTCGCGTCAACTCGACCAAAAATCGCTCCAAGTCTTCTTCTCTGCAGAAGCGGAAAAACTGCACACCAGCAACAGCTCGGAAAATTCCTTCCCCTGCTCGCCGCGACAACGACAATGCCACCGCCACCGCCGTCGCCGCCGCCGCCGTATCCTCCCGCCGCCGACGACAGCGACGACGACGAGTGGGAGGACGTCTCGGAGGAGGAGGTTGAGGACGAGGAGGACGAGGGCGGCGACGCCGGCCGCGATCGGGAGATGATCGCGGACGAGGAGGCGGAGATGATCGAGGAGGAGGAGGAGGAAGACGAGGAGGAGGAGGGCGGAGGAGGAGGAGCGGAGGTAGCGGGAGGCGGAGGAGGAGGGGAGGGAGCTCGCGCGGGGCGAGATGGTGAGTGCTCGAACTCGATTGCCGGCCCCGCTGTACGATCGTCGCGGGGGATTGTCTCTGCATTATCGCTTCTGTTGTTTTGGTGCTGAGATTGTTCGGTCGTACGCTGCTCTGCGTGCTTTGCTTCGGCCGCAAGTATCTGAACGACTGTGCTGTTCTTTTTTCCCCCCTGCGAAGGCGCGTGCTTGTGAAAGTTCGAGACTTTGAGTCGTGTGTGGGAATTCTAGCTCCAGGGTAGCTTTACCATGTCCTGTTCGGTGATGGTGGAAAATTGACGGCGTCGTGAGCGATCGAACGGCATTTCGACTTGAATTTTGTTCGCCTCCGGTCGATTGGAGTAGTGAATTTGTCTGGATTCTTGTGGCGCCCTTTGTGAATTAGGTCTTCGTTCGATGTGTTGTCCGTGTATAGAATAGCATTTTGAGCGCAATGTTGTCTTGAAATGAGATGATCTGATTCGGGGTAATACTCTCTTGATTGCGGTTGATCGACCTATAGACCCATTTTTTTTTCAGTTTTAAGTATGTCTCAATGAAAATTCAGTTGGGAAATCCTCCTTGGTTAGCCACAGTGGATGAAAATTCCCGATTATGGAAGAGAAACGACAAAATCATGTTCTTAGCATTTTAAGCATGTGTAAATCTAAAAATGATTTTGAGGTGTTTTATAATGGAAAGCAGCTGGACATGAATGACTACATCATAATCAAAGCAAAACGATCACTTGACTAATTCTATCTGGCAAAGTAAATTAGTCGTATGAAACAAGTTTATGCATTGTTAGTTTCCCACATAGCATAACCAATATGTCTTTGATGCCATCAATATCATCCTTCCTAAATAGTTCTCACTGTAATAAAACAAAAACTACTCTTTCTGACGTTTTATGTTTCCTCCTGAAGTATGGTAGAAGTAAAAATTTTATGGTTTTATGGATTATTTGGTTCTTCTCTGTCAATACTTACTGTTTTTAACATGGGCGCAACATGATTCTTCATGGAGGACACTGAGGCTTTAGCCAATTACGTACATTTGGATCCTCTCCATTCTCCGTGATTTTGAACCAACTTATGGCTTTGATTTGCTAGTCAAACCGTATGCTGTCTCTCTCTAAAGAAACATAATACCTAGAAGCTTCAGTTTAGCTGCCAACATGTTTTCTTCTGAAATATTGTCATAGTTGTGTGTTTCAATGAATGATTTGCTGGAAGTGTTGAGCTATCTACCACTCATTTTGAACCAACTATGTCGGGACTCACTTCCAAATAAACGCCTAACTGTTCCTGATATTTATGCTGCCCCTTGTTCAGAGAAGGATAAGCAAGTGGACTTGCAGCCTGGGGATGGCATGCCATTGTCATCGAGGTATGCAGTGTTGGCCATTAGTACCTTGAAATTTAGCAGATAGAGGAAAAAGAAACTCGTGGAGTTGGAGCTAATTGTCTTTTTTTCCACTAAACTCCATTACCTTCTCATGTTATATTTTGAATGAATCTCTGTTGATTGTGGGTGTCCTAGGTTGACCGCTTCTGGTGCAAGGCTGAGAAGTTTGTCTCCAGGACTGGAGTTGCCGGAACGAAATAAACGAGCAGCAATCATCTGTGCCTTTTTTGCAAAGGGATGGTGCATCAAAGGGAGTTCATGTAGGTTTCTGCACATCAAAGATAATGTCAATAGTACTCCTGAGCTGGTGCGCAGACATGGTACTGCCTCAAGCTGCATAGAGGAAGCTGTGCATGATGAAGGTATGATGTTTTTAGTTTGTAGATGTAAATATTATACCCTGCACCTCATGTTCTTTACGAGCTTCATATCTTGTGTCAGGACGAAAAGATGATTTTGAGAAATGAAATCACCTGGCTTGCCAAAGCAGCTTGCTTCTTCAGTTGCCAATAATTCTGCATTATGTTATGGTTCTTCTTTGGAACAGATTCAGTCGCCGGTGGCTAGAGAAAATGAAAGCATGCACCAAATCAATCCAATAGCTATTTCCAGACCCCTCGGTGTTGAAGATTTATTGTTTAGTACTCCAACTGATTCCCATCAATTGCCTCCATGCAAGCATCATGATGGACATATGTCTGCAGATGTGGACAAAGGTAGAGATTTCCAGGAAAGGAGTTGGAGTGCTGATGATTACAGAATGCATGCTTCAAAGCTTAGTAGTGGTGGTTCTGGTTCAATGAGGGGTTATTGGCTACCTCCCTCAAGCGGTTCAATACGATCTTTTAACCTAGGCCAAGATAAGCAACCCTCTTCTCATGCTTCCATAACAGAAGACCAAGTTACTAACCAGGGCAAATTTATTGGCAATTCTTCACCTATCACAAACCCTGCTCTTAATTCAAGTGTCAAATATCCTTCGACTACTGCAATATTGCCTTCTCAACACTCCTTCAAGGCTGTCAGGTTCTTCAAGGATCTTTGGTTCTTTCTCTGAATTCTCAAATCCTCTCCCTGCTCAGAGTATTCTTGATGTTGACTATGCTGGCCTTCGATCTTCTTCTCTCTTGGGAAGTTCATCCGATCTAGCTGGTTCTTATTCAGGAAATTTATCTGGAGCAAACATATCTGCAGATTCACGGCCACGGTTTGGAAATAGGAGGATATTTTCTTCCTATGATTGGGAGCCATCTGAACCTTTTCGACCATCTTTCTTCATTACTCCGACGAGTATATCATCTCCAGGGAGTAAATGTGACCCTTTCCATAATAGCATCGAGCAACATAAAACAAGAGATGAGTCTTTCAGATTGTTGTTTTCTAGTCAGGGAGCATCCGTTCTTAATACAGCAGAGCAGCAGGTCCATATCGATTCAAAAAGAATCCTAGTTGAAGAACGTGGAAACAACAGTTATTCAGTATCTTCAGATCATAGATTCAATGAGCATGGGTTAGGCAAGGGCAGCTACTTGCATGGAAAAGATGTAAATGGATCTGCGGCTGAGACAGCAGAGAATTCAGTTGTTGACAGCCAAACTGAAAATGAGATGTCCAAAGAGAATGACCAGCTGTCGGATCATGCCAAGGATAGTTCCCACATTAGTGGGAGTAGTATGGATCTTGGTTCTGCGCTTGGAAGTGATGTAGCGGGCCACAAAGACAAAGTTAGACAAGATATTGAGATGGATGTTACGCAGAAGAAGGCTGCAGATGTGAACCAGGAGTCAAAGGCATTGAGACATTTTCGAGTTGCTCTTATAGATTATGTAAAGGAACTATTGAAACCAGCTTGGCAAGGGGGTCGTCTCAGCAAGGACGCACATAATTTGATTGTTAAAAAAGCAGTCGACAAGGTTCTTACCACCTTACAGCCACAGCAAATTCCGCCTAACCCGGAGTCAATAAAGCATTTTCTTTCGTTTTCACAGCTTAAACTCACAAGGCTGGTTGAGGTAAATAACTTGATTTTGGAGATGTATTTACTGCAAAAAGGAATGAAAGGGCAGACATGCTTAATGCTGAAGTCAAACATTTACTTCTGTTACTTGCAGGCATATGTTACCAAGCATGGGAAAGATTGAAAGGCCCAGTCCAAAGCATCTTACTCTCGTTTTGCTGTGTTTTACCCGCCGGAAGCCATAGTAGACGGTTGTACATTCTTCTAGTGTGAGTAAAGTGAGATTTTCTCTGGGCTGAATTGTTCCTGTGACAGTATGCACATTTCGGGGTAGTTTAGATGTTAGTGTTCTCCTTGAGCTGGATATTTATAGTATGGGACAGGAGAAAATTGTATTTAATTATTTCATTAGATATCAAATGCTGTTAAGATTGAGATCCTAATTTGGATTGATGATGGCATCTAAATGATAGGATTGTGAAATCCTTGACTTTCCACAAAGAAATATATAACATACTAATACTCAATAGAAAAAATGGTTTTGGTAAGACCGAAACATCGAAGAAGTATTAAGCCAGTATCACTGTAAAATCTTATATCATCTCCGATATCAGAACTGATGCCTCTTTCTCTTTTACCTAAAATCTATATATATAGAAATTTAAGTGTAAATCTCTGAATATAGACATTTTAAGTCTAATTATATTAGATTCATTTGGAAATTGAATAATCAATTCGGCAGGATCGTATTGATCCTATGATTTCATCAGTTACGATGCATACACTGAAAAAATCCTCGTAAAAAAGATCTATTTTTTAGATTGAATCACTTCTCAAATGTTAGATCATAAAGTTGCAAGATAATTAGATTCATATTTTCATGCTGACAACTGCGATTGATGTGCTTATACTGGAAGGATAGTGATGTGGATAATAAATGCAAAAAACCATCTCTAATCTCTCAGATGATGCTTAAATGGTCATGTCAAGCCTTGTCTTGTATGGTTAGTATTCATAATGAATGCGAGTTCCGTGGTTCCTTCTAATGAAAAACTGGTAAAACAGACTTTTGGTTATTCATCCATCGACCTTATTTCACTCTGGTTTCAGTATATTAATCGATTCTGATTTTGCCGTCAATTTCAAGTTTTGCTTCAATTAGGTGTTTCCCTTCATTGATTGCCAGAAGATGATGGCAGTTGTTCTCTCGAACTAATATCTGATTGCCTTAATTTGTTGTTTGCCACCATATTGGACAGTCAACATGAATGAAATGTGAATTTGACTGACCTAGTTGGAATGACTTTAAACATGCTATGGAAAAGTGAATTTAAGTGATGAATAAAATCTGTCATGCGCTTGGGTGAAGCATGTTAGAAACATGGTCGGCTGTGCTTATTATAAGGGGAACCATGAACACACAGGACTCTTGCCTTGTTGAAAGAGGACGAATTATGCCTAGGAATACCTAACACAGGGTATTTTCTGCTTTTAACCTCAACAGGCTGTATGGTGGCGGCAGAAAGAATTTCCTATCAAGTATTAAATCCAGCTATCAGCAGAATTTTGTCCTGAATGCTGTAGCATTCCTAGGGAGGTCAAATGCATTTTGAGAAAGTCTCTGGTTACAAATACCATCCCGCATGAAAGGAACTGCAATATGCTTTAGAAGATGTAGACTCACAGAATTTATCCTTAACTCTCAGAAACTGGATTTCCAAGGACTTAGGTTTTTTTTTTTTTCTTTGTGAGCAAAGTTTCTAGCCACTTTGTTGTGCAAAAAAATGGCACAAATGGTGTCTTTTGCTCTCCCCATGTAATAACATAATAACCCTGTCAATCTATTCGTGAGATCACACTGCAGGAGTCTTCACATGTGCCTAAAACCTGCATATTTTGGTTTGTGTTTTTCTCGACATGAGGAATCTTCTATTCCTCCTCCTCCTCCTCCCTACGATGCCCAATAACTTTTTTCATATCTTAGAAATAGACATTTCTCAAGAGAGGCTTGGGTGGTATCCATCCTCCTAATAGGCAGTATCATTCTAAATTAAAGGCGTGGTGGATACAAAAAAATATTTATGAACTAAGTCTGCCCAAAGGAGTCTCCTTTGGATGTCTTATTTGTACTCAGTCTTAGAAGAAAGTACAGGAAAGGTTCTGTGAGAAGTAGTCACAGACATCTGATATATAATATAGTAAGCTCTCATACATACGAAAGATAATTGGAGATGCGCCAGAGTTTTTTCTCTGTGAGAGTAAGATTTGTGTATCTTTCACTAGACTGTAGAACTGTATATATTCATATATTTGTCAGCTTCTCAAACAATGTTCTGACCAATCAAGACAGTATGCAGTTCCCCTTCCCACTCCATCTTATCAAGATACATGACCTCTTTGTTATAATGAGTCTGCTTGTTCATATTCTATCAATCCTACTCTTTAACTTGAGGAGCCAAAACTTCCTTCTTCAAAATTTCATTCTACAGTGGCCTGGTGGAAGTCACATTGGTATAAATTACATGGGGTACTTGCTTTGATTAATTAAACTAATCCGCATTAATACTGTTTGAAGAAAAGAGAAGGTTTGGGACCAAACTGACTGGACCAACCAGTTTTTTGAGTTTTGGTCCCCACTGTTTGCTCTTGCTAATTTCATGAACTCGTAAATCAGCACTAAATTGGAATAGCTTAGAGAGACTAGTGTTTTCACAGAGAAATTAAATCAAACAAAGTCCGGATAGATCACTCATTTATACAAAATGAGCTACTTCAAATACAAAAATCAACTATCTGGAATCTGAATGACAAAGATAATAAAAAATTTAGAAGAACACACAACATTGTTTAATTTAGTGGATCGGTCTAGTTTCAAATTGTCGAGTCTAAAACCAACAGTGAAATGTTTGGTTGGCTTGTGAAACATTTCTGAAAAAATGTCCTCTTGAATCAAACTAAACTTGTTTGAACCATTTTTTTCCCTCACTGGTAGTTCTGATGAAGGTTTCTTTGATATCTTATTGAAGTCATTGTGTTGACCATAACTACAACTAATTGTACCTTATGACCATCGGTAACTAAATCTCAATCTCGATTTTGCAGAAATGAATAGTTGATAAACAGAGCAATATGAACCTGAAAAAACTCCACACCATCTACTTTCTCTCTCCTTGCTTGGATGTAACCTTAGCGATTGGGTTGGTGGCATGACATTCTCTGCAGGGGCATATGACACGATGCATTTTGCGGCCAATCCTCGAGCTTGAAGAGTTGTACTCCTTGGTTGCTTGGTCTTTAATTCCTAGATCTGCTTTACGTATATCCTCCGTGTAGCCCTTATTCTTCTTATCAAAGTCCTTGTCGTTCTTCTGAGTCTCTTGTGGTGACTCTCTGGAGTAGGTGCGACTGGCTATCTGAGATTGCTGTGCCTGAAAGAGAAGTGTGTGCGGAAGAAGCTGGCCATTGGAGATCAAGATGTCTGCTGGGGACTGACTTAATTGATCAGGAGCAGTTTTGTCTGGTGTAGGGGGATTGAATTTAAATTCTCGATCGTGTGTGGCATTGTTGGGGGGAAGCTTTATTTGCTGATCTTGAATGCACACAAGGCCTGCAAAGGAGAGTGAATCGAGTGAACTGTTGTCAGCTGCAACATCCACAGAAATCTTGTTTTGCAGGCGAGTGCCCATTGTTCCTTGGGATAAGTTGGGTTTGAAGTTTGCTCTTTATATATGGAGAAATAGAACAGTATTTGGATGCACATGCTTGTTTGTACTGTTTGTTTCTTCTTGGCCTTTTACCCTGAACGATTATCTATTATGAAAAACATAAATTTTTACTGCCTTCTTCTGATACGCTTTGATGGAACATGTGTGATTGTAGAAAAAAAGGTTAATTTTCTCTGCGTGTCCAAAGTAAGTCTAATGAACTCCATGATGCATTGTAATGCATGGTAGTACAATAAGACAGATTTCTTGGAGTTGCTTTTGGTGAACTGCAGGGTGCAGTTGATTTAGTCATGAAAAATGTTAGGTTTTAGAAAATATATGAATGAGTGAGACATTCGTGAAAATACTCTAACACACTGTTTGTGCTTTAAGATTGGCAAGAGCAAGCTGAAGTGGCTGATTGGAAGTTCGAGCTAGGAGAAATCTTCTTGTGGTCCAGGTAGGATGGTATGTGTAAGGATATACCTATATCTTTTGATCGAAGTCCTTTTCATCATATGCAAGTGGCAGAGAATTGTCTGTTCGCATGGTGGACATTTCAAAGAGTTGTTCTGCAAATATAAAATACCGAGACATCCACTTATTGCCTTCATGTCCAAGCAGGCCTTGATATTTGTCATATTTTTGTCATGGAGCTTGTAGAATTCCAACCATCGCCTTTCCATGTTTTGGATGTTTTTACACTGTCTGATATGTACGAGGATTGCTGGCCGTCGTGGTGAAACGAGTCGGCTTGTTTCTCATTTAATAGCAATCTCCGTGCAAAATGATATTTGCTGAGACTTGCAGGGGTGGACATTACAAAGGTCAATACCCTTTTATACTGTGTCGTGTTTTGTCAATCATTTTCAGGGGACTGCTATAACTGTTCCCCGATCCTGAAGATACCGTCGGTCCTGGTCTGCATTGTCATTTGTTGAAGCAGGCGAGATAAAATTGTCTCTTCTGCAAATTTGTGTCCATTATATATTCATTGGACCTTACCTTAGGGCATCTATTAATGAGGCTTAAGTTGTTGAGCTACTTTGGTTGCTATTTGCTGATGTCTTGGAACTTATGCTAGAACTGCCGTCCGTGCATATACTCTCCATAATCATGGATGAAGTAAGCCAAGCCTTTTCTTTAGCGTGTTCTCAGCTAGGCCTCTCTGCAATACATTATATGAGATGTCCGGCTTTTATAATCATGAAGGTCATATGATATTGTCTGTAAGCTGATTTTAATAGTAATGTTCCTAATCTAATGCCAGGTGCTCGACAGGCGCTTGATTCCGGAATGGTTTGAGTCCATGCCAACTACTTGATAAAGTAATATGAGCATAGTGGGTACTTAGCATATTAAATATGTTAATCTCGTTCGTATCTCCTATGAGAGAATCTAATCAAGTCCTTATATTTTCATTTGGTGTTGGAACTTAGAATACAATAACTGATGCGGGGACAGACGGAACTTCATTGGAAGTAGCCCATCGGGTGACAGACGAAAATCATGTCGGCCCGATAAAAGATTCGAGCGAATGGGCTGGCCCAAAAGTTGAGTGGGGCTGGCCCGTAGCGAGATTGGCCTGGTCATTCTCTTGTATTCTGTTCTTCACCTCCCGATTCCAGCCTTCTCGGGGCATTGAAGTTTAACCAGATGGAAGGTGGGGCTTGTTCTTATGCTTGATTTGGGGCTTGTTAGTCTGAACCAGAGCCAACCTGATGACCCAAATCTGGTTTGGTTGGTGTGGTATAGGCTAATCTGGGCGAACCAAAGTGATAAAAACCCAATATTGTTTTTCGTTTTCTCTTCTGCCTTGTCTTTTGAATTGAGCAACAACTAATTAGATGATTATGTTTAATTAATCAGTGTTTGAAAAAAGTAAGTCGAACTGAACCAACCTAAATATTTAGTCTAGTTTGAAATTATCTTGATTTGCTCTTAACTTTTCTAGCATAAATAGTCCTCGAACTTTGGTATAATATATAATGTGGTTCCTGCATGTTTAATTTGTTTAATTTGTTCAATGTGATTCATCATATTTTGAAATAATCTAGGAATTACATTGAACATTTTGAACAAGTTGAAAGTGTATGGTGAAATTGTACATTAAACCAAAGTTCGAGAGCTATATTGCATAAGTTCATGAATGACATTACATATTAAATAAAAATTGAGATATTATTGTGTTGTTATCCCTCATTTCATAGACTTTCATTCCGAATTGTGCCCACTATCCTTAGTTCAGCCATTGTGATTTTGATATGCGCCTATATTATTTCTTATTCTATAGTAATCCGGCCGTTGTTTCAAGGTTATTCCTATGTGACCCCACCCTTTTTAACTTTTTCTCCAGCAATCACACTCCGTGACCCATATTTCCATGGAAAAATGAGACATGGCTTCGATTGGCCTCTCGAAAGCAGCTCAATCATATCGCGATCCACCATTTCCAAAACGACGTCTTTCATGAACCTCTATATAGATACCATAATATAAACACTTAATAAATTTCTATAACTACCCGAAATCGAATTATTTAGGAACCAAAAAAATCCGTAAAAATAGAAAATAAATCATTAAAAAATATTTTTTTTTGGTGCAATGAATGGAGAGGCCCCATTTGGAGAAGCGACCATCGACCTAACCCAATCTCTCATCCAATATAAATTAATTGCCAGAAGACAATTCCATCGTGCGGGCCCCACGCTTCTGCTGACTCCTCATCCTCCATCCTTATCCAATATCTCTCCCCCAAAGATTTTTCGTTCTCCTCCTTCTGACACTTCCACTCTCATGATTTGTTGCTATCCACACTCTCGCATCACGTCCCGCATCTCTCGCATCCGGAAGTAACCAACCGGGCGTGGAAATAGCGAAAAGGAAAAACCATCGGATCTCGTCATCGTCCTGATCAGTGGGCGTTTTCCATTATTTATAGTCAAGATATCAACGCAGATATTTGCACTGAGCTCTGGTCCTACTTCTAGTTCCTAGAGAGAAAGAGGAAGCAGAGAGAGAGAGAGAGAGAGAGATGGTGCTGCTGGAGAAGCTGTGGGACGACGTGGTGGCCGGGCCTCAGCCGGAACGCGGCCTCGGGAAGCTCCGGAAGCTCGCCACCAAGCCCGTCGTCATCGTCAAAGGTCGGTCGACTCGACCCGTCATCTTCTTGAAACGAGATCTCCGCTGTGTAAAAATGGCGGAAGCACGTTCTTGACGAAGTGGAGTGAACCTCTGCGTGTCGCGTTGTGTGGCGGTCTTGTTTGGAGTCAGTTTCTACGTTGATATCGCACTATGAAACGCAGTGAAACTGACGTTCCAGGTTTTTTTTCATGTGGGTATGTGCAGAAGGGAAGGGGAGAGCAGCAAGTACCAGCGGTCGATGTCGATGCCGGCGAGCCCCGGGACGCCGGCCACCCCGACGACCCCGACGACGCCCGGCGGCGGCGGCGGTGAAGAAGGAGAACGTGTGGAGGAGCGTGTTCCACCCGGGGAGCAACCTGGCGACCAAGTCCATGGGGGCCCAGCTCTTCGACAAGCCCATCCCCAACTCCCCCACCGTCTACGACTGGTACGTACGCCTTCCCTCCATGCACTGTGCATGGCGGCGCGCGCACGTCGATCTGCCGACCGCCGCGGGATCGCGCGCTCGTCTCGATCCTCGGCCGTGTGGGATCCGCCACTGAATAATTTCCAGATGATGTCGATCTCTGCTGACGTTTCGTGCTTGAGGGTGACCGCGAGCTTATCTTTTTTCTTCGACGTCTCGATAGGTTGGTTGGTTTCTGATTATGTTAAAGCTGACCGAGTCCTCCTCCTCCCGTCCTTATCGCAGGCTCTACAGCGACGACACCAGGAGCAAGCACCGCTGAGGACGCTCGTGGCGACCGACCCTGTCTCTCTCTCGTGGGATTTTTGTGAATATCGTCGTTTCGCTCCTTCCTTTCTCGTCGTTTCGATGCTTTTGTATGGTTCTATCTATCGCTCCTGCACGAGAGGCTCTCCTTTGTTTAAGCTCATTTCGAATGAAATATTCCGCGAGTCGCTGTGATTTCCATGCTCTGCAGCAACTCCAGCTGTTGATCTAACGGTGAATCCGAGTTCGAATGATGAATTATATTCGAGTTGAAAGCCCGAGGCAGATTATCCCAAAACAAAAGCACGCTTTGATGTTTAAGAGAACTCTTGACGTGGAACCCGAGTGAACTGGAAAACTCAGCTTGAATCTAATGGAACCGGTTGATTTGCAAGTGATTCCCAAGCATAAGAACATAAGGAGCCCGTCTAGTGGATACTCGGCCGTGTCCGAGACATTATCATGACTGACTAAGCTTCGCTATGGATGACAAGTAATTTTTTTTTTTAATCTTTGAGACTAAACTACCAGTCTCGATTCGATCGCTATGAACACTTTTGGACAATTTGGGGAAGGAAAAAGGCCAAGGGGAAAGCCTATGAATGAGAGGGGCTGTGAAGGAATTTTTTTTTTTTTTCTTTTCTTTTAGATTAAACTACCAGTCTCAATTCGATCGCTATGAACACTTTTGGACGGTTTGGTGAAGGAAAAAAGTAAAGAGGAAAGCCTATGAATCGAAGGGGCTGTGAAGTAAAGTTTGAGCTTTCTTTCGAGGGGAGGTAGGGAAGCAGTGAACAAGATTGAGGCTATTGAGCTTTAATCATAGAAGCTGGGGATAAGAAATAAATAAATCAAATTTAAAAAGAAAAAATTCATCGACTTAGGTAGTCTGGTCCCTCTAGAAGGACTGAATCGGAAATCATCAATTCTAATTTTTATGGAATCAAAAATTAGACTAATGTCTAGTGATTTGTCTAGAACTAATAAGTCTTTGATAAGTCTTTGTCTAAAACTAATAAGTCTACCGGACGGTTCTCGATCCAATCGGTCTTTGTCTAGAACTAATAAGTGCGGTTCTCAATCCAATCAGTCTTTGTCTAGAACTAATAAGTCTACTAGACGGTTCTTGATCCAATCGGTTCGGGTTCTTGTTGCTTATATTGCTCATAGCAGAAGAATAAATACGGCTTGCAAGTTGGGTTTCCAACTCGAAAACCTGTGAAAGAATCCGTTCTTCTCGTGCGCTGCTTCCTCCCCATCATGGCCATTTAAAGCCATACCACGGTCGTCAGATCTGTGAAGCCCACCAGATAAAATGACTTCTCCTCCCTCAACGAAGACTGTATACAGAATCTTGATCTTCCGACAAGTACAGCAGTGGAGGCTTTAGCTCTCGTTCTCTTGCCCTCCCCGAGTTCCGGGCCGCAGCTGAAGTGTCTTGGTAATTGAAGATTGGAGCTGTCGAGGTAATTAAACCTTAAATAACTCAATTATATACTCTTCGTAGATATATAAATAGGTCCACTTAGTCATGATGGAGCGCACTGCAAATCGCAAAGCACTTTGTGAAGCAAGCTACGACAATTTATACTGTATCCAAAAAGTGTGTCGCCACTCAACATGAATGCGCTTTACAGCTGACTCCCAATCTTCCGCTTAAACTAAAGTTGGAAACGCCAGTGAACCAGAAAAAGCAAATCGAGAGAGCATCAGACCAACTGGAGAGAGGGGAGTAGATGATGTTAGTCGATGCAGCAAGTATCAAAGATATTAGCAACATACAAAGTTCAAGTAAAAGCCATGCTCTTTCCGCCATTCGAGCAGCAAACTAAGCATTTCTCAGCAAGAAGCACAGACAAAAACAGGGAGAAGCGGTGTTCCAATGACTATTGACAGTACATTCACATTGGTTTTGATCTCTATAAAGGAACTTCCTTAGCATATCTATCGCCGAATATATAAATTTGATCTCATAGCTTCTCTCAAGTACTTTTAGGATCCCATGTCTTGCAGGACCTCGAATGAAAGTTCTTGCCCCGAAAGCACTCTCAACACGAGAAATATTAGGTGGTCTGGGACCGTCAAGTCAGCGTGGTCCCGGACCCCTCACGCGACGCCACGTGTGAGGGGAGAGGGACAAAAGAGAGAAAGAGGAGAGAGAGCGTCGGAGAGATGGGCCTGGTTCCGGTCCTTTGTCACCCTCCCTTTACACGTGGTGCCGCGTGAGTGGTCCGGAATCACGCTGACGTAGCGGTCTCAGACCACCCAATATTTTCTCAATTTTCTCTTCTCAACACATAAGAGATCTCCACCTTCAAATTAACTCGATCAGAGATGTTACACTGTGAGAAGTACTTGAAATGCCAGGTTGGATTTTGTTCTTTTCTGGTTTTTGGTCAAACGTAGCATTTAACCTTGGGTGAAACTTGTGCAAAAGCTCTAGAAATACCCGTGTGGCATCTATAAATGCAACCTAAGATTCAATTTCTCTAGCAATGGTAGTGATCACTGCATTGAAACTTATAATTTTGTCTTATTTGTTTGCTTAATTTTTTTTTTAAGGATATGTTTTTATACTCTTTTTGGTTTTGTTTTAAAAATAAGTTGTTGCTAGCGTATGGTCATATGTTTTGTTAAATTTTTGCATCTGATTGATTGTTATAAATAAGAAAAATTTCAAATAAAGACTTCGAATGATGTTTTTCTTAAAAAAGAGTTCAAAGTTCACATCAAATGTGAATATACTGTTACTAGTCATTGGAACATTTTGTTTTGAACTCTACAAAGAATTGACAAAATCAGGAAGAAGCGTTGTTCTGATGACTAATAACAGTGCATTCGCATGACTAATAACAGTACATTCACATTTATTCGAAGAATTGTGGTCCATGAACTTTTAGTATACGTTCAATTAAATTCTTAAATTATATCAATATTTTCCCTAAACTTGATTTAGTGGAGGGACAACATAGGACATTTTTTTTCTATAGTTTAGGAGCTAAATTGAACATGTACCAAAAGTAAGGGAACGCATATCATATCAATATTTTCCCTAAACTTGATTTAATGGAAGGACAACACGGGACTTTTATATATATATATATATATATATATATATATATATATATATATAATTCGGGGACTAAATTGAACACGTACTAAAAGTAAATAAATACATTAAACAAATTAAAAATTTAAGGAAAACATTACATAGATACATTTGCATAATGTTCAAGGATTATATGAACAAAATAAATTTAAAAGGTTTTCATCCCAAAAAAGAGGGTAACCGCAAGGCTTTTAAATAGAGGAGCTTAGCTTTTCCCAAGTGACGTGGGTCTATCAAAACCGGCTCCTATGCCAACTAAGGTTCTCATCTCAAAAGAGAAGTTGGACCCTCAACTCCATATATTTTCCGTATATTTGATTAAGTGGAAGGACATCATGGGACTTTTTATATTATTATAATTTGGGGATTAAATTAAATATATATCAAAAGTGAGGGAATATATTAAATAAATTAAAAATTTATGGTAACATTATATCGACACAATTGTCTAAAGTTTGAAAATTATATTGAACATATTAAATTTATAAGTTTTTTTTTAATACCTAGGAAATCAGATAGCCGTGGAAGACTGAAGTAAATCCTAAATTGACGCTAGCAGAGGACTCATCACCTCGACGCCACACTTAAGAGACCAAATGCCTTTACTGGGTTTCAAACTTTTCATTTTTGAAAAACAATCAACAAAGTTCTTATCCAACGGAGCCACCACGATCGGCGGTTTTGGAAGACTAACCAGTTACCATACATTCATATCTACCCTGATGCCAGCTAACGTTCTCATCGTCAAAAGAGCTGTCTTTTCTACCTCGAAATTTCCACCACAAATTACTGTACCTCCCCAAGTTGCACGTAACCCTTTGTTTTCTTCTCTTTCTTTCTTCTCTCTTTCTTTCGGCATCTTCCCCTTTTTCCATTTTTTATTTTCTTTTATTTCGGCATCACTTCAAGCCGCTTTTCTCACGCTATAGCCTATATATCCACACCCCCATCTTAGACGCCACCACCATCCTCCCCACCAGCGAGCTCGCGAGCTCGCTAGCTCCGCCTCCCGGCGGCGGCCCCGGCGGTCGCCGGGGGGCGCCGGATCTGGGGCTCGCTCGCGCCGCGCCGCTCGATCTAGGCCTCGGATCGATCTTGAATCTAACACCGAAGGTCCCGACATGCTCAGATGCGAATACCGGTTTTTCCTCGACAGCTCAGCAAAAGGTATCTTTTTCCAAGTTCCCGACTTTCTTCATCTCGACCGGCCAAAATCTTCCCCCTCGACCTACCCTTTTGAGATCTGCTCCTAACTGAGCCGCCGGCGCGAGCTACGGCGGCGGATCTGGAGCCGCGGGAACCAGTGGCTGAGCACCCGAGAAGAGGAGGGAGAAGAAAAAAGTGGGTGTCGTGGATGGGATCCGTCGCTAGTGGTTCTGGGGCGTGCCTCCTCACGCCGTGTACATGGTGAGCATATCTACTTCGAGATCCCCGTTGTCTCCAGCGTGGATCTGGTGTAGCGCCCGCCACCTGTTCGGCGTTTTGCTTGTTGGAAATACAACATCAAGTTTGCATCTCTCTCTCGGGAAGCTCTATAGTTGGTGTTTCCCTTTTGTGTAGTTACTGCTTTTTTCTTATCTGTTCTACTTTATGGATACATGGAGATGTCAAGTACCGGGTTTTGTTCGCTTGGCCTGTTGTTCCTGTCTGGATTCACACTGATCCTGGCTGAAATTCCTGATGATAATCCACTGGTGTATGCCACTGTACTGCAACGTGACTGATTCGCCACACGCTTATGACTTATTAACGGAACTCAAATTTTTTATGTTTCACTTGCCTAGACTTGAATACATGTTTCTTTTCTATTATTTGTGCGAAGCAACCTGTACCCTAGTTCTATTATTTAATGCATTTTTAACTCTATTCATCTCTAATCAGGGGGTATTCTCTCTTTGTATGTTCTATGATTCTTCGCTTTATTCAGAAATGCTCTCTTATCTCGGTTGTCTTCCATATTTCTTGGTTTCGATCCGCCTTTCCTTGTTCTATCTAGCAAGTAAACCTCTTTTATACCCCTTTCTATGTGGGTTTTTCTAGCTTTGAATACATACAAACTGTTCGAACAATGTTCCTGTATTTTAACTCTCTGTCCTTGATATGGAACGTGGTAGATATGAAGTAGATATGAAGAAGCTGTCTTCTATGAGGCGCACCTGGCGCGGCTAATGAACATGGTGGAAAACGCGACTCTTGAAATTGATGATGCGATACTTGCGACTCTTGAAATTGATGATGAAATTGATGATGGGATACTTGTGGCTCTTTGCTGTGAGAATTCCTTCAACTTTTGTAAGTTCATTCTCCTCTCATTTTGCCCTTAAAATAATTCGCACTGCATAATTGCTCTTCATCTTATTATGAAAATTGTTGCATCACTGATATGAAATTTCCTCTTTTGCTCATTGTAGATGCTAGGGGAGAGATTACTCGCTTAATGTGAATCATTCACGTAGCTGGGTCTTGGGATTATATCATCACAATCAGATCAAATATGACCATTCAGATCTCATTTTGGGAAAGAAACATTAAGGAAAGGAAGTATCTTCAAAGATTGTTGATTGTGTTCACCTAAAAGATATTTGTGCTCGAAAAGTAAGCCAATGAAGAGTGGAAGGTGCATAGTGCATCAGTGTGATTTCAGAATTAATTGCTTTGGGATCATCCATCCTAACAATTTCCCTGCCATACTCTTTTAGTTGATTATGCATCCATAATTCTTTGTTTTCTCCTATTTTGACCAAAAACCTGTCACCGAGAAAATAGATTCCTCTTGAAGGATAATAACAACAGGCACTCTGCATGAATGAGAGAATTTCTTATCCAATCCAATGAAAAACATGCTATATCGAGAAATATCTGTCTCGTCTCTTAATCTAGAGAGCCATAGCTTACCTTGAACACTTCTTTGAAGTCATTTTCTAGCTTCCTTTTTATTCTATCCAATGTCTCTCTCCATATTTGTATTTTCCCCTTATTCTCATATAAGTATGAAGCTGTTACCTCAATAGCCAAAGGAAGCCCTCCAATAATGTCAACAATGTCTGTGGATAGAGAATCATACTCGTACTCCTCTTTGGGAGGAAACTCATTCAAAAAATGATTTCAAAAGCATCTTGTCCATTTTCTATGATGTTAACCCCATTGGTATAATATACCAACTTGGATGCATTGGGGAGTCCTTTCGTGAGCACAAGAACCGTGGAATTGACTGCAAGCACATTTGCTAAATGGAAGTAGGCTCTCCAAGGGATTGCTGAGATGAAGGCTATGATTTGCCGAATACAAACCAGGGTAATCAAGTTTTTGCTGTCCATTTCTTTAACTTTATGAGAACTTCGCCAAGCACAATGCTTTTGAATTCATTTATTGGTTGGGACTAGAGTTGATTATGAGGTAAATGTACTTCACGTGCCCTTGTTATTGCCCTTGTTATTGCCCAACGCATCGTCCTTGTTGGTCAATTTAGTGCGGTTTAACTGGATTATTTCCTTCATAATTTTCTTAGGCTGATGTAAATTGTTTTGTAATCTGATCACAATTACTCATTTTCATTGTTCACATTTGGCAGGCATCAAGGTGAACTAATAAAGAGAGTTGTTATGGATATAGTACAGTTGTTGAAGAAGAATGATTTAGTTGTAACTAGCTGGGCGTTGAACCCAAGAGCTTATGAAAAAGGTTGGTGTCTTCGATGTTCATGAGCAATCAACCCAAGTATGTGACAAAGATGCACACGTATTTGGAATAGAGGTTGTGCATTCAGATGTTTGAGAAGTTGTTAAAATGAATACTCATGGGCCTACAAGAACAATTAATCTCAAACCTCCAAAAGCAAGAATGTAGAAGTCTTAAGGACTCTGAGCTAGATACTAATGTCATAGCAAATTCATTGAGTAAATATAGAAGTTCTCATTCTTGATGATGTGCATGATTTTGAGCAAATCAAGCCTTCAGAGTTGGGAATCTCAATTGGCTTGGCTTGGGAAGTAGCATTCACATGACACTTGGAAGTAAAGATGTTCTCATTAATTATAGAGATGGTGTGGTTGATAAGTATGAGGTTGAATCAATGAAGGCCTTATCAAGGTTTTCAACTCCTTTGCAAGCATGCTTTTTGTGGGTTTTTCTAGAAGAGGAGAGTATGATTCTGTGTCCTAAAGGCATTGTTGATATTATTGGAGGGCTTCCTTTAGCTATTGAGGTAATAGCTTCGTACCTATATGGGAATAAGGTTCAAATACAAATATGGCGAGAGGCATTGGATAGATCAAGAAGGAAGCTAGAAAATGACGTCGAAAAAATGTTCAAGGTAAGATATGGTTCCTTAGATGAGGAGATGGGACAAATACTTCTTGATCTAGCATGTTTTTCATTGGATGGATAAATGAATTCCCTCGCACATATGGAGTGCTTGTGGTCAATATCATTTAGGAAGGATCTAGTTTCCCTGTGACAAGTGTTTGGGCAAAACAGGAGAAAATAAGGAATTATGGATGCATAATCAATTAAGAGAGTTTTGCCGGGAAATTGTGAGGATGGAAGATCTCAAAAAGACTCGAAAGAGGAGGTATACTTTTCAAGCACAAAACCTGTTTATACTTTTTCAAGCACAAAACCTGTTAGTGTAAACAAAATCAACAATCTTGAAGATGCTTCCTTTCCTTATTTTTTTTTTTCCGAAAATAAGTGTGATAGGCCACATTATGTTTCCCTTTATATTTATTCAGTTACCTTGATTTGCAGAGTGCTATAAATGTGGAAGCCCTCGTCTCACAATTGATGAGGGGCAAAGTAAAATGTACTAGATGTGAAGGATTTGGCCATACGGAGGTTGATGTTCTTGAGATTGCACCAGGCTACTCTTGGAGGGAATTCTCAGAATGTTCTTTCAAGTTAAGATGGCTTGATTGGCAAGGAGGCAGCGAATTCTCTGAACTACTTATTTTGCCATTGGAGAACTTGGTCATTCTTGAACTATATTGCAGTTTGGCCACTGTCGCTTTTATGTCTTGAGATTATCGGTATAATGACACCAACCGAGCCTTTTCTGTGCTTGAGAAGGCCGAGGAATTGAAACTTTTGATCTCTCAGCAATTGTTGTTATCTGCATGCATCTCCGGACATAGAGAGATTAGGCCTGGAATGATGTCCCTTACCATCACAAATTGGTCGATTAATATAGGTAAATCTAAAGAACTTAAGTCTCCTTTTATCTGGAGTTCTGCAAATTTGTCAAGGACCTTTTGGAAGGACTGTTACATGAAAGCAGAACTGCTGATAATGGAACTTCCATTCGTATGATTCATATATCAGCTGTATTGGTCACTTGAAATCTCTCCGAAATTCCATTGATTCCTTAATGAAATTTCGGAGCCAGCTTCTCAAAACTTTTCAGAAGTGAGCTGAACTTCCTTATTCCATTGGGGATCTTGAGTTGCTGGTCATGTGTATATCAAGCGCCATGATTGCTAGATTCCCTAGGTCCGTCAAGGATTTTAAAAAATGATATATTCACTATAAGTTTTATTACGAAAGTGTAAATGAGTTGTAAAATATGCAATCAAATAATTCTTTCTAATTTGATTAACGAAAAATTGTAATGTGGCTTTTTTTAATAGCATCTCTTGACAATGACGATATTAAATCATGTAAGACTAAAATGACGTTATTTTGGTCTAAATCAGATTTTTAATATTATCTCTCTTAGGTGGATTTCATATTTGTTCTCCCAATCTTTGAGAGTTAGTTCGCCCTAGTGTAATTTTAATTTTGCACCGATGTTGGCGTAAAAAAAAAAGAAGAAAAAAAAGATGTAACCATATCGTTTAGCTCAGCTTGAGTGGGAAGATGTGTCTGACTCGAGTAGACTCGAATTCCGGCCCTGCTCAGCTCCCATTGGAGAGATTCTTGCAAAAGAAGAAGAAACTCCCAAATCAAGAATTGACCTTCCGTGGAATGCATTCCTCGCCAACAACTTTCGGTAGCACCTCACCTTGCTCCGACGACAAACTGGTAGGAGAAAGAAAAGGACATAAAACTTCTGTAGCAGCATCCTAGAAAAAGGGTTTTCGATGAATTCTATTAAATATCCTAAATAGTTACCTTATGATACATTTATCCTAAATTTATTTTGTTTCGTAAAAAGTTTCAAAATTGGCAACCCATGACACACACACACACATCTTCTATTAACATTCCATCCTCATTCCGTTCAATATTCCGTTAAAATGTAGATGTGTTAGTACACGTGACATCTGATTGCAAGACAAATCTGACATGGAAAATGACAAATTTGACATGAAAAATATACATTTACTAGTCACCTATGCAGTTTGACGGATGGTAGATTTGAGTTGGGAGTATCAATTTGGAATTTTTCATAAGACAAAACATGCACACAAAGCTGCAGTTAATGGAAAGAACTTCGGCCCAGTGTTGAGGAAAACATTCACAAACGCGGACAGAGAAGGAATTGACTTGAAATTTGGACCGAGAATCAACGGACCTTCTTCAACGACATCATCCATGAAAGTCAACGGTAAGCTGCCATTACGTTTCATAATTTTGAAGACTGCTAAGGCGCCCCATACACTCGCTTGGACGAGCGAAGGAGTTCATGGAAGATCGAGTTCTTCCCACCATATGTAGAATCTGAAGACGAAAGGGCTGAAAGCAAAGGAGATTGAACAATAAGCTGGTTAAAGAAATAATCAGGAGGCAAGAAGATGGGAAAGCGAAAGTGTTTCCCAAAAAAGAGCGGTTTACATAGAGATTGCTTCGAAAAACCAACTTGATATTTCATATTGGCAACTTGTTCAGAAACCGCTATCGGATTTTCCGCCCTTGAAAATTAGGATGGTCGATGGACATTTGAGAGATTTGGAAGTATATCGTTTCTTTCGAAATTTATTGACAGCTCAACCCATTAGATATTAATATGGATAGAAGGAAACCGAGTATAAATATAGGCAGGATGAAGCTTATTAAACCTCTTAGTCGAGGAGCAGAGTTATAGTCGACACCAGGATAACGTTGCCGATGGATGATTTCATCAAAATTCAAAAGTTTCTAGAAAAGGTGGGATAGAGATTCATTAGCAAGAAGTGCTGCTGTGTGTTGCAGACAGTTCAAAAAACATTTCACGTCCCTCTTAGAGGTATAGACATATCACGCTCCAGATAGCTATTTTGGAGCACCATTTGGCCCTTGGTATGTCTTTGCCTAGCCGCCTTTTTGTTAGACTGATCCCGTTCTTATAACTATGCTTCGCCATCATCAAGATTTCTCTCCAGAGCCTCGTAAAGTAGAGCTGTGATCCTTATGAGCTTCTTCCGACATCTAATTTCGGCAAGTTGCTTCTCTAGATCCCTTTCTTGAGCAGTGCGGTCAGCATCTTTGTCGACCAAACCAAACCAAGAGTCGATGAGAAAAACACAAAAGTCAATCCACGCTCAAAAGACATTAACTGCAAAAACATTTGAATAGTTTATTTCAAGGATGGTTGATTTGGGTTTGTGACCAGAGAGATTGGTGAAAGTGGATTCATCAGCAGGAACAAGAATAAGGTGATAGTAGTTCAGGTTGGCCACTGCATGTTCTACTTTCTTCATCTCCCCTGTAACTGCTCCATCTGAATTCTAACCAATGTCTTCATATCTTTGATGCTTTCCTTCAGAATAGTCTGTTTCTCCTTAATTTCCAGCAGAGTTTGCAGAATAATTGGATTGATCTGATCAGATGTCTTGTTTGGCTGAGGATTGATTTCAGTAGCATCAACATCTAAGTCATTCACAAGCTTCCCCTCAACTTCAACCCTCACCATGCGCATAAATGAAAAAATCTCACCTGGTTTTTTCGAGTAATTTTCTTCCTGAACAAGATGTTTCATGATTAGCTTCAACAGTCAACGCCAGAAGTAGGAGTTGCCGAATATAACATGGCACTCTGACGCAACGTGTTAAGCAAAATATACCTTAGACTTGCCAACATCAGGATAAAATGCTTCTATCAGAGCATCATATCTTGGATCAGCACGGAGAGAATTACGGCCACAACGCGCATGGCAAGCAGGGCATTCATTACTCCTAGATGAGGCATGTCACTAATTAATTTGAATAAATTAAAAGATTGTTCAAAGGAGGAGTTTATGATGATCCCCAACTGAAGAGAACATTATGATGTTTATAAGGAGTCGAAAGAAAGCAGATAGTGTATGGCGCACCTGAGCAGCATATGTTTGGCAATGCATTCTTGGCAGAAACGGTGCAGGCATTCCATCACTGCACTTGTCTTCCGTATGATTCCTAGAGCAGATAAAGAAATGATGAGATTCTCCTAATGAGTGAAAAAAGTTGCATTAAAATGGTTCATAAGTTCTTATCCTTCATTCACAGTTTAACTAATGAAGACAAGAGACTGCCGCTGCAGTATCTAGCTAAATGTCCAAGCACTTGTCCCTATAACACACGGGTTGCACAGGAAGCAAAGAACTATATTTAAACCTACTGCTCATTTAAATAGGACCTTGTAATCTAATCAAAGTTCTCTTGTTTCTAACTTTTGCCACTAGTATTTCTAGTACCAGAGTATCCTTGAGAACAAAGCAAGTCCTTACATAATTCATGCCAGCTATGGTAGTTCTTTGTCAGAGTCAGATCCAACTGCTTGACAATAGCTTTGAAGAGATTTTGGGACTCGAAAAAAATTCATGTAGACAGGCAGTTTGTGATGGCTAATCGCAACTGTTACTCAATACATTGATAAATTTTGAAATGGGATTGCTAATTTAGCTTTAAAAAATGGATTTTAAAGTATCTAATGTGTTTAGGCCCCACATTCTCACCTAGACATATTGGGCATTGCACTTTTTCCCTTATTTCAGCCAATTTCACCTGAACATAACTGAAGAGAACTCAATCAATCAGCATCACATATTATCAGACAAGCAGAAATTAGAAATCACAGTTTACCATCAATAATTCAGTCGAAAGTTAAGAGTATCTGAAACCCATATTCCCCAGTGCTATCATATAACATGGCTATTATACCAATAAATTCATCAACAAACAGATTTCCCTACACAAGCTATTATACCAATAAATTCATCAACAAACAGATTTCTCTACACAAGATGCTTATAGAGAATAATATTCTTGCTGAATGGATCGAGAAAAGGATGTTGTAAAAAAATGACTCTTTTTATATTCTAAGAAATATCTTCAAATGCAACAAATTTTTTTTCCATATTTCAAGATGCTATTGCATAATTCTGTTTCCAGAATCAAACTAAGGGCCAACACAACATAAGGAAAAAGGCTCAGTGGATGTCATGATTGTTGCAGCTGCAGATCCTATTACATACTTAGTCGAGGGGAAGATGCCCCCCCAGGATTATCTGCACAGAACAACACCATGCCATCCATTTGTTATAGTCGTAGCAATTTTATGGTTCTGATATGAAGTGGTGTAACTTGTGAGCTTGGCAATATATGGTTGCAGCACTTCAAAACAAGGTGAGGCAATTTCCTAAAAGCTGCAACAAGTTGTTGCAGTTTGAGGGTGCTTCACTCGTGGGGAGTTTATCAAGCACCGAACAAAAACTACAAAACCACTTTTCCCAGTTGTAATTTCTGTAGGATGCTGTAGGAAGCTGTACCAAACAGGCATTTGATTGGAAAGTATGCATTAAAAGTCACATATAAACTAAGCCCCTAGCGTTGGCTTTGAATAGCACTTGCACTACAGTTACAATAAACTGTGTAACACTAGGGATACAAAATGTTTGCAAGGAATGTAGATGAAAACTTATGTGGCTCAACTCCACCAAGCTTATGGTTTCAATCACTCCATTTATAATCCAAACAGATGTTCAAGCATATTGTTAACCACCAGCTCAACTCCAATTAGATCCCTGTCCTCCAAACTGATGTAACAGGAAATATTTTAAGGCAAAAAATTTTACTCTGTCATGGGTTGCTGTCTCAATTCATGAAGTCTGGGTCATGGAAAATCCAACTCACTAAAATTAACTCTGCTCATTGCTGAGCAACCATTCCAGAATTTATCGTGCATGACCCAGCCCGTCAACCGGACAGAAGTTCCAACAGGATCCTGTCCCTTTCGTGGAGTTAACAGGAACCACGCGGTGATCCAGTTCTAACTAAACCCCCCAAGCACACGCAGGCACAAAAATTTGAGAAACCCAACATTACTATGCAGAGTTGCTATTTGCTAGCTCCATGAACGTATTCTGAAACAACTCAACCCAGAATCAAGAGTTTCGCCTGAAATATTTACACATGACAAAACCCAACACGAAACAAAGTTAACCCACGAAGCTCACCAACACGTACGGCGCCATTTAGATGAAACAGGGAAGGCCCAAGAAGAGAGACAAAGAGAGGCTATACTCATACCCGTCCTTGCCCAAGCCCCTGGATGAAGAGCTGCGCTGAAATTCTACATACCAAGAAGAAAAGCAGAGGTGGGTAAACATTCATCAGACCCCATTAACATGAAAATGAAGCAACTACATTATCGTGAGAAAAATGGCGCCTTTTTACCGTGATCGTCTTGAGGCGGCTCGCCGCGGTTGTTCGTGCCGTTGCGGCGCGCGACGTCGTCGTCCGAAGCTTTGCGGAGGTGTTTTCGAGCTCGCATTGTTCCGTAGCCGGAGGAGGTGGACGGAGAACGAGAGACGCTCTCTTCCTCTCCGCACCCCCCTGAAGTTCAGAGCCGAAGAGCTCACGGAAGACCAAGCATCGCCCGGACCATCGCCGCGATTCTCTCGTTGATGACCGCACGAAGGGCAAACAGCGTAATAAATCCCAAACCGATGCCTGAACTTATTCATTCCAAATTCATTTTCTTTGAGCTTTGATCAGCGTAAAATGATTCTTGAATTTTTAATTTATTTAATGTAATTCATAAAGTTTAACTTAATCTTTACCATAATCTCTGAACTTTTAACACATACTCAATATAATTTCTAAATTATATAAAAATATTTTTAAAATCACATTACATGTTTAGCTAAAGTTCAGAAATCATTTTGAACAAATTAAAATTTCATAAACCATATTTAAGAATTATTTATGTTATTATCCCTCATTCACTAATAATCAAGTGTAAGATGTTTGTATATTTGGTAAAGACTATCTTTGATTGTTTCTTTCTTTTGGAAGATATGTTGGAAGCATGGAAAAATATTTTCCCGGCACAACTTTGAGGATGTAGGCATAATCCTGAACCTCATATGGTTGATAGAACGAGGGGGGAAAACTTAATGGTAATGGGTTTGTTTTGAACCCTTGTAGCAAAAGGACCTTTATTTCCAATTTGCCCTCCTATACTTGTCACTACATGCGCATCTTCCGAGTCAGATTCATCTTGCATCTATTTGCTATATATGTGTTGACGACAAGTATAGATTTTAATGGAATATTGGAAGCAATGTTTATGAAAGGTAAATTTAGATTAAGGGTATTGATTTGCATTTTTCTAATGGGACAAAAATGAGTACCATGGTACCAATTTGAATTTTTTTTTTTTTGCGGGATGAAAAATTAGTTTTGAGTATATATGTTGCATCCGCATGGTACTAATCTGAAAATTTTGACCGTTTTAATGCCTGCACAAAACAAGAATAACGCGAAAGAGAGGACACAAAATATTTCCGCATGACACGTGTCGAAAAGATGGTGTTATCACACCAAGAATTCTGGAATCCGCCTAGATGGTATGCATGGATTTTCGAACCACCGCGTTAGTTTTCCATAGACAAAAACGTCTACGTGACATATTTTTTTCCTCTTACCTTTTCTATTCATGTGGTAACACATCAGAAAATAATTGGCATTTAAACAAAATTAACATTGCGGGAAATAGATAATGTGATTAAGGGTGCGTTTGTTTGTGTTTTTATTCAAAAATTGTTCCAAGGAATAGAAATAAAAAAAATTATTTCTATTTCGGGAAACAATTTTTCACTTAGAAAACGCGTTTGGTAAACTTATTCCCGCAATAAAAAATGAATGTAAAACACGTTTGGTAAATTTGTGTTCTTTTTTATTTCTTTTAATTTTTTAATATTTTTTAATATTTTTATTTTATTTTTCCTTTTTTTTTTTTTTTTTTTTTTTTTCTTCTTTTGGCCGGTTGTCGGCCTCGGCCATGGTCGGCGACCAGGTGACGAGGGCGGGCGCCGGCCCCTAGCGAGGCCGAGCCTCGTCGTGGTTGGGCGAGGCTCGAGAGCTCGCCGAGCCGCGCCGCGCCGATGAGGCCGAGCCTCGCCAAGGGTCGGCGACGCTCGGCCTCGTTGGGGGGGCGACGCTCCGGCGAGGTTGCCGGCCCTCGACGGTCGGTTTGGCCATGGCCGAGGCTAGCGACTGGCCAAAGAAAAAAGAAAAAGGAAAGAAAAAAAAAAAAAGAAGAAAAGATAGGAGAGAGAAAATTTGTTTTTAAAATTTGTTAGGAAACAAAAATACATTTTTTTTTTTTTGCATTTGCTCCAAATGTGTTCTTAACAAAAAAATAGATTTGGAACAAAAACGCAAACAAACGCGTTTCTATTATTTTTTTTGTTCCCTGAAACAAAAAAACAGAAATTTTGTTTATAAACAAAAAACACAAACACAAACAAACAGGGCTTAAGTTGACATCATTCGCAAGTACAAAGTAACAAGAAAAATAAGTGCAAAAATTAAGTTAAAAAGGCAAAGACATAAATCTAATTTGTTTCGTAAAAAATGAATAATTTGAAAAAATAATTTTCTAAAAATGATTATTTGTGTCACTTGATATGATTATTTAGTAAAATAATAATAATTACAACAATAATTTATGTTTAAATTTTTTTGTGAATAATGAAAAAAATTTATTCGTTCAATTTTATAAACTATATAAGGGATCATTTTTAGAAAATATTTTTTAAATCATTCAATTTTTTTTTTTTTATAAAAACACATCTCATATCATATTTTCTTTTTCAACGGGAAAAAGGTTACTTGAGAGAATTTTAAATATTAGAATATGATTTTCTTCTTTTTTTCATTGACTGTCCCGGAGATTAGCCAGAAAAAATATCTGTATCATATGAAGGCTGGAGTATAGAATTAAATTGATAAAATTAGAAAAATGCATACACACACATATCCACACACACACACACATATATGATGTCAACGTATAAATTGAGTCATAAACATTTTTACGTTTTACCAATTAAATTCGTTCGGCCAATTTTAGCTGCAAATCGCTAATATATATGTTAGTCTTTCTACATAATACAACCAATATCAATGTGGACAATTCTCTAATGATATTTTAATATTTTTGAATTTTTATTTTATTTTATTTTCTTGTTCCTTCTTTGACTTTTTTTCCTTTTTTTTTTTTATATTGTTAAGGGCTGACAAGTCGTCAATTGCTAGGCAAATGTTGCAATCCTTGCTCATAGTTGGGTGAGGGCCGCATTCCCTCCCTTGGCTACTAAGGTCTCGTGGCCCTTTTTCAAAGCTGGGTGAGGGTTGCAACCCAATGGTTGGCAAGGGCTCATTGCCCTCACACGCAGTTAGTGAGCCCTCATCTAGTGGTTGATGAGGACCATCGAACTTTTGATTGAGGCTTGGCAACCCTTGCAGGCTCTTAACAATAAAAAAAAAGTAAAAAAATAAAGAAGGAAAAGACATGAAGAAAGAAAAAAAAGAAATATGAAAATGAAAATATAAAAACTTCAAAGTAAGTTAAAAATATTAAAATATCATTAAAAATTATTCATATAAGAGCATATCATGTTACGTAGGATTGTTTGTTTTATGTTATGAATTCCTAATTAAAATTGGTCGAATATATCTAATTGGTAAAACATAAAAAAATGTTTGAAATTCAATTAACACAATTAAAAGATTTAAAATTGAATTGATAAAAATGCAATATGTGTAAGACACAACAATTTTCCCTTTCCTTTTATTAAATTGGACAAAATTAATGAAAGGATTTAATTTCACTTTTTTACGGACAATATGACGGCCTTAATTCATTTTTAGAAAAAGAATAAGTGCACTAGAAATCTTAAAAATTTGTTAAGAAAATATAATTATGTTGTAAAATTTACAAAAAGTGCAATTAAATCCTTTCATTAATTTTGTCCAATTTAATTGATGGAAAATGCTAATGTGATTTTTATTTATTTATTTTCTCTCTTCTGCGTGGCGTTGACATGAGTAAGACATGCAGAATAAAGCTAACTAAATCAATTTGGACAAATTTAAAGACTTCATTATACTTTTTGTAAGTTTAAAACTCAATTGTACTTTTATAATAATTTAAGATTTTTAATACGATTATCTCTATCTGCTTTGTTGTACTGGCAATACCATTGGAAAGATATTTTGATCAATAAAGTTTCTTATGTCAAATCTTACTAGTCAGGCAACTAGAAATTAATCTAAATTAGAACACTTCAAAATAATTTAAACCATACGAAGTATTAGAAGAATGAATTCGCACTCAATTTATACCTTTTATATTTCCCATTTGCAAGAAAAGATAAATAAATTATCCATCGAAATCGTTTATCATCAGCCTTCCCGAGAAGAGTGCTGCGCCGCCGGCAGGATCCGCCAATTCAAGCTCGACCCAAGAAACTCGCCGTCGAAGCCATGAGCCGAGCAAGAAGAAGTTGACGGCGGCAAAACAAGAAACCTCGGACTCGAATTCTTTCGCAGACAGCGTCGGATCCCGGTTTCTTGAAATGGGTTTGCCGGAAATCGTCCAGGTCGGCCGGAAGATCTCCGTCATGGTCCGAGTCCAAGGCCCCGTGAGTCTCCCTCTCTCTTTGCTCTGTTCTTGCCCTGCGAATCTCTCTGCCGGTGCCCGTTTCGTTTCGGTTTTTGGGTACCCGTGATTGATTTGATGTGAGTTGGGAGCTGCTTCTTACGTGGTGCAATCTGCTCGTTCGGTTTCAGGACCCGAAGGGCCTGAAGATGCGGAACCATGCTTTCCATCAATACCAGTGAGTGAATTTTTGAGCTTTTTGTGGGTTTCTCTGTTCTTGGGTCTCTCAATTTGTAGTTCCGTTCGTGTAGTCATGGCATAAGAGAGTTTGATATGAGTCTATATGTGCATAGGTCTGGGATAACTTCCCTGTCATCTTCGGGTATGTTGGTGCCGGACGGTCTTTACGACGTTGGATTGGCAAGTCGAGTTTGGGGCGATGATAATTGGAGTGGAGCGGTGGTAGTCACGGTCGCGTCGGTGGTCGAGCCTTTCCTATCACTGCGGCACAGGGAGAACAATTCGAAGGTTGAGAATATCATGTAGGGTGCGTTTGGTTCTGGAGAGAAGTTTTAGTTATTGACTTAACTGTGTTAAGTTCTCCATTTTCTGTTTTACTTGTTTTACATTCAATGGACTGTGTGTTTATCATAAAAAGTCGCTTTTGTTGTTATTGCATTTGTATTTAACATGAGAATCCTCAGGGATTATCCTGTTTTCCCATTTCAATTGAAACATTTTGAATATTTCTTTTTTGGTTTCCAGTTTCAAGATAATTCTATTTTGAGTCTTGAGAGAATTTGATCAAGCAAACTGGTAGCAGAACATGTTTTCTGAGCAGTTTTCTGAAAACAGAAACATTCTCTGCAACCAAGCACACCCATTTCTGTCCTAATAGTTGTTTAGTTTCACTTTGGATGATTCTCAAACCTAAACCTTTTTCTCTATTGCAGGGCCAGCCTGAGTTGATTTCTGGTGCTCAAATTGACATTTTGGTGGAGGTCGTGCTAGAAAATTTTTCATTTTCTTCTGTAGATTTCATTATGTTTCCCTGAAATCAATGCTTAGTCCTGAATTTGTTGATGTCTAACTAATTGAAGAAAACCACGAGGGCAGAGGACATGGAAGGACTGGATAGAGAAGACCCTTGTTGGCTAAGCGCCCAGCTTTTAACATTGGTAGGCACCTAATCTACTACTGTTCTTAATTGGAAACTGAAGAAACTTGCTGGGAAGTAATTTCTGTGTTGTCAAGAATCTAATGAAAGCTTGAAATGAGAGCTCTGACCTTTTATATAACAATTTATGCTACTCGTACTGCATCGAAAGTTCCTTGCTTTGAATTTATATGGACTGTTGGGGAAACGAATTTTGATTATTAAGAAAATTGTAGACAACTGGAGAATTTTGCCTTTCACTTCATCAAGGTTACTCTTTTGGTCATGTTGATGTGTTCAGTCACTTTCAATGGGTGATCTCTATCATTTCTGTTATAGCCTGCCTTGATTGGTTTACTATTTGTTATCACATATCGACAAGCATGATAGAGGCATAATCTGCTAATGTGCAGGTTGATGTACCTGGTTCCTCCCTTGCATTGCAGTCGCTAGTTGAAGCTTCCTCTGGCTTGCTGGGTCATGGTTGGGAGATTGGTTGGTCTCTAGCATCTAACGACAGCAGTGCACAAAACTTTACTGGGGTTCAGGTACTTTCTTCCTGAAGAATCTTGTTTTCCATTTCTTGCTAGTTGGAATTACAGATTAGATGCTTATTATATTGAAAACAGTGTATGCTAGGATTAAGTACTTACCATTATAAAAAAGCTTGAGCTGATGAGTGCTTGTGGAGGCACAATTTTATTTCTTGCATATTAGGACATTCATAGCCACAGCAGTCAGCGTTTTCACCTTGTTGAGCACATGAGGTGTCTATATGGCATGCACCACAAGCTTATGTATCAGATGCCTCATCTCCGACTTAATTTCATCTGACATGTGCCACAAGGCAGGATACTCCTCTTGATGCCATCAATGTACACTTAAAGATGACATTTTTCTTTGGCAATGTGTCAATTGATTTTGAACTTGTTTGGCATTGTCTAAGATGTGCTTTGATGAAGTCTTCGACATTTGGAAACTATGAAATGTGAACATATGTGAACTTCTTCTCAAAGAGATGTGACTATGGCTGACTGTTACTTTCAAGAGATTTTTGTGAGGTCTTCTTTTGGAACCTATGCTAAATTGTTGCATTCTCTAAGAGTTCTCAGGCTGTGATAGTACTTGTGCTGATTTCTAAAATCAAGTCATTGTAAAATCAGCATAATTGGATGCTTAAAAACTATGGAAACAATTCGAAAGTCAGTTACTTTGCCTTTTCCCGTTCCTTAGGCAAAAAGAGAAGGAGAGCAAGACTTCTATTTTCTGATGGTTCTGTCATTTGAGGTGGTTGAGTATTTGAGCAGACATGTGGTTTGCGATAGTTGTTTCATGGGCATTAGAGAGAAATTAAGTGAGATCATGTATCATAGACCATCATTTTCATATCCAGAGTATAACCTAATTTTCATGTCAAAGTTATATAAATTCTACAAATTTGACATTTAGCTATACCTATCTGATTGAGATTGAAAAACACCTTTAATACAGAGCCAAAGGCCTATGGCACTTGAGGAATCAGCCAATCCAAGTCTTATGGGCAAGTCACTCACTAAATTTGCTGTACTTGGAGTTCCCCTATTCTCTGAGGTGAGTTTTTATTAGCATGCTGCTCTCAGATCTTTCATGGAATGGTATGAACTCCAACCCATTGTACTTCTGACCTTCCTATTGACAGCACTATAAAAGTGACAATAATGTATGTTTTCATGTTACTAGAACTTGCCAAACATAGCTGTATCGCCTTCAATTAAGAGAGGGGATTTTCTTTTAGCAGCAGGTTCTCCGTTTGGTATCCTTTCACCTGTTCACTTCATTAACAGGTGATATTTCTAGAATGATTCCCTTATCTCACATGATGTTTGTTTATCCACCTGGAGAATGTTTGTTTGGGTCTTTACCACGACTTGTGATGATGCTAGTCGTCACATGAATACTGTATCAATTCACTATCATTGTTTTATTTGTAGTGAGTCAAGGCCTTGAAATCTCTGAGAAGGCAGTTTCTCTTCTAACATCACATACTTTTCAACTTTGATCTTCGTTATCTACCTTATAAAGTTACGTGGCCTTTATTTGGTGCATGTGGAGCTTATGAGATGTTGACATGTAATTTGTACAAGTACATGGTTAATGTATCCATTCTTGTATCAAATTAGGTAATTGAGCATGATGTCGTGTTAATTCAGCGATACAAATAATTGATAGATTAAAGGTAATACAGCATGATATTGTGACAATTCAGGGATACATATAATTGATAGTTTAATCCTTCTACCTTGGCAAGGAGAGCTTATCGTATCTTTAAGATTTGTATAGGCTTAATAATACAGATGTTGGAATTCTTTCCTTTGTTTAGTCTATTCTATGTATGGCAGTCCAGACTGCATTGATATCTGCATATCGGAAGTGGTAATTTGAACTTTCGAAATCTCTACTGCTTAATTTGACTCCTATAATTCTTTGTAGTTGCGTTATTTGTAGATCTTATCTTTAGTTTTTTGTGCAGTATCTCAGTGGGAACCATTGCCAACATCTATCCACCTGGTTCACCCAACAGATCGTTGCTGATGGCTGACATACGGTGTCTTCCTGGTGCGAGCATTTCTCTAGTTCGATTAAACATTATTATTCATTCTCGTCAGACTCAAACACCACTATGTTACATTTTTGTCAGGCATGGAAGGTGGTCCTGTTCTTGACAAGAACGCGGATCTAATTGGTATTCTCATAAGACCATTAAGGCAAAAAGCTAGTGGTGCAGAAGTTCAGGTAAATTGATAAAATATATGTTCATTCCTCTTTTTCAATTCCTGAACAGTCTCGCAGTTGATGCATCATGCAAAATACTAGCCTTGTTAACAGCTTTTGGTTCCATGGGAAGCTATTGCAACTGCTTGCGCCGATGTGCTTCCAGAGGAGCCTAAGAAGGCTGGATTGGGGAACGGTCATAACCTGGGAAATCCAAACAATCAGGGGAAGGCCTTCATCAATAACAGCGACCTGAATGGGCCTGTTAATTCCATTGTCGAGAATCCTTCTTGTCCTTCCTCAGTCACGCTAGAGAAAGCAATGGCTTCTGTTTGTCTTGTGACGGTTAATGATGCTGCGTGGGCTTCTGGCGTTTTGCTGAATAGTGAAGGTCTCATAATGACGAATGCTCACTTGTTGGAACCGTGGAGGTTTGGGAAGGCCTCTGTTAGTAGTATAGAGAATGGAATAAAATCAGGTTATCCTAGGCCGAGTGGTGGTAATAAAAAGCAGGAGAGCGAAGATATGGGGCCTAGTATTTCAGGATTCGGAGAGTGTGTTACAGAAGATAAATTTGTAAAGTACAGCTCGAGTTCACTTTACAGTGGTCATAAGAATATACGCGTCCGCTTGGATCATACTAGACCTTGGATTTGGTGTGATGCTAAAGTAGTGTATATTAGTAAAGGGCCTCTAGATGTTGCCCTATTACAGCTTGTCCATGCTCCAGATCGGCTCTCCCCTGTTACTATGGACTTTGCATCCCCGCCTTTAGGATCAAAGGCATATGTTATTGGACATGGTTTATTCGGACCAAGATGTGGTACGTGCATTTTCTCAGTTATCTCTTCTGGTCCTGTGTTTTAAAAGTTCATTAGTAACTGACTTGGTTTTTTGGGGATGTTGGAACTTGGAAGGCATCTTGTGTATGGTATCTCTTCTCGTTGTCCATGCTCTCATTAAATGACCCCTCTGATAGGCCTGTCATTAGTATTATATCAATCTGTGAATGATTTCTTTGCTATGGCTTTACAACTAAAGTTGGCTTCACTACCTGCCCTCCTGAAAAATGGTGATAATTGCCATTGTCGACTACTAATTATTAGCAACTTGGATTCCTTTGGGCTGTATACTCATTGAAAAGTACTAATAGATATTAATTTTCTTTCTCTGTAGAAGTTCCTCATCCTGCAAAGTTTTCTTGATCAAGTCACAGTCTGGAGTTCCGGATGTAGTGTGCTTAGATCAAATAATTGTTGCATCATGCACATTTATTCATTTGAATCATGCTGTTCCAGGTTGCCTGTCTTCAAAAAGAAATGCAGAATCAAATTGCCGTAAATCTGATTGTTTATCATGGTTGTGTCTCTTTTAGAAATATATAGTTTTCTACCTTTTCCTTTTGACGCTGGATTGTTGTGCTTGCTTTGAATGTCTATATCAGGCTTGTTCCCATCTGTATCTGTTGGTGTGGTGGCAAAAGTAGTCAAAGCAAAGTGGTCATCCTCCTCTCTCTCAGTGATAAAGGAAGATGCAGGAGACATCCCAGCAATGCTCGAAACAACTGCTGCTGTTCATCCAGGTGCTAGTGGTGGTTTAGTTGTCAATTTCGACGGTTGTATGATCGGACTTATTACAAGGTATAGCAACAAAGAAATAATGATCATTTGATAGATTACTTTGAACTTTGGGACAATAGTTGTACATCCTGCTGCTCTACGTTGTTAACAATGTAGTTCGATGATATATCCCCTTCAAATCCTTCATAGAAGTTCGGGTCTGGCAATATCTTAGAGCATGTGCGCATTAGGGTTGCTACTCTTAAAAGAAATTGCCATTCTGAAGACTGTAGACTTGATTTGGAACGTTAGTTTGATGATATTGCATGACCTAACAAGACTTATCTAAAGTTGTGATGTTACCCTAGCAGAGAAAGGGATTTTAAAATTCAAGACGCAAATCATTATTGAACTTGTGTGTGGTCAATTCCTCTTTTTTTTTGTGTGCGGGCATGCGGGCATGTGTGCGTGTGCGTGGGTGCGTGTGCGTGGGGTATGCGTGCGTGCGTGCGTGTGTTTTTACGTCATTTTCCGATGTGACGTCTGCTAGGTCTGTTAGTTATGCTATTGGACCTTTGAATGCTGAGTAGTAACACTTAATGAGACAAATGTTGTTGTAGCAACGCGAGGCACGGTGGAGGCACAGTCATACCACACTTAAACTTCAGCATTCCTTGTGTGGCTTTGGCTTCAATTTTCAAGTTTTCAGAAGGTAACTTTGCTTGATATTGTTGCTATAACATGCCTCTTGCTGACACTCTTTGCAGTATAGCTTTAATACAGTAGCAGGAGGGAGAATTCTGGAAGTATAATTCACTTTATTATGATAATTTGTCAAGGAAAAGGCTCAAGCTGGTATAATAAGTAGGGCTTGCATAAAAATTTGTTTTTTGGACCTGTGCTAAAGCTCCTCTTTTTGGTGAAAGTCGAGTTTTTATTATTTTCCAAAGAATTTGATGCATATCTGACAGAAGGAAAATGCTTGTCATAATGTGACTTTCTCAACCTAACAGACATGCGGGATGCCACGGTTTTGCAAGATCTTGATCGGCCAAATGCAGAGATTTCTTCTATCTGGGCTTTGATGCCGTCACTAGCTCCCAAACCGCACCCTGTTTTGCCTCATTCAATACCGCAAATTAACACAAAAGAAGGGAAGGGCTCTCGGTTTGCCAAATTTATATCCGACACCGACATTTTCAAAAGCTCGACTGGAGATAGCAAACCAGGAAAAATTCCTCTTCAGAATATACGGAGTAGGTTGTGACGTCCAGCAACATCTCGTGGTCACCAATCACCATGGATGTGGCGTTACCAAGAACTTTCGGGGCTAAGTTCTAGGAAGAGATTCAAGGGTCCGAGGATGATGGTCATCTCATCGAGAGCTGGAATATCTTGGCTCTCGATCTCGATCTCGGTATTGTGGATGTTCCAGTGTACTCAAAAAATGTTTTCCTCAGTGACTATTCCTTGCAGCATTACGAAAACTACTGTAATCACGGGTATAATCAGTGTCAGCTGGGTTTTGTAGTTCAGACTCTTTGAGTTTCGTTCCTGCATTTTCCAGAGTGCAAAAATCAGATATCGTCGCATTCTTTTTTGGTGGCGTGGTGTAGGACCATCTTCATCCCAATGGTTCGTGGAGTCTTCGCCCCGTTCCTTTGGTTTACATCGTTTGGTCTTGCAGTTGGGGCATGCTCCTGCTCATTTCAGAAGCTGTGGACTGACATGCTCTTTGTTTCGCCGTTTGAACTTTTGTTTCATGGCGAAAAATTGACGTTGGCACTGCTGATCGAAGGTGCACATATTACTCCGTAGATCACCTGCTCGAGTAGCTTTCAAGAACAAGCACAAAATCGTTCTTGACCAACCGATCCAAACATGTTGATATCCGTAACTTTTGTCTGAGGAATTACATGGACACTACCGATCAAAAGTGTACTTAAAACTGTCTTGCATCAACCATGCAAGTATCCGCGATCTGCGATTCTAATGATGCGATTAAATTTGTGTAACGAAACAAAAGAAATGAAGTAGCAAAGTTACAATCACATCACTTTTCTGGGTCTATCGACTAAATTTTCAATCAAGGATATATCGATTCATAGTGTACGGCTTGAATATAAGTTAGTATGCTGTAAAGAAGGGATTAATTTGTCTGATAATATAGAAGGGACCACATCACCAGTATTCTTGGAATTTTGGCGGCAATGTTCAAACCATGCCTGAACTTTTTTAACGGTCAGTTGAGTCCTTAACTGTAATTTTCTTTTTTCTGATGTGATTATGAGATGGACGAGAGAGTTATTTTGAGTGATTCTCAATGATGGAGAAGGTTAGGGGGGATGGATCTTGATGGATTAATGCAAAACGAGGGATAGAATACGATCAAACCAAGGTGTACCCCACTTGCCAATGATTAAGCTTGGGATTGACGAAGTTCACCGCTAAGGCTTATGGAAATTACCAACCAAGGATATCGGATTTCAGGATTAAAGAAACTCGCTACCAAGGCCTACAAGAAAACTTTTAGCCAATGATATAGTGTTTCTTTGGCTCTCTATTAAAGAGTAATCCATCTTCCAAGGATACGGAAATCATGAGTAATCCACTCTCTAAAGATATTCACTTATATAGAGGAAAATCTCAAGTATTCGTATACTCAAAATTCACCATCTTACCGTTGAGAATTTGCCTCATTATTTAGAGGGATTATTTCATAGGAAATTGATTAAACATTGAAGAGAAGAAACTAATTAATTAAAGAGATAGAAACTAGAAAAACACAATAAAAACCTAGGAACTATAAAAAATAGAGACTTGAACTTTGATTCTTAATTAAGATTCTTAAAAAAAAAATGCAAGTAATTAAACTAGACTCTAAATTGGCCCGTCTCCTTAAGCAGTCTAATAGACATTTTCAAAGATCACCAAACAACAAAGGAAATAGTCCACAATATCCTTTGGTTGCTAGGTTGGCAATTAGTAGTCTTAGAATTGATGACGATCTTGTAAATTGATATCGACAACCATGAAATCGACAACTTGTCCTTAACAACTTTTTTGCATAATCGACATATACAACTTGAATTGATTGACATAGCCTGATGCCCTCGCGTCATGAACCGAATCGATTGGTTCAGTTTGATTTCAAGTTTGGTTATGGAATTAATGATTTCTTTATTATTATTTTTTGGTTCCTTTTATTCCTTACAAGTGGGTTAACATTAAACAAATGATTTACTAATTAAGATTTGCTTGAAAGTAAAAAAAAAAATAAAAATCTTGAGCTATTCGATTATTCTGGTTTCAAATATTTGGAATTGGGAATTGGACTAAACCTTCCTCCTCTCGGAGAACCACTCAAAACTGGTTAGTTCGATTTGGTTCCTAGATTGGACCGGGATCGATGCACAATCCTATCAAAGATTACCATGAACGAACAAAACCCAAAGTTTGAGGACTCAATTGAAAAAGTCAATAAGTTAACGGACCAAAGATTAAAGTGAAAATAATAACGCCGCCTGTGCAAGAACAAGATTCTCTCTCCTGCGCTGCAACTTTCGTCCTACTCCACTCTCTCTCTCTCTTCCCGCACTGCACGATCCCACCAAAGGTAGAGAGAGAGAGAGAAGACAGAGAGAGAGATGGCGATGGAGATGAGTGTAGTTCGAAAGCTGTAGTCTTGTGCAAGGGGGAGGGAGGGAGGGAGGGAGGGAGGGAGAGATATGGCGGCGAGCTCAGGCTACAAGGAGTATGTCGCCGGCTTGGTCGCCGGAGTCGCCACCGTGATCACCGGCCACCCCTTCGACACCGTCAAGGTAATTTCCGCCTCCCCACTTGCACTCTGCTGCACTTTTGCTTCCATGTGGGTGGTACCCATGAATCGAAATCCGAGGAATTAGATATTGTCATTCTCATTGCTGGCTGAATTCGCTCGGAATGGAGGGAAAGTGAACCCAATTGGCCCTTCTGTCGTCAAAGTTTCAAGCTTTCTTGATTGGAAAACTTACGATTTAAGGCGTCTTGTCGTGATGATGGATAATTAAAATGCTGCAGAAATGGTTTTGGAACTTAGTAGTTTGATCTGAGCTTGCTTGAGAGTTGAAAGGCCACTCGTTGGAGTCACTTATAGTTCCAGTAGAGGCAATGTTTTGGAGTTTTGATCACTTTTGATGGCGGAGTTGGCATTGCAAGTTGGCCAGACCAGTGGAATGAAAAAGCTGTGGAAGTGCATTATGTCTGCATTTTTTGGTGTGCGAGTAGGGCATTCCTTTGGATTAGTTGGTGTCTAAGGGTTGTTGGAATGAAATTTTAGTGAGTCTTACTTTCGTGCAATGCCATATTTTTGGTTAGTCTGTGTGTCTTTCTATTCTATTTTGTTTTAGGGATGGATGGATTGAAGCTTATCAAATTGATTAATTGAAAATACTTTTTAAATGATATTGTTCTCAAATGCATAGCTTCATTCCCTTATACAAAAAATTGCTTTGTGCTCCCTTGGTTTATTTGGCTTTTGTTTGGGGTTGGGGTTTTTTTCCTAGCAGTGCTTGTTGGGGGGGGGGGGTGGTGGTGGTGGAGGAGAGGGGGTGCGAAGAACAAGTTTGGCTGTTTAAGCACCAAAGTGTGTTTGGGAGATTTTAACGCTATGATAGTTTTCATAAATAAAAGAAAAAACAATGGAAACTGTTGAAGTATTGTCCCACATTGCTCAACAATGGGTCCTCCTCTTTATTTTTATGTGGTCTCCCACTATCTATTGGCTTAAGCTTTTGGATTGGACTTTCTAATATGGTATTAGAGCTAGTTCATCTCTTTGCAAATGTGCTTGATCAAAATTCCACGTGAATGTGTGAAGTTGAAATTCCACATGTGATTTCCCTCCACTTATCAACTTAAGTTTTTGGGTTGGACTTCTAATAGAAATGTCCTTATCTAGTTTTTATATTAGGAATTGGGGTAATTGTCTAATTGCATTTGAAAATCAAATGTTGGAGAAACAAAAAAACAAAAGCAACTGAGAATTGTTAGCTTTTCTTTTTTACAACTACAGGAACTCTTATTTCAAAGTGATAGTTATCAAAATCATTAATCAGTTTGCCTGCAGGTTTAGACCCTGTTTTCTGTTCTAAAAATAGAAAATTTATTCAAGTGCATTTATGCCGATGCCATTATGTTTCCTGTCTAGTGATGTGCAGCATTTTGAAGCTTGAGTTAAGGACATAGTGTTCATTGCTTTGTCATTAACTCCTTTTTCATTGGTACAGTGTTCTAGTTATCAATCTGCCTTACTGGCTCAAGGAAGAATAATGTTGATGTCTGCTCAATGCTTACCATCAATTACTGCAGGACATAGGAGTAGTAGTTCTCATGAATACACAATCTTTTCAGTATAGCTTGTCAATCCATCTGCTTTTTGGCACAAGAAAGAATTAGCCAGACATCTTCACTGTGTTATCCATCATATTCTATTATATTTCTCATTTATCTTTTACTGTGTATGTCTTGGAAGATTTATCATAAAATCATGTTTCCAGCCACATAATGTGGGCAAGTTGTAATGCGGCTAATATTATGCTTCACTATAAGTCAAAGGGTGTATATTCAAAAACATAACTGTTATCTAACAGTTTGTGAACACTGAGCTGGATCAAATTAATGGCTTAGATGCAATGCCAATAAAAATAATTTGGATAATTTGTTCTATTAGTCTCTTGCTTACATGCAAGCTTCTTCTTCATCTATAATTTCAGGTGAAGCTTCAAAAACACAACACTGAAGTTGGTGGAATCAAGTATAGAAATGGTTTACACTGTGCTGCACGAGTCCTACAAACTGAAGGAGTATGTATCTTACACTTGGCCTTAGATCCATTTAAATAGTCTATATTGTAAATTGTGGCTGTTAAATTGTCATGGGTTAATTTATCACGGTATATGCTCACCATTGCATTGTGGTTCTAGATACAAATGGCTATATGGGTTTGGCTTACCTTAGGCATAGCACAAAATTAAGAAAGAGGACGATATCACTCAGCTTTTCTTTTTTGAATTCCATTGTGCTCCCTGAGTTGATGACACATAATGGTGAAAGCTGCTCCTGCTCTTTTGGTTGTCTGCAATCTCCAAGGAATATACTTATAGTTGCTAGAGGGCAAAACAAAATGAAAATGTTTTGTGCAATGTGTACTGCATTAAAATAAAGATAAGGTAAGACCCGAAATTTGGGTCATATCTGTTATATACTAATTTAGACTGATGATGACTGCAGTACTTCTATCCGTACTTCAAATTTGTCTTTTTTCTAAGATTCCTGTGAATAAGGTGTTTTTCTAAGAGAATTTTGGAAAAATCTTTTGCAGGTTAGAGGTTTGTATAGAGGAGCTACTTCATCCTTTGTTGGAATGGCCTTCGAGAGTTCACTTCTTTTTGGAATTTATTCACAAACAAAACAGTCTTTGCAGGCATGTGAGAAAATAAGTGAGCAGCTTCTATGGCATAGCCATTCATTTGCTGGGAAATTGTTCACATTGAATGCCTTTTGGATGTGTTTATAGCTTGTAATTACTTTTCATCTTTTTTTTGATAAAGAGGGGCTTGCAAACTGATTTGCCTCAACCCAAAGTTATCATTCCTGCCGCGGCGTATGGTGGAGCAATCATCAGTTTTGTATTGTGTCCTTCTGAGCTAGTGAAGGTAACTTGACTTGGATTATTTAGGCGGGACACAAATTCTGCCCTGTTATTTCAGTTGTCTCTGTGATATTTTTCCCTACTTTGACATTGCATCTTCAGTGTAGGATGCAAGTTCAAGGCACTGATTCTGCTGTTCCAAAATCCAGTAGATACAGTGGTCCTCTAGATTGTGCCATCAAAACCGTAAAAGCTGAAGGGGTGAGAGCATGTGTTGTTTAATTGATATATCAATCAGAATTGTATTCATTGAGTAATGGGAAAGTTTTCAGGTTACAGGAATTTTTCGTGGAGGCTTTACCACATTGTTGAGGGAATCCATAGGAAATGCCGTCTTCTTTAGCACTTATGAGTATGTTCGTCATTACATGCACTTGAAATTGCATCAGAACTCTGATTCATCTCAGCACAGACATCTCGTTGATATTGGCATTGGGATCGTGACTGGTGGTCTTGGTGGTGTAGCTGTAAGTCACCTTTTGGAAAAATTAAGGATTTTTCTTGAGCATTCTTTTATTGGCATATATATATTGGCATTTATTAGTGGTGCCAGTACTCACTTTCTCTGTACCTTCGATAGTTTTGGTCTGCTGTTTTGCCCTTGGATGTGGCAAAAACGATAATTCAGACTGCCCCTGATAGAGATCCTCCAAGAAATCCCTTCAGAGTCTTAAGCACAGTAAGTTGTCATAATCGTATTCAGTTAGCTGCTTGTCAATATCATGTCACTATGCTATCTGGAATTTCTTCATTTAAGTTACACTTCTATTATTTTTTTTCTGGCTGTAGATTTATAAGAGAGCAGGACTCGGAGGGTGTTATGCAGGGTTTGGTCCGACTTTAGTTCGGGCATTTCCTGCTAATGCAGCTGCTATTGTCACCTGGGAACTGGCCATGAAAGTATTAGGTATTCGGCGTGACTGAGGGTATCCATTCATTGGTTGGAAATTTTCAAATGCTTATGTTACTGCTACTGATTGCAAAAGCATGGGAGGTTCTTGGACAATAATGCATTATTTGGAGAGTGGCCTTTCCTTTTTCATTCGATTCTATGGCCAATGACTTTGGTTTCCAACCTTTTCAAACTAACTATTTAGTTCAGTGGCTGTGTGTTTTGCCGGTATCTTGATTCTGAGATTGTAGGGTGTAAGTCGAGTCAATCTGTATATTACTTCACAAGATCAGAATTGATCAGGAAAAGTGACATAAGGCTCCCTTCATTTTCATTTACTGATGGAATGGCTTTATGACCCGATTGTGAGTTGCCTGTAGGGTTCAGCATCAGGAATTCGCAGGCTAAGTTTGCTCAAAATGATTTTTTTGTTTCCTATGAGGATTCTGTAGATGGAGGCCATGAAGTTCGAAACTGGTGGAGGGCATAGATGGGCAAGATTGCTCTTGGACGAGCCTCCATCGGCGGTGATGCATTGCAGCCACAACCCTCGACTTCGAGATGTGGAGATTTCTTTGCCTGGAAAATCATTACTCATTGGATAAAAGCTGCGATAGTTTCCAGGACGAAAGCATTATCCAAGCAAAAGTAATCCTGGCAAGATTGAGGATTCAACGACAACAGTTGTATTACAAAGCACTTGCTGAACCTATGCTAACAATCATCGGACCCCTATGACAAAGATCGTTTCAAAATATTCGATGACGCCAAATTTAAAAGGGCTGTTCGTGTTTGACAGAGTATGCCGGTCCGAACGAATGCTGCGTACGCAAGAAAATTTCGTTCCTTTCGGTCCTGAAACAGAAAAGAGGAGAAGCTCTAGATGGCCAATGAACCCAGGTAGGAAGAGCAGCCAAACTACGCGAAGCATGTCGGAAAATTTCATCTAAAGCTTCGACAATTACGGAAAATCCCTCGTCTCAAACGTTTGATTTGAGGTGTTCTTTTGTTTCTTTCCTCCCGTGTGAGCTGGTCACGTTCCTAGCCCTCTCACCTAGCGTAGGGTACTCAACAGCCGGCAGGAACATCACCTTATCCCGTCCAAAAAGATCGATCATGACAAAATGTCTCCTCGCTAGTCTAATCCATCCATCAAGCCCCACCTCTAATCAACGTCTCTTCACACGACCAAAAATTGTCGTCCGTCGGTCCGACAACAGCTGGCTTTTCGTAAAAATTCCCCATAATTACGTTAATGACGAGCGAGTTTTATCATCCCGTGCTATAAAAAATTGAGAAAGAAAGGTTTTTCATGGTCGATAAATTTCTACATACATTGATGTATTAAATATAGTCGGTAAAACAATGTGACTGGCCAATTATCTCTCCTGCATTTAGTTGTTTTTTTTTTTTTTTTTTTTGGGGCCACATGCTAACTTAGTCTATCAATTCGTATATGAACCCAAGTATATTTAGATTGTTTGTCTATTACCAACTTTTTATAGTAGCTTGTTAACTTTTGTTTGTGTAATTTATCGACATTTTAAATTTACCAACTGTTAATTGAAATTACCAACATTAATTTGAGTGATTTATTGACATTTTGATTATTAAGTATAAATTTTATGTTTTACTTTCATTTGAGTAGTTATTGACGTTTATTTGTTATATGTAAATTGCAACGCTTTCTAGTAATCAACTAATTGTTATTTTCGGACTTACCTACTTTTTGAATTTACAACTCTTATATATCAAATTACCAACCTTAGTATCAATGAAATATTGATTTGTTTTCTACTTAAATTGGCAGCGAACATTAGGTTACCAACTCTTATCATAGTGATTACAAGCATATATTTGTTTGCCATTCATAAATTCCAACTTCCTAAAAAACTTAGCAATTTCATTTTTGATCAAGGAAAGTTTAGGAAGAGGGGAGGTTACCTCAAGTCAAGGCTAGGGCATGCCATAGGCCTAGAAGTTGGATTTACAGATCTCGTAACGAAGGGAATTGCTGGCAGCGGAATTCGAATTTAGTCATGGTGTGCAGAGTATTCAAATTTTTATCAACATTTTAAATGTACCAGATATTAATTGAAATTACCAACACTAATTTGAGTGAATTATTGACTTTTTGAATATCAATTATAAATTTTAGGTTACTTATATTTGAATTAGTTATCCACGTTTATTTTGGTTAAAAATAGTAGATTGCAAACCTTTATGGTAATTAACTAATTGTTATTTTCGAAGTTGCCAAACTTAATTTCAATGACTTATCATGTTTTTTTTTTTTTTTTTTTTTTTCCAGTTAAATTAGCAACGAACATTACATTACCTAAAGCCGAGGGAGGACTTGGTATCCGGAGACTTCATGAGTGCAATAAGGTGGCTATGCTCCAATACATCTGGAACTTGTTCTCAGACAATGAGTCGTTATGGTGCAAGTGGATACACTCGACCTTCTTAAAGAGAAGCAACTTCTGGGTTGTAAAGTAGCTGACTTATTGCTCTTGGGCTTGGAAGAAGATACTACAACTCAGGATGGAAATCCGGCTGAGCTACTTTTGGAGGATAGGGGATGGCCTATCAGTGTCACTCTGGTTTGACAATTGGCATCCTAGGGGGCCTTTGAACTTATATTTCTCAAATGCGCTCATCTATAGCTCCGGGCTCTCTAGACGGGCTTCGGTGGCTGACCTTTTTTCTGATGATGGCCAGGCAATCAGGTCGGTGATTGAGACTTGGGGGTCACCTCTTCCATCCCTATCTCGGAGCCAAGGCCGTTTTTGTTGGAGAGGGGATTTGTCGGGCCCGTTCTCAGTCGCTTCAGCTTGGGAAGCCATAAGGCGGAAGAAGACTCGAGTAAATTGGTATCCTTTCATATGGAACAATGCCATCCTGCCTTGGTACCAACTTAAACTTTGGCTCATTACCAAGCACAGGCTTCCTACCCAATCTCTCCTTTTATTTTATGGTAGAATTAATGCTGCTTCTTGCCCCTTTTGCAATGATATACCTGACTCTATAGATCATCTATTTTTTGGATGTCATATTGCTTCTAGTATTGCTTTCTTTTGGGCGACTAGATGTAGTCTTCCTTGGTGTAACGGGTCTTGGGAGGACAACCTTCGTTGGGCCATCTCTCTGCTTTCGGGCAAGGGGTTTTATAAGTGTGTTGCCCATTTTTCCTTTGGTGCGCTTTGCCATATCATTTGGAAGAACATGAACAACATTTTCTTCAGATGGGAACTGGTTTCTGCTTCAGCCATGAAGAAGCATCTTCTTAGAGTCGTCAAAGACAAGGCTGTCCCTTTAGGAATGTGGAGGACTCCATTAGAAATAGAAGGCTGCAATGCTCTTAGGATCTCGACCCCATTATCTTCTCTTCTGGAGACCTCCATCTGGTTGTATGAGTGCCGGGTTGTTGTTATACGTTGGTTGCCTTTGTCTCGGGAGGAAGATGTTTCCCTCTTCCCTTCCTGCCGTGTTGGGGGGTGCTGTTGCTTGATACGGTAGCCGTGGATTTCTCCTCCTTCGCGGTGGTTTTTGTTTTCTAGTTGCCGGCTGCTATGCCGTGCTTCTCTTTTGTTGTTTGTGCGGCTTTGTATTTCCTTGCCGCGTTTGGTTGTTTTTACATCCTGGCACCCTGCAACTCATTTTGAATCTCTCATATTGAGTGTAAGTTTTGGTGTCGGGATCTTCTGTACAGTTGGCCTGTCCTCAATATAATTATTACCTTTCACCAAAAAAAAAAAAAAGAAACATTACATTACCTACTCTTATCATAGTGCTCACTAGCGTATATTTGCTTGCTATTTATAAATTCCATCTTTTCAAATAACTTCTTATTTTTATCTACATCACATATCAATGTTTTAAATTAACTAATTCTTTTACCAATTTTAATTAAGTGAATTACCAACTTTTCTTTGATTAAGTTAGCAATTTTTATTTGAGTTACTTCCTAATAACTTTTCTTTAATTCTTTGTGACTTACCACCGCATTTTCTATAATTTACTAAGTTTTATTCATGTAACGGACAAACATGTTAAATTTATAAGCTCTTATATCAAATTCACAACCTTTAATTAAGTGACTTACAAACTCTTCTCCGATAAAGTTACCAACTAGTAGCATTTATTTGTTTTTTGTGCGTGTATAAATTACCTTCTTTGTAAAGCATATCTAAATAGACTTTTGTTTGCTTTTTTTCTTGATCTAAATTTTGTGAAAGATGCACTTTGAACTTTTTTAACCAAAAACACTCAAAACATGTAAAACATATAATTTTTTACATATAGTCGTTGATTCACATAGAATGTTTTCCTAAATGTTTTTGAAATTTAATTATAATATCTTAAGTTTGGGGGGGAAACAAAAAAACTACTCTTTACTTTTACTTTATCCTGACAAAAAAGCTCATAATAAGTCACCAATTGCGCATTACTTACCAATGTTATAAATTTACTAACCTTATATTAAATTACCCACATTAATTTTATGATTACCAACTGTTATTCAAGTTACTTATCTTTGTTTGTATATTACCAACTTTTGAAATGACATAGTAACTTCTAATGGTGTACCTTACAAACATTATATTAACTCTTATATGACATTACTGCCTTAATTTAAGTAACTTAACAATTCCTCTCAAATTAAATTGCTAACTATTACATTACCAACTAATTTGGTTTGAGTTATGTACCAATATCTATATGGTTGTTTGCAAATTACCAGCTTTTCAAATAACTTACTAACTTTTATTTGCATAACTTACAAACTTCGTAGATTTACCAAGTCTTGTTACTTTAGCAGTGGATTTTATGTTACTCACTCTTGTTTGAGTTACTTTAAAACATTCATTAGGTTGTTTAATTACCTACTTTTATAAAAATTTACTAAGTTTTATTTGTATAACTTACCAACAATTTAAATTTACCAATTCCTATAAAGAATTACCAAACTTAATTTAAGTGACTCGTGAGTTTTTTATTTTATTTTATTAAGTCACTATCCCAACCTTTATATGAGTCATTACAAATGTTTGCTTTCTTTACCAAATAACCTAACCAGGATTAAAATGTCTAACATAGATATTCACTAATGCAATAGGTTATAAAGCTAAACCAAGGGCAGAGGGAACACCGTTGCTTATTTGATTGTTTGTAAATTACTTACGTTTCTAATACTCTACTAATTTTTGTTTGCATAACTTTCCAACATTTTAAATTTTTCTAACTCTGCTATCAAATTATCAATTTTAGCTCGAGTGACTAACTTTTTCCTAATTATATGCTATCATTTAGTTTTAGGTTATCAACTTTTACATTAGTTTTTCAAAATGTAGATAAGTTTTGCGAATAAAGATTCATAAGATACACAATATAAAGATGAAAGGCTATTATAAGAAGGTGCATAATTGTCAAAGAAATCAAACAAAAGTTGGCATGATATTCAAATAAGAATTGCTAACTTCACAGGGATGGAAAACTCAATCATATGTGATGTTGGTGAGTCACTCAAATAAACATAAGTAATAGCTTAATCAAATGGGATGTTCGTGAATCAATCAAATAGTTGTAGCAATATTTTAATATAACAGTTGTAACCGTGAAAATGTAGGTAACTTTCTCAACTAAAGGCTGCAGGCTCGATATGAAATTGTTTCCACTTGGTGATGCGCAAATTCGAGCCTGTTTCATATGCTTAAATCCCACATCCATATTGATTCCTTGACCACTAAATTGACAACATGGTGTTACAAGGAAACAAACAAGACCGATCAAAATCCAAGATCCATGGCTAGATTATTGTATGTTTTGTGCGGGATAAATCATACAGATACATGCTCTAGGGCTTCCGGAAAAATCACCTATATTATAAAGATCTATGTTTTATTAATCAAACGACTAAGAAATGCTAATTAAGCATTATCACATTATGTACCGGAGGACAGACGGAGTTCCTTAAGCTGTCTACCTTGCTGTTACAGCTGAAATAATAAGTAACAGGAGACAGTCGTTTTTCGTGCACATCCTTCAATTTTCTCTCTCATTCTCAACTTATCATGTCAAGTGCTTCATCCGTACGATTCTGTAGCTTTCTTGTCATTCAGGTGCGAAACTAGGGGCGGGAAAATAAAAGACCGTGAAGATGAAGGGGGTGGAATCACATCAATCAAACCGATCCACGATACTGCAAGTTTTCCAATGAATTTACCCAAAAAATGTTAACCTCTAGGAAAACATTGAGAGAGATACCGAATATTCGCATGCACGCAAACATGAAAAATTTAGAAAAACTCTAGCGGGAAGCGGATCTACGTTGTTAGATTGGAGTTACAATTGATGTCGATTTGAATAAAAACCATTTATTGTATCTTCGAACCCTAGTTTCATAGCAAATAATTGAGCTTTCTTATTAGTTTGATTAATAGATATATCTCCGACCACCATTAAATCGGTGTGACGTACATGTATTCAGAGACAAAGGGATTGTCCAGGCTAATTATTTTCTTATCTGCCAATTACGATGCCTATTAAAATTTTAAAATGGCACCATAAGTGGAGCTAACCATAATGAGTTCATGAATAAGATGAAACCCTACAAAAAGAAGTTCTTACTTCGGGGTCGTGAGACATCAAATATTCATCTTAAACCGTTCGCGAAAAGAATGCGGAAAGAGACAGCCAAGATGATACTTGAAGCATACTCTTTTGCAAAATCCAGTTTAAGAATATTGCTTACATCGTAGCATTCGGGGAGTCAAGGATTGACAGAAGAGAGAGAGCATGCTTAGAAACCACATAACTGAAATTTGGATCTTAATTCGATCCTAAACTTGGTTGTTAAAGGAAGCGTCTGATGCTTCATAAAAGTCTTGTTTCTTATTTTTCAGTTCGAGCCTTCTCCTTGATAATCATAAGAGCTTTTGCGCCGCCGCTCGTTGTGCCCGGCCAGCCTCCTCCGGCAACTCCTTTTAGCTTCATCGAACTCTGACAGCTCGTGGAACCTAGGACATGCAGCAGAAGCCTTTGTTAAAAAGAATACCTATACAAATGTTGACAACTAGCAAGAGGAATACATTAGGCCAAGGAAATGGACATATTTTTTGGCCGGAGCTTTAACTCGCTTGAGAGCTAATAACTTATAAAGATCAATGCAATCCCAAACAAACTCACTCCATTTCCTCAAAACAGACGGTACAGAAAGTAGTCTGATGCGGCTTCTCCTTTGAAGAGTTGCGCGCTTCTTTCTTTCACCTTTATCTGTTTAGGCTAACCTATGAATGAAAGTTTCACACAGGATAGGAGCAGAATATCATGAGATGAAAAGATCTTTCTAAAGACATTAGACTCGGAACAATTGTATACATCTGAGGTCCACCATGGAATTGAGTTCTGAAGTTTTCTCTTGACTTTGTTTCAATAGACAGTACTTTAGCCACGACCTATCCATCAGGTGCTAAATGGACAAGCATGGAGTAATCTCGTATTAATAAACACATTGAGGGCTTTGAAGTTTTCCATAAGACAATTATCCATGGTGCCAAGCTCAGGACTTCTTATTTGCCCTCCATCTCTGTTAGTCATTGCCAAAATGGCCGTGTGGAGGTTACTTTTGTATAGATTGAACTTATTCACTGTATTCCACCATGGCATTACCTTTTTGGTTGGTGAACTCAGACAAGAAGAACATGTTGGAGATGAAAACACTAGAACGAATTTAGCTTCATCTTATATGAATGTATTCGAAGGATCACAGACATAATAACCAAATGAGATATGAAAAGGAATTGCAGGAATATGGGGAAGTTCAATGTGCAGTCTCCTGAATCTTGGAGGTGTTATACTTGACACCTTAAACTTCAAAAGGTTCAACATTTACTCTCAAATGCTAATTATATTGCACTTTTAGACCCATTTCGAAAAGTAGCACTTTTACTTCCCTCAAGTTTCACTTTCGGGAAACGGCTATACGCCCTCAAGTTAATTTCCATTTTTCCTTAGAACTTTAATATACCAATAGGATGTGTGCCGGTGTAAAAATGAAAGTCGAGGATAGTAAAGTGTTCCTTTTCAAAGTTTAGAATGAAAATGACATGTTCCTATATAGTTAAGAGGGAGTAAAATATCACCTTTTGACGTTTCGGATGTAACGTGCACTATTTCAAAATTTAGGAGTGTTCAAATAAATTCTATTTTAATATATCGATAAGTTCTCTGACACTTCAAATTTTTGAAATAAAGGCTGCTTATTCGAATATTGAAATAATTTTATGTCAGGAAATCAGCGTTTTCGGTTTCTCATAAAGAATCATGTCTCCATCTTAATTTTCCTCTCAGTCATAAACTTATGGAATTACTACATCTCAGTGTTTCGTCCTTTTGGCTATTCGCCTTCATGTGAACTTTCAAGAGCTTCTGGGTTGTCACACTCCGTTGCCAATGAGATATGTACCTCTCAAAAGGACAACCCTAGTCCTTGTGTCGGAGGCATAAGTTATGGTCATGGAATTTCGTCTAATCTCACACGTACACGTTCTTAAATTTTACATGATTCAACTAAACCCCCTTATTTACTGTGCTCTTTGATTAACTTCTCTCGAAAATTTTCTGGCCTCCAACACGATCCTTGTGAAAACTACTTAAAAAACCAACCAAAACCAACATCAAGAAAAGCCCTTCTGCTTTAGAGAGAAAAAGTGTCAAAAAAGACGCAAAATGCATGACAAAAGAGCGACCTTTGTGAGTGTTTCCCTTTTTCCTAGGATACAAACCTCGACTAGGCGTGACACTGATGAACGTACCCTATCTCTTAGCTTTCCTGTTCACTCATGTGAAGAGCCACTAAGCTTTGAGTCTTAGCACGATTTTAGGATAGGTTTTCTTGGAGAAAAAACTGCCTTTGCTTAGAATTGGTGAAGCAGGAATTTAAGGTTTCGATCCGAGCATCTCTCTCTCTCTCTCTCTCTCTCTCTCTCTCAGCAGTTGTTGTATTTTCGGCTTTTAGGACTTTCTTGCACTCTTTGACCCATTTGAAAAACATGAGTCTTTTACGGTTCAAATAATTGTTAAAAAACGAATGGTTTTCGGCTAATCTAATGGCTCAAAAATTGTAGATCTCTTGCCTTTTCAAGTTTACTATTTAAGGTGTCAACTGTGTAATATTCAGTATAATAAGAACACAAGATCATAGATGTGGAAATAATCAGAGACTTGATAAGTACTCAAAGATGTAAAGCAACAACGCTTCATTCCATTTCATAAATTAGTAAGATTTCACGCGCAAGAAATTGCGCGACAGTTGAAAATATCTAACCATTTATTTACTTCTAAATTTCCAATCGAGGGAGATCTACCCAATTTAATTATAAACTTTGGTTCTAAACCAATAATTTCATCAATGAAATGAGTTGGAGGATCTTGATGCAAACATGAATTTTTAGGGTTTCTAACCTGCTACATTGTTGACAAAACCGCTGCTGGAGACCCGCGACCATGGCGACTGGGGCCTTGGCATGGAACTCGCACACTTTGTGCCGGCGGTGATACCGCTTGGCATCGGTCATGTCGACGGAGCAATTCTCCGCCTGGCACAACGGCGGTGGCGCCCATCCACTGCATGATCCGCCTTTCCTGGTGGACCTAGTGGCGGCCCTCGATCTCTTCCTATCAGCTTCACTGCTCTCGTCTTCGTCTTCCTCCTCCTCTTCCAAATCTTCGTCCTCCATCTTGTTGTCCTTCAAGCTCCTCCTGTCTTCGCCAAATTTGGGGGATTCCATTCTCTTGGAGAAAAAGGAAAAGATTGGTGTGGCAAGAAAAACCAGAGAAGAGCAAGATTCAGATATAGAGGCGATGAAAAGGACGGTTAGTGAGTGTGAGGACCACAAAAGCCATTTGGGCTTTTCCTCAGGAGAGCTATGGCTCAGTCATATACTCTAAGAGAGAGAGAGAGAGAGAGAGAGAGAGAGAGGTCTCGCATGAAGCTCACTTATATAAATGAGGAGAGGGTTGATATATACAGCTACTGGTACACTGTACATACGACGTGAGGAGAGGTTTGATATGTACAGCGACTGGGAAAACTCTCTCTGTCTCTCTCTCTCTCTCTCTCTATTTTTTAATGTTTTTGAGGCTGCTTATGAGGGTGAAAGTTTTTCCACATGAAGTTTGACTCAGTCTTCCAGGGAAAAAACACCGAAGTTAGCTAGCAGATGTACCTAACCACCAAGTGAACCATGGAGGCTCACTTTTTTCAGACTCTTTTCGTGACTGATGGGGTAGGATTTTAGAAAGTTTCTTATCCTATTTTAATTTTTAGGAAGTGGGGCTGGAGGAGCATGTAATTGTAGTGATGGTCCTGGGAAACTTTCTGTTTTCAGAAGTTTAACCTATCAAATAGTTGAATTTATACATGTGACATGTTTATTTAAAACTCCTCATGTGTAAACATGACCCCACACAGGAAGAATATGATGTAAATGAAACTATATTAAACAAACAATAGTAGAAAACGTCTAGAAAACTAACAAAATTACAAGAACGATTGCCACTTGAACCTTTGACCTCAGCTCTAATACTTTGTTGAATGAACGATCTTCCTCGAAAAGAACTTTAACTACCTAGAAGGGGGTTCAGTATCTATATCAAGCATATATATTCATTAGGGTGTATTCAAGACATACTACCCAACTTTTACCCCAGTATCACTCTACATCTCAATTGTAAAACCATCACTTTGCATCAGGAGTTTAGTTTTATGACAAGTTAGACTCGTCATTAGTTAATGTCGTCACTTTATATATAAAGTTACCAATTTTCATTCGAAAGTACCCGTTCATCCACCCACCAAAAATCCTTCATTCAAAATTCTAACTTCTCTAGTTCTAAGCTCCATACCCAACCTCCAGTGCTCCCCCCACCGTCTGTTACCATGGCCATGGCGTAATCTCTCTCTCTCTCTCTCTCTCTCACACACACACACACACACACACACACACACACACAAATTGTAATTGATATCAAACCTGACCGGCAGCTACATGGATGGAGGTCGGTCCGGTCAAAGCGGACGAAGACGAGTGAAGAGAGATCAGGATTTATGTTTACAGGCAATAGGATATGTGGTGTGGGTGGGGTAAATAGGTTTTTCAGAACTTATTATGGAAAGGGAAAGTTGGTCCTTTTGACTGTGAAGTTCGTAATCTCTATAAGTAGCATGGGCATGAATATGTTACCTATCATGACATAAATGTCAATTTACCCTGTTAAAGAACATAAACTTTAATCCACTGGGAATATCATGATCTTATTGTTTTCCAGCCACCCAATGGTTTTTGTTGTACATGACTTACAATCTTTAGAGAAATATATCCAACATTGTTTATCATGTTTAGTTATGTACATAAACAAATTAACGAATAAATTATCACATTTTTGCAGTGTTTTTACAATTGTAAAGTTAATGTTTTAGTATGATTCATCCTCAGTAACACTGAATTTCTGTATACACATGTCTTAAACCCTAATTCCGGGGCAGTGCTCAGTAAATTTGTAGCTACGGATTATACGGCGGCGGGGCCCCTTCTTTATTGCTATGTAATGGTGACGACTGACGACCAGAGTTTTGTTGCGTCAATCTATGTCGAGTCTATTTGAGAGGGTCAATTTTTTGACTAAAGACTTCTCTTGCAACAGAATTCACTTCAAACTATTTTAAAAGATCTCTCTCTCTCTCTCTCTCTCTCTCTCTCTCTCGTATACAGTACATTTTTAATTATAACTAGTTATTACGAGTCTTGGTTTAAAAGATAAAACAATTAATTGGACAAATTCTATATATAGTATAATGTCATCTAATATACTACCTTTAAACAAATATTTGGTGCTTGAAGCATTTTGTTATGGTCAAATATTTCCTAACAGGCCATTTTGTTAGTATCTCATGGTCTTGAAGAGAGAAGAAAAGAGAACAGTCAACGACTATATCTTTACTTAGTAACTCGATAAAAAAGTACATTAATGGCTCTATTTATAGAGTATGAGAGATGCTAACTAAACCCTAATTTCCTTATTTATAATTACTCACTAACTACTGACTAATATCTATAAATATACTTGAACATTCCTCCTCAAGCTAGACCATTCATCTTGCATATCACAAGTGTAACTTTCTTTCATAGACTGCGACCAAAGCGGTGTGTAAACCTCATTACACTAAATAAGGGATGTTGGTATCGAAGGTTGATTTAAGACAAATTATGAAGAACACAAGTGATTAGAAAGTTGAAACGTTTTTCTCACATAATCTCAATAAAAGTAGTGTGGAGACCAATTTAAATTGCAGCAAACAAAATCGCATCACCCAACCATGCTTAACTTTGGATGCCCGATGAAGTTGTGGTCACTGGTACTCATGGCTCCTTAGACACTTGTCGGTGACTTCACTCATTAATGGCCCTTGAAATTGAAAGAGTCTCGTAACAAATAATGTCCATGATAGGCATTGTTAAATGTTGACCAAAATGTCTGACAATGAGAATTAGAGTAGGATTAGAGTAGGACTGATAAAAAAAAATGTTGGCCAAAATGGGAAAGTTTCTAAAGACAAGGTGCTAAAGATTGGAAAATCAATAACACCCTAGAAAGCTTTTTTTTTTTCCTTCTCTGGAATTGAATAGAAGAGAGAGAGAGAGAGAGAGAGAGAGAGAGAGAGAGAGAACTAAGACTAAAATCAGCAATCTAATGAGGAAAATAACTTGATTTTGATGGAGAAGCAAAACCAATGATTATCATCGAGAAGGATGGGAAAGGGAATAAGGTTAGAGAACAGAGAAGCTTGACTTGCGAGACTCCACCAAAACAAGATGCTAGTAACGAGACTAATGAGGCCGTAAGAAATGACAAATCTCCCAGACAATTATGGAGAGAATAGCAACTCACGAGATTGATAATGCTTGCACAAATCACTGGAGTAGATCTGAGACCGTCACAAACAGAGGATGATAGTGCTACTCTTAAAGATGATTGGTTGTGACTACTCTGGATGATAAAGATCGGTGGATGAATTAAAAAAAATTGAATTGGAACTATGAACGGTAGTGATTTTACTGTCAGGCTAGAAATGATAACGGATAAGACGGTGGTTCATTTTGTTTTTTTTAATATTAACAGCAAAAAATATCAAGTTAGGGTTTTTATTTGGATATCTTTCTTTTAGTGGCTCTGACACCATGTAAATATTTTATGATTTTCTTGAAAGAGGAAGAGAGAAAATACTCAAGAACTGTATCTTTACTGAATAACTTTATAAAAGAGTACATTGATGACTTTATTTATAGATTAAAATAGATACCAACAAAACCCTAATCTCTTTATTTATAACTACCTATTAACTATTAAGGGCAAAAAAACAACCTATTAATTATTGATTAATATCCATAAATATATTATGACGTTTTTAACCAAGGAGACTTTTTTTTTTTCATATTTGTGCATAAAAGTGTATTATTGAGAAAGTGAGGTGACAACTCAGTATTCTTTGGCGGGTCCAATGATGTAGAAAACTTGACCAATAATAAATTGACACGCCAATGTACTAACACAAACTATATTTTATGTCGCTGCCCCAACAATTTATCTCACATTCCCTTTTTTATTTTATCCAAAATAAAAATTAAAAAATTTGACGAGCCAACTAAAATGCAGCAAAGTGCCTGGCCAGCTATTCCTTGGGAGTGTTTCACTAGTACACCCATCAACCCATGAATTGGACCACATTGTCTCAACATTATCGTTTTAGGTTGGTCCCCGTGGTACGAGGGAACTCATTGTGTTCTTCTGCAGGACACATGTTTATATTTCAGTTGAGAAAAAAATAATAATTTCTCTTTGGCATCCAAAGTGATGAGGATGGTCCAATAATGTTTGAGTAGGACCCTGAGGCATTTATAGTTTGGGAAGTTGTACATGGGTGATTTTGAATATGGTCAATTAGGAGAGTGAAAATGGAGTAACTTTTCTTAGTGATGAAAAAAGGGTGGGGAATGCCGACTAACACTGATGAACCTGTCCGGAGCTAATCAATTTTCATGTTATATGCTCTTAACTTATGAATATTGCTGGGGAATTTGAAAATAGGTGGTAAAAAATAGAGAGGGAAAAAAAGAAAAGAAAAGCAGCGCAAGGCCTTAATTAAAATAGTGATTTGTTTGAATGGATACGTGGTGCAACGCAATTGGCTACAATGGAATCTTGTCCCTATGCTAGAATGCTCAGACTCCAAGCTTCTTTTTTAAGACTACGTTTATTTTGTGAAAAGTGTGGCATTTTTGAAATTTTTTTTTTCAAGAAATCATTTTCTAGAAAAATGATAACATTTTTTAGTATTTGACTGAAGCTTAAAAATGAATTGGAAAGTATTTTTTATTTTTTGATAAGCAAAATCTCATTGGATTCTTTTAAATTCAGATGCTAGTGACTTTCGTATGAGTAGCTAGGGAATCCGATATGGGCATTGGGGTCTTAAAGAGCAGGGAGTACTAGTCTTGGGTCCACTGAAGTCGAGCTTGAGAACTCAATACTTGTGCCTGGCTCCCTAGTGCCTCGGCCTCAATGGACTCAGGCATGGTCTAGATGGACCTGGGCCAAAGGGTTGGGGGCAAATTCGATGGACTACGACTTGGGCGTCAAGTTCTAGGTATGAGTGCTAGAGTCCCGAGCACTGGCAATGGGGTCTTGAGCCTTATCTCAATGGACCTAGGCTTGCCCTCTGTGGATCCTGATAGACCCGACCCTGACCTCTAGTCTCGGTCCCTTTGCCAAGGGCTTGGGAATGAGTGTTAGGATTTTTATATGCAAGCATAAAGTTTTTGGTCAAAGTGTTGATATATAATTATATTTTGAAAATGATTTTCTATTTTATAAAAAGGAAATCATTTTTCTAAATTTAAGAATTGATTTTCCGTTACTTAGGAAAACTTTTTCATTGTCACATTTTTCTAAGCAATCCAAAAGTCGAAAGATAAAGAAATTTTTTTTCATGAAACAAATGTAGCCTTAATCTGCGTACTAAGAGATGATGAACCCGATTAGAACTTTTTTATTGATAGCCAATAAATCGGACAATGTAGGAAGTGAAAGAAAAGAATAACAACATTAATTTCTTGAAATGCAAAACATTAATAAGCGGTCAAGAAGCATGTCTTTGAAGAGACATGACCATTCACCAAGATAAAACTAACAATTAATAACTAAATGAAATACCATAACTTATGTAAAAAATCCAAGTTGAATCATGTGGAGAAGATAAGTTAATAGAGAAAGGAATAAAAAAAAGGAATAAATGGACGAATTATAATGAGCTCATGATAGCTACTATGGTCTAGTCTACTAAATTATATATATTTTCTAATTTTCTTATATGACTTATGAAGTAGGCTTTCTATAGGTAGACCCCAGCTACAATTCACTATATGATCATCTATGTTATCCTCCCTCAGTTGGGTTACATGAAGTTGCTTTCACCTAGGACATGAACTGCACGAACCTCTATGTAAGCACAAAAGCTTCACTGATTGGTCCCTTTCACAAATGCTTGCAAACAAGGACAGATGAATGAAGATATATTAATTGCCCATACTAAGTCCACTTACACAAATAATATATATCCTAGAAAGAAAACCGTGGGTATCAAGATTATCGTACTGTATATACTTGAGTGTTATATAATTTTTCAATTAATCATTAAAGTGCTATAAAATTTTTAAAAATTTTCGTTATAAGTATTATGCCATGTCATATTACCATCATTTGGGTGAATGTTATAGAAAAGTTATGGCACTTAAGTGATTAGTTGAAAGTCATGTCATTTATATAAATGTTCTTTAAAAATTAAAGCACTCAAATGAGCGTTGTATAAAAGTTATGACACTTGTAATGTCCTTATCTCAATATATATGTTAATCATGCGGTATCCAAATCTACACATTGGTGTCCCCGGTTAAGTAATTTTAGTTCATCATCACCTACCTAAAATAGAATTAGTGTGGCATCATCTCTCACTTTGATTCTCAAACCATATATTGCAGCGGTTCTTAGAAATTTTTGGCGACTTAGGCCAACCGATAACCTTGACAATATTAAAAGACAAAGGAAATTAACCATTGGTTTAAAAGTTGATAAGGTTATGAATTGTGAGAAAAGCCCTACATTTTTACTATTTCTTGAAATGTTTTTGCATGTTTTCGATGGACTTACTATATCAACTAAATTCGTGTAATCTCTTTTCGTGTCATTTTGTTTTTTTCTTTTATTGTCTGGTGAGGCAAAAAGTCGGATATGTCAAGGTATGTGTATTGGCCCTCCATCTGATCCAATCGACAATTGTCTTAATTTGAGACAAACCGTACACGTCCCCCCAAAAAAAAAAAAAAAAAAAAAAAAGAAAAAGAAAACCCTAGCTCATCTTCCTCTCTCCCTGACCATCTTGCTCGCTGGAGCCATTGCAGCTACAACTATCGATAGAGACTCGAGTGTCGTCCATCGCCAATGTCTCCACATCCATCATTGCCGCTAATGGCTGCCCCACCACCACAGCCCGACGCAACTACTCTCTCTCTCTCTCTCTCTTCTCTCTCTCTCAAAATAGTGGGGCCGATTCCACTAGCCACAGTGAGAGAAGTTAAAATTGGAGTCAGGGCAAGATCAATGCTAACTAGCAGAGGCAAGATTTTAACACGACTGCAATTTAAAAGAGACATGAAAGCGATAGCCCAGGGGGGGTCTCTTCTCTAACAACATAAGCAACATCGAAAATTGTCGTTATGTTGGATGGTTTGTTGTGGAGCAATTGGGTGTTGGTGGCCGTTCGTTGTAGTGGCTGCTGTTGGGTGGTGACCATCAGTGGATGTGCTAGGCGGAGGCAGTGAATGAGACGTCAGGGGTAGAGGCATGCACACTATACAGGAAGAGGAGAAAGATTGGATGAAGTCTCCAAAAATACCTAGGCTTCGGTTGGCATGGATCCTCTCTTTGGTGTCCCAGTGAATTTCAATCGTTAATTTGTGAAAATGAAGCTTTAGTAAAGGTTGAAATTTACCAAGATACGAAGAAAATAGAGGACCTTTCCCATCCTACTTAACTTTTTGTCTCGATACACCAAAGCTATAGGAACGCATGTGAAAGTTCTGATAACTAATTGGTTGATTGATCATGAACAGTCGCTTGCAGGCACGTCCCTTGATTTGTCATGAGTGGTACCCTTTCCGCAATTTGCCTTTCCCTTAAAAACCCTTTTTTCTCTTTGCGCATCAAACACCAGGAAAATAATTCTCGAAATAAGATGCATTGTGATATAACGTATCCTATTCTGAACCCTGTAAATCAGAATTATTTGGATGTACGTGAATACGTAGAATGGCGTTGGGAACTCATTCCCTTTCGTAGGATCAATAAATTCCAAGATCTACACGCATTTGCACAATAAAGAATATGTACATATCACCTGGCGAAATGTGCCTACTTCCGAATTAAGACGAGGAATAGAACAGCACATGGCGCAACGCTGTGATAAAACAACAATATCTATAGACAGGTTCCAGCCAAAACGTCTCGCGATATCGAGGTGGAACAATGTCGGGCTCGACGCCCCCTGCCTTGGGAACCCAAAAAGAAATTATATTTACGGATCCAGATCGGACATCCCACCACCGAAAAAAAAGTAACGATAATTTGGCCTCGTTTCATCGGGCGAGTGGCTGAACTTTGTCGCCCTACTTTTTTTTTTTTTTTTGGTCAGTTCTATTCTATTCCTATTCTACACTCACTCGGACTTTCGCCCGCTCTTTGCGGGCGTGGGGAGTCGAAACCCACTTCAAACTTACGCGTCCCCATCCCATCTCCCCTGAGAAGGTGGGGATTTGAACCCCTCACCTCCCCCTTCCATGTTGGAAGGGTGGCCACTAGGGCGAATCCTAGTGGTTGTCGCCCTACTTGACTATGGAGGAAAAATATTATATATATATAGACATGGCTGATATTATAATGCGACCTACTGTAATTCGTGAGAATCTGTTGGGGCAATATGACACCGCAAGTGTCGTATATTCTATATGACGCTCATTTTAAAGTCATAATTCTCTGGCTAATCACCTAAATGTCGTAGCTTCATAAGAAAATGTTCCCTTCAGGCATTTCAATCGACTGACCTAGCATCGAAGAATCCCACATGGCACTAAAATCTATTGGCCTATGTCTGGAATGCTCTTTGAAAGTCGCGACATTCAAGTGACCGATCAAAAAATTATGACATTAAAGTGAGCGCCGCAAAAGAAAATAAAAAATTATGGGTAGATCTGTTAAAATGGGTCATAAAGGTGTTAAATGCTTTATAAGTAAGTTAGTTATTTTGAGTAAATAAGTTATAAATGCGTTTAAACACAATATAAGTATTATATGAGATCTCACCCATCCTAATTTCTATTACTTTTGTGTCAATCTCTTTCCTCTTTATTTGATCTTGCGCTCGCCCACTCACTTTGCACTCACTTTTGAGTTTTTATAGATTGAGTTAAATATGAAAATGTTTTTATAATATGAGTTAGGTTGGATATAAGTTGGATCGGACATGACTTGCATTGTGTGGAAATGTGTTAAAACAGATTAAATATATCTATTTGGATTGGATCATAGTCTGATTTGACTTATCCGTTTGGCAGGTTTAATTATGGCAATGATGATGTCATTTGATGCGTCAATTTCGCTATTTTTTTTTATATATGATGATGGATTTAGCGAGGTTCAATCGGTTTAAGTAATGAATTTTTAGCTCGAGGGCTTGAATATTTAGGGTGATTTTATATAAGGGATTTAAAATAAGTTTGGATAGTAAGTTGTCAACAATGTCAAGAGGAGTGCCAATGACGTGACTTTTGGTTTTTCGTTTAATGTGAAAGTCATAAAGTATTTGCTAAATTAAAAATTAATTACATAATCCCGTTTAGTTAATAAAGTGGTAATGGCGCCGCCTTGAGCATGTGTGGGGGGGGTTGTCGAGTGCGGCAGGGTGTAGAGTTAAAAAGAGACGTGTCGGCTTGCGATTGGTCCATTGAGTCGAGAGTGGCTTTGATAGTGATGAGTAGGCCCATGCCTAGACCTAACTTTCACCATCAACGTCAACTTCATGGTGAATTTAGAAGGGTTGGCACCATTTTCATACATGAAATTCGAAAGGTGGATTGATCGAGAATTCGTCGCTTAAACCGATGAGTCAAGATCGAGAGTCGTGTAGGGTTTCTTCCCCTCCAAATTTCCCGGCCTTGTTTTTTCTCCATGTCTCATCGGAGGAAACTCATCGATGTGCTCGAGCTTTCGATTGATCTGTTTTATTTTTCAAATTTCATATTTGTGTGATTAGTGTTGCGCATTTAAAGAAATATCTTATGGATAAGTATATTGAAAAATCTAAAACTTGTTGCAAAAATACAATGGGGTTCTAAAAAATTTTAAAAGTAAAATTAAATCTTAAAATTTGTTATGAAAATGCAATTAAATCCAAAAACTTTCAAAAAGTATAATCAAATCCTAAAACTTGTCAAATTAATTTAATCAAATCATTTCTTTGATTGAACTTTTTGAAAAATTTAAGACTCAGACTACACTTTCATGACAAATTTTAAAACTTCTAACGCATTTATCCTAAAATGTTATCATGAACTCCATTATATCTCTGCTCCGCTCTAAAATTCTCTTCTGCATGTCTCATCCTCTGACTTTAAAGGTCACCTGATGTGCACCAAAGAGAGAGATAAAAAAGCCCATTATAGAAGCAAACCCAAGCCTGAATTGCATAAATTAAATAGCCTGACGATGATCTGAATAATCTTAATGGGCCGGGCCTCCTCGCTCACAAGCCCATTTCAAGGCCCTTCGACAAAAGAAATCAAATCAACATGCTGATTCCATCACTCGCGTAGCACAAGGTGCATGCATTTTCTCAAGCGAAATAAAAAATTTCGAGATCTAGTTGACGTAATTTGATTATCGCCTGGGCCAGGCCAGCCCGGTTTTCACCGGAATTGGGCCAACCCGGCCCGTTCCAGCATGCTTTTTCCACTTCCCGGCCCATTTTAAAACCCTTTCTCAGATTGTTTTTGCCCATTTCCGGCATTTCCATGACCGCTCAGCCGGAAGATTTCATCTCTCGTCCTCTTCTTTTGTTCTTCAATGTTGACATGCGGAAAAAAAATGAGATTAGGAAGCAAGCTTGAAGCTCGAGATATGGCCGCGGAGCTTGCCGTGAGCTCTGTGCTATGGCAATCGTGAGACCGCCGATCGAGTGTCCATGACCACGACGATACAGATCTAGCAGCTCTAGCCGGAAGCTCAAATATGACAGGCCATGGCTCCCGTGAACTCGAGCTCGAGTCATGGCCATGGCGATTGTGAAACTCGGGATCGAGCGTCCATGGCTCCGTGACTCGAGATTTAGCAACTACGGCCACTGTTAATAAGAATCAGCACGCGGATTGAAATAAACACGTTGATATGGATTGAATTATTGGGACTTCATGTTATAATAGGAAATGCACGCTGTTTTCGATTTACTTGTCAATCAAATCCTTGCACATCGTTTGAGGATGACGTGGTGTATGGTGGCTCGGGAGCGGCGCCTGGGTCTTTGAGGCGGGCCAACCACGACGGCGACCGGACAATGACGTGGTGTGGAGTGGCGGAGGAGGCGCTGCAGGTCAACATGTAGTGATAATACGACTCATGTCATGGCCTTCCTCCTCCTTAGAATCCAGCTCTGGAAAACAACAAAGCCCAAGAAAAGGTAACTTGAAATTTCTGAAGTCCATGAGAAAATATTTAGGTACCCAAATAACGCCGCCTCAATTCTACACAAGTTTCTGACCAAAAAAATAAAAAAAATAAAAAATAAAATTCTACACAAGTCCATTCAATAGGAGACATGTGTCACTTATGTATTAGAACCCTACATCCTCTTTCTCTCCAATTATATGTTTTTACTTATTTTCTTCTTTTTTCACTCCACTGAGAACGACAACAGACGTACGTCCCCTTCCATCACCACCTCAATGCCGTCTCCGTCCTCCATCGTCAAGCACAAGCTTCATCGGTGAACTTGAGTCTCAAATTTTGGATCTAACCTTGAGCGAGCCCTAGGTTTGTGATATAGAGCTTAGCTTGACCTTGAATCTGGGTTGATTCAAGGTTGATCAGTGTAGGCAACAAACAAGGCGGAGGTGGCAGCATGATCTATTGACGTGACAAAGGGCCTTGACCTCCTAGCCAACGTGGGTGTAAATGCAAAGGGTGCGAGGACGGAGGGGCTAAGGGAGGGCTCAGGGTTGCGGATGACAGGAGTTTGGGCTTGTTCTTGGATTAGGTGGGTAGCCGTAGGGGCGGCGAATGACTTATGGAGGGAGGCAATGGCATCGAAGCCACAAAAGACCTCGAGGATGCAAGGACAAAGGGAGGGCTTAAGGTCGTAGGTCATGACAATGGGGGACTTCGACTTGTTCTTGGACCTGGGGTAGCGGACGACCTCAATGGTGGAGTTGTCACTAGAGGGGGATTGACAAATGAGACGATGGATGAGAGATAACAGATCTAGGTGGGAGGTGGGGCATAGTGAAGAGAGGAGAGAGACAAAGGGAGAGAGAGATTTGACGGGTGGGCCTGCAAGAGACACGTGTTGCATGGTGAGTGGAGAGAGACCGTGAAGAGAGGAGATAAAAAAAAAGGGAAAGAGAGATTTGAGAGGTGGGCTCGTGAGAGACACGTGTCACACGGTGAGTGGACTAGCATTTTGCTAATGTGATATTACTGTGGTACCTAATATTTTCTCAAAGTCTATAACTAATTATGCACATGATTCAGATTTCATATTAGTGTGTAAGCTTTTCTCATTTCATATTAGGGCATACTTATGATGACATCATTTCTAAATTCTTTCATGTGTTTTCAAGAGAAATGATAATATATGCTTATCCATATCTCACATTGTACAGCTGGCTCATATATTTTCAAGAGAAATGATGATCTAGACTTCTCCATATCTCATAACGTACATGTAAATTTTCTTGTAAAAGGCTAAATTGTCCGACGTCATTAACTCGGAGATGTACATGAGACTAATCAAAGCGGGAAAGGATTTTTATAAGTTAAAATAGTGGTTTTTCAATGTAATGTTGATGGGAGAAAAATGAAAATAGATGTATTAAGTACTTTCATAACTAAAATTCACACTTCGAAATCCGTTGATAACATGGTTTTTCCTATTCTCTTTTGCTTGTCACTAAAGTCCACCACGGATTGCCTCGACTCGAGGTCAATGAAGCCCCCCCGATTGATTTTAAGGTTTCAAAAACCTCGGGTCGAAGTCGACCACCTCGAGCCGACCTGATCCGAGGTCCCAAGGGGCTCTAAAGATGGACGAAACCAAGCACAGAGATGGAGAGAGCAGAGAAGAAAGATGGAGGAGAGAGAGCGGGCGGGGTGAATTCACGCATGCGCTCGAGGACTAACGAGAGGAGAGACGAGTGCGGCGGCAGCGGTGGCCAGCCTGGGCAAGAGGCTAGTTGCGGCTTCAATTGGCGGCGGCGATTGGGGGGGGGGTGTGGTATTGTTCTTGACATGAACTTTATCACTTCTGCATCCTTCTTTGACATATGCAAGGGGAAATTATCCATGACCTATGATGTCTCAACCAGTCAAAACCCGCAAGACTTTGTAGAAACATACTTATAACCATCACATGGAAAATGCTGATTGAACTCTCAAAATTCCAGTCTGCCTGCTGTCTCGAAACTTCCCCAATTGCGACTAAAGTTCCCCACGGACCGATTGGTGGAACAGTCGGATTAACTTCGCCGATCTTTTTGACCACTCATGCAATTCTGTCCCCAGTATTATCGAATATATTATATTGATTTATTAAGTGATGTGTTGAATTATAAATGGATATCGAAAGAAGTATATCGTGTTTCATACTCTTTAAAAAACATAGCACATCAATTAGGAAACGGACTTTATAAACTAGTTCTAGTATACCAAATGCACTTCTCTCTCTAACTTCTAATGGTGAACTAGTCTATCCTACATTATTCTTCTGTCTAATGCAACTTACTGTCTCTTTAAGGTGGTCATGCTTATGTATCAAGTAAATGCTGGATATTTCAAGAACATATTTTTTGAGAGCCAAAGAAAAAAGTGATACACAGAATATGAAAATTATTAGCTCCCGATTCATCCTAAAATATTTCAAGAATTTAATGTCAAAGGGACCTTATAATTTTCAATGTATAACGCTATATACACTCTAAATTGATTTGCGAAATTAATATACTAAATAACATGATAGATTATTGTTAGATGTTTAATCAGAACCTTTTGTACTAGCTTAATCTAACCAGCCATTACTCATCCTCGATGCATCATATCTGCACTGAGAGAGAGAGAGAGAGAGAGAGAGAGAGAGAGAGAGAGAGACGTTGACAGGGATGTAAGGATGTGCCAGAGAATATTTGGACCTGGAAGTCATGACAGAACACTAGTTTCCAAGTTACCAGTAATTTCGAAAGACAAAAAGGCCAATCGCATTGCATATTTCGTCTCTGAAACCCAACTTTGAAATGGCACAACTTACAAGATCATCCCTCTTCTATTCAAAACACATACTCACGATCCTCCATGCGCCATATAATAAGAGTTCATTTCATGCTGCATGGTGCATTATGTTACTGGAGTCGGCCTTACTCTTTTTCAACATTAAAAAGTCATTAATAAACCACTCAAAATCCCCAATTTCTTCAATAGCAAATTCTCAGAAACCTACTGAAGCATAGAAAATAAGAACATTGTGCAGCAAAAAATATATATATATAACGGCATTGATCCATCGCATAAAGGGAACGGTTCACATTGCAAATAAGAAACAATCTCCCTCTTTTCTATGCTACTATACCCAACTCTTCTCACTCCAAAAGGAAAATTCCCCAAAAGCAAAATAAAGAAACTAAATAGATTAGTTCAATGATCCCATTGAAGACATTGTATACCTCCAATTTAAGTTTCCCAAAGGCTAGGAATAAAGTGCAAACTAAGTCATGCAAATGTATATACACGTAGAGAAACATCAAAAGAAAAAGGAAACACCAATGACCGACTTACAGCACTAGATAAAAAGATGCAAAAGCCAAAGGTCCTTTCTTCAAGAAATTCCCAGCAGCTCCAAAGTGACGATGATGATGGTGTTGACGATGATGAGACATGAAGAGGATCCGAGGTTCCTCTCAGCGCAATAAGGATGATTTTTCTCTCTCAACCTGCGACTGATAAAACCAAACAGGCTGAAATTTCTCCTCCTCTTATTTTTCCTTTTGCAGCTGACATGATCGCTCCGATCCAAGCTTCTCTCATTACAAATCACTTCACATTCTTCATATTTTCTTCTTTTTTTTTCTCCTTTACCCATTTTCCTAGAAAAACCCCTCCAAACCATGAACCAAGAAAAGAAAAGAAGAAAAACCCAGAAGGAACTCACACACCTAGTTAGGGTAGTTTATAAGCTGAAAGAAGCCCAAGATCACTAAGAAAGAGAGAGGGAGATGTGTAGCTGAAGAATGAATATGTTTTACTTTCTTTTTTTCTCTGGGCTAGATCAAAGAAGGGACTGATGAAGACCAATAATAGTGGGATCGTGCCAAGAATTGCCCACATTTAATGAGCTCCAACAAATCGATCCTGGATCGGCCGATAGCCCGATTTGATCCACCGGGTTCTGGCACGGAATACTCCCATTCCACCCTATATTTCTGCTTTGGCCTCCTTCAATCCTGACTTCACTGTTGCTACGAAGCCCTTGAAGCTCTTCCAATGGAGACATAGGCTTGAAATTATTATGGACTAGCGCTCTAGATTCTCTCAGGCCTGAGGCATTGATGAATTTCTGCTGCTGATGGTGAATGCTAGATGCAAGCAGAGAAGCGATGGTGGTGGTGGTGGTGGAACAAGAAGAGGAAGATGATGGTGATGAAGAAGTTCCAAACATGGAACTATAGCTTGGAAGAAGAAGTGGGTTCGTGATTTGGGCCAAATCTTGAACATTGAGGCCTGAGGCATTATTAGCATTAAACCCTTCTTGCAAACTGCTGGTGTCTGCACAAGAATTTGCAGGGATGATCGCAGATGACGAAAACCCTAGCCCGAGAGCACTCAACTGAGGATGCAGATCATACAGAGAAGAAGAAGAAGTGAGCCTAGGAAATGCAAGATTATTGCTCATTTGATCAGCTGGGTTACCATAAAACAAAGGGCCCAAATTCATGGGGTTGCTGTTGTGGTTCGAGCCACTTGAGGAGAGATTCTCCATGTGGGTCTTATGAGGAGGGGGATGATGATCTGATGTAGCACTAGCGGAAGAAGAAGGAGCCGTGTCGGTGGCTGAGGCCGAGGCAGGGCGCTTGACGCGCTTGTTCTTGCGGCAGCCACCGCCGACAGGGACATTCCTTAGGGTTCCACCGCGGGTCCAGTATCGCTTGCAGGACTTGCAGAAGTGCCTGGGTTGGGACAAGCTGTAGTTGTTGTAGTAGCAGAACTTGGTGTTGGAGGAATCACATCTAGGACATTTCAGAGGTTGATGTTGCTGCTGCTGTTGTTGGGGTGGTGTGTTTTTGTCCATGAGAGGACTACCTGTTGAAGCCATATTGTTGTTCAAGCACTTCTCATCTATCATCTGATCCTGGTTATGGACACACCAATGAAGGGAATGAGACGCAAAACAAAAAAAGAGGTCAAGAAGTTACAAAGCAAAGGGTGTTTGGGGGTGGGAAAATAACAAGACAGGAAGAGAGATTCGGTGACAAGAGCTAAGGAACAAAAAACTGGAGGGCCATGCTTTGGTTTGTCTAATAATTGAGCGTGAACTTAGCGAGGCGTTGTGTCTTGGCCAAGACCCAAAAAGAAAAGAAAAGAAAGAAGGAATAGGAAGAAAGGAAATTAGATTTGAGAGTGAAATGGGGGTTACCTGTGTCCATTCGTTAGCGGTTGAAGGGATGACAAGCATGGTCTTCTCACAGTTACTCAGCATTTCCCCCCGCTCCTTCTCCCCCTCTCCTTCCCTCTCTCTGAGCTCGAAAAGGAAGGAATCGTTTGAAACAAAGAGGGTGTGGACAAATAGCAGGTGGCGACGTGAGTCTTTTCTTGATGGGGTTGATTTATATTATGCTACAGGAATGAGAGAGAGAAAGAGAGAGAGAGAGAGAGAGAGAGAGAGAGAGAGAGAGAGAGAGAGAGAGATTAATTATTCTAACAATTAACATATGGACTAATGTTTGTCATTTCACGTGATAGATCGAGTCAAGAAATGGAATTTATTAGGCGGGGGAGAATTTTGGGGTTGCTCGAGATTTTTTGTTAGTATTTTTTTAATGAATGTCTTGCACCACTTGTTACGTTGGTAATCTTTTAGTACGTTCAAGATTCCATTTATTTAGCAAAAATTAAATATATAAAAAATATTTTCTTAAACAAATGTTTACTTATATCGCTTAAAAAAATAAACAAATTTTTTCATTGTCCACGAAAATATTTAGACAATTATTATTATCATAGGTGAAACACATCTTTTATTAATTAATTATTCAAGCATTACAAGCGATTATTTTTAGGAAGATATATTCTGAATTATTCATTTTTGTAAAATAAACAGAGCATAAATTCTTTCGAAATTTTCAATATGGGACTGTAGCTTTTTTCTACACGTCTCGTATCTATCACCATTGATATGAGCAATCAGTGGCGAGAGGCGTGGGATGTGTGGGAGAAAAAGGTTACGTAGGCGGTGTATTCATCCGTTCTATAATTGAATATCCTTCAAAAGGAATACTAAAGTGCTCGAAAATTTCATAAAGCATATCGAATAAAGTTAAAAATGAAAGACAATGTACCGAGAAAACATTAATCACATGCATAATAAAAAAGATCGATCTATCACGAAGGACTATGTCAATGATAGTTCTCAAAACATGGATTAGGTAAACTCGAAAACGAATCGATTTAATTTTTAAAATATTGATTGTCCCCCGACACGAGTGAATTAAAAGTTGCGAAATTTACTTAGAATCTTCTAGAGACACTTAGTCAAAATCACGACATGTTCTCGGTTGACGCACTTCTCCACAAGTTCCTTTTCTTATAAAAGAAAAGAAAAGAAAAGGAAAGAAAATTTCTTTCTGGTAAGTACAGATAATATGTTCCTAACATTCTTCATCCGGAAGATGGAAAACAGAGCAGATGGGCTATTATAATCAGGAGGGAATATAAGGAGGGACATTCGAAATCCTAGAAGAGGACAGAGAGGTAAGAGCGGCATTCCAGATGCATCTCGGCAACTTCGAGAGAGAGAGAGAGAGAGTCTTGACAGAACCAGACACGGAGGATCGCTAGCTACGTAACATTCTCCGGAGGTAGATGTGGGGGAATAGAGGGAATCCCTAGAGCAGGAGGCTAGCGAGGGAAGAGAGATAGCGCAGCACTCGATGCAGCTAAGACAGCAAATCCCACTTCCTCCTCCTCCTCCTTTTAGTTCTTTATTATATGCGCCCTTTCGAATACTTTAATGTACACTCATTAAACTACTTATTTGATGGAGACATTAACTAAAAAGACAGAGAGACTTGTCCGAACCGCCGTAGGATTTAAATTCCGTTATGTGTAGTGTTCTTGTCAATCCAAAATCAACTGAGGCTGAAGCCGGTGTGGTCAAGTTTCGTGGAGGAATTCTGTTGGCTCGAACTGTGACTCGATTTATATCGTGTGCGTAAGATCTCGGCCTGTGTTAGTCATAATTTGAAATTGTGTTAAATGTATTCATACATCTCGTCATTTGCGGTATGTGATGCGGAACATAGAACCCTTTGTTTCAACTTGCTTAGGGGATGGGATTTGTTGTTTAATAACTGATAGAATATTTAAATATCAAAACCATGCTTTCATGTAATAACTTAAAATTTTAGAATAGTTGGCATGTATTCCACAAATCTCAAATCTCACATAGTATTAAGATAGGTGGTTTTGAATTCAAATCTTTCCAGGCTTTATTGGCCTTCCCAATTTAATATATTCACACTTAGTAAATGGCCAGACTAAGTGTGAGAGAGAATGATAGAATAATTGGATATTAAACCATGTCTTCATCAATAGCTTAAGTTTTTATAGTAGTGGCAATAATCCCATAAAATCTCACAATAACCAACACATTGACTGATCTCATGTTATGTGTAGTCGATGCCTAGAACAGTGACAATGGTCTCACAAAATCTCACAATAACTAGCACACTGACTAATCTCATGTTATCTGTAGCCGATACTAGCGCATTATCATAAACCAATTAGTTGTTGGGTTTGTGACACTCATAATTGTATTTTTGTTGGAAGACAAATATATTAATATATGTGGTTAACACTTCATGAGCAAATATGAAATGAGAAGAGTAGGAAACTTGCTCGACAGACATGAATCTTCTATTTAGATTTTGTACTTTCATGGATGTCTCAATCAATCTTAACTGTTGATGAACACCTCAGTTATGAAAGAAAATTTGTAGAGATACCAAAGGTACTACCGTGTATGGTAGAGATCTCTATCCCTTGTGAATTAAGTCACATTAATTGAAACACCAAGATCTTGAGATATTTTCTCTTCGTATATACCGAATCATTTAATGGATAGCCTGCCACATCTTTGGTCCTAATTACTCATCCAAATCAATTGAGCAGCATCCTGGGATATTTTCTCTACGTATTTACCAGAAGAAGTATAGTCGATGAAAGATGTGGCTCGTGATCTTTCGTGAGAAACTCACTCCATTTTTGGGAAGGAAAGGTTCTGCTATAGTCAAAGCAGAAGGCAGCATTTAGCGGGACAATGGTACTACTTTCTAAAATACCTAAACCAAGTAGGACGTTTGGCATACGGAGGTCGAAGAGCTTTTTGAAGTCGTTGATGGCGAAACATGCTTGTGGTGCTGCGTCTCTGTATGGTCATCGTCATGTGTTTTTATTTATGGCTAGATGTACGTTTAAAGAAGAGTCCAAAGAGAAGGGACAAGAGAGCATCATGTGGGAAGTTGTACACCCTCATATGAAATATATATATAGTGTGTGTGTATATAGGATATAGTATATTAGGGCACGCCTTGCTCACTAATTTCCCTTATTATATCCTAGCCAGGGAGGTTCTTTACCTTTATTCATGAATTTTGCAAGGAGGGACCCCATGTTAGATCTATGAACGTGGGGACTAGGTAATTTCCCCTCTTCTTTTTGTTTTTCGTTCTTTAATTTTTTGATATAGTGGATCAGGTGTCATAGCAAACCAACTTTCAGTCTTATAACTTCTTAGTTTCATTGAATTAGGGTAGATGTAAGTGTACCTGGCAATATTGCTTTTGCTATGTTTTGTGATATATTAAAAGGTTTCTTAAATATAATTTCCAACTTGCATATAATCAATAGGTCTCTGGGCTTAATATTAGATGAATTCATCCATGAAAGCGAAAAAAGTTGAAAACCACATAGCTTAATGATTGATAAAATCTTGATAGCCCGATAATGACTGAGCCGAGTTCACGAAAAATCCTTCCTCATTTCATGAAGTAAGTGGGACACAAAATAAAAAAATCAAGCTCATGAGATCTAAATTGAGATTGACACTTATCAATGCAGAAAATTATACTGTGTATCTTATGAAACTGTACAAACATGTGAAGAGAAAGTCGAATGTATCATGCACCTAATGAAATTGCACATACATGCGAAGAGAGAGAGAGAGAGAGAGAGAGAGAGAGAGAGAGAGAGAAGGAAAGAGAGCCATGTGCTGGGCAGCTCAGATACGAAGGAAAAAGGGAGGTAAAGGAGGAAGGCATGGTTAGGGGAACAAATGGATTTTGTAGTCCCCCAAGGGATCTCCTCTTCTCTCTTCACGTCTCCCTATGCCCCATCATTATTCTCCTCTCTTTTCATTTGCTGTTATTAAACTTTAACTTTGCTTATAATAACCAACTACTAATTAATCTAGTCTTAGCTGAATCTTTCACCTTAGGCTTGTCAGGTTGTTTTCATTTTTGTTATTATCTTATGTCGGTCGCTTGACGTGTTTGGAAGGTTTTTGCAAATTTGGCTTAAAAAACAGAAGAAAAATGAGACATCAAACAAGGTCGGTTTTAATCATTGACATAATCGAAATTGACAGCGAACTAATTTGAATTTCCTCTTTTCCATTACTTCACGGCAGTGTGTGTTGTCGCCACCCGACATAGGGAAGTACCGCTCAAATTCGGGGAAAATTCTTAGTTTGGATATTTACACGATTGTTAAGAAAATTCTCAGTTCGCCTATCCATGATCTGGGCAGTTACGTATTCATTCACTTGAAATTTCAGCACCAATATCACAGGAAAAATTACAATGTTTTGGATCTTTCCGGTCCTATTTGAGTTTTTTATTTTTGGCCGTGATCCTAGAGTTTAGATTTGGAAGTCAAAATCTGTACTCCAAGTACCATAAGAATTGTGAGAAATGCTAGGTATACGTAATAATCAGTTTATAAATTAGCATTTTTTAAATGCTGTGACAAATCGTGAATGGATATCTAAATATGTGTAATAGTATTTGCTTAACAGGATCTTGTCGTATAACTTATGATCCGTTTATTTTGTAACAAATTTTTATTATTGAGTAACATTTTCCCCATGTTCATTTGGATCAGTAAAGAAAATGAGTACACGGAAAATCTTTTAAAAATTAACATAATACCTACGTTTAGATTTGGAAAAATGACTTTGGTATAAATTTCCCTTCATAGTCCTCTCTTAAAAAGCTTGATTTGCCAAAAGTGTATCTGGACAAAATGTCTTTCACTGATCGTTGTTTCTTCCATTTTTGTTAAGAAGGGACGGGTTTTGTGGCGATTTTTGGACAAGAGTCTCGATGGATCACAAGGAACTAGAATGCTTCTTCAGAATTTGATTGATGATGAAGAACAAAATTTTGTTGAAATTTAATCGACGACAAAGTACAATGATAAAAATACAATGTCGCAATTTAATCGACAATGAAGATATGAAAACTGCAATTAAGATAAATGCTAGAATTTAATTGACGATGAAGTATTTGAAACTACATCTAAAGTACAAAATTTGAAAGATATGAAAAAGATCAATTATGGAAAAGTAAAGATAAAAATAAAGAACATTGAGTTATGTGATTGATTGAAGGGAGTTTATAAAGAGTGCACTTGGGGTATTTATAACCCTTACAAACGATGGTTACATACATATGGTGAATAGCAAATTTTAAAAAAACAAATAAAACCTTTTTGGTGGCTACTGGAAGTTACTTTACAAATGGATATGACATAACCAACCAATAGTTATCTTGGTGTTGATTACTCGCCGTTGAAATTGATGACTTTGTCGAGAAACTTCAAAACTCTTGTTGATAAATTTGCATTGTGTTGTGAACAATTTTGCTGGTAAGTTGTCGATTTCTTTCAAGTTATTGGTAATTCTATTTATAAACGACCAAACTCTGCTCTAATCTACCAAGTCTACCATTGGTCGATAAAAACCAAAAGTTGGTCATTTTTTAGGGTAAACACTTCTCATAGATCTTTGTTCCATATTAATTACTACTTAAAATTAAATTCATTTGAAAATATCTTCATTAGAGTTACTTTTTCGTGAAATAGATGGGCCAATATATCACATTTGCAAATTAATCTCGATATACCTACTATTGTTTTCGGTCGTGAAGTTGTTTTTGCATTGCGATGCCCTTTTCGAATCGTATTTTAATTGGGTTGATTAATGAAGTTGTGAGTGAGCATCATAAAAGGGAGCTGACATACGAAGGCATGATGATATTTTGTAACCACATGTTATTTTTGGAAAGTCCCATGAGTTCAAGATCAAAGAAGATGAGCAAAAGCAATAGAGCTAGCCAAGCCAATGGACAATAATTTGACCAAAGCAAGCCAAAATGCCAACCCTCATAAAAGTCTACATGACGCATACGAATCTTATCATTTCCATGCAATTGCGTGTGGGTCAACCCCACCAATAATTCCTTATCCTAAATAAACGACACTCTTTCTTTTTTCCTAAACTGGATTCCTTTCAATTTGTGTTCTAACTTTGTACGTATCATAAAAAAAAAAAAAAATGATGAAAATGACCTCTTGAGAGCAAAGAGTTGCAAAAGCTTGGAATTACGTAGGAGTTAGTGAGTCTTTTGGCTTGGTCACAGTGTTGAAATATTCAACTATTGAATCCCGTGTTCATCTAGTTAGAAATAAGAAAGATATGCGGAAAAGAGGAATTGTGTATTTCAATATATCATAGTGAATATTACATCCGCTTAATTATAAGACTTATGAAATGACTAAATAAGATAATGTATCAATCAAGATACGCACAATCATATAGGATATTCACAAAATCTTGAGAGGTATGAAAACCATCATAATTTTCCTAAATATCTCTAACACATCTAATAATTTATATTTTCAGAATGATTGATAATAACTCTGTAAAATTTTACATGATATCAAAGCAAGAGTCTTGGAACTCAAATTTTTTCATACACTTTATCTATAGCCTTCATGATGGTCCCACAAATTTTTTTTTGACCAATAATAGCCATGTAGGTGCACAAATTCTACAAGCAATCGCAATTTACTTGCCTTTTTCACTTATTCACATTGATCATGATTGAAGGCATAAGTGAGAATTTTATTCCATGTTTATTGATAAATTATTTGAGAAGGAGCATATTCAAGTTTTTATTATCATTATTATGTATAGAAACTTTGTGTGAACGTAATGTATGAATCTTGATTTTGGAGGGAGACGTGCGGTGGGCACCAAATCTGGGCGATTGAGGATGATAGAGTGCGAGGGAAGGGGGGGTGAATAGCGTGGACGGTTGAGGGCAACTAGCAAAGCAAAAGAAAACAAAGACAGTACTTGACACCAGTACTTGCTCAGTCCCGCGCCCCACCACGCACTAGGCAAGAGAGCAGACAGAGAGATTCCAATTTGGCAAAGCATTGATAGAAACCCATCGCGCACGTTATGTGGGAGTTTTCACAGAGAGAGAGAGAGAGAGAGAGAGAGAGAGAGAGAGAGAGAGAGAGAGAGCATCCAAAACCAAGTCGGCCATTAAGGGTTGACCACATATTCTTCTTCTTCATCCCGAACAATGTGCAGACAAAGATCTTGCACCTCACAGCCCTTCGGATTCGGAATCACTTTTGGTTTTTTGAATGTCCATAATGGTGAATATCTGACAAATTTCGGTGAATTAAGATTGCAGAAAGATGGTTGAATCCATGTATCCAATTCTGTGAGGACAAAGAAATTTGATTCTTTGGGGTAATTTGAACATTGGGTTTGGTTGAGTGGCACGAAAAACCAATCGGGATGCCGGTCGCGCCTTGTCTTGAGCCCCAGGCATCTAGTTACCTTTGTGCAGATCTAGGCCGCATGTTTTTGCGCTTCGTTACTTACCATCTTTCTGTACGATATTTCAATCCCATGGTCTTTTCCTATGGGCCCTTTCAAATGTACAGACGAAGAAGAAAACTCGAGCTTGATAGTTGTCCATGTCGAGTTACCATGGGCCACTGACCATACGTGTCTTTCAGCAAGCAATTTCGAGGGTTTGTAAAGATGCGACTATTGCCTTTCTACTTATCATTCAATTGATCGTCTTACCGTCGAGATGAAATTTTTCGGACACATCCCGGTGCAATTACCCTTATTAATTCCCATTTTGCGCGCACGCGTGACATAGAGGGGTCGTGATGTCTTGCTAGAGCTTCATTTTTTGATATAATCATTTTTTGAGTGCTTTTTTTTTGAAGACTTGGTTGAAGTTTTTAGAATGGTGGGTCAATGACTTCATCTATTTCCAATGGTACATCTATTGATGTGTTGACTTTACTCGGATCAAGATGAGAGCTGCATGATGGGGTTTGCAACACCTCAGCATTATATGGATTATGGAGTAAGAGAAAGGTTGTGAAATGTGATATTTGACTAGAAGCACATACCTTCGAAGATCAATCCCATTGATTCTCAACTTGGATTCTTTAAATTTACAAGGGTAATTGATATATGAAATTTAGCATTAATTTGTCTCTTTATCTGTCTTCCTAATTGTTCGGTATCAAATACTATTGCCCTCTCTATCACTTGCTATCGCCACATCCGATCAAGTTTGCTCTAGAGTGTCCACTCCACCATGCCGCTTATCTTGCTCAGCCCCACCAGATCTCTCTCATAGAGGTAGGCCGGCTCACGCCACCATGGAGCTAGGGTTACGAGAGGGGGACCACCTCTTTGTGAGCAATTTGATAGAAGTTATGACATTCATGGCCAAGAATCGCAACTTGCAAAAATAGCGGGGTCATCGTACAAAGAGAACGACGAGCGAAACTAGCAAGAGAAAAACAAGAAATGAATTTCTATGCTCTTAAAGATTTAACCTATTGATGGTGTCCTGTACCAAAGAAAGGTATATCTAAAATGTAAATCAAATTAACACCCCTAGATTTAATTATTGAAATCAAAATCCTATTCTTTATTTTTGGGAGTTAATGCGCGCAAGTTAAATTGTTACGTGGTACGCATTGTCTTGTATAAATGGCAAGCCCTTCATGCATCTATACCTGGTCAACGGGCGGATGTCTTCCATCTATGCAGCTCAGACATGAAGGGCAAATGGAGAGACTCAGGCAACGACCGTAAATTAGCGGGTTAGGCCCAAATATAAGTTCAATGGAAGTCGATGTACGTTTTCCAAAAAATGAAAACACTTTCCACTGAAAATGATTAAACATGAAAAACCTATTCCGACAACATCAATTCGAGATGAAATTATTTCCACTTTGTGCTAAATGCATCCGTTAGCTTCGTGCAAAATCATCGTGGAAGTAAATAAATACTTTAAAAAAATCTGAGAAAAAATGATGGGGACCATAGTGTTCAATATATAGCATTTATAAAAGCTATAAACCTATAAAAACATGGTCTCGTGGATGAGACGGTGCGGCTTGATTAGTGGCTTTCTAGAAATATAATGCACTATATTATAAGATGTTGACTATAAACCATTCCCACCATAGTTTATTAATAAATGGTTGTTGAGGTACACCTCTCTAGTGGAGAATCCGTTTAATGGGATTGCCCCGGGGATTGGATTTTCTGGAAATTTACTGTGAACAAAATAATTTAATCAAGCCATCATGCCATGGTGTAAGCAATATACTTAAACTTTAAATTTTGATATATGAGCCAATTAACTTTAGGATAATGTTTTATTTATGGATAAGGTAACAAAATTTGTATTCCACGTTTTCTTTATATCTTCATTGAGAATTTCACTGACAACCTCTACGAAAAAACTCGGAATTTTATTGCCAAATTCAATTTTAATCCACGTGAGGTTTATTGTAGATTTGTGAATCGTTTCATGACTCATGAATTTATCCATGTCATAAAAAGAAATTAATCCTACTTTTAGCGTGGATCCGTAATTTTATGGATGCCCTTTTATTATTTCTGGGTTGTGCAAGAATTACCACGCTACACGTTCATTATTGGATTAGCGACATCTACTTTCAACGCTAGTTTTGCAACTGGATTCTTTCACATGCTAATCATCCACTAATGAATATCGTGTTCATAGTGACTAAGGGAAATGATGATCAAAAAGTGAGTTATTCATCAACCAACCATTCTTCTCGTGACAAGATCCAATCTCCGGATCCTTATGAAAAAGAAAAATAGTTCTAAAAAAAGAAAGAAAGAATAAATGAAATAGAAGTTGCGGTTTGACTCAATCTTCTCAGGAGCTTGCTTAAGAATAAAAAAGAGGAATTTCACGTAATTTCCATGGAGTTCTTATGGAATATATTTGTAGGCGCTCGTGAACCTTCAAGTCCTCTCTTATTCGATGGTTGTTCAATTACAATTTTTTTAACGTGAGAATGCATATAGGCATTAGGTTCGGCTCACATGCTTTTTATCACGAGGACCCAATTAAATTCCTTAATTAGTTGAGTATAGAATCAAGGCCCACGCACAAGTTTGGAGCGAAGCCAACCACGAATTTATGTCCCTTCTCTCTGCCCCAAAAATATTAGATTTGCACATGTTCTTTTTTTTTTTTTTTTTCTGGCGCATGGCCTATCGAAAGATCCTTGAAATTATTTAATTTCTTGGTGCACAACATTCTGATGGTCCCACAGTGTATGAACGGCACTTTCGAGTTTTCCAAGATGCAACGAGTAAATAATGGTTTCAGTTCACATGGGAGAGGACACAGGGAGAAGATTCTCTTAGGACTTTTAGATTTCTAATTCGTTCTTCGATATTCGCGTTTGCGATTCGTACTTATTCGTGTCGGTCTCAAATATCTTGATTTGCTGGATAATCTAATTACGCGGAAACGCGTCATTTCATCTTTGTTCGTTTCAATATAAAAAGTTATGCATATCATATCATGTCGCATTTAAATTCTCTCTTTGTAATTTGTGTTTTATCTCGTCATGTCTATGTTGTGTTCAGCATTACCGATACTTTGAAGCTAGCTTCCATCGATCTTCAAAGCTATATATGCGGATATGTGATTGCTGATGTCAATATGAAGGATGAGATGACTTTATTTAGTTAATTGAAATGATGGGTTTTTGAAATGAAGTAAAAAGATTTGGAACAGATTATAAATAATCGAAATGGTAAATTATGTACAAATTACTGCATATTGTGACCAATTGAAATCAAAACAGGTTTTCTTTTTGCAATTAAATGTGATAGATTTTTACCATGACAGCAAAAACTGAAAGAACGCAAACGCAAGTGGGAAAACAAAAAAGAAAGAGAATTAACTCTACCTACTTGTTCCCTAGCCAAAAGAATAATAAAAAAAATAAAATTCGAGCTGCTTGTTGTCATGCCATAAATATCCATGCATTAACAAAAGGACCATTTTTTTTTTCCAAAAATAATCATTTTGTTGAGTCATACCAATTCCTTATCATTTATTTTCACCGGAATTGATGAAAACATGGTACTTAATAGGGCTGTTATTTGCCTACTCATACCTACGATGGGGTTTCAACCTCAAGCTTCGGGTAATCGACAGGGCTCGTACTCATTTTCATCATTCTGATTAAATCATACCTATATAAATAATTTGATCTGATTGAAGCTTTTTCAGAACAATCAGTACTTAATTGACCAGAATAATACGTTGATGACTCAATTAGTCACTACCTAAAATGATTAATATCATGAATAAATCAATATTAATACATTTATGATAAATTTATCAAAAGTTAATTTTTTTACCACAAAAATCATAAATTGATAAATTTGTGATAAATTTATCATCCATTAATTTCTGTTGAATTTTTAACGTTAAATTGCTAAATTGGATTGAACGTGGCAGTTGATGGGTATAACGGTTTAGGGTTTTACTTTTCGTTTATCACACGCGTATTAATTTGTGATCTTTCATGGTATTAATTTAATTTAACAAAAATTAATGAATGGTAAATTTATCATAAATATCATAATTTGGTAAAATTGTTACGGGTATATTAGTTTGGGTTTTTTTTTTTCGTGATATTAACTCTATCCAAAACTTTATGACTTGATTTGCAATCACCCCACTCTGACAATTTACGTGGTGTGTATATATATATATATAGGCACGAAAATGAAAAATTACCTAAAGACTAAAGTTGAAGATTATTATTTTTCCCAGATTCATTGAATTATTGATGTGTGTGGTTTGAGGACATACCCGAAGACGATGGCAGAAAAATATGTTGGAGATGAGGACCGAGGAGTTCTGGCCCATGTGAATATCCTGTTGATTTTTTGGTGCAAAAGGTCTCTTGCTTCAGAGCTCCAATCCAAGGTTTAAGCCTATGAGGGTTGAGCCCGTCTCCCTATTTGACAGAAATCTAACTTGATTCGAAGAAAACTGAAATCAAGCCGAATGAATTGCAAAAAACAAATTCGATTAGGTTTTCAATCGAACCAAACCAATTTCTTCTTCTATTACTTACTAATTTTATTAACTCACAACTTCATACAAGCTGGGTAAGAGTCGGAATTTCATAGGAACAAAGAGAAGCTGCATAGCAAATCACCTATTCATAACATATGAAAATTTAAGCTACTTCGAGTAATAAAAAATAAGTTATGTCAAATTCAGATGAAAAAACAACAAAAAATTTATGATTTAGAGGTAAGCAATCAGATTGGTTCAACTGGGAACCAAACTAAACCAGTCTTATCCGATTGGTTCAGGCCGGTTCACAAGGGTCCAAGTAGGTTCCCATGTAATAAATTGGAGAATTGGCCTTGAATGATTTGGTGTTCGCTTTTATACCATGAATTGTAGGTTCTATCCGCGAACTAATTTTGAACTTGTTTTTAGCTCTTTTTTTGTTTGAAAAAAAGATAGATATATTGGATATGGGTTTCAAATCAGGAAGCCTAGGAAATCCACCGATGCCTTAATCAAGATAGGTCCAATCACCATGTCGATCTCGGAACTGGTTGATTTGGTTCCAAGCTGATTTTAGGTTTCATAAATCAGGGTGGTTCCTTTTGGTCTGAAACCTACCCTTTTTGGTACATTTAATTGAGAGAGAGAGAGAGAGAGAGAGAGATTGGTGAAGAGTGTGGAGGAATATTTGATTAGGTTATCCATTTTGGGAATGTGATGTGAATGCAAATGGTAAAAACTTTTGGGAACATTAGGATAAGTAAAAGTCCAATACATAGGCCCAAAACAAGAGGTGGTAAATGTGCAGTAAACAAGCTAAAAATCCTGTCCAAGAAGAATAACAAGGCTTATAGTGCGGATTCGAAAAGCTCATTGTAATGCTATACCATAATTAGATAGGGACATTTTTTTTTTTTTTTGGTTGTAATAGAAAATATGCATTCAAGGAATAGGAAAAGAGAATCCCTAAGCAAGTGCTTCAGCATATACAAGATCCAACAAATGCAGGGGAGGGGAAACAACCCAGTTGGGGGTTAAGGCGCCACTACCGTGGGCCTTTGCGGCCCAATCAGCTACAAAATTTGCCTCTCTCCTGTAGTCTTGAATGCAAAGATTAGGGAAACAGGGTAGCAAAGTGGCGGCTTCAGCGAACAGTGCACAAGCCTCCCATGGCGTTGATTTGCGATCGTGCAGGGCTTCAACCAGAGTGAGGCAATCAAATTCAATCAAAAGTGGGGCGTGATCTTTTCCAAGTTGCAATAGATGGTGGAGTGTGAGGTTAAGCGCTTGGATCTCCGCTTGCAAGGTCGAAAAGGCTAGGAAATTTCTGGTAAAACCATCAGTGAGTTTTCCATTATGATCACGGTAGATACATGCCATAGTTCCTTCTATGCTTGTTGGGTGATAAGCGCCATCTATATTGATCTTCAGAACTCCAGGGTTTGGTGGCCGCCATAGATGTATAGGATTAGGAGCAGGGCGCCCTATTTGTGTCGGGGGTCGAGTGGTTTGCTGGGTGATGTGGACTTGGGCTAAAGCTACCTCCACCACATTTGTTGGATTAGGATGCTAACGTCGGAAGATAAAATTGTTACACGCCCTCCAAATCTGCCATAAAATTGAGGCAATGGTTTCCAGACCAAGTGAGAGTTGTTGTTGTGCAACCTTATTTGCGAGCCATGCATCCATTCTTTGTATTGCTTGTGGCGAGAGTCGAATGTTGATTCGAGGGTGAGACCAAATGCCCTGTGTCCATGGATAGAATAGAAATAGATGTTCCAATGTTTCGGGTGTTTGATGAGAACAAAGATTACATACTGGATCGGTGGTAATGCGTTTGTGAAATAGGTTATCTTTTGTTGATATTGCATTGTGGCATAAAGACCATAGGAAAGTACGAATTTTTGGGGCAATTTTCATAGTCCAAATTCTTTGCCATAGTAGCCCTAGGATCTGATATGATGTGGAGGCACAGTTGTGGCCATGGCTAGAAGCTGTGTTTTGAAGAGAATGGTAACCACTTTTCACAGTGTTGGCCATGTTTTGTTGCAGTCCAAATAAGTTGAGTAGTAACGTAGTGAGATCTTACTTGAATGGTAAGGATTTCTACCATTACCTGATCATCAAAATGCCGGTTAAGTAGGGGAACATTCCAATTGTTGTGGACTGAATCAATGAGATCAGCCACCATCTCGGGTGCTCCTTTAACAGTAGGTCTGCCTAGTATCCCTGTAGGTAACCATCTATCTTCATGGATTCTAACCGTTTGCCCATTGCCAATTGACCACTGGAGTTGAGGTAAGATTGTATCCCTCCCTAGCAGTAAGCTCTGCCAACCCCAGGGTGGTCTGCATACCTAAAGTCTTTTGAATGAAAATAAAGGCCTTTGAAAAGGGCACTCCACAGGGATAAGGGTTGTTGGAATAAACGTCAAGCCTGTTTCCCAAGCATGGCTTTGTTGAAATCAATGAGGTCGCGAAAGCCTAGGCCTCCATTGTTCTTTCTTATTTTAAGTACTTCCCATTGCTTCCAATGAATTCCTGTTTTGCGACTATCATTCTGCCATTGGAATCTAGCAATTCTCCATTCAATGGATTTGCAAAGAGACACTAGAAGTTTAAAGATAGACATGGCGTACTATGGGATCACTTGTACAACAGTCTTAAGCAAAATCTCCTTACCATCCTTAGAGATTAAATTTGCTTTCCATCCTTTCAATTTAGCATTCACTCTCCCCAGTATCTAGCAAACATCTCTCGCTTTGATCGCCCCCAATCTAATGGTATACCCAAATACTTACCAGTCCGTTGAAGCACTGGTATTCTAAATTCCTTTGCTAGATTTTCTTGTAGCTTAAAAGGGCAAGCTTTACTGAAGAATATTCCAGATTTGTTTCGATTAACAGCCTGTCCAGTAGCTAGACAATATTGATTCAATATGTTGGCGAGATTTTGACATTCCTGGATTTTACCATCTAAGAAAAAGATTGCATCATCTGCGGAAAATAGGTGAGAAAGGGTAGGACACCACTTATTCAGCTTGATACCTTTGATGTGTCCCATGTGAACAGCTTGGTTAATAAGATTGGATAAGATGTTCGCCAACAAAATGAATAAGTAAGGAGAGAGAGGATCGCCTGTCGAAGGCCCCTTGTTGGATGTAAATAATTTAATTGTTCTTCATTGAATTTAACACTCGTACCCATGTTGGATGAAAGCCTAACTTGAGGAGATGTTGTCGTTATACATTGCAACACCGAGATCGGTAGTTAGGGTTTCAGGCGAATTGGCAATCACCTTGGAAATAATTTTATATGCATAATTGCAGAGACTGATTAGGCGGTACTGATCTAGTTGTTCTGGTTGAGGTACTTTGGGGATACGGTGGACCATGTTGGATGAAAGCCTAACTTGAGTTTGAGATAATCTTTGAGGGTGACAACACGTGAGCATTGAGCTAGGATACGCCCGTAATCTTTTGCCAACTTTTTCCCAATGATAGATAATTTCATTGAAGTCACTAGCACAAACTCACGGTAAAGTATTGTAATAGCTGATGTGTCCAAGTTCTTTAAGATGGCCCATCAAACAACTCCAAAGCTAGAGCTAGAGAAACAGGCTTGTTTTGAGGTCCAGGACTCGGCAATGACCTCACGGCACTCCTGGTCTTGTATCTAGAAAGCTTCAAAAATAAAAACTGCGGTGGTTAATAATAATGGGTGCATGAATGCTAATCCAAAGTACACATCACCCGAGGCTTCTCTTTCACAAAATCATCCCCATCACGATTATTAAGATGCATAGGTATACCACATGTTACATCCGTGCATATTATGTCAAAAAAAATCCGAGGTAGACCGAGCCACGCTTAGAGAGATCTTATCAGTCCAAAATACTGCCATACCTCCAGCCAAGCCAACAGGGTTACTTAGATGAGAATTGGGAAAGTGTAAACGTCGTTGTAGTCGTCGAAGTACTACCTTTTGGTTCTTGGTTTCCATCAAAAAGACAATGTTGGGTTTTTTCTTGGCCACTAGGGCCTTAAGAGCTTGAACTGTCAGGGGATTGCCCAAACCCTGACAGTTCTAGCTCAGTAACTTCATTTGTCAATTGGTGGCTTTTTAGGGCCAGCCACCAGAGCCCATTTTGTTGCCTCTTCCGCTGCAAAGATAGGTGTGTCTATGAGTTGTGTTTCATCTAGGTCCTCTTGTATTGGATTCCTCAACTCATATGGGTTATACCGTTTAATTTTTTTGGCAGCACCTACTTTGCTAGTGAGTCTTGTAGTCTTCATCTTCTTGGGGTTCGATGAGTCCGGTGTTTGGTCCTGAATCCCCTTCATTTTTGCTGTTGCAGGGATCATCGCGCTAGTGGAGGAGGACCTTGGATGCGTGCCCTCATGATGGTGTTGCAAAATTGGTACAGCAGGGGTAGGGATGATTGGAAGAGCTGGTTGGTTCAGGGGTCCCGCATCCATATTAACACTAGGAGGTAGCAGAGGGATAAGATGGGTCGAGGAGGGAGGAGTTTCAAGTATAATCTCATTTGTCTCCTCTAGTTTGTCTTGTGGTTCATAAAAAATCCGCCAACACGGGCTATATTCCTTGACCTCTTCACATAACCATTGGCCATAAGACATCTATCTTTGTCTTCCAATTTTGCCTCGTCAAAAGGAAAATCCTTGCAATACATAGCATAATGACCTAGTTTGCTGCAAGAATAACAATAGTGGGATAGCCATTCATAGCGAAAGTCTAGCCAAAGGGTTTTTCTATCAATACGGATTAGTTGGCCTGTTTTTAGAGGCTCCTGTAAATTAATTTCTACCCTCGCTCTCCTAGCTCTAAGTGTGGTGCCCTCTTTTGTATCTATTTTGACCTCCAGTACTCTGCCCACATGTCTAACAGCTTTGTATATCATGTTCTCAGTACAACATTCTAATGGAAGACCAAAGACTTGCACCCAGAAAGCACAACTGGAGAAGTCATAACAATGTAGTGGTGTATTGGGTATCCAAGGCTTGAAGATTACCAAATGACTAGAAAAAAGCCAAGGGCCACCATCCAAGATCCGCTATTTCTCTCCATCGGACTGGAATTTCGCAACATACAGACTAGCTTCTCTTGGGGATATCTCAACTTGATAAGTGCGCCATGCTCGCTTCAAGGTATTTTGAAAAACTTGGAAGTTAATGGAGGGATTGGAGAGTATTTTACCTACTAACATTAATTGACATTCCTTGAGTTTCTCTGGTGGTAGTTCTTCATCCCAAACCTCAATTGCTTGTTCGAAGCAGAGACAACCCAATTTGTTGTATAGGGCAGCAAGGCGTGAAGTTTCCTCCTGGTCGGTAGTGTCCATGAGGTCAGGCCCTAGAGCAAAATAGGGGAAGGGTAATACATGCGGAAAATTCTCCAAGCAGATTATCAATGAGCACCTAGAGTAGAGGTGTGATAAGCGAGTTGAGTCTCCAAGTAGGTCAATTGAAGCCATGCAGAAGTCGAAATTGGAAAATAACAAAGATGGAAGAGCAGATTCACTCGGAAAGAAGAATAAAGATGGAGGAAAGATGGCTAGGACAAGCATAGTGAGGGAAGGAAGGATAGGAATGGGAATTGATAAGCGACAAAACCCCATACCAGTTCATGGAAAAACCTGAGAATTAAACCCTAGGAGAAAACAAATTGAGGGTGGGATGGTATTGGAAAACAAAGTAGGCGAAGATATGGTGAAGTAGACGAAGGTGGGATGCATCGGTGATTTTAGGGTTTGGAGGGCAAAACTACCATTAAGGTAGAAGAAACTCTGCATTTTGAGAGAAAAAAAGTTGCTCCCTTTAGATGTAAATAGGGACATTTCATTTAAGCGTGTTTTGGAATTTTTTTCTATTTTTAGGCATCCTTGAGCGTTATTTTAGGCCTTTTTGATAATTCGTCCTTATTTTCTTTTTGTTATTTAATTTATGTTTGATTTCAAAACTATTTAAGATTTTATAGAGTTTTTTTTTTTTTTTTTTTGGTCGGTAGGATTTTATAGAGTTAGGGTTGTAATAAAGCTAGCCATGGTATTTATTTATTATGTTAATACCACCAAAAACTTCAAATTGGCACACTTGTCCCATAATTATCGCAAACTAATTTTTATATGACAAAATCTCCTAACCTAATATACCAATACCACATTTATCTCAACTTAATTTTTCTATTACAAAATATCCCAAACTGATATATTCATATCACAGTTACCTTAAACTGATATATCCGTGCCACATTTATCCTAAATTGTGGTCAACCACGGAATTTTTTGGGCACGAGTATATCAATTTTAGATTTTTTTAATGATATAAAAATAGTTTGAGATAAATGTAGTACAACTGTATCATTTTTAGGTAAATATGACACGGATATATCAAATCAGGAGTTTTTGAAATATAAAAATTAGTTTTAGGATAAATGTGACATGGGTGTACCAATTTGAGATTTTTAATGGTATTAACCCTAATTTATTTTGTTCAAAAAAAAATATCAAGCTCTCTTTTTATAAGGGGATGAATGCACTAGAAATCTAGATGAAAGCTTGCAGGCCTTGCTTGGTTCATGTCTTTTTAAAATTACTTTACTTTTTAATATACTTTAATAAAATTTGTATTAAAAAATCATATTTAGACCAAAACAATGTCGTTTAGCTACATCAGAGTGCCCTGTAGGATTGAGAAAATAATGAAAAAGCCACATTATCATTTTTCATTAGCCAAGTTGGACAAAATTGATGGAATGACTTAATTACACCATTTGGATAAGTTTTGATTTAATTGTATTTTCATGATAAGTTTTAATACTTCAAATACACTTATCCCTTTCATGAATGCATAATATTAAAATATTGTCTTTGTGCATGTTGGCAAGATTTGCTCAAATTCATAATCTTTAAAGTGCATCTGAAATTGTTGTTATTGTTTTAGATTCTTATCAAGAAGTAAGTTCTCAGGGGCTAACGTGAAAAAGTTATTAGTTTATTGATCAATGTGGTTTATAAGGGGACCATGTTTTCCTCCATTAATGTTCCTTTAACTCTGGTTATTGGTGAATGGACATAATTTATATTTAGTTAATTTTGCTTGTGTAGAAGGCTCAAAACAACTAGATTGTCAGAGGAAATAAGCCGAATGCAAAACTAGTGGAATCGGCTTGGGTAATGCAACACAATGTTAATAAATGGGGCTTTCGAGCTAAAAATGAAAAAAGATAGGAGATCTTACCTTAGCGCAAGCATGGACACTCCCGCAGAGGGTATCCTGAAAACCGTAGTTAATGGATCTTTAGGTGAAGAATTGACAGACGGTGCGATAGCTTTAATCTGTCAGGACTACTCCAGCTGCCTCGTCGATCACTTTGTCCAGTTCGTCCGAGAGTCCTCTCCTGCACAAATCGAAACCCTAGCTCTTCTCGCCGCCTCCCATGTACGTTGAACAGGACAAAGTTGAAGGAGTTCAGGTGGAGTCGGACCGTATAGAATTGATAACTCCACTAGAGCAAGGACAACAGATTAGCTGGGAAGTAAGCGCCCTTATCGCGGAATGCTCCTTGATGCTTTCAAGGGTATAGAGCGTGGGCCTGAAATTTTGTCCAAGAATCGCAAACTCTGTGACTGATTGGGTCGCTCGGGCCCATAAAAAGAAATGTCTTTCATCTGATCGGCCCTCTTCCCCTCTCAGGCCCTTTGGGCTCTACTGTGTAATGACAACCCTTGTTTGGACCCCATTGGCTATGTCTACTTTATGATATATACACACACACACACATAAATACATATATATATACACACACACAATAAATCGTATTATGACAAAAAAAAAATCATAAGGGTGATCAGTTCCAGACTTCTAGTATGGACCAGTTCAACACCCTGATCATGGCACCTACTCACACACTACTTGTTCTTCATTTTTGGGATTGGTGACCAATCCTATTGGTCTGGTTCCAACTCGGAAATCGGCTGATTATTTTGCTCCCGTAATGCATCACTCACCATGATTTATGAAGCCAATCAATACGTATTTATCAAATAACAAATTGAAAATCGAAATGAGACCTTGCTTTTGACCTGGGTCTTCAAAACCTTGGTCAAGCACTAATATGCATAGTTATGAGCTCAACATAAGCAAACAACTACAAGAAAAGAACGAAAAATGAAGATAGAATCTTGATCCAAATGTTATCGAGATGGACAAAAACTTGAATGGCAAGCTCAAAGATAAGAACGCTGTTCGAGAACATCTCATTCAAGGTCTCCGTCAGGCACATCCTGATCATCGACTTTTGGTGCAGCCCAAACGTTGCCATTTTCTACTATCCAATTCATCTATAAAAAAAGAGAGAGTGAGAAGAAAATCCAAACCAATCGATTCGATTCAAGTCAATCTCATGGATAAATGCCCCTAAAACTTCCACACAATAGAAGAAAATGACTCATTCGATACGAAAGCAAGTAAGAATCGTACAAAAAGAAGATAATGAGCAACACTTCATTTGGAAAGCTCTTTGCTTGTCAATGCAAGTCAAGATACCGAACACCGCCGCCCCCGCCCCCGCCCCCCACACAAAAAAAAAAAAAAAAAATGTAAGTCTCTAGAGAGATAGAATGGATCCCTAGAAAGAAGATTTTTTCTAATCTAAGACTGTTGGCTTATTATAAATGGAGAGAAGCTACATCGACTAGAAGATTGTTTACTATTAGATCCCACATCAACCAGTGGGAGAATTTTTTAGTTTGTTGATTTATATAAATAAAACCCTACATATGATATAGAATTATATAATAAAAAAAAGTTAGGTTGTGAACAATAATGGTTTCAGGCTGGGTGGATGGGTTTAGCTCCCAAATTTGGGAATCTACCCGCTTCTCACAAGGAATCACCTAGAACACAGGCTGGATCGGTCCGCTTTCCGAGTTGATTGGGGATTGATGCTTACCTTTAGATAGATGAAGGGATTGATGTTTACCTTTAGATAGATAAAGTTTATTTGAAAAAATATAGTGTTTTTCAAAAATGCTCGATAAAGATTATCCAAATTTATTTAGTTCATTCCATAAACCAAAAGAGTACATACATAATTGGTAAACCAATAAATTTAAAATATTCGTTTATCAATCTTTTGGTATGATTTAATACATTTATAATTGAAAGTATGAATTTCTCCAATTGCTTGATTAAGTTTGATAAAACCACGACATGATGAATCTAGCCATTTTTTTTTTTTTAAATTAGTGAAAGGAAAATTTATTCTATTACCAGACTACAAAAATAATGACATTGCTCGGACAAGTCACGCATGGCGATACTTGCCTTAGAGTCGACCAAACACAACAAATTTTTAAGTTTGTTGCTTTAGGTATTATCCTCAAAAGTATTTTGTTGTTTTTAAGTAAAATTAAGCAACAAAATTTGTACGTTATCACTATTGATTCAATCAAATTTGGGATGATTCTGAACTTATGACAACAAACATGAAATTTTGTCACTTAGATTAGACATAAAATGACAAACTTATGGTTTTGTTGCCTTCAATTTCGGCATAAGCAATAGAATTCAAATTTTAAGAAATGGAGATTTTATATCTATAATAATGGAAATAATTATTAGTCATCTTAAGATAAACGTAAAGTGATAATAAAAAAATGTTTTTTTGTCGCCTTTGGGAATATCCTAATGGAAAAATTTAGGACTTGCTCGTCTTTAGTCAATCCTCAAGCGACAAAATCATTTTTCATCACATTGGGTATGCCTAATGTGACATAAGAAAGTTTGATCACCATTGATCGTAATTTAAGGCAACAAACTATTCAGTTTGTCTCCTTAGATGTGCCTTTCGATGACTAATTGAATTTTCTATAGCCTTTATATAGACTAATAATGAAAACTTTCTTTGAAACATGATAGAAAATAGTATCAAAATTTTAATATGTACGCAACTAAAGTACTATCTAATCATTGTAGACAAACATTTAATACTTATAAGTAGATGGCAAATGGACATCGAATATTTATTTTAGTTTGCCAACTAATACAAACATGTGACATCATTAATGAAATATAAATATTATGCTGTAAGATTGGGTAAATTACAAGTCAGATTAGTAGATATGGCTATTTTCATTATATAGAAATATAAATAAACCTGCAACGGCAACGGCCACGATGGCCACCACATCTAGGGCCGTGACTAACAAATCTAGGGCTATGCCAATCCTCCAAGCGTCGTAATTCTTTCTTCACCATATTACCCTTCACGATCCCACTTTTTCATCATCATTTGTTAATATTTTACCATAAGACTACGTTTGGTAGTCAGAATATAATTCAGAATATGATAAAATTTATCCCATATTATGTTTAGTGCCTATTCAAGAAAAGATAAAGTCAAATATAAAGAGGATATAGATAGGATAAAATTATCTCATGAGAGAGATGCGATAAAGATGGATAGGATTTCTAACATCCATAAGAGAAAAATTATTTTTCTCGAATAACAAACTTCTTAAATTAACAAAATTAAAATTATATTTCAATATAAATAATATTTGAATTCTAATATAAAAATTCAAAATAACAAAAAAGAACAATTTAGTTATTTTATTTTAATCTTATTTTTATTTCTATTCGAATTTAATTCTACTTTATAATATAATTTCAATGTATAAAAAATTTATATTTATATTTATATTTATTACATATTTTAGATATTTTAGTATTTTAGGTATATTAGTACTATTTGTTATTTAATAAAATTTTAGTAGAGAATAATTGAAGGGAAAGAAAGAAAGAAAAAAAGAAATTAATTAAAAAAGAGAGGAAAATGAAATAAAAAGTAAATAAAAATAAAGTAGATAAGAGCGTCACGAAAGATTTTTACAATCTCTATTTGTAAAATTTTTTGTTCATTTATATTAACAAGCCATTTATATTACGAAGGTTTATATGATATGATGTGAATATATTTGACTTTATTATTGCAACTATCAAATAGTTAATAGGATATAGTAAAATTCCTGAATTTTATATATTAGAAATCCGGACCACCAACCTTTTTTTTTTTTTTTTGAACAAACAAATGTAATTACCTTACTAGGAAACGTTTATAGCAAATACAACACTAGCATCAACACACAATAGATCCAAAAGAGCCGACGGGAGGTTATTAACCCAATTCCTAGTAAGATAGCCCATTCGATGGGCTTTAGCTAACCAGTCAGCCACCTTGTTCGTGGTTTGACTACAATGGGCTAATGTAATACCCGACACCTGTTCCAGTTTACGCTTTACCCGGTCCACTAGTGGTTGAATCTCCCAACTAAAGGTCTCTGAAGAGAGGACCCCATTCACCATCGTACTATAGTCAGAGTGGATGAGTATCTCTTTTTTAGTTCTATTTGGGGCTAGCTTCGAGGAAATAAAATCTAGGGTTTCAATTAAAGCCATTACCTCCACTTGCTCAGCCGATCTCACCTCCACAGATTTAGTAAAGCCATCAATAATTCTTCCCAGATTGTCCCTGCATATGCAAGCTACAACTCCTTTGAAGGGTGGGGGGTCATTGCTGAGATCAGGTGAAGTAGTTGTGCTCCTCTCTGGACTGCTATGAGCTTGAGCATTGTTCCTAGCTACCTGCAAATTTTCCTCTTAGCTGATCTATTTTCCCCTTGTTACCATCGTTAGGCGTGCAAAACTGATGAAGATGTTGTGCAGACTCATAGGCGATTTCGGTTTGTTCACAATCAACGGCATCCACTCATTTTTCAAGAATGCTAAACAAATCCAGCAGATGTGTCTTTTCCTTTGTATTTGGAGCAAGCATTTGTCCTGGCATCCTTGTTGAGTGTGGCGTAGCTTCGGTTGGAAGGGGGTGTCGCTGTAAGGTGCCTGAGGTCCCACCTGCCTCTTCTCTGTTCAGATTTGGGCTGATTTGTTGTTTGCTCGCACCTTCACCTTCTTTAAAATGCAAATCTAGCCTCCCCTTTTGCTTTGCGTTGCACCTGCTGTGTGGACTTTAGTCTATGTCAAAGGGGACATTGTATGGGTCTTGTTTGCTATGTCTTGTATGATCAGCTCATCTGGGCAACCTTTGGAGCAGAGTTGAGGCATATTTGTTGCTGTCTTCGCCTTTCTTCTTCTTTGTGAGAGTTAGGCTCGCGAATATTTGGGATACTTCAAAATGCCACTTCATGTGCCAGTTCTGTAATCACCCTGTTACTAACATCCAAGCTGGTCATTGTTGGCGATAGGGTTGAACCCTTTGGGTTGTGGGTGGAACTAGCTAATTGTTTGATTTCGTGTAGGTGAAGCTGGTCCCAACTTCCTTCATTCGCTTCAGGTGGCGTCATTGCCCTGCTACTCCTCAAAAAATGGGGATTACTCTTCACACTTAATTCATGGTCTTCTACAACTACCCTTCATGTTACATCAAGTCTTGGGGAGGTGGAGGTATAGGAATTGGTACTCAAGTGTTGAAGCTCTTCACTTGTTGATTGTGGCTCCGGGGGTGATGCTGAAAGTCCTTCAATTCTGTGTAATGAGACCTTTTGATTTAAGTTTAATTATGATCTGTCTGTGTAGGCAAGCCTGAAAGATGCATCAGTGTTGATTTTGAGAACACCGGGCTTCGAGGGTTGCCATTTCTTGTGTAAGTCATCTTCTTTCTTCTGATTCTTAGATTTGGGATTCCATGTGGCAAAGCTGTCTTGTGAGCTAATGGCTCTAAAGAGGGTGTGATGGAAATTGAGGGGACTCTTTCTAAATATATGATGATTTAGATCCTTCCATATGCACCATAATACATTCGCAAACAGTTCAAATTTATGTGTGATTCTTGAGCTTATGTGCATTTTACATAACCATTCATCGAAGTGGGTTAAGCCTACTCGATTCACTTCAACTTGCAAGGATGGCTCAGTCCATATCTGCGTTATCCATGGGCAGAGAAGGAATGTATGTTCTATCGTCTTCGGTTCCAAGCCACATAAGGGACATATAGGTGCGGGTACTATTTTTCTTCTATACAGGTTCCCCATCGTAGGCAAGGCATTCTGACAGGCACTCCGTAGGAAAAACTTTATCTTTGGTTGTATAGTTGCGTTCCATATTTGTTTCCATAAGTCAGGGTTAACCTGGTAGGATGTTGTTGGCTATTGATCTCGAGGAGTCATTGTGTTCTTTCTTTGCACCAAATATCCACTATTCACCATAAAACTTCATGATTGATTACTTATCCAAACCAGTTTTTCTCCAATGAAAACCCTTCGCTTTGTTGTTGTTTCTCTACCAGAAGTTAGCGATCTTCTTTTCTATAGCTCTGATAATAGATACTGTGATTTTAAAAATGGACATAGCATACTGGGGTATAGTTTGCACAACTGATTTGAGAATGTCTCTTTACCCACTCTTGATAGTAAGTTTTCTTTCCAACTTTCCAACTTTATATTTATTCTAGTGAGAATCCATGTGAACACTTCTTTTTTGGAGGCACCCTAGTCCGAAGGGATTCCTAGGTATTTTCCTGTTTTCTAATAACCAGAACTCTAAACTTAGACGCCATCTTTCTCCGTAGTTGTTTTCGACAACCTTCACTGAAGAATATCCCTGATTTATTAAGGTTGATAGCTTGACCTAATGCATAACAATACTAATGAAGGATAAATGCCAAGTTGACATTCCAAGATTGTACCATCTAGGAAAAAGATAGAGTCATCTGCAAATAATAGGTGTGATAGAGTGAGACATTTTTTGTTCAACCTAATACCACGAATTGTACCTGCTTGTATGGCTTGCTTTAACATGTGAGATATGACATTAGCCACAATGATGAATAAATAAAGGGATAATGGATCACCCTGGTGAATACCCCGAGTTGGTTGGAAATAAGGCAAGGACACACCATTAAGCTTGATGTTGTAGGAAACTATTGTAACACATTGCATGACCCTCTTAACCCATTCTTCACAAAACCCCATCTTTCTCAGGCATTCTTGAAGGAAATCCAACTCTAACCGATCATACGCCTTTTGCATATCAAGTTTAAGGACAACATGGAAATGTCGCTGGCGGTCACAAGTTCTTAATCTGTGAAGGACTTCCTGGACAATTATGATGTTATCCTGTATTTGCTGACCTCCCACAAAGGCGCTTTGTTCTGGTTCAATTAGGGTTGGTAATAGAGGTTTCAGTCTGTTCGTGAGGATTTTGGAAATGATTTTGTAGGCAAAATTGCACAAGCTTATAGGTCTAAATTGTTCAATTTTTTTTTTTCTGGGTTTTGGATTTTAGGGATGAGAGTGATTTGTGTTTGGTTAAGGGCTGGGTTTAGGGATCCGATCTTGAAGAAGTGTTGAACCTCTCGACAAATATCTTCCCCAATGTCTCGCCAATGGTGCTAAAAAAATATACCATTTAACCCATCCGACCCAGGAGCTTTATTAGGTCCCAACTGGTAGATAGCATCTTTAATTTCTTCCAAAGTGACAGGAGTAATAAGATATTGATTCATAGCTGTATCCACCAAGTTTGGAATATAATCAAGGATGGGCTGAAAGTTCCGCTATCCCCCTGACGTATATAGGTTTCCGAAAAAGTTAACCATCATGTCCTGAAGTGCTTCCTGATTGCGAACCCACTCCCCCTGCTCGTTCAATAACATGGATATTTGGTTTTGATTTCTGCGTTGAATTGTTGTTGCATGGAAAATTTTTGTATTTCTATCTCCCCATTGCAGCCACTTCATTCGTGATCTCATGCCCTAGAACATCTCCTCTCGTCGCCATAGGGAGTCGACTTCTTGGTTAATTTGTTGAATTCTTTGTTGATCATAGTCACCATCTTGGTTGTTCATCAAGGTCTGAAGTTCCTTTTTCAACCCTTATATTCGTTTATATGCATTGGGATATCTTCTTTTACTCCACGCAACAAGTTTTGCAGCTACTAACTTTAGTTTCTCAACCACATTTTTGCCTTGGGATTTTCCCAAGTTCGTTGCACAAGCCTCCTACAATTCTCATCCTCAACCCAGTACGCTTCATACCTGAACTCTCGTCTTTTGCGACCTGTTTTAGGATACAGGGACAGCAGAAGAGGATTGTGATCAAAACCTATTGTTGGTAAGGCTATGACCTCCGCGGTTGGGTAAGTTATTCTCCATTCCAGGGTACATAAGGCTCTATCCAACCTTTTCTTGACATTTTCCTCACCACCCCTTTAATTTGTCCATGTGAATGTGCATCCTTTACTTTCTAGATCCATCAAAGAACATGCATGTAGGAAGTCTCTGAAAGTTGTAAGACAAAATTTTTCCGCCAACCTCTTTCCCGTATTTTCCCAATGATACATAATTTCATTAAAGTCCCCGATACATAGCCAAGGTAGATGATTGAAGGTGCTTTCTCGTTGTATTTCTTCCCATAAAAGTATTCTAACATTAAAACAAGTTGGAGGGTGCATGAAAATGATTCTCATGAGCTGCCTATTTTCATGAAGCCGACATTGCATATTGATAAAGTTTTTTGAAGACGAATCCATAGCTATGGTAGCCATTTCATCCCAAAATATTGCCAAACCCCTTGAAATACCATATGGATTCACCAAAAAGCTATGTTGAAACTTCAGTCTACGACACCATTTTTGCACTAGTTGCTCTTTATTTTTGATCTCCATTAAAAAAATAATATTGGGCCGTTCCTGAGACACTAGGGCTCTTAAAGCTTGAATTGTCAGGGGTGAGCTCAACCCCTGACAATTTCAACTGATTAGTTTCATGGCTGACCCGGCGGTTTATTAGGACTAGCCACCAAAGCCCAATGTGTTGATTTCTCCTCTTTTGTGATAAGAATGTCCACAAGCTGCAATTTATCAATGGATGGTGCCTTTGAAGATTGAGCACCGTATGGACAAAATATCTTCCATTTTTAGAAGTAAGAAGTTTTGTGCTTTTAGTTTTGCCCTTGTTTTGGCCTCTTTCATTTGTTGGCTGGTACTCTCTCTCAAACTCTTTTTCTTTCAGCTATTCAGTATAAAGAATCATCATTGATTCGTCATCTAGACAGTTGCTTCCTCTTTTCTGTGGGCCTTTTTCCTCCCTTATGGTAATGGCGAGAGAATGATGGAGAGGATCTACTTGTTGTTTCATGTCCTCCTCCGAAAAGTGTTGACTTTTGATAGGTAGGGTAGGTTGCTCTATTGTTCTGATTGCTTGCTGATTATCTTGAATTTCTGCGGCAAGGGGGGATTCCGACACCACTTCAGGATCTTGAAGGAGTTCGACATGTTTTCCATAAAATATTTTGCCGTAAGGGCTGAGATTCTTGACTTCAGCACGTAGTCAATTGCCAAAATTACCTAGTAAATCCTCTTCTAGCCTTGTAGTTTCATATGAAATTTCTTTGCATGCTGTGGCATAATGCCCAATTCTTCCACAAGAATAACAATAGTGCGGGAGTCGCTTCATATTTGAATTCTATCCATAATTTCTTGCTGCCCAAATTGAGAACCACACTTGTTTTAAGGGGGGAACCCAAGTGAAGATTAACTCGGGCTTAGCCGACTTTATATGTACTAGTCCCTTTGGCTTCCAACTTAACGTATATTACCTCACCGATCTTGGAAGCTATATCTTTGACAATTTCCTTTGTCACTCTGCCAAATGAACAATGGTCAAAATTGTAACACATTTTGGAATATCAAGATCACACTACTAAAGCACTAGGAGGTTGCTTGCAAAGGACCGCAACTCGGAGATTAGTACTTTCTGTTTTTCATTTTCAGACTTGAAGGAAAATGAAAAAAAACCTGGTTCAAGCATAGTACAGGACACATTTTCCATCTTCCATGCCCATTTCATAGTATTAAGAAAGGCCTGAAAGTTCACGTTAGGTCGAGAATAGAGTTTTCCAAATAATGTTAACCGGCATTCTGTTAGGTTTTTTTTCCGATATTCCTTGCGTAACATCTATCACATCATCCTCGGACCATAATATGCCCAAGCTTCTGTATAATGCTTCTACTCGATTCTCATTAGAAATCTGATCATTCATCATTTCTGTCTTACTTATAGACTCAAAGAAATTGTAAGAGAACTACCTCAACATTGGAAAAATAGAGAGGCGCTGATTTCTCCCAAGAACAAAGCGTATCCTTTGCATGAGTTTGTGGGTAGCTGGAATATGGTTGGAGACCTTTCGAAGAGTAGAGGCACAGAGCTGCCCCCCCTCCTCCCGATCAAGGGTACTGTTTGACAACTAGTCAGACTAGATAGGAGATAAGCGGGGAGAATGATGATGGGGCAGGGGAAAACATAGTACTTGGGCAAGTTGATCTACTGTGAGCGAAAAGCCGTTACGACCAGATGGGCCGGTGGACTACTTGGAGTGACGATGCTTAGGGTTTTGGGGTCAACATGAAAGTAAAAGGAAATAGTGATTGAGGGGAAACAAAACATCTTACAGTGACGTGATTAAGGCAAAATTAGGTGATTGTTTTGGGATTAACAGCGAGTGGTAAGAAGAGGAAGTTTTAGCTGTTACGATTGTGGGTGAAGCATACGAAGGAGAAGACATAGGCAAACCCGATCAAAGACAGGACAAGAGAAGGAGAAAGGGGATTATTACAGTGAAATTTGGAGGGTAAAGCTCTAGATGGAAACTTTTTCAAGGAAATTTGCGGTGCTACAAGACCGAGAGAAACTACCACACGGTAGAGAAAACCCAGAGAGCCTGGGAGCCTGATCGTTCCCAACCACCAACCTTTTAAATGTAGCCAAAGTGTTCCCTTTTTCTTTTTCTTAGGTGTAATGGTGTCCGCTTGGTTTCTCCTTTTTCATTTCTCATGGGTCTCACTTCTTATTTCTCTCACCAAACGATGTTGGTGGTCAGACTGGTGGTCGAGTTTTTGGGCCTTTGTAGCTCCAGCTTGAGGATTGACACCAACTAGAGCCTCTTGTGGCTGAGCCTAGTATCAATCACCTATTGCACCATTTGGCGGAAGTTGGCAAAGCAGGCAATTGTGTAGGTAGTTTGGAACCTCTTTGACGCGCGCGACTTCTGCTTTGGGACCTTGGATGTGTTGAGAATGGAAACTCATCCAACTTTTGGCACCGTGGCCTCCTGGCTGGACCCTAAGGGAGCAGCAGCAATGGTGGTAGAGATAGAAAGCGTAGGCTAGAGTGGTGTTTAAGAAAGGGGTAGACAACGTTGGCGGTAAGGGTGTTGGCATTATTGGAGGAGGTGGGGTGGTAGTGGTGGCAACTGAGGTGGTGACAATGGAGGAGATGGATTTCTGGAGAGATTTGGTGATGACGTCGGTGTCACAAGAATAAGCCTCAGTGAATCAGGATGGATGAAGCTCGAACGAGAAAAGACTCACGGGTGAACGCTCGTCAAGTGGTAAGACGACGCCACTAATTGATTATCTCTCTCTCTCTCTCTCTCTCTTCGAATATCAAATATCAATCCAAGTACTGGAAAGAGTTTATCTAGGTGGTCTGTGTGAAGGTTAAAAAGATGTAGTTTGTGTGGGTGAGAGAGAGTGAAGTAGGGAGAGATGAAAGAAAAGAAATGACATGTTGATGGTGAGACTATAGAGAGACAATCAAGAGCGGTCAACTAAAGTAAAGATCAGTCAATGTCTATCACCATGAAGAAGAAGAGAAAGAAGAAATGGAGAGATCAAAGGAAGATAGAGGAAGGGAGGGAGGGAGCGAGAGGACCATGATGTTGGTGGTCCTATAGTTCATGGTCATAATTCAGTTGATGATGACTATGTTGGTAGTCATGTTGTACATGGTCATAATTCAAATGCTTATGAAGAAAACAAAGAAGCAGAAAGAGATCAACCCAGTAATGGAATATTTTCGACTGCTTCTGATGAAAGCAAGAAAAACAAAATTATGACTTTGAAGCTTCTTCCCCCCGCCCCCCCCCCCCCTTTTCCATTTTCTTTGCTAGTTGGAAAATGTGAATCTTCTTAGAAGTAGAATTGAGATGATCCATAGAAAATAAATCTATATGTTAAAAGGAATTAGAGATGGCAAGAATTACCTCTAGGAGGGACACTAGAGAGAATTAAGAAAGAGGAAGGTGGGACCCATAAAAAAAAATGAAGAAAATAAACTGCATATCATATTTGATAGAAAGGAAAAAATATTGGGTGGGCTGAGTGCGCCACGTCACCGTGCGCCCACCCAATCAGGATGCGCCACATGGAGCCGGGTCCCGCTTTTATTTTTAGCCAAATTTTTGCCGCGTCCTTCTTTCTCTTCATTAATGACCATGTCCTTTTCTCCCATTTGCATGCAAGCATGCGTCCCTTCCCCTCTCGTTCTCTTTCAAAAAAAAAATTATTTCTGCATTTTTCTCCATGAAACCTGCAATGCCATCTCTCTCAACCAAACGTTTGCCGGTTGCCTCCAAGCTTGGCCGCCTCTACCGTCGCCATCGGGAGCCACTCGCTCCGAAGAACCCTTCCGATTGTGGCTAGGTCCTGAACTCTAACCATCTTCGCCTTGGCATCTAAGGTGAGCGCGGACACCCAAAAGCCCGCTGGTCGCCTTCGAGCTCGGCCGCCTCCATCATTGTCGCTAGGAGCCACTCACTCCGAAGAGCCTCACCGATCATGGTTGGGTTCCAAGCTTGACCATTTCTGCCTTGGCCTCTTTGACGATCGCGTATGCTCAAAATCCAGTTGGTTGTGTTTGAGCTTGGCCACCTTTGCCAGTCGCCTCCAAGCTTGGCCACCTCTGCCGTTGCTGTCAAGAGCCACTCGCTCCCAAGAACCCTGTCGGTCGTGGTTGGGTCCCAACTATCTCCGCCTTGGCCTCATTGGTGAGCGTGGACACCCAAAAGCCTGCTGCTTGCCTCCAAGCTCGATTGCCTTCGCTATCACCACTAGGAGCTACTCGCTTTGAAGAGCCACGCCGGTCGTGGCTGCATCCCAAGCTCTAACCTTCTCCACCTGTGCCTTCTCAATGATCGCCGACACCCAAAGCTCACCGGGCGCATCTGAGCTCGGCTGCCTCCGCCATTGCCACTTTCTCTCAAGAGTGCCGCAGGTCTTGGCTAGGTCCCAAGTTGTAATCGTCTTTGCCTAGCCTTCTTCAACAAGTGTAGACACCTAAAAGCCCACCAGTCGCCTTTGAGTTGCAAGACAGGTAGGTGAGTTTTCACAATTGTGCATGTGGTTCATTAAAAAAAAAAACTTGCAACATTTTCTATCATGTATTGCAATGCATTTTTAGCTTGATCACATCTGCACCTCAAGAGCCAAGACATGTTAGATAGCTAGGGCAAAACCTTGTACATCGCTAATGTGTCATGACACTTTCACATGTTGGGTGGTGCAAACAGAAAAATAGATGAAAAAAAAAGTCTAATATCAAGAAGAATTGAAAAAAAAAAAACTCGGGCTTGCAATGGCATCTCAACATTCTTATATAAACAACCATTTACTGTTGAATAGAGAAAAATTGGGCTTTTCTTAGAATGTCTATGGTGTTTCTCAGCTAACTAAAATACAAAAAAAAAAAAAAGTGATCAATGCAAAGGAGAGAAACATATCATATTCTCCGAATTGCTTATTATCGCCCATTTCTTGGACAAAAATGAAAATGATGACATGATACATTTCCAGGTTGCCATAAGGTGTTGAAGAACTCAAAGTGAGTAGTGACGACATTGCGGCCGTTGTTGTGAACGATTTTCAGCTTTGACGGCTCTTGATGTTGTTGGACAACTTGACTATATATTAGCTAAGAGAACAATATGTTTGAACATTAATGTTTGTTTCTTATATTTTATCTTGTTTCCTTGATTCATATGCTTTTATAGTATTGTTTCATTAAAGTTTCATATTTTGAGTGTCTATGGATTTTAATGTTGTTTGGTTTGCAATGCAGATTAAGATGGGCTTATAATTAGTTGTTGGAATATTGTGGAGGTTGAGCAATTACATTTTAAGCTCATTGTGATTGATATTCATGTTAGGTGTTTTCATTTTTCTTTATTTTCTTGTGCCATAATGACTCCCAAACTAGTTTACTTCATTTGCTGTTCTTTTTTCTTGAATGATGTTGGTTCCATGTTGTATCATTTAGTGCATCTTGTGGATTGTTAGGTATCAAGGAAGTCCAAACTAAGCTTTTTGTGTGCCTCTTTAACACTAATTGATTACTTAGAATGTGTTGTGAAAGTTTTGTTTAGTCTTAGAAAATTGGAAATATCTATAGCGAAGTAAAAAGCATTCTATTGTTTGTGATTACATTTACCCCACATAATCATTTCCTCCTAGATTAAATGGGTGGACAACAAGAAAATTTTTTAGATATGAAATTTTCAGTTGCGCCTAATAGGGGAAGGTTTTCTAATTTGTCCAAATTTTAAGTTAGTAGAATCTTGTTGGGTTGACATGTATTTATAGGTCTACAATTAAATTATTTGTTTTCCTTTTGTTATAATATCTTCATTTGGAATGACCTTCTCAAAACTTTATTTACCATGTTTAACATGTTATGATGAATCATGAAGATCTCAAAAAGCTCCTTAAATTTTAAACTTTTTTTGCTTCTTTTTTTTGCTGTTTCTACTATTTTGTGGAGTTTTTATTTATTTTTTGATTATTGGTGGGTAATTGCATGAGTTTGGCTATTGAGTTGGTAGTTTTACCCTTGAGTGTTCGGTGTTGTGATTTTTTGGATATTTGGTTTGTTTAAGACGGCATTGAATTTCAAAGTTCAATATCTCTTCAATTCGGCAAGAACTCCAACGGACAAAGGTTTGCTCGCATTAGTTAATTAATTCGCATGTGTAAGGTTATTCAATGGCTGAATCGAAGGTAATTTTGAAATCATATTATGTAAAAGATATTTACTTTTTCAAAAATGGATGGGATGTTATTTTACTTATAAAAGTATTGCCTTAATCATTTTTTGTTCTTTGTTTGCAGCATGAAACTACTGATCTAGCATATGTTATTCGTGATTTGGAAAAAGATTTTGAGTTTACAGTAGGAATGGTTTTTGCAAGTGAACTTGAAACATATCATAAATATGTGGCCTATGCTATAGGTAAAATATTTGGAGTGAGGAAGTCTAAGATTATGAAAAATGATAAAAGAGAAATAACTCGACGCACTTTTGTGTGTAATTGTGAGGGATATTCTATCAACTCATCCAATCAAGAAAGAAAATATGAAAGACTGGAAGTCAAATGTGGTTGCCCTACATTTATTAGATTTAAAGTTGAGAATGATGCTTATGAAGTTATAGACTATATTCCCAAGCATAATCATGAATTTATACCAGAACATCAAAGGCACTTGAGAAGATGTGGAAAAATGATTTCTGACACTTGCAAAAGTGTTTTAGTAGACATGGTAAAAGCCGGCATTGGGGGGACGATGGTATATAAGTTTTTGGCAAATGAAATAGGAGGAAGCCAAAACTTGGGTTTCATCTTACGTGATTATCAAAAATTTTTGCAAAGTGAAAGATTAAATTATATAGATGAGGGAGATTGTTAAAGTCTTTTGAATCATTTTCATTGCATGCAAATATAAAATTTAATGTTTTTCGATGCACAATAGGTAGATCAAGATGGTAGATTGGCCAATCTGTTTTTGAGAGATAGTTTATCCAAATTTGATTATGATTGTTTTGTTGATGTGATGGTTTTTGATATCACATATTGAACTAATAGGAATAACTTGATATGTGCACAATTTGTTGGAGTTAATCATTATTGGAAGAACATTTTATTTGGTTGTGCATTTTTGTTGGATGAGATTGCAAATTCATTTATCTTGTTATTTGAGGTGTAAAACTATTTTCACTTATCAAGACCATGCCATGGCAAAAGCTATTCGAATAGTGTTTCCGAATATTCAACACCGCTTATGCACTTGGCACATCGGGAAAAATGCTAATAAAAATATTCTACATCTTCACCAGAAACCGAGATTTAAGGATAAATATTTTTCAAAACTTATGCATAAATGCAAATCAAAGAATGAATTTAAAACGACTTGGAGAAAAATGGAAAATGAGTGAGGTATTGAGAATAATAGTTAGCTTTAAAGGTTATACGACTTGAGACATAAATGGAGTTTTGTTTTTGGTTGTGATATTTTTTCTTGTGGTATAAGATCAAGTCAAAGGAGTGAGAGCATTAACAATGTCTTCCAATAATTATTAGATAATACTGTGAGAGCATTTCTTTTATTTATCAAGCTTATGCAGAAAAGTCAAAAATGATTCGACAATTAATTATTCTATAATCTTTTGTTTAAAGAAATGAGAGGGTTAGACCTTATTCATGATTATAGCAGCAAATCGTGTCTTGGCACAGACATCTCTCCTTATAATAATATTTACAAAGACATAACTGTACAGTTAAGACTCATGTATGAAGAACTAGAGAATGACCAAATAAATGCATGTGCATGCAAAGACTGCATGTTTATACAAAGCAGAAGGGGGGGTCAATCTGCTCCCTATTGTCCACCTTTGTATTTAGCAATGTTGGGGTAAAGAAAGCAATCACCCAACCCCCAAAACCCACAAAACCAAAAAAATAGTAAAAGAAAATGATGAAAGTTTATCTTCATTGCAAGCACATCTAGAAGCACTATGCACAAGGATGCCCAACACATATCGAAGGAACACATGTGACAGCTGGACAAAGTACAATGCTAATAAGAATGTCCACAAGCGACGGTAGAATATTGTGGTTAAAAGGTCCATTTTCTTTTTATTCAAGACTTTAGCCTTTTGCTTCATATAAGAGCCACTAAGAAAATCTTTTGATTCTTTCTACCAATTTTTCTTTACATTTACAACACATTATCATACTTGTGCATGGAATAATGTATCGTCCCTTTACAGGTTTCATCAATTTCATCAGGACGGAACCTTCAAAAGCTAACTGCTCTTCAAAACAATTAGGCAACAAACTAATCAAGCTTGAAATTGCAGTTTGTCAACTAAGTATGTGTCTAAGTGATACTCAAGTCCCAGTTCAGTGTTGCACTAATCCTAAGAATGACATTAAGATGTAGACAATGAAGTAGAATCTTACTTGAAAATCATTTTCAAATACAGAAATACTTCAAATCCCCTTTGAAGATTCTTCGTGGTTGTGCTCCAGATTACGAAGTACAATTCTTGCAAATATCTTGGCCTTGAGTGGTGCGGTTGCATCATCAACCATTGCACACAAAAATCTAGCAGCTCCTACCTTTTGCATAATTTTCACATGTGCGAAGTTTGGCCAACACCGAGAATTGCAAACTGCAATATGATATGCCATAAACAATCATGTCACGTTTGGGAAATGAAGTGAATGAAAATTTTGGTGCAAAATGGAGAAAAAAATTTTAAATTTTGTTTGCAAGAAATTTTTTGAAATTTGTGTTTATTTCTCACAATTTTCTTCCCTCTCCTCCCCCAAACATAGCATTAGAGAATTTTCCCATTTGTCTAGCTCAAGATTTGAATATATAATTCATTAGAACCAGAAGAGTCAATGAGTGGTAGCTCTATCCCATTTTCTCAGAAAATAATGGTTTTGAAATGCATTTTCCACCATTCCGCTTACGACCTACCTACATTATCAATTAGGTCTCAATGAAAAAATGACATGCAATTTTCTTTTTGATTCCAACAACGACTATTGACTTTGGAACAATAAATGAATCTAAATGGATGAAATAATTTAATTCAATTCCATATTTGTTATCGCGGGAAATAAACTCTCTTGGGACTTAGATTCATGCAATTAAAATTAAGCGTAGAGCTCTGAGATGAAATAGTTCTAGATTTGACTCAAAGATAATATACCCCTTGGAGTTTGTATTTAGTTTTATCTGTATATATCTTAGGTAATCATTCAACAAAACTTGTGTTGGAGGCCATACTTAGACAAGGGCAAATGTTGTGAATGCCCAAAGTTTAGAATGATTATTTAACATGGATATTAATTTGTCATTTTAGCTTCGTTGAGAAATAATTGGAGGAAGAAGATCAAAGGAAACAAAAAACAATAGTGTGAAAAAAGCAGCTAAAAAAGCAAACAAACAAAGCAAGTGGCCACTTGTTTACTTGCTGAAACAGCTAACCGGCAAAAGTTCCCTGCTTTGCCTAGTGCTCACATGAACAATATTGAACAAGTAATATAGCTTCTCCGACAATCATTCCATATCTTTTAGAAATGAAGTTGTTTGCAATGATTCCCATGGATTTCACATTTTATATATCAAACTATCTACCTCTGATTTCTCATTAGCAGAGATGAATGCGGTAAAGATGTTTGAAAGAGCAAATTAATCAAATGAACATAAAAAGAGGAACGGATGGAAAATTCAAAGATAAAATTTCAGGCAAGAACATCTACATATTTGCGGCAATGGAATTCAATTGGATATGAGGGAAGATGGTGGGACTTGCATCTGAAATTTCCTGAAATTGGAACACAAGCTCTTTCTGTCAATTTTGCTAATGCTACAAAAGTAGACAATGCAGTTGTGGCAGTGAAATCTTGCTGATCAGACAACGTGAGGATAAAATTTTCAACGTTCTCCAAAGCCATCATTTTAGATTCATCTAAGTTCACAATCCCAACCAATGCATGTTCATCAATACTGCAAGATAGATCAAGTAAGCTTCGCATATCACTTTCATCTTGCTAAAATAATCAGAACTCTTCCAATATGAGGATATGCGCAAAAAAATAAAAGTTTATTTTTGTTGAGAGGAAACAGACAAATACACCGACCAAATAAAACGCCATACAACTCATGGCCAGACAAGTACTTCCATTATAGCGAAATTAAAAGGTATTTAGCCGTCCATTTTCATATCTACATTACCTTTTCGTCCTTGGCCAAATATTATTAAAGAAAATAAATAAATAAATAAATAAGGCTCGTACGCCAAAAAAATCACCATATACTATGCTACGGGTTGGAAAAAGGTATTGGCCATCAAACATCATGCCAAACCTAATGCAACCATGAAACGTATCGTTTTAAAGGGCAATGAAGAACAAAGATGAACAAGTGTAGGAACTCCCCCTTCCTTCAATATGCGAAGAGCATTACTAGGCATGAAAGCGACATTACATAGAGGCAGAGCCACGAACATGCTGAAAATAACATTGTGAATCATATTCAATTTATTTGATTTCATGTACATTGGAAGATAAATCAGAATACATATATAGAGACATGGCCATGATAAAATCATGGCATAAGAAAAGCCAGTCTGCACAGCTCACGAATGCTAAATTAAATTGCAAGCATACATGGTCAAAGACTTACGTGATAATCAGAGTTAGCGAGAGCAATCAAAGGAGCAACACCACCTTCTAACACAATAGAAACACTACCAAAAAAGTCTGTGGGTTAGCATCATACAAAACAAATGCAAATATTTTATACAGAAAACAAAGATACTGAGCAACAATCTGGACACACTCCAATAAACTACTAAGGGAGTATACATCATGCAAAAGAGAAAATTATTAATTACATACTATGGAAGTTAGAATGAATAATTTTCGTCATGCTATATATAACGACGGAGCATTAACAATATCTAGCTCAAGTAAAACTGTGTTTTCCTATGCATCCAATGTTATGACATAGCTAATTCACAGAACAATAGAAACCATGTATATGAGTATCAAATTAATGCATATGAGTCTTGCAGTAAAACTTATCCATGCTTAATCTCATTGGCAACATCATCAACATATATATCCCTTAAATCTCTTTTCTTCTGGCACAGAAACATCCATGTCATATTTTGAGGTTTCAAGCTTCAATTAAATGTTGGATAAATTGTATTGAGCCAAGTCTTGGCCCCTATAATGACACTTTGCTTCAGGACTATTTCGAAAAGCTGAGATAGGATCTTTTTTCTCGTCTCAATCATTTCTTAGTAGTAGGGATGGCAACAGGATAAGTTTACATCAATGAAGATTGGTCCCAAACTAGAATCCACTAGGTCCCAAACATAAGAACTTGATTAAGGTAGCAACTCTTGGGACCAAACTCAACCCTAGAGAGAAAACGTTATCTCCCAAAAACCCACCCTATAGTCAAAATTTTGGCATTTCCTTTCCTAAAAGGGATACAAACTCATTCAAATGCTCAAAATCCTAGAAATTTAACGAATTACCATTAAACAATGTTACTTTGTTAATATAACAATTATTGAGACGGGTTTGAATATTCGAAATGTCCTAAAGGTTTAAACCGTCCAAACTCCATAGGGTCTCTACAATATTGTTATAGGTACCTGGAATTTGACATTCGAAGAGTTCCTAGTCGGTTTGATTAGTTAACCCAACAAATTGACCCATTATCATATGCATTTAATAGATACATTTCGCTAAATCATGCTTGCATGAAAAGTATGGGCATGTCAATTTCTTGCTAGATGCAAGACATAGCATTCAAAGCAATTTCAGAACGCATCGAACCATATGCTATCTAATTCCTTAAAATGCATGAAGGCAGGCATAGGAACTTAACAGTGCATTTTCACACACGTGCACAGTTATATATCCAATTTAGAAATATGAGACTACCTATAGGCTTCTGAAACTGATAATCCCCAAAGAGCATGAGCTACTCGCCCTTGTAGATCATGGGAGGCATTTCGATATGTCTTTGTGAGAGCAACCTATCAATCAATGTAGTATGAATGATCAACTCATTTTTCTTGAGCTAAAATTTTGACCATTAAAGATTCACATCAAGATTTGTTGGGATAAATCCACATTCACTGGCTTCTCTTTGCATCTCTCTGTCTTTGACATGCTTAATGGCACATGTTATATTAATCAAGTTCAAAGTTTTCCTATTGACTGCAAGGAAAAGGTACATCATGTCCCTAAACTAGGACTAAGTTTCCTACAATGAAATATGTCCTACCATGATAAATCTAAACATAGGCCACGGACAACAGGTTCGAATTGTTAAAAAATATAGGCTCAACTTTGCAAGTTCATCCTACTTAAATTTGCTCAGATACTTGATATTCCAAAGATCATAATAAAATGAGTATCCAACCTCATCGGGATCAAACCTCATCACAACCATGGGGAAATGGGTGGCTCCATACCTATCAATGGCTTTAACCACCACGTTGGGATCGAACCTCGTCATCACAACCACAATGTACATCCTAACGACAACAATCCCAAGACAAAGTGATTGGCCATATATGTGAAAAATTGGCAGGACAACGAAATACACATTCTTGGAGTTTGGGTAATCGTACTAAGAAGCTTTGAACCTTGTAAAGAGCTCGCACATGGCGATGAAATTACCATGTGTGAGCACAACCTGTTTGCTCATGGCCATAGTGTTGGATGAGTATACTATAGACCTAGCACAAAAGCACCAACGATGAATGCGGGGCGAGATGATGAAGCACCAGTGATGTGTGGAGGTGGCGGATTTGAGCTCGGCTATGACGAGCACGCTCTTGGGAGGGAGAGATTTTCAAAAGAGGGCTTCATGTGGCTTGAGGGAGTGGCGACAACAAAGGCGGGGGTGGAGGCGGAGATGGAGGCGATGTGCCAAAGGCGGTAGATCTGAGCTCGGATGCAACGAGTGGGCTTCTAGGAGGGAGAGATTTTTTTATAGAGGGCTTCGTTGCTTGAGGGAGTGGCGATGGCGGAGGCGGAGACGGAGACATAGGTGACGGATCAGAGCTTGAGATGTGATGGGCAGGCTCTTGAGAGATATATATATATTTTTTTTTGGTCGAATCTTGAGAGATATTTGAAAGAGGGCCTCGTGCAGCCTGAGGGGGTGTCTCTAGGACAACGGAGGCGTCATGCCGGAGGCGGTGGAGGCATCGTGTCGGATGCGATCGGCGGGCTATTGGGATGGAGAGATTTTTTAGAGAGAGAGAGGGAGAGAGAGAGAGAGAGGGAGAGTGACTTCATGCAGATGGAGAAGACAAAGAAGAGAGAGGGCGCTTCAAATGCGAAGGGTGGGAGAAGACAGAAAAGGACATAGCAATTAATGAAGAGAGAGAAGGAGATGGCAAAAATTTGGCTAAAAAAAAGCGGGACCCAAGCTCTAGGTGGCGACACATGTTGCATCCTGATTGGGCAGGCACACGGTGATGTGGAGCGCCCGGCCACCCAATATTTTCTCTATAGAAAGAAGGAAAATGAGAACAATTTGGTAGAATAGCAACAAAAGATGTTGAAAAGGTGGGACCCACGCATGATAATATGATCAAAGTACTATTATAAGTAGTGGATTACCAAAAAAAGAGTGAAAATAGTTTGAAAAACAAAAAATGGAAAAACAAAATAACTCCATGGATGTCATATGATCCTTCATCATAATCCTAAAGCTTGAACATCCTTTGATTCTCAATAAAAATGGAATTTTATGAACTTCATTTGGTTTTTGAAATCTTGCTTTGATCTCATATCACAATATAAATTGCGCATCCTCTCTCCAACTTCCTTGCATAAAATGCTCATCGTCTACCTCTCTCTCCTCCATCCACTCTTCTCCTCACTTCAATGTTTGTACACAACACTCATTTTCTACTAGAGAAATGATTACATGACAGTCTTTAATATATTATGAGAATAATAGTCTACTCCATACCACGAAAAACTAATAAACAAATAATTATAAATTATTGTGAAATCCACTCCTTTAAAAAATTTTGACTAACAATAAACTGTTATTCTCACAGTATCATAAAAGTTGTTATGCTAGCAAAGACCTTTCTACTCCATTGTATCCTCCTTTTGCTCCTTCGCCATATCTATCACTAGTCATTTTTACTACCAAATATGACAACATGCTTAAGAACTTCAAAATCCTTGTGTACGACACTTGCAGGAAGCCAAATCGCTCTTCCTTGCTTCTTGCCTTGGAGGACCCTCTATACCGACAACCCTAGTGAGGCCTACCTCTTCTTCATTCGCTTCGACAACAATCTCTTTCAGCACTCCATAGCTCATGTCGTCTAGGACTTATACGCAGACCTTCCCTACTAGAATTGCATACTCGAGGCCAATCACTTCTACTCCTCCTAAGACACGACCCTCTAGATCTTGCCTAATAGTCATGAGTGAATGTAGCGTTGGAAAACATGAACCGGGTGACTAGGTGCAGCGACCCATGTGGAGACCCTTTAATAGTTGAAGAAGATGAACAATGGCCAATCGAGTGCAAGATCGAAATTTGAAAATAAAAAATATAGTTTATTAACCTTGGGAGTTGCATTTTGAAAATGCTGAAAATTCAAGATAGATTTTCACCTGCCTTGGGATTTCAGTTTTGCCAATGCCCGCATATTCCCAAATTGGTCCAAAAATAGTTACCAACCATCCTAACTTTTTCCCTAGCGACTTAGGAGGCCCAAAATATCTTGAGAAACAAAACTAAACACCCTTGTCATCCTTTCGACCAAAATTGGCTGGAAATCATTGATGTGATGGTTGGTCATTCTATGTCACACGATCGATGCTAACATACATTTTTTGAATTTTTTTTTTCACAATTTTCTTGGAAGGGTCAGCGGAGGTTGCCAATTCTTCAACAATGGTTGGCAAGAGGCAAGGGCTTGCGTGCCCTTGCTTGCAAGCCCTCACCCACGACTAATGAGGGCTTTGCGGCCCTCACTCGTAGCCAATAAGGGTTTATGGCCATTGCCAAGGCTCGGCAAATCCATTGACCCTTTTGGAAATATGAACAATAGGAAATAAAGATATAAAAGAAAAATAAAAGGAAAGTTAGAAATTATAAAAAATTTAGAAAAGTAACAAAAATTTTCCACATTAGTGTCATTCGTGCCACGTAAGATGGTCAATATCCACATTAATGGTTTCCAATGAGTTTTGGTCAGAAGGCCTACTATTTTGGCAAATTGACAAAAACTTTAGTGTTAAATTAGCAAAATTGAGAAGTCTAGAGTTGAATTGGCCACCATACAATAAATTTAGTATTTTTTGGATAATTATCCCTTTGAACATGAATTCTCATATAATTTCATTAGAGACGTTGATTTTCACATAAGATTATTCATATAATGAGTGCACGCGATATTCCCATCCCTCCCAACGCCGCTCCCCCTCCTCCTTTCTCTCTCTCTCTATCAGTGTTCTTTTCCTCTTAAAACCACCGTTTCCTCTGAATTTATTAGTCTTGACATCTTTCTCATTCTCGCTCATCCTTTTCAAACTCGAAGGTCCAGGAAAATCGTAACGGTTTTACTTATCAAATGATGAGACTACAAAAACTGAATGAAAGGACAAAACAGGGACATTGGTCCTTCATTAAATAATGCTTATAGAGAAACAAAATTTCTGCTGGAGGATATTACCTCTGCAAAAGAATATCACATGTCGTGTGTGTTCATGTATGATTATCTAGGCATTCGAGGATTCATTTATAATGCCCATTCAATGTCTTCAAAGGCATGTTATCTCACCATAATAATTACGAGTTGGCACGTATACTAAGCCGACCATTAATTAGACCTAAGTAAGAACTTATAGGATGGACTCAACTTAGAAACACCAATAGTACGTGGAATTTTTACCTTTTTTCTCACTAAGTACTAAATTACTTCCCATAATGCAATTGACAACTTAGAAATTAATCCATGTGAGTTAAAACCAGTTTTTGTTTCTTTCCAACTCAAGTGACCTAATATAAAATGTCCTTAACCCTAGCTCGAAGCGCTGCCCTATAAAAAGCCTCTTCACTTTCGCAAACTCCAAATCGCTAGAGACTTGAAAAAAAAAATAGCAAAATCTCCTTCACCATTTGTTGTTTTGAGTTGCAATTCAAAGGAAAATGTACAGGTTTCTTGCACCATTTGACTCCTCCAAGTCCACAAGCATTTCCAATGTAAGCAGGCAACCAATCATGGGTCATCCTCAAAACCTTAATTTCTCTTCATTTGAACGATCCCCAACTCAGATAATTCATGCCCCAACACAATCCGCACCTTCATTTCAAGGGCTGCCATTTCCATATCCGTACCCATACCCATACCCATACCCATACCCACCTCATGATTCGCCCAAGCCTTTCTTTTTCTGGCAAAATCACAACGGTCCCCAACCGGTTCAATTTGATTCGCCAGTGTCTCGACCAACCACGTTTGATCTGGCGGGGCATGACCAAAAGGTTCTCGATGCTTGGGCGACAAAGGCCGCAAGAAAAAGAAGAAAGATGGCCCGCCAAAGGAGCCTCGATTTGCACCGAAAGGGCTCTTCGGCTTCGTCTGCTATGAATGCGAGCGCAAGCCCATCGAGCAATGGGGTAATTTCAAGCAAACATCCCATGGATGATCAAACTTTGGAAAACAATGGTAGGGAGGATGAACATACCTTTTTCATGCCAGATGGTAAGGTGGGGAAATTTAAACTAACATCTCAAATTCTGAATATTATTGGAAGTTTTTGTGGCTCTTTTTGTAATCGTAATTGTTTTGGAATTGAATTATGTGATGGTTGGAATAGAGATTGAGAATGCTTTTCAAAAAGGAATTGAAGAACAGCGATGTCGGGTTTCTAGGAAGGATCGTACTTCCAAAGGTGAGACTCGAAATACTAATATAACCCACCAATTCATTTGATAATTTCTTGGTCAAAACTCTAGAGTTTTAACTTTTATTTGTAAGTTGGGTTTTTGCCCATTGTTGATTTTAAATTAGAGGGAGGCAGAAGAAAATCTTCCAATCATTCCCGACAAAGAAGGAATTCAATTAGTGATAAGAGATGTGTACTCTCCCCATGAGTGGATCTTGAGATACAGGTTAGAAGTTAGCAAGCAAGCTTTTATTGAACTTTTTTGCACTTTATTTCTTCTTAATTCATTGCAGCTCCAAATAATAACTTTGATTATCTATGAATCTATTATTCTTCTTTGACTAATAGTGCAAACTCCTTGAAAAAAACATAGGTATTGGACAAATAACAATAGCAGAATGTATTTATTCGAAAATACAGGTATCTTTTCCATCCTCTTTCAATTTTTTTTCCGATATCCTATAATCAGGCAATCGCATTTGTTTGATTTATCCAACTCGTAATTCTCCGATAATAAGTAGATGTGTAGAAATATCCGCATCCTTTTCATCTTGAAATTTTCTCATTGCAATATGAAATTGAAAACCCTAATTTCTACTCTTGGCTTTGTACTTTCACCTGACCATGTTCAGCATCTAATTCGTAAGCAGGAGAATTAGTGAGGCAAAATGGACTGGATATCGGAGATTCCATTACATTCTATGAAGATGAATGCAAGAAGATCGTGAGTGTCTTAATTATTTATTTATTTCGTTGTTGGGTTTCATTTAATATGCTTCGTTAATCACTTTCAAGAGCAGGATTATTCAAATTTAAAATTCCAGAAAGGAAGGCGAGTTTGTTTAGCTAGGCGACGAAATTTTAGTCTTGGACATTTGAACAAATTTTAATGGGGGTGAACAGCGTTGACCACAAAAGTGGAGGTCATAATGAGGACGTAGGATTATAACGTTAATGACACGTGGGAAGAAATTTGTAGGAAATCTTCCATAGAAAAGCGAAAAATAAAAAAATAAAAAATAGAAAACTTATTTTTCCCAAAATTCAGAGTGAAGGAAATCTTTGATTAAGGTTTTTTTTTCTTTAATTTTTTGTGTAATTTTGATAAGTCGACCACCTTAGTATAAGGTCCTCTTTTATCTCTACGCAATTATTATATTGAAGAGCTCAATATAGACTGAGGTCACTAACTGTGCTTAGGAGAAAGGTTACTGATAAAAAAATTTTGAAAATGACAAGTGATTTGTGAATAAAATTTACTCGAAACTTGACATGTTGATATGTTTGATATGACCTCTGTAGAATTTGATTCTGTTTCACTAGGAATGAATCAAAACCTCACTTTGTCCTAGTAATAAACAAAATCGACTCGAGCTAATGACATAAGTTAAAATAGAGATGAGAATTGACATTTATGGAGAGAGCGCTAAAATATATCAATATATAGAGAATAATAAAGCATCTCGTTTTAAGAGATCTCAATCTTCTTGTCCCCTTAGGATGATGATTTCATATCACAATGCCCTCAATTGTTTATGGTCCATATGTGTATACATTTGAACAATGGATAATGCTATTCCATGCTTTTTTTAGCTTAAAACATGCTCTTTTATAGTTCCTCGACCAAATTAAACTTCAGCTTTGATTAAGAGGATATCCAAAAAGAAGGTTAAGATGTTATAAACTTGGGAAAATTATCAAAAAAGTCCTAAGCCTATTGCAATATTTTCAATTTAGTCTTAAAATTTTTTTTTGGCCAACCCATTCCTAAATCTTTTGTAATTATGCTAATCTAGTCTATTGGCTAAATTTAACTAGCCGGCACTAACATGGATGCTAGTAGGCACAAGTAGACAATGTTTTAATAATATTTTATTTTTTGAATTTTTATTTTTCCTTTTTTCTCTCTTTCTCTCTCCTCCTCTCTCCTTTTTCCCCTTGCTTTGGCGACGGGCTAGAGGAGAGGGTTGGTCGCCGACCAATGGCAAGGCTGACCTTGCCTAGTGAGGCGAGCTTGCCGACCACGGGCAAAGTGAGCTCGCCACTAGCCAACAATTGGCCCTCTCCTTTGGCCGATTGCCAAAGCAAGAGGAAGGAGAGAGGAGGGGAAAAAAAGAAAATATATATTATTGAAAAATTATCCGCCGGCTTTGGCCGGTCAAATTTGGCCGAATGGATTAAATTGGTAAAAAAAAAAAAAGATTTAGGACTAAATTGGAAAATTTGCAATAAATGTAGAATTTGTTTGGCAATTTTTTCTTATAAAGTTACGTAGCGTTTTCAGAAAAAAGGGTGTGGATTTATCAAGGGGAATGGGGTCGTGGTGGTTGATCCCTACAAAAGCACCTCTTCTCTGCCTTTATTGAACGAAAATGATTGATTTCATTTATTAGGTCATTCAAAGAGCGAGTTGATACGGTCTTTTTAATTTATCATTGCCACCAGAATCATCTTATGGACACTAACCTCAGAACGTTTTGGTGCATGTGGAACACAGTACTTCTCCATTGAAAAGGTGGCCAGAACAGAGGAAAATCCCTGGGACAGACGATACCGGGCCATTGAAGACCTTGACCTGAACACCTCAATCACACCGATCTCGACTGAAACGAGAGCTGCCGAAGGCGAAGAAGCAGTAGCTCCGGCACTGCCAATGGGACAATTCAAACACGGCGAAGGAGATACCGAAACCTTAGCGGCTAATTTCTCTACAGGCTCTTCTGTACTGTACAGAGAATACTTAAATGTTGCTGGTGAGGGGACCTCTGGACAACCGGATGCTTCGACGGGAGACGACCAGCAGATCGACTTCGATAGCTACTGCAGAGGTCTCGAAACTCTTACTTCTATGGATCCACACACTTATTCCCTCTTGGATCAGTGTTGGATAGGCAACAGTGGCTCAACATAGAAATGATAAACCAAGCCATGGACTACATAAATTCTTCGATTACAAGGAAAGCCAGTACTAAATGGTACCTGGAATTTTCTTTCATCGAATTCAGTTTTTTACAGTTGTTCAAGTCAGGTCTGGATTTTGATTCTCTTCTAATCCTGATTGAAATCTGCAGCCACAATTCAGTTTCACTTCTCATTCAATTGCATGTGGTAACTTCGCTTTCTTATCAAGTATTTAAGCGTTAACTTCAGTGGTTCAAGCTCTTTAAATTTTGAGGGTGACAACTGGAGGATAGACTAGCAGAGTATGAAGAGTAATGCCTAGCAATAGCACATTACAACTCCATTATAGTACCATCTCTCACAGGAGTTTGTGATATTATCACTTTTGAACCCTGAAAACACTTGAAAAGCCTAGATAAAAAGACAGACTGCAATATTCAGGTGGAAAGTCATCTGTTAATAGCTTGAGATGATGATAAGCCATCCACAGATTTTGCCCCCTGCGGAAAGAGTAGATCGCCCTTGGCCTTTGGACCACGGTCAGAGAGAGAAAATGAAATTACCTAATGTTAGAATAAACGGTAGGCAGTTGCTCCTGCTACTCAGCCTAGAGCCTTGAGCAATGAACCTACTCCTGAATTTAATGAGTAAAGGACCATGAAAAGCAAAGAGAGAACTCATAACAGGGTGAAAAGGTGCATCTGTATTCAGTTTTTCGAAAGGTACATGTTTGCATATCTGAAAGAATCGAAAAATTATAACTAAATGTGTTTAAGTATTTTAATCCTGGGTAAAGCCCATGAGAGAAAAATAAGCTGAGATGAGACCCAAAAATTACAGACTAAAATCTCATGAGAAGAGACAAGCTGGGGTGTGCTATTGTTGGCGTTACAGTTCTTCGAACAATTTGCCTGTCTCGCTTCTCCAAAGTCATGCATGAGTAAGCTTGAAAATTGTCAGCCTTGGCATTTACACTTGATGAGACCATGGGACCATATCAGCGAACTTTTTCTTTCTTGGTCTGATCGTTTGGCACTAAATTAAGATCCTGCATTTGACTGTCAACTGAAACCAATCCGGTTTGTGCCAGAAACCTGCAGAAAAAATACCATGTCCTGAGAACAACACTTCCAAGATAAAACAAGCAAAGCTTATCTCCCAGCCAATGATAAAGTTTGAGACTAAAGAACCAAAAAACCAGATTCATTCGTGTCAGTTGTTTGGACAACTACTCCAGAAGATAATCCAAAGAAACAAAGACAAGGGAGGGAATAAGCATTCATTGGACGATAATGAAAATGGGGCAAAACAAATTATCTCTGGAAAAGAAAATGTCTTCTCCCCATTGACCAGTTTGGTGGGCTAGTGAGGGTTATGATAACCTGCATTTTAGCTTTATGCTGCAATGGGACACTAAGAACAAGTTCTGATTGTCTATGGCGGCTTAGTTAGAACATCCTAGCAATATATAAAATTTTCAATTACTGAAGCACATTAAACTTTGCAGAGAAGTCAGTCACTTCAAACGTTCCATTTGTTTCTGATAACAACCTGCAATGCACGAACTGATGGTAGCAGAGCAGGGACAGTGGTGAAGAAGAGACTTGGATTTTGAAAGATGGAGTGCAATAAGGAACGGAGGAACATTGGTGAAGCATTATTTCGATGAGATTAAGAGGAAAATGGACATAAATAGAGGAGATGGATCAGACTGGAAAGTGAGTCACTGCAAGTGACCCAGGTACAAAGACAAGTGAAAATGAAATGGCCACAAAGGCAGTTTCAAAAAGTGGATGCTATTTTGGAAAATTGGTTGTTGAAACATTCAATAATTGCTCCCCCTACCTGTTGAAGCTGTGGAAATAGCAGCAGTGGTACAAAAGAGCGTTCGGTTATTGCCCCCATCATCACATCTTGGAAGAGCTAAAGCAAACTGACATCTAAATGAAAGGTCAGAAGTAACTATCCAACTTTAGTGTCCATTCCTAATTTATTAAGAACCATGAAGAAAAGGAGAGACGGGGTGGAAGGAAAAGGGACCCATCGTCCCTGGGCAGTCAAATACTTGAAAATTTCCACATAAAATCCTATCTGCCTTGTTACTCAAATTTTGCATTTCGCCAGAACTGGAGGCAAGAATTCTACGCGACACAGAGCAGCAATAAATGGAACTGCACAGGGCAATACAAAGAAAATGGACAACTGATATTGCACTTATCTTTCCCCATCTAGATGTAGCTGAAGTTTTCAGAAGAGGTATTTACATGCCAAGCAATAACCAAGTAAGACATGAGATTGAACACAGACAAAACTGAAGGATCTAAATTTTAATCACAGCACGTGTCTCCAGTTTAATCCGTTTTTGGTGTCTCTATTAATTTTTTCTTTTGGTGAGAAGATATTTAGTGTTTCCAGATTTAGGTGATCTAGGACTGTCAGACTTGCCACATGTGCTGTGGAAGCTTATTTTTTGGAGAACGACAAATAAAAGATGCAGGTGTGGTATATAGTAAATGTGAGGAAGTGGAAAATCAGCTAATAAGGAAACAAATGGAAGAAAAGACACTAAAAAGGCCAACAATACAACATCCAAGAACCTTCAGCAGCATATACGTGTTCCATCTTCAAGTGCTTAACCAGAAAAAAGTCTCACATTCAAGCAACTCTGTTTGCTTCTACAACTTCAACCATCACAACGGCCTCAAGTTTAACCAAACATACTATATTAGTGATGCAGCAAGAAGACTGGAGTCAGCACCTATCACTGCACCATTTACTTCAATTAATCATATGTAGAAGACAAAATTTCCCATAGCTAGTGAGGGTGGCTGGGTTGTTATGTGTCCTTGCTTGTAGGCCTTTGCCTGTTTTTGTTGGTTGTTGGGTCTTGCTTTAGGCTGTCTTTTGATTGTACGCCTTGTGCTGGCCTCTTCTGTTTGTGCGTTGCCGTTTGGCTAGTGTGCCTCTTTTGTTGGCTTCTCTTTTACATCTCAGCACCCTTCCACTCATAATGTCTTGGCATTTTGAGTGTAAGTTTTTGGTGCCGTGATCGCATTGTACAGGTTGGTTTAAAGCTCAATATATTTCTTAATTTTGTACAGTGGTGCAAAAGCAACAAATGATATAAAAAGACAAATATGGTTAATCTTATCCAAAGAATATCATAAGTTCCACTTCCATTGCCATGAACTTGTCTAAAGGGAAAATGCAACCATGAATGTACATAATCAAATCTTCAAAGTCGTCATTTCAAAGTACACACCAGCTATCAATTTCCTATGTATTAGCAGGACCAGGAGGCCACCCAACCAACAAACCCATAGTCGGTTCTTCTTTACCCTCCTTGTCTCCCCATATCCACCAACGGTATTTTGGGATCTTAGACACCAGGACACCAATTACATTGAATAGGTCCAAAAGATCATTAATAGATTTCCCGATTTTATCAGGTGAAGTTCCTAGGAATTTATCCAATATAGTAGAACAAAAAATGGAATGCCACCTACATTTACAGAGCTTAAAGCTAGTCCAGAAACTTGATTTACCATGGTCAATTTAACCGTCAAACCTTTTCACTTGTATATTCTCAAAAAAAAAAAAAGAAGAAAGAAAAAAAAATGCTAAATCCGGCAGATTCATCTCCTATCAACAATTATTAATTGAGAATGGATGTCCCCAGAAATATAGCAGACCATACATCTGCTACAGATTTAACAAGAGATGAATCAATGTGTCTCTGCAGATGCAAAGTGTGTTTGAAAATCAATGAAGCACTGAAATTGAAAACACCGTCAATTATTCTTCCTCTAAAAGGAGTTCTAGACCTAACAATACCATCTCCATTCCCTGAAATTGCCAAGTAAAGAAACTTCAGAGTTTCCATCTACTTTCTCCAGACAAGAACCAAAGACCAAGGCAAGATTTCCTCTAGTCAATGGAAACCATATTCTTCAAAAGCAGCATCAATCAATCAATAGCAAAACCAAAGTCCAACCAAATCTTGCACGTGGATTTCAACTACCAAGTCTTACATTACCATAACATGAGCTAACAAACATATTGGGTAGCTGAACTGAAACCAAGTATCTCATAATGGGAAGTCCAAATCCATCACCATGCCTCCTTGTCTAATTGCTTATACCAAGCACTCACTAAATAATTTCAAGGCAATGGGTATACTAATTCGTCCTTCTTTAACTCCAATTACCCAAAGTGAGACTCCATCTCACTTCGCCTTTCACTCATGCATCCTAACAAGTACAATCTATATCCAAAAGGCTGAGCCCCAATCAAAAGACATGGAAGCAACATCTCCAAGAGCACAAGCAGCTGAATATTACCAGCTAAGAAGCGAGAACAGAGCGAGCGTGATCATCACGAGGAACGACACATGGAGGGTCAACCAAGAATCGCTCGAAGAGAAGGCCAAGCCCATCATGACGGCCAGCGACCCACCCAGCATCACGAACGCGATCTTCAGCGCGTTCCACGTCGGACCCTGAAATCGAAAAGGCAAGAAACAAAGGAAAAAACATCACTTTGCTTGAGCGCCGAAGTCAATGACCCTCTCCTGCGCTCGCCGGAATTCGAAACCGTACGTTGACTCCCGGCGCGAGAGCGCCGAGCAGGACCGCCGACGCCGGCGACACGTCGCCCTCCTTCGCCGGCGGCTTGTCCTCCATCTCCGATCGATCCGAGCGCCGGCTGTGATGACGTCACTCCTGCAGCTTGAATTGAACGAGAGGAGCGCAATGGGCTTTTGCTTGAATTTGTTTCGGTCGATCTGATGAACAACCTCCGCGGGCTTTTCTTGATCTCCCCATTCCCCAGTACTTTCGGGCTCCAAAGGTTTGATCAAAAGCAGTTTGCCAAATTTCAGAGAAGACCAGAAAAACTTCATAATTACAAGAATGGCCCAAGTTGAAAGTGAATTTTCATTTTCAGCTCATCTAACAAAACTTGATCATATTTTTGGCCTGCACCTTTTTCCGGTCGCCTTAATTCGGATGATGGATTTCTATCCACCGTGGACGGATGTGATCTTGACATAAGAACATTTAGGTGGTCTCGAATCTTTGTGCAATACCGACTCCCGACTTTATTCTCATGAAGAAAGGATTGGCTGACACTGTTATGAAGTCATAAGGTTCGGACCACTTCGCAGTGGCTCGAAGCAAAGTTAATGTCACCTCAAATTAGATTATTTCGGCCTGGAGACTGCTTGGATGAATGTGCAATTTAGGATCTGAAATGTGTTTTTTCCGAATGTTTAGAAAGCCAAACAAGCCCGCTGTCTGCATGCCTGTCAGCTCCGACATCATGTCATGGAAAAGAAGATCAAGTAAAGTCTATTGCAAGATATCAAGTTGAGTGGCTGATGAGTTCATGTACGCCTTTCCTTTCTCGTATTGTGGTTTGTCTGCTCCGGACAACGTACACATCCTATTCAGCCAAGCACTATCTGGACACAAAACATGAAATCTAGCCTTTCCCACTAACAACGTGTAAAATGCTTTGGTGAAGATCACCTGCACAGGCCAAGGGCCAGGACTTAACCAAGTTATGCTATTTGCAGGGTGTTCTAGCACACTTGTGCTCCTGAATTTAAAAAATAAAGCGAGAAATCTAGCATTCGACTCATGCTTCTTAATGTGCAAATAGCGCTTGGAGTTCTATGTCCCTCCTTTCCTATGAAGGAAGAGACACCAACCTAATGATGCAGATGATGCAGACAGAGCATTCGTCTGATTTCCTGCTCATGACGCAAGACAAAGAATTCAATACCTAGTCTACTTCCAAACAAGTTTATCCAGCTTTGATAAGATCGCAACGGCAAAAGAAATGAGGAAACAGAACATGCATACAATGCAAATACTAGGCCAACAAAAGCCCAAATCTTGACTGCAGCAAGAAATCATTTCGATCAACATGCCCTCTAGGGCAAGAAACATAAACAACGTCTGAACATGCCTTTGGTTATCATTTCATTATCAACTAGAAGTGTTGTTTTGTCAGAAGACTAAAAGGTTTCTCTAGGTATTCTCTCAACAATTACAATTTCCAAGAGGGACACAAGCAAATTTCAGATGCTTTAAATCTCACTACGAGAGAGTATGACCTTTCTTTCTTCCTAGCTGACTCTTCCTTGTCTACCTGTATCAGATCCGCTGTACAATGAGTTTTACATACATTTGCATACCAGGAAAATGGGTTGTGACTAGCGAGTCTTTCGAGTGATTAATCAGACGAAAGTACACACTCCAGCTAAGTAATTGGCACAGCAAGCCACTCGAGAGACAATACGATATCAGCTTAATCTCCTAGAATGTGGGACCTTGCAGGTTAGGATCCTGCTGGAGCTGCCACTCCCTCTCTTTAAGGTACTGCAGAAGTATCTCCTGATCATCTCTCGGTTCCGCCGTCACAGCACCGCAACCATAAGGACTAGCTCGATAATACGCATGAAAGACTCTGTCCTTTGGCTCGTCCACTCCGTAATAGGCAGGAAATCTGGGAGTCACAGCCTGGTGATTCGAGTATACTGTTTGGTTAGAGTACGAGGGAGTTCCCCAGGAGTTGATTGGATCGATTTGAGGGACACCAAGATGATAAACATTTCCGATGTTTCCAGGGCCATGGAAACTAGGACTCAACATTTGAACATTATTGCCCTGGTGGAGATTGTTGATTTCTCTGAACTGGCGGAGCCATTCCGAAGAACTCATTCCGCACTGTATGGGGTATACATAGTTAAAGCCAGCGACACCAAGACTAGAAGCATTAGGGGCAAGAGGAACAGCATAATTTGAATAGCTCTTCCCAGGTGATGCGTCAAGAAAATTCTCAGTTAGCCCAATTGTCGCATTTGTCCTGTGATCAGAGAAACTAGATGTATTCGCTCCGCTAAACCAAACAGCATCATCCGGCAAAAGAGGCGCTGAAGGCACGGGAGTGGAATGAAGAGGAGAGGGATAATGGGTTATTACGGATTCATGGCAAGAACCAATAACTGGGTCCTGAGGCTCGCTAGTTTGGGTAATGGAGAGATTGGCCAGTGATTCAGAAGCAACTTCCTCTATAGGAGGTAAGTGATGTTTACCCAAACCAATCCCTTTCTCTTCATTCACGTTCAAGTTTCCTCTGTTGAGGACCCACGCATTTAGTGAGGGAGGCCCGGCACCGGTAGAGATTGACGATGCAGGAAAGAAGTTTGCCACATCACCAAAAATTGGCGGCGGCGGGTGCTGCTGCTTGAATGGCTCATTGCGTCTGAAACTATTGTTGTTGGGCTGGAAATTAGATGCTTCACTGTGCACAGGGTTCTGGGCTATGAGCAAAGATGTGGCACGACGCAAACATTCATCAGGTGGTGCTGATTGATCCATTAGTTCTTCATGGGAGTCTCTTTTCTTTGTGATGTAATTATGAAGCGGAGCCGAGTTGTGTCTTGTCAGAGGCTTGAACAGAATGACTTCCTCCTCCTCCAAGGTAACAGATCTTCTCGGACTTTCTCTGAGGACTTCTTTTCCTCGTTCTTCAGTGACTTCACTCGTCCGTGCTGGAGAAATTTTCAGTTCTGGATTAGTACCTGTCATGGATCCATCTTTGTCCAAGCATTTCATCTCCAAAGACTCGTTTGACTCCAGCTCATAGAATTGTCTTCTCTGCTTATCATACTGGATCCACCTGTGATGATGATCAGATCTCTCAGCAATCCTAATGGCAGCAATAACAATTCGATGGGCTCGGCACGCTTTTTCTCTTCGATAGTCGGTGCTATTTTCCCAATGAGATGAGAAATCTAGCCGAACATGTGTGTGTGCAGCAGGTGCAAAGCCTCTCAACTCGTAATCTTCCCAAAGAGCACAATCCTGAGACTTAACTTCGCCCACCTGAGAGTGCATGAGGTTTACTAGGCGAATAAAGCTCTTATGGAAAGAAGACAGAGCTGCTTCACTCTTTTCATCGGCCCCACAGAGAGCCTCTTCTTCAGGTAGATTTGCCAACCATTCCACAAACACAAGAATAGCTGGTAAAAGAGGGCAGGAATCCCAGGGACTGGCCTTCATAATTCGATCAACGAGCCGATTCACATATGTAAATAGAGCCATCACAGCATGGTCTCTCAAGAGAGGCGATGGCCTTTCCCTTTTGTCTTCCAAGTTTGTTATTACTGGGCTCTTGGGAAGGTCTTCGATGACAAAGATGAAGACACAAATGGCTTGGACGGCTCGAAATGGGCCTGTTCTTGTTGGATCCATAAACTGATACGACTCCAATGCATCTTCTAGATTAATGTTGTCCACATCTAACAAAGCTTCCAATTGTCCTTTTGTAGAAGAAAAGGCTCTCAAAAAGTCATCCAAACTGCTAAAACAACAGAGTAAAAGAAAGAGGAGTGTACGTAAGCATTCTGAGTCTGATGAAATACAAGACAAAGATACCATAGAACTTATCTTTGTCAGAACAGACGCAGCATGAGCAATGCACACAATAACAATACACTTCAGTAGAACTATTACCTGGATCTTACATAGAAGAAACTTATCAATATGACGAAAAGATACCATAAGTTTCTTCCTAAGCAACCACCTTCCTCTGTAGATAAATTGCAGTCCATCACGTCATCGCCAGATTGCAACTTAGTCAGAACTTTTCTTCTTTCAGACAGTATCAAAAAATCGAATGAGGCCTCAGCAGAATGGGAATGCAAAAGTGATGACCTGCTCTGCATAGTCGTAACAAGCAATTTAGAACCGCAAGGAACACTGGAGAATGAGGATTATCATGGCAAAAGGTGTCTGAGCAAACAGAAAAACATTTTACCTTCTCTAACAGTAACATAAGGTTGTTCCGTGCATCCGGGAAAGGTTCTTTAACGGCCAAACTTCTTATACAGTGATACAAAGCAAGGAACTCGTCACCTACGTACGTCGACAGTAATGCCAACTATAGACAATACTAATTGGTTACGATACAATATATGTCTGAATATTTTCAGTTCAAATTGAATCCAAGGATAATTACAAGGGATAGACGAAAGTAAGACAATATACCTGATTATGTGGGTTGCCACTATCTGGCCAAATTGTCAATGCTTCCAAGTAATGAGCTGCTGCAATAGACCACTTACGGTTTTGATCGTCTGGTCTTTCATAAAGCTCTCTGTATCTTGCTAGATCCCCGAGGCAAATTAGGAAGCGATGGCATAAAAATTGGCATTTCTTTATCCTCTTCTGATCAACATTATTTACAATGCCGCTCTTTCTCTGGAACAAGGTATCTTCAGGAATTCCATGACATCTTTGCACCTTGACAATAAGACTTTTGTAGAAATTTGTTGCTTCTGACAAGAATAACTTGATTCCTTCATTGTAATCATCAGTGCTTCTTTGTGCATTGGTAACATTCTGTGGCACCTCAGAATTCGTACAACTAGAAACTTTCTTTATTTGTTTACGAAATTCATCAATATGCTTATAGTGGAGCTTCCACAAAGAATACTCGATATCTTGCAAATCCGCCTGCTCAGAGTCTTTCAAGATGCTCTTTTCGTAAACTGAACAGACTTGGTGATACAAGTGTTTGACATCAGAATGCAATAGACCTTTCGAATTGATCGATGCCCATAACAGCTTTTCAGTGTTAAGTACCTGGAAGCATCAAATTATCGTAATCAACCAGAAAAATTCAATCAACAGAGCATAACAAGTGCATGGTTTCTCAAGAATTACCTCAGCAAGCGAATTTTCCATCTGTTTTTTATCTTTCTGATGGTTTATTGGCCTAGCATCCATAGTTAGAGTCAAAAGATTTCTTCAAAGGAACTTCGTCTTCTCCGGGACGTTAGCAGTATTCTGATGACCTACATGACAATTGAATGATTCAGGTCAGTGACACGTCTCCATCAAGACCAGAGAGACAATAGACTTGAACATCCACTTGCACGAGTAAATTGGGAAATTCAAGCCTTCAACATTGACCCCAGCTCTTAACCACTCGATCTCGGGATGCTAAGAAAAATCAAAACGTATCGGAGTAAATCAAAGGATTCGCCGAGAAAATAAAAAGATTCACCATCTAGATCTTATGCCGAAGCACTTGCTAAACAAAGGCGAGAGAATTCACAACTCTACTGACCATCCAATAGAACAAAAAAATGTACCGAAAGAGAATTCTCTTTCAGATGATCATACAAACAAAAGCTTTGAAAAGCAATCAGGCTCAACTGGTTGGCTACAATTGAATTTCAGGTTCGACAAATGACAAGAATTTTCTTTCCCATGGACATTGAAGCAAGTAGAAGCGAGCATCACAGAAAACAACAAGAGTCTCCAAGAACCCACAAGAATCGTAGTACAGAGCGTCAAGCGCAAAAGACAGCCCACCCACCAAGGACAGTCCTCATGCTCCTTAAAGATCTCGAAACAAGAAGAGGTAAGACATGAACTTTCCAAGAAAGGTGTTCCCAGACAGCATGGATCAACATACAAAACCAACTGCAAAGAACCCTTTAAAATTAGGTAACTAACCCACCCAATCCAGGTTCCGGAAGCAGAGCCAAACCAGCAAATCAGCAAGAGCTCAGCACTCGTGAGCACGACATCAAGACAGAGAGAGAGAGAGAGAGAGAGAGAGAGAGAGAGTGCGATGCTGAAAGAATCTACAAACTGCAGAGAGAAACAAAAGAAATTGATGAACTTGGCCACCTCAACTGCTTCAGCAGCGAAACAGACAAAGCAAAAGGTGGCTGATGATGAATACGAGGGACAGAGAGAGAGAGAGAGAGAGAGAGAGAGAGAGAGCTCAACCCCAAAGGCTAATCTTGCTCAATATCACTTTTTGTCTTCTTGGTCTCTTCTTCGCTCGTTTCTTGATTTCAGTTCAAGAACTTCTTTTTTTGCCCCTAATTCAAGAACCTCTTTTTTTTACAATTCAAGAACTCACATCATTAAAAAATTAAAAATTTGCAAAAGTGGGGAATAATTTAAAGCGACCCATCATCAATCATCATCCGTTTCTCTGACCAAATGCCCTCTAAGAGATAGAGAGAGAATCACTTGCAGACCAAGCCAAGACTCCATCTTTGTCCCCTATTGGAACTCGAGCACTGCTGTGCCTACAGCGCCCTCGCTAGGATCACGTTTCCGGGTCAAGACGGCGGCCAATAGCGGCCGTCCGATCCGAGCGGGCGCATGCCCATACGGTGGGGCCGCGGCGCAGGGGAGGGGAGCTCCCCACCCGGGTGGGTGGTTGGGAGAGAGGGTGTGATTTTTTCAGAGGGTCTTGACCCGTCAGGAGCCGTATTTGTCGTTAATTACAGTTGCTCCCCCCATTTAATGCGCGCAAGACAAGTGGACCCTTGCAGGGAAGGACACATTGCAGAAAGACATTTGACTTTTGGCAATTTTATAAGAAAGAAATAGAAGAGGAACGATTTTTTGAATTATTGCATGGGATACGCAATTATGTGATCCGAGTTGGTGCGGTCCATTTATGGATAGCTAGGTTGTGGGGAAGTAGGGGGTGACGAGGCCAATCGTGTTATCCCGAAGACATGAAGTATGTATGAAAACTTGTGAATTATGTGGGACTAATTTCACATTATTTGGGAAAATCGATGGACTAGATTCGAACAAATTAAAAGTTTAGATATCACATTACACGTATTGATGATATAGAGGCTTGTGGCGACTATCTCATTTATTTGATCAAACAAAAAAAAACTACATGAAATATTTAGGATTGGTCATTAGGGTTGCCTCCATAACCACCATTCCTATTTTGGAAGAGGGCGGTGGAAAGCGGGGATGCATGAGTGAGGGAGTAGAGTTTTACAATGACAAAAAAAAGAAGGAAAAAAACAGTTAGGAATAATTCAAGGACTATGTTCTTTGCAGAGAAGGACACATTTGTCGAAAGACATTTGACTTTGGCAATATAAGAGAAAAAGGGCACAATCTGAAAATTGTTGCATGTGATGCGCAATGGTATGATACATGTAGGTGCGGTTCACTAATATCTCATTAGATTGTCGATGTGATGAGTCAATCAAATTATCTAGAAGGTGTGAATATGTATGAAAATATGTGAATCATGCATAATGATTGATTTGACATATGTGAATCGTGCCAAAGGATTGATTGGACTCTAATGGCATTGAACATTTAGAGATTACATTGCATGTTTCACAATGATTTAGGGGCTTGCGGTGACTCTCTTCCTTGTTTGATCAAACAAAATAATTACATTGAACATTTAGAAAATAATTAGTGGCCACCCTTCCCACTGAAAAAAGGGAAAGATGGATGGTTCGGTTCCCCACCTTCTTGAGAGCTTGGGTGAGAGGTGGAAACGTGTGAGTAAAAGAGTAAGGTTTCGTAACCTGTGCACAAAATATAACAGACATAGTAACTTGCAATATAGATATATATTAAGTCCAAACAAAAAAACATATTTAGAAATAATTCAAGAACCTTATTGAAAGAATTGAAAAGATTTCATTTTGAGGATTTAATTTTGACTAACAGCCAAATGGGTTAGCCTCCCATCGATAAGGGTGTCAGAATAAAAAAACCAAACTGATTTGAATCGAAATTTCATACATTTTTAGGGTTTGGATTTTGGTTTGAATAATGAAAGAAGACTTCTTGACAAGAAATTACCTACATAATAGGATAAAACTAGTTTGGATAGTTTTGGTTCTGTTCGATTAACCGAATTAAACTCAAAATCGTTCATCTTCTTAATATTACAATTCATATAATTTTTCTCCTTTTCACTAAATCTTTTTTTCATATTTCAAAGAAGAAAACATAATCAAAATGAGTCTTCGTTTCAAGTTATATTTATTTGGGGGTGCAATTCAATTTAATGTTAATGCACACTCAAATGGTTCGGTTCGGTTTAGGTTTCCTGAAAATCCAAATCGAATTGCATAGTTGAAACATCCTTACTAATCGAATGATTACTTGAAGGATCGTAAAAATCACGTCATTTCGTGGGATCAATTTTTTGTCAGCTTTGAAATGATTTACTTAAGACAAAAGGCAAGATCCCAATTAAAAAAGTACCATGATCCGTATTCATGTGTGAACTCAATTTACATAATTTGACGGTATGTTAAACGAAAAAAAAAAAAAATAAATATTATACGTGATTTGGTGCATCGATTGAGCAGCTGACAATGACGAGCTGAGAGTGGAATTATTTAATGCCATTGACTGGAAAATCTTATCTTAATTTATTACAATTGGCCTTTGCATCCGAGAATCGTTGAAAAAGGAATGCTTGCTGGGGGCAAAATTGAAAAGAATAATTAAATGAAGCGGAAAAATTGGATACAATAAGGAAAAAATCGCGAAAGCTTTCAATGGGCAGTCGTGTACGATTACGCGTGATAAACGATAAGCTCCTGGGTCCCATGGAACGGACTTCCTAGGTGCAAAACTTTAAGATAAAATATTATTATAAATATCAAATCGCTGCTCATAACGTATTCACCTGAAATTACTTTTAGTATTATAAAAAATTTCCAAACCGACACCACGGCACATTCGTCCAAATTTTTTTCATACAAAATCTTTGAATTAATTTTCATCTCATAAAATATCTAAAACAAAGTACCCCTTATCTTCTAAATCTACCCTCCGTGCAATTCATACATGCCAACAAAAGTGGATTTTCCATGTTGAATCCGCCACTCTCCATGTCAAATTTGTCTATGTGTCGCCACGTGCATGTTATAATGGAATATTAGATGATGAATTTAGGTTAGAGGAACCGGTTTGGGTAGTTTTGCGAGAAGAAAATTAGCTTGAAGTAAATATGTCAATGAATACAGATTTGAAATTTTTTGTTAGAAGAAAATTAATTTGAATTAAATGTGTCATAATGTACCAAGTTGAGATTCTAAAGGTATTAATACGGAATATGTTATTTTGTGCTTCCATTTATTTTAGCCCATGTATAGGTCAAAGACAAATGTACATTTATGCGATTCGAGCTATAAAATATGTGATCTAAACGTGAAATTCATAAGAAAAATAATCTAATGAGCCATATGATTAAGAGCTATCAACTTCCTTTTATTAAAAACACTGAAAAATGAAAAATGAAATAAAAATAAATTCAGCAAGCAACCTTCCATGCCAAAGAAAGCGTTCTAGGGTTTAGGTGCTAACGACGGCGAGATTAAAGAAATGCTGAGCAATAATTGCACGTCAAAGCAAGGGTCGCTGTTCGATGTGATGTGCGCACATCAGCAATATTATAAACGTGAAAATGTCGAGATCACATCTTATCTAGTAACGAAAATACATTAATATAAATACGCCGTGGCTCCGCTTGGAAACTCGACACTTGTGATCTTGATTGGGAGCAAGTAGCAACTACGCGAATTGCGGCTCGACGCAGTTTTGGAACCAGACATTATATGACACGAGAATTTACAATTCATTTGGAAATGGAAATGCAATTTCGAATAGCTAAAAATTGACCCTCTAAAAGTCGGATTGAAATGTCAAAACTACGTTAGCGACGATCCTTTTGTGCAAAGGACGGAGGAACCATTCACTAAATTGTGTTTGTGGGTTGCGTTTGTGTTTATGTCGTGGCGACACATGGATTTACTACAAAACGGGGCAATTCGAACTCGACATGATCAATCGATCTACATGATATGTGCACGACTCGAATATTGAGGGGTTGACATGATAGAGTACATCCCATGTAATACAATTAAATATCGATTGGAGAAAAGACTAAAAAAATCCTAAACCTATTATAAGTTTTCCAATTCAATTGTAAATAATTTTTTTTATTTACATAAAAAAAAAATTGTAAATAATTTTTTTTGTCAATTTAGTTATAAATCTTTAATGATTGTCTTGCCAATTCGATCAATTCGACTAATTTTGGGTGTTTGATATTGACGTGAACGTTGGATGATGGCGGCGAACAGTTTTTTAATAATATCTTATTTTTTATGAATTTTTTACTCTCTCTCTCTCTCTCTCGCACGTGCGTGACTGGTGAGGTTGAGCCTCACCTAGTGATGACGAGCCCGCCCTTGCCAGCCTCACTCACTCGCCCAGCCAAGGTAAGGTCGCGACTTACCCATGGCTAGTGAGGCTTGACCCTTGCTAGCCTAGTGGGCAGCCTCGAGTGAGGCCAGAGGCTGGGCGAGGCTCAATTGACGAGGTCGAGCCTTCCCTAGCCATGACAAGGCTTTCCTAAGGTACCTTGTTGACCTTGCCCCTAGCCAATGATTGGCTGAAGGAAGGAGGAAGTAGTGAAGAAAAAACAAAAGAAAGAGAAAAAAAGCGATACAAAAATTTGGAAAAAAAGTATTATTAAAAAATTATTCACATCAACGTTGGTAGCAACAGCTGTTCACATCAACACTGATCGGCCAAAATTACTCAAATGGATTACGATTCAATTGAAAAAATTGCAATAAGTTTAGGACTTCTTTTGATAATTTTCCCAATATCGAGTTGGCAGATGGTGGAACTATTCATTAGAGGTGGGCAATTCCTCTTTGTGAGTCATGTTCACGTTCATGTTGTGGTGACATATGGGTTTACAATAGAACAAGTAAATTCGAACGCGACATGATTAGTCAGTTAATCATGTCGATAATATGTAACATAACTTGAAAATTAATTGGATAACACGATAGAACCTGTGTAGCATGATTTAATAATAGATTGATGGATTGACATGGTTGCATGCCCAAACCATGACAAGAAATCAATTTTTCTAACATGAAATCAATCCTATCTAATGAGTTCAACACAAACACAAGAATATTATCGATCCTCCATCGCAGGTCAACATGAAATTGATTCGAACACGATCATAATCAATCAAAACCCGGTTAATTTCGAGTCATGCTCAACTCAAATTATCGTGTCATATTGTGTCAAGAATTACCATCTTCACCGACCGTTGGAGATAGATGTTTAGTCTGAGGCCGACAGGAAATGGGCAAGCAGCAAAGTGGACGAGGATCACGTTTCCATCATTGCATAAAAACCCGGTTAATTTCGAGTCATGCTCAACTCAAATTATCGTGTCGTATTGTGTCAAGAATTACAATATTCACCGACCGTTGGAGGCAGATGTTTAGTCTGAGGCCGACAGGAAATGGGCAAGCAGCAAAGTGGACGAGGATCACGTTTCCATCCCCCTGCCCCTTTGTCCCCGTCCGGTATGGGACCGGGGCGAGGCGGTTTGTCCTCCACCACGCCTCCGCGGACACCACCCTTGGACAAGATGAATTTTTCTTATATTGCTCTTCTAATTATCTCAATTATAGAAAGATGTTGACCTCCACGAAAGTTCTGAGGAATTCCCCACTTAATAAGGGTGCAAAGTTGTAATGGGGATGCTAGGAATAGATGCCAAAGTTAGAATGTACTCTCTCTCTAAGTATGCCTTCATGGAAAATTTTTGAAAATGATATGTGCCTTATATCAAATGATGGGAAAAAAAAAGGCCGACCTCTTTATTGAAGTGTTAAATAAGGATTTATTACATTATCCACCGTTAGAATCCAAATTTCACCGTCGGGACACTATACGTGGAAACTTTAGCTTGTGTTGATATAATTACGAAAACTTGAGACAAAACATATGTGCTCCTGCAGAGAGAATAATATCTCTTTGCAAATTAGAGATTGTAACCACTGGGGTTTACTCCAGTGGCCACCTTTCCAATATGGAAGTTGGGGGAGGTGGGGGTTCGAATCCCCACATTCTCAGGAGACGTTTGGGGTGAAGACGATTTAGTTTCAGATGTGAGTTTCGACTCTCACGCCCTACAATGAGGCATGACAAAAGTCTGAAAGTGAAAGTTAGAATATGATTAGAGTAGGACCGACAAAAATAAAATAAAATTAGAGATTGTCTTTTTGTTTGAGAGAATGTACCGGGACAGTTATTGTCAAATTGACTAATTTTTATGGGTCCATTTGTTCTATCAATTTTTTGTTCCCAATCGTACCGACACGTGCATTACAATCGCTCCGCTGAGCTGGGAAGCTCTCAATTTTCTTGCGAGACTACGCGTACGTAGATATGGCAACTTCCGTAGAATGTCAACTACGCATACTATGGTTATACTATGCAGCTTCATTGCTTTATAAGTCTGATTAATGAGTTTAAGTATATCGTTATGACCAACAAAATTATTCGATAAGTTATATCTAGAATTGTTTTGATGCCATAAATTATGCCAGTCAAGTTGCCTATATGTGTTCCCACCAAAAAAAAAAAAACGTTGCCCATATGTGTTATACAACCAATTGAAAGTGCCATTAGAAATATTTTTTTAATAAATAAAGATCCGTTGTAACACAAAAGTATATTTTTATATGAAATTATTTACTCCGATACGATTTAATTTAGAATCATCGATGTGTTATGACTGGAGCGGCAAGTCGTGATCATTCTTTTTTCATGCCATATGTATTACATTAGTAATTTGAGTCATTTCTTGAACAAATTTTTATGACTGAACTTAATTTTTTTTTTGGGGTAATTATATAAACACTTAATTTTTTTAATAACTATATCAACACAAATCAAAGCATTCATATGTAGCGTCCGAAGGTGGAATCTGCGCCTCTTTTTCTTTCCTCCTCCTCCTTCGATCTTCTTTTCCTTTACCTTCATCTTCATTTTCGCCTGCTACTTTCTTTCCGATAATCAGTGCCACTCACAAATCCATGTCGCCACCGCGACCGTGACCTTGGCAACCCAGCAGTCGCTCCTCGCCGTGGCCAACGGTCGTCCACCATGACATCGCCACCATTCAGGGAGCGCCGCCGCCGCTGCCGCCGCCGCCGCCCCCACAGCGTGCTTCTCTCTTTCTCTCCCTCTCTCTCTCGAGCCTCGTCGAGATCAATCCGGACTTTGCCTTGACTTCCGGCGGCACGCCAATGTCAGCCAAGCGCTTGTTTGTTGAAGCGGGGAGAGAGAGGCGACTGGGGTCGACGCTCGGTGATTGTGTGGCGGCGAGGAGGGGTCGCGGTGGCATCAGCGGGATCGCATATTAACGCTTAAATCCACACATTATCTTTTCATAATCTCTTCCGAATTCGGGCCCACTCATCAGAATTAAATCCACATATTATTTATTTTCTTATTCGATCAAAACTATTTATCTTGAACCGGAACTCCAGGACAAGAAAATCAACCTGCCCTTTCCAAGTCATCGGCGGAAGAAACTCCAATTGCAGCAAGGGCTTTCACGAAATCATCCATGGCCGCTCCGACATCCTTTTCATGCAGAGGCCTCTCAGAACCGACTGCTATACACAGAGCAAGCGATGGGGCACCATGGACCAGCCATCCGATTTCTCCACAATTAAAGTGCCGTGTCCGAGCAGCTGCAAGCTGGAAATACAAGAGTTGATGGCGGTCGCCCTCGCTCGGATCTTGGCGAGGGCCACGACGGCCTCGCCAGTGGCTGGCGAGGGCGTGGCGGTGAGGTCGCGTCCGAGTCAGGTTGAGGACGACGTGCCGAGTTGATTAAAATCAACATCCGGAGCGAGCATCCCCTCCTTTCTGATCTGCGTCGTGTGCTCGAGGAAGCACCGCACGTGAAGGCGTCTGTCGAAACTCGGCCTGTGGGAAAAGAGAAAAAAAGCTGGTCAATATCTTTTTGACGAGCATCCACCAGATCGAAATGTCTATAGAGCAAAAGAGTAAAATGTGAAACCACAACTCGCTATGAAATCGTTTCTATGTAACGAACACTCTATTCCATAGCAAAACGATAAAAGGTGACATGACAACTTGTTTTGAAATCGCTTCAACGTAATGAAAACTCTATGGGAGAATTGTCCAAAAAGCCCTAAATCTATTGTAATTTTGCCAATTTAGTCATAAACATTTTAACTTTGCCAATTGAGTCTTAAACCTTTTCACTTTTTGCTGATTCAGTCCATCCGGCCAATTTTGGATGGAAAATGCTGATGTGGATGCCGGCGATGCCACGTAGGATTGCTGGCATTGATGTAACGAACACTCTATTCCATAGCAAAATAGTAAAAGGTAAAATGACAACTTGTTTTGAAATCGCTTCAACGTAATGAACACTCTATTCCACATTGAAGAGCAAAGAGAGATGAAATTACAACTCGTTGTGAAATCGCTTCAGTGTGAAATGTGAAATGACAACTGGTGTGAAATCATTTCAACGTAATGAATACTCTATTCCACTTTTGAGAGCAAAGAGTAAAATAGTAAAAGGTGAAATGATAATTCCTTGTCGAATGGTTTCAACGCGATGAACACGTTTAAGGGCAAAACACTCAATCGCATTTAATATGATATTCAACATTGCAGTCACATTTAATTAATACGGTGGTGAAGGTGAAGTAACCTTTGCTCTTGGAGAAGAAGATCTCTCCCGCAGTGGGCATCTCCTCAGGATCCTCCTTCTTAGCTACCGAAAAAATGCAAACCCTAAAAAAAATTCTCACGCTAGTATTTTTTACTTACAAGTTTAATCTGGTTAACCTGCTTAGATTTCTCTCCCCACCCCCGAGAAAATATTGCGTGTATCTACTATGCCATAAAAGATTTGCATTAGACCACCTAAAGATTGACACGTGACAAATTTGAGCCCACTTGTCAGAATTAAATTCACGAATTATGTTTTCTTATTTGATCAAAATTATTATATTTTTTTATGGAATTCATTGATATGTAGAAATAGAGTGGCAAGTTGTGACCATTTTTTTTTTCATTATGTATGTATCACATTTGTAATTTGAGTCATTGCTTAAATTTTTATGAGTGAACTCAGTTTTTTTTTTTGGTGAGTATATCAACAAAACCAAAGCATTTATATGTCCGAAGGTGGAATCTGTGCCTCGTTTTCTTTCCTCCCCCTCCTTCGATCTTCTTTTCCTTTCCCTTTATCTTCCTTTTCATCTGCTACCTTCTCTATAATCATCTGTCACTTTCCCTATAATCAGTGCCACTCACCTAACACATGTCGGCCCGCCCCCGCGCCTGTGACCTTGGCAACCCAGAGGTTGCTCTTCACCGTGGCTAATGGTCGCCCACCATGAGCCGTTACCTTTTCGAGATTGCTGCCGCCGCCGCCGCCAGCACCACCATGCATCTGTCTCCCGTTTTCTCTCATCCCCGTTTCTATTTCTCGCTGGAGCCTCATCAAGATCAGGCCAGACTTTGCCTTGACTGCTGGCAGCATGTCAATGTCGGAACGAAGGGAGAGAATAGGGAGAGGAGAGGAGGGAGAGAGAAGCAAAGGAACTTTCCATGACAACGAGTTTCAAAGGTGCCGTGTATATTCTGCCATGGCACGTACGAACATCTCCTCTAATGGTCTTCAAGAACTTCAACACTCATCTCACATTGACAAAATTTTCAAATGTTTAGAAGATCAGTCCATAGGGTTCGTCCATGCTTCCTTGGCAGATGTCATACCATGCCCAAATGCTCGCATCATCTTGATGAACAAACTACCAGAAACGCAGAACGCAAAAGGGGACGCCTTCGTTACCTGACTGTAGATCCGTCTAAAACCAGGAAAAATTTAAGGTGCACTGAATTCATGCAAGCTCAAGAACATTACGGTCTTTTATTTTTTTAGATTTCACATGAAACCCACATGATCTAACTGCTATAATACGCTGAATTCACATGAATTGAATATATATTGGGAAAAAGAAATCCAATTGCATATATATGTACGTTGCTTTGCATGGAAGAGGAGACATGCATGCATGAAAGTTAGGGACTAGGCAATGAATTTAATGCTCTTAAACAAACACTACCAGAGAAATTCCACCACAAAAACAGAGAAAGAAAGGAAGACAATTAAATTAAAACCTAACAATCATCTAAAATTCCACCCTTTCAGCAACTTACACCCAATATTTCTAGGCTTCTGGCCCATATTATTTCCTCCACATAATTACGTACACAGCATTGAGACAACATAAGATCAATCGGACAATATGCCCAAAGTAAACATAGACAAACACATCCGCCAACCCCCCACCTCAAAGATAATAAATTAGGGTTTATTTATGACCCCGAAAAATTAAAAATATTGAAAAAGAAGAAAAGAGCGAGACGACCCATCATTTATAACTCAGAAGGAACATGGAGAGAAATAGCCAGCAAAACGCGACATAATTTATCCATATTCATTTAACCAAATAATAATTTTATCAGAGGTCATTCTGTTTTCGCTTCGTATGTTTTTCTCCCTTAGCCAGTGGACCTCTTGCAACGCGTGATGGCGCTGCACCCGCGCTTGTAAGGGTTGGCCCTCTTCATCCTGGAGCAGCCGTAGTACGAGCGGCCACGGCGGCTGCACGGGACTGTGTTCCTCTTCATCGCCCTGTAGCTGATGTACCGCCGGTTCGCCGCCAGCAGCCGCCGGTTGATCTCGGAGTCCATCTCGGGCTCGAGGTTCAACCCGTCACACTCACCCAGCGCGGGGTGGCACCCGAGGCCAATGCTCGTGTGGTCTTGGGGGAAGCACTCAGCGACGGCGGCCATGGCCAGGAGGAGGCAGACCAGCCAGAGCCTAAACTCCATCTTCTCCGTCGTGCAAAGAAAAAGAAAAAGATTCAAGATCACATATGCAGAGAGAGAGAGAGAGAGAGAGAGATGTCAGATCAGTGAAGAGAAGAGAAGGGAGGGTTGGTCGGTCGATTGCAGGGTCTCTTTTCCTTCTCCTTTTCAGAGGAGGGAAGAGAGGGAGAGAGGGAGAGCGGGAGAGAGAGAGAGAGAGAGAGAGAGAGAGAGAGAGAGAGAGAGAGAGAGAGAGAGAGAGAGATAGTCTGGTTTCTTGAATGTTCAAGAGAAAGATGGTGAGCTAGGAGGGAAGAACCATGGGGTGTTTATCTTGTGAGCTTACGCGATTTAGGGTTGGCCTTCCGTTTCTCCATGTTTTTCTGAATCGAGAGAGGGCAGAGGGGAAAATGTTACTTGTCGACTGTTTTTTCCTAAACGGCTAATATCTAAATTTGCATGGCCTGGAAACCACTTTGACCTCCATGCCCGACGTCCGATCTCTCTCCTCTGCAACGGAAGCTTTCGTACCATGCGCGACATCATGCGCCAAACGATTTTAGTACACGAAGTCGATCGCTTTTCGTACGTGAGTCGGTTTCCAGAAATAGAACGCGCAGGCTTTCGGACGTACCCGATTAGACTTGTGTCCAAGTAAGCTATATAAACTAAGAAATCTTCTGAAAAAAATTACAGGGTCACGTGGAATTCTTTTTGTTGTAGTTTCAAAGAAGCTAATGATGTGAAATTTGTCACATCATTTGATAAAAGGGGTTTTAGTAAGATACTTTTGTAAATCTAGCATTTCTTTTGCTTGCTTAATGTAAGTTTATACTTCTTGTGCGCCGAAGTTAATTTTAATTTTTGTCGAAAAAGAGTTCCATTCATTATCCATAATCAAAAATTGAGAGATACATCAAATGAACTTCAGAACATAATTAATCCCAAATAATTGGGGGTGGGCTAGAGATCCAATTAGAGGAGAGAGTACTTTGGATTTGGACTTTAACAACCCAATCCGCAATCTTATTTTGGATCCACTAGCAATGGGCCAATTGAAGGCCTTAAATTTTGACATTCCATTCATTAATTCATTACATAAAATATTACGGATTGCCCTCGACTTCTAAACAAAAATATTAATTGCATATAAATATTATAAGCATTTCCATTAATAGTTGCATTCATCGGACTGGCGGATGGATTTTGAGTGAAAGGTTCTGAACTTCAGTCGATGGTTTTAAGTTGGACTAAGCTCACAAAAGCACGGGATTTAGGCTACGGTTTCTATAGTTTTCTCCTTAAATCACAGTGTACAAAGTTCACATATTATCGAAGGAATATTGCATTATTTTGTTGAGAGATACGTGAGAAAAGGGAGGGAGAGAGAAAAAAGGAGCTCTTGGCCAAGCCTTGGCGGAGACGCCCCTCTTGTGGTGCTGCCACTGTCGACGTGAGTCGAGCCCTACTTCCTGCTTCGCCGTGGCACCCAGTGTTGCCCATTCTCTATCTTCGTTGCCGTCGACTCTGAGTTGCTGTTGCTTGAGCCGAACCACGACGAGGAGTTGTTGTCTCTATCCGCCCTGGGCTGCTGAGCCCGACGTGAGTGATGACGAGTGCTACTCGCGCCACAAACCTATCGTTGCAGTGACCCGGGACGTCTTGCCGCGTTACCACCTGTTATGCTTGACGACACTGACCGCTCCCTGTTGTTTGAGCCCGACGCCAAGCTGCTACTCCATCAACCAGATCTAGGGCTATCGGTTTGAAAGATTGATTTAGAATCTTATCTTTAGAAGTTGGAAGATTTAGAATCCTATCTTTAGAAAGTTTGAAAGTTTTCAATTTTATGTATTTTTTTCTTGTAAGTAAATCTTCTAGAATGTACTCGTGGGTATATAAATACCCACCTACATTTAATGGAAACATATAATAATTTCTATTTCAACATGGTATTAGAGCCATCTAAGGCTAATGTCCCTTTTCAACCCTGCCTTTCTGTCCCTTTTTCCCCTTCCAAGGGTAGTTGGCATGGCTCTAGATCTTGCCGCCGCTACCATCATAACTACCATTACAAACCCCATTTCCACACTTCCTCCATTCGGATTTGCTCACCACTTCCTTTCTTTATATCTCACAGCATCCAATTACTTGCTACAGAAAGCACATGTTATCCAGTTTCTCAAGAGGCAAAACCTCTACGGTCATGTTGATGGAACCACAACTTGTCCCTCTGATGTAGCCCAAGCAGCTCTCTGGTGACAACAGGATACTCCATCATGAATCTTCTAATTGCGTCCCTCTCAGAATCGATTTAGCTCTAATTATTGGTGAACCAACTAGTGATGTCATATGGGATGCTCTCAATGCCTCATTTGGCTCAGCTTACGCGACGTGTATGCTCTCTCTTCATCTTAGTCTTCAGCATTTGCAACAGAAACAGGACAAATTAGTTATTGATTTCCTCTAGTGTGCTAAATTCATTGCTGATGAGATGGGCGTTGCGAGTAAGCCTCCAAGACACTGTTCCTACCTTACTTGGTCGTTTTGAACTATTCTCGTTTACTGACATGCAAAGTCTCCTCCTTAGTCATGAGAGCATTAAGGCCTTCCAAAAATTGCAGATCTCCAAGCCTTCCTCTCAAGCTAATTCTACTATAGCCAACTCTGCTCAACGAAATGCCTCCACCCCTCCTCGTTCCTCTTTCTCTAGCCGTGGTCAATCTAGAGGTTGTTGGGGTCACGATGGTTGCTTTGCCCATGGTCATGGTGCCTGTGGTCTTTAACAAGGTCATTTATAGTATTCCATTTGTCAACGTAAAAATCACACTGTTGCCACATGTTACTATCGCCCTCTAGGTAGCCTTATCACCCACCACCTGCACATACCCCATCTTCTACTTCATCTTATCAACCCTCTTACTCTCCCAATGCCAATCTAACCCATGTCCTTCCCCCTTTTACCTACACCTTCCAACACCCTACCTTGGTAGCCCAACATGGGTGTCTCCCACCATGTCACGCTTGATATACAATCCCTCTCTTCCTATGAAGCTTATAATGGATTGGATCAATTGCACGTTGGAAATGGTAAGGGTCTCAAAGTCACTAATATTGGTACTTCTTCTATTCCCTCCTCTATTTCAAATCTTTTTTTACGTTTAAATGATGTTCTTCATGTCCTTGATATTTTGAAGCGCTTACTTTTAGTTAAAAAATTTGCATCTGACAACAACGTCTTCTTTGAATTCTATCCTACCCACTCTTTTGGTAAGGATCTAGTGACCAAGGCGGTTCTTCTTTTCGGCTCGAGTAAGGGTGGTCTTTACACCATACCACAACTACCTTCAATGCTTATTGCCATTATTGCAGAATGGACTTCCATAGATGGATGGCATTGATGTCTTGGCCATCCTTGCCATGTTAATCAACACGGTTGAGTCAGTTGTGTATAGCCTATCAATTAAGCAAGGCTAGTTGTCAATCTTTAGAATTGTCTCCAACTCATAGTTTGTTTTTGTTGGATTTAATTTATAGTGATGTTTGGGGTCCTTCTCATTTGGTTTCAACTGATAGTCATCGTTATTTCACTATTTTGGTTGATTATTGCACCAAATTTATTTGGTCTTATCCTCTTAAAGCAAAGTTAAATGTTTACTCTGTTATTCTTACTTTCCAAGTTGTTGTCGAATGCCACTTTTCACAAAAAAATAAAAGCCATTCAAACATATTGTGGTAGGGAATTTCGTGTCCTCCCCTCCCTTTTCTCAAAAATTGATATTGCTTGCCGCATTTTCGTCCCTTATACCCCTGAACAACAAGGGGCGGTTGAGCATCGTCATAGTAGAAACTAGTTTAACATTATTAGCTCATGGCTCTATCCCTCATCAATATTGGCACTACACATTTGAAACGACGGTCCATCTCATCAATCGGACGCTGTCCAAGGTCAATAATCGTGTTTCCCCTTCTCAAATGGTTTACAATCATCCTCCGCATTATTCCTTTTTAAAAATCTATGGGTGTCACTATTTCAAATATCTACGTCCTTATAATGCCTATAAGATGGATTTCCACTTCGCTCCTCGTATTTTCTTGGGATATAGTTTCTCTCACACAAGGTATTGCTGCCTTGACCCTGTCAATAATTATTTATACATTGGTCGACATGTTAATATTGATGAAACATGTTTTCCCTTTGCAACTCCCTCCATTCTCGGCCATCGCCTCATTCATAACTTCCTACACCTATCTTGGTATTGTGGGCTTCGGCTCCTATTATCATTCCTCCTCCTACCAATATAGTGAGATCACATACTCCTCCATCGGCACTCTTAGTGTCGTCTACTACCGATTGATTCATCCATCTCCCCCGCCTTAAGAACCAAGCACCTCCATAACCTTTATCATTCCTCCTCCTCATCATCCTCTCCACCACCATTGCCGCCGCCCCCACGTTTGCCAACACGCACCCACACCATGCAGCTTTACTCTCATCCGCGTCAAATTAATACAGCCACCTACCCCCTATCGAACCAACCTTATTCACTCAAGCCAACAAAATCCTTGAATGGCGTATAGCCATAATTAATGAATTTGATGCCTTGTTAAAAAATGAAACATGGTCTTTAGTCCCTCACAATTCCTCCACGTTGGGTGTAAGTGGGTTTACAAAGTTAAGCACAAAGCGAATGGTAGTCTTGAACGCTATAAAGCTCACTTGGTTGCCAAAGGTTTTATCAACAACAACATTTGGATTATACGGAAGCTTTCTGTGACATCCTGATTTTTCAATTTTGTTTTTAATAAAATGAGACGGGCATTTCATCTACACGCATATAGTCCCGCGCTCAACCGGTGACCAGAGCTCCTTTGATCGGCCTTGGATAGTCACTAGAGTTCCAGCAAGATCTAGACCTTCAAGGACCTTTTTGGGTGCCTTCCAGTCCTCCGTTGGTGTCGCCCCGAGGAGATTTGTCGACGGCCTCGTTGTCCTCTTCACCGGGGACTCATCAGAAAGCGATTCCAGTGAGTTTATCTCACTAAACCTCGATTAGAGGGTTAATTATGCCTTAAGTTGATTATGATTTTGATTGCATGGATGATTTAGTAAATTGTTGACGTGGAATATTTTGAGGAAGATAATATTTTGTATAATTCTTTCCAATTAATTTATTATATTATAAATACAATTGCATACTTATGCATTTGACATGATTAAGAAATACAGTCACCATCTTCTCTATTTCCCCATATTTTCTATTATGGTTATAGAGCGGTATTTCTAACCTAACTTATGCAAAAACTTTTTGAAATGTCCTTGATCATTTTCTAAATTTGTTGTTGCAAGCCACGCCCTGCAAAAGAAATTAGCATTTCGGGTAGGAATTGTTTTTTCTTAAATATGCAGAACCCAAACAACAACAAAAGCCAAGATTCAACCCTACCTACAACGGAGGAGTCATCCAATCGAGTCTTGGATCAAGTCGACCAGACACGAGACGAATGGGAATCTACTCCGCAGCATTCAATTCCAATAACAGCTGCAACCCAGTTCCCTACTTCAGCTTAGTGGTTTTTCATACAATGGGTCCAAATCCAAGGCCCATGGGCCGTTGGACTCAATCAATAGTGGGCAAATTGCGGCCCACCTAGAGAAGACAAATTCGGGGCCTCGCCTGAATAATGACTCGGACTTGAATCCTCCAGGTTCCAAATTGAATCCTCTACGTCATAGACCTGAATTGAACCCAAGGAACCCAGGGACGAATTCCTACCCAAGTTTCTAACCCATGTTCATGTCGTTTCCTTTTTCCGGTCATTGGCGGCAGCAGCCTAGAACCAAGCAACCTTTTTATACGTCTCATTAGTTGACAAGTCAAAATTGCGATTAATCACCCTTCAACTCATTGGACCCAACCATTACAACACCTGGGCAAGAGATTGCCAGCAAAGCCCTCATTACGAAAGACAAGGATGGATTCCTTAACGGAACCATCCCCTTCCCAGCCGAGGACCAAATGTAGTGACATTGGCGCAAATGCAACCAACTCATTTGCATTGGATTGAGAATTGTGTGACACCTGAGGTCACAGCCAGCCTTCCTCCAATTGAAGACTTGAACAATATGTGGGACAACATTCGCAAAATGTACAAAAACTCGACCTAGTAAAAAAGATTTTGCTCACCCAAGCCTTGTCGGAGTTGAAGCAAGGGAACCTCGCGATTATTGCTTGCTCCAACCGGCTCTTGGCCTTGTGGAATGAGCTCGAGGTGGCAGAGGAGCAACTCAAAGGGCCGAAGGCGTCTCTCAAACAATACAAAGAAATCAAAGAGAGGGAGAAGGTAACAAGGTTCCTTCTATCCTTAAATGAAAGTTAGATACTTTTTGCTTGTAGATTCTCAGCATGGAACCGATACCACTGCTTGGTTGTATAATTCAGTTGGCTGTCTAAAAAGAAAATTAGCAACAAGTGATCGCCAGAAATGAAAAAGGTGGGAAGAGTGTGGCTCTTGTTGCACTGGCAAGACCATTGCACCATGCTCACGGTGGAATTCGACCACCATAGTGAGCACAAGGCTTTAGGTTGCCTCAAGTGGCGAATACACCTCGTTAGGACAAAGAAGAAGGAACAAACCCTAGAGGTTTGTGATTCAATGGCCAAGATCAAAGGCACAGATTGGATAGTACATGCTTACTCCGATTTGATAGCACATATCAAAGGTGTGGGCATGGATTTGACAACTCATATTCATTCCGATCTAACGGTTCAAATAAGAGATGCCAGCATGGATCAGATGGCTCATATTCACTCTCTTATGAGATCAAATCCAATGGTCCTTGTAATGCCATGTCATCATTGAATAAGGGAGGGCAAAATTCTAAAATTAAGGGTAAGTACTGTGAAGACTACAAGCATCCACATCACATCATCGAAACATGTTAAAAATCACATGGAAAGCCTATTGACAAAAAAAGGAGAAATAATTTTCTACTTGTCGGGTATCAGCATAAGGAATTGATAGGGCTCATCAACCAATTACCCAAGATCAATATGAGCATATCATGAAAACACTGAATCAATTAAAGGCGGTCGACAAAACTGCAAATTTTTTAGGTACCTCATAATGCAAGACAAATATTATTACAGTTGATGCATGGACTATTACTTCAAGTGCCAGTGACCACATAATTTGTAATGAATATTTAGTTTCTAATGTCGATAAAAAAAACCTCATTCTTCCATATTAATTTGTCTCCCAAACGAGAATGTCATAGATGTCACAAAGCTTGCTACAGTCTATCTTAGCCTAGACATTACTCTTAAATGTTCTTTATATTCCAGAGTTCGAGTTCAATTTCATATCTGTTTCCAAGGTTTGTGAAGACAATTCTTGTTGTGCCAATTTCAATATCGAAAATTGTTCCTTTTAGGACATTTTGATTAGGAAACTGATGGGTTTGGGTAGAATGGCATAAAGAGTATATTTTTGGATTAGGCTGAATTATATGCTCTTACAAAAAATAATACTTGGGACATTGTTCCTTTGCCTCCTCATAGAAAGCCCATTAGTTGCAAATGGGTTTATAAAATCAAGTACAAAGTAGATGGTTCCATTGAGTGTTACAAGGCTCGACTCATCACAAAAGTGTTCATATAACGAGAAGGTTCTAATTATCATAAGACCTTTTCTCCTATTGCTAAAGAGGTCACTGTTTGAAATTTTTTATTCGTTGTTGTATTTTGTAATTGGGAACTGTATCAAATGGATGTCAACAACACTTTTCTTCACGGTGACCTGGATGAAGAATTATACATGGAATTTTCATAGGGTTTACATAGACAGGGGAAGTCTTAAGTATGTTATCTCCGTTAATCCCTGTACGGACTCAAGGAAGCTCCTCATTAGTGGTATGCAAAATTCACCGAGGCACTTACAAAAGCAGATTTTCAATACTCCAAGCATGATTATGCCTTGTTCACATTGACCAAAGGTACTTCATTGATCTATTTGCTGATTTACGTGGACGATATACTTATTATGGGAAATGATGATATTGTGGTCTAGAAGTTTAAGGAATACTTGCATTTAACCTTCCACATTAAAGATTTGGGACCTCCCAAATATTTTTTTGGTATTGACATAGCTCGATCCGACAAGGGAATTTGTCTCGGCCTATGAAAATTCATTTTAGAAATTATATCAAAAGCACGATTATTGGTTTGCATACCAGCTGGTATACCTTTTAAGCAAAATGCCAAATTAACGACATTCGAATATGATATAAATTTATCTTTGCCTAGTGAAGATCAACTACTCAAGGATCCATTAGGATATTAGCTATTGGTTGGAAAATTAATCTATCTTGGAAAATTAATCTATCTTACTATGACTAGGCTTGATTTATGCTCTACAATACAGATTCTTAGTTCATGCATAGCCCGAAGCAATCTCATAGGAACGCGGCGCTGAAGGTTGTAAAGGATTTAAAGGGATGCCTAGGACTTGGAATTCTTTTTATCTCGTGATTGCAACATGAAGATGACTACCTATTGTGATATGGATTATGCTACTTGCCCAATGACAAGAAGATTATTTTTAATTTCGTGAAAGATGAAGAAGTAATCAACGGTTTTATTATCATAAGTTGAATTAGAATATCAAGCTGTGACGAAAACTGTCCGCGAAGTAGTTTGGATATGAGGATTACTTTCAGATCTTAGTGTGCAAGTAGATGGGGCAAGTGATTGTTTTGTGACAATGATGCCACGCTTTAATTAGCGGTGAATCCAATTTTTCCAAAAGGACAAAGTACATAGAAGTTGATTACCACTTCACTCAAGAAAAAAAATCAAGAAGGGATTGTTATAACTCAAGGAATTGGAATTGTGAAGTATCCTGCAGACATATTAATTAAGCCGCTATGTTAGAGGCAACACATGTATCTATTGAGCAAGTTAGGCATCTTTGAAATAAGCTACTAGCTCAAGAGGGAGTGTTAGAGAAAGGATTTGATTTGATCCTTGATTGATTCCTAATTACAATTTTGATTGCATGGATGATTCAATAAATTGTCGATATGGAACATTTTGAGGAAGACAATATTTTGAATAATTCTTTCCAATTCATTTCTTGTATTATAAATATAGCTACATACTTGTACATTTGACGTGATTAAGAAATACAATCATTATCCTCCTTATTTCACCATATTTTCTGTCATGTATATTATTGGACAAAGAAAATTGATCCCATGACAGCGACGGAGCAAGTAACCTTCATGTGTGCCCTAGACTCCATAAACCCTAGAACTGAATTTTTCTTTGTATCGAACCATTTCCGCTGGCTTTTGGTTAGAACAATTGGCATTTTACATTTCAATGTCGGGTCTTAAGTTTGCAACCTAGTAGTAACCACAGTCACTTGGGGTTAAATCACAAGAAAGTCTTGTTTCTTGTGAATCCCCTAATTCCAGTGTAGATGGCTTGCTTTTTATAGGATCGAGGAGGCTGACATAATTTGATGCATTAAAAATGACTCAAGATGTCACCCAGTTGTTATGCCAGTTATAACATAACTCGTTTTTCGTAAAATAGAATTGAGTGGATTGTTATAAATTTAGGGACTTGATTGAATAAAAAAAGTATAGTGAATCAAAATTTTCACAAAAGAAGAACCCGAAGCTTGGGTTGAAGCCACTAGAAAAAGCGGCAGCAATTGCGGTGGCTCCACCTCCCATGGCGACCGATAGAAGAACCCTTCTCCCTAACTGCCCTTTCCTTTGCCGCAGGGTCCAGGGTCGCACTGGCCATTGCTGCCCTAGACGGTGATTGGTTGGACGGTCGAGCGCGAGCGAGGTGAGGTAGCGGAATATTAGGAAAGGGAAATTGAGGATGGTCGGAGAGAGGTGCTCGAGCTTCTGGAGCGAGGATTCGATTGCGAGCGGGTAAATCCAAAGGCTTTTGAGGGAGCTTCAGTGCTTGTAGAGTTTGAACCCGGCCCTGAATTTGACTATGGCCTTTGATGAGGTGATGTTGATCAACCAATCAACCTCCAACACATTTCATTGTTACATCGACAAGTGCATATAACAATGACAAATGAGTCTTAGGTATTCGACTTGATAAATATTTTGAGTTATTCAATAGGCTGATTTTGATAATATTTCACTTCACTGTGATTTTATTGGGAGTATGCAACAATGTTGTAACTATCTAAAAAGTTGAATGCGCATTGATCCCTAATGGTACCGATACTATTTATCACAGCTTTTGATCATTTGTCATTGATTGCCACACGTCCAATACAATCCAATGACCCTCCATAGTGACACGTAAAAGTAACTTGAGGCTCAAGTATGAATTCTTCCACTTTTTATCTCAATAAGTCCCATGGTCCTTACTTGCATTCCTAAGCTGAGCATACTCCACGTCCCTATACCACGTAGACTCCACCATACCCTTACATGACTCCATGCCACATGCTCTATTGACACCCTCAATAGCTCCAGGCCTAACACCCCAAAAAACTTCTAACTTTAACTTTTACCTCAATTCTACCTTTTGTTTCATAAAAAAACCTCCAACATGAGATCCCGTTCTAATTCAACCCTAAACTTTAACCTCAATTCTACCGTTAACTTTTCTTTTTGTACTATGAAAAACCCATAACTTTAGGTCTTATTCCAATTTTATCCTAAAATTTTTACAGTCTCATGAAAAACCACAAATTTTTACTTAAGTTACAAATCTGCCCCCATTAACCCTTGATTCAAAAAATTTCGTTGGCAACCGATAAATGGAAAATGGAATACTACTAAGCATGACTGGCTCGAGCGTTTCGAGCATGAGCTCTCTAACCGCGAGAGATGGAACATTCCCAAACATGAGAGATCGAAGACCAAGCGCAATACCACTAAGGGCGATTTTGACGGATGGTTAATGGAGACAGATTTAGGACTCAAGCAACAATTGGTGATCTTTTATAAGACCAAAAAAATTAGAGTAAAATTGAAATTGGAGTTTTCATATGAGACAAAGAAAAGTTTAGGATAGAGTTGGGATTGGACATAAATTTGGGGTCTTTTATGAGAAAAAAATTTTAGTGTAGAATTGAGCCTATACCTAAAGTTGGAGGTTTTTTTTTTTTTTTTTTTTTTTTTTTTTAATGAAACAAAAGGTAGAATTGAGATAAAAATTTAAATCGGAGGTTTTGTAAGGTATCAGGCAGTAGTTCCGTGCTCTTCCTCAAATGTACTGTCATTTTGGCAGCAAGCACGTGCCAGCTGCCTTTGCTTACGAATTCTATGTGCCATGGGAGCCTGTTATGACATCAGATGGGGGCATTATCAGAGACCATTTTTTTCACTATGGAGAACTAGGTTGATATGATCTTTATATACATATCGGTGGGGTTTTTACGGTCAAGCCGAGACTGGCATTACCCAGGGAGGGGAGTCGGTAGTCCAACCTGTAAACTTAGGAAGTGGACATGGAGTCAGGCGATTAACATCCAGCTCCACAAACCGAGTGGATGATAGCAGCGCAGGTCGACGAATTATGGAAATGGAGCACATATTAGTAGATAACTTCGGAGCAAATTCCTATCGTCATATCCTAAGTTCACTAACGAGATGATGGTTGTTCCCCTTCCAAAAGGGATAAAAATGCCCAATTTACACCAGCATGACAGGTTCGGGAGACCCCTTGGATCATGTTGAATCGTTTCGAGCTGTTGGGGCGCTGCACCCAGCATCGGACGCGATTATATGTTGGGCTTTCCTGGCGACCCCCTAGGCAGCCAAAATTTAGTTTAGCAGATTGAAACCGCGATCTGTCAGCCTCTTTTATCAATCGGCAAACCCATTTCTCCAGCAGCCAACGCTTCCAAAGAATAGAGAATTGGTCTCTAGTAGGGGTGGCAAATGAGTGGGTTGGGTCGGGTATGGGTTAGGTCGAAAATGGGTCGACCCATATTTGACCCATTTAACCCGTTTTGACCCATATTATTGTAGTGTAAATCTAGTGATCTATACCCGACCCGACCCATATTGCTAATACCTATTAATATTCTAGGAAAACTCACTTCTACTCTATGCTAATTGGATGAAAACTTCAAATTATATTAAAAAAGTAAAAAAAATAAAATAAAAGGTTAAAAAAACCTATAAATTGAAATATTTATAAAAAATTAGACTATGCACATGCTTCTCTTATTTGAAGTGAACATATCATTGAATAACTAAAAATTGTAACATGAAAATTTTTTAACTAAACTTAAAAAAGCTCATTTTTATGATTTATATATATTGTTAAAACATTTTTATGCAATACAAATTTAATGGAAAATTTTTATAATTTTTTTTTAAATCGAATTTTTTTATAATTTTAATTTTTTAAATATAATTTTTTAATTTTTAATAATTACTTTTTCTTTTTCTCTTTTCTTTTTTTCTTCTTCTTCGACCGGCCGTCGGCCACGATGAGGGTCGGCGACCGGCCACGGGCGAGATCAAGCTTGCCGGCGTCAAGCGACGCTCGATCTTGCCTATCCGGCGAGGTTGAGGCCTTGCTCGACATCGATGAGCTCGAGTCTTGCTAGATCCGGCGAGGCTCGAGCCTCGCCAGTCGTTAGCGAGGCCGAGCCTTGCCGGCATCGGGTGGGGCTCAATCTCGCCAATTTGGCGAGGCTGAGGCCTTGCCTGACGCTAGCGAGCTCGAGTCTCCCCAGATTCAGTGAGGCTCGAGCCTCACTAGTCATTGGCGACTTGCCGGCAAGCTTGAGCCTCGCCTAGCCTGTCGTCGGTCGATAGCCGGCCATCACCCCGCCGGGTCGCCGGCTAAGGAAGGAAGAAAAAGAAAGAAAAAGAAAAAGAAAAAGAAAAGAAAAAAAAATTGAAATATGAAAAATAATTATAATTTAAATTTTTTATAACAAAAAAAAATTTATAAAAGTTAAAAAAGGTCATGGGTTTAAACTTTAAAGTGAGTTTCCTTTCCTAATAAGTTAATAACCCATTTAGACCCATTTCTTTTTGTATCTTACTTTCTCAGACCCATTTCTGATCCATATTTAACTTTCACTCAACCCATATATAACTCATTTAACTAAAAATGAGTCATAATATGGGTTTATGACCCATTTTGCCAGCTCTAGTCCCTAGTAACGAGAGATTATCTTCGTCGATTTAATGAGGCGGCCATCAAAATCCCAAATCCCCCCTTTTGTTGCCGCCTTATTGTCTTCCTTCTTGCTTCTGTCACTTTGGAAGAATTTTATACCCGTGAAACCACGTATAATGCGGAAGAGGCTTCGAAACCATGGGCACACGCGTCAACTCCTGGCGCGACGGTGCAAACGACAATAGATCCACCGGTCGGCGAGGGAGTGAAAAAAGGAAAAGGAGAGTCAAAGAAGGGCCGAAATCACGATTTGTCGCTTGAGTTCGACTTAAGGGAACGAAACTCTAATTTTGTCGCCTTAAGGAATGACCTAAGGCAATGAACTCAAGGACTTGTCGTCTTTGGTTGACCCTAAAGCAAAAAACTTAACAATTTGTCATCTTTGGTTAACTTTAAGCTGACAAAAACTCTATTTTGTCGTTTTTGGGTAACCTCATGTTTTGTCACCTTTAAGGAAAACTTTTTTGTATGTAAAAGATAATCTCTGCAGTAAGAGGTGTAAACCCCCTCTTTTATATCATTTATTGTCACTCAAATAAACCGACTAACAAATACATTAAGGCACAAGTACGACCTTTTCTCTCATGACACTGGAACCACGGTAACACTCAACGCCAATAGAAGCTAGGAAGACACACGATGGCGAGTTCACTTGGGTCCTGGGGCTCTGCACTTGGGCTCGAACGCGAAAGGTCCGACCGAGTAGAGGCTGAACGAGAGCTTGATTGAGGAAGGCTTCTCCCACCTCAAGAAGGTGCCGGTCAATCCGCCGTTGAGATTAGATGGCTGACTGCATGAGGAGATTGAAGATGAGACTAAATAGACCTTGCACTTGTGGAAGGGGAAGCTCGTGACGGTCTTGGGTGCATGGATGAAGAAGTAGCCGTTCTTGTCAGTCGTCGCAGTCGCTGATGCTGAGTACTTGGTGTTCTTGCACAGGAGCTTCACTTGGGCACCTGAACGATGAACATACTGACCAGTTAGTATATATAGTTCTAAGGGGAAAGGAGAAACTTGTAGAAGCTAATGAAGAAGATTAGTCGTTTCAAGATGATTTTTGACTTCTGCCTTCATAACTAAGAAAAAACAAGAGATGGCCGTTTCGAAATAATATTCACTTTCCTCATCTACAATGACCATTTTAGATTTATTATGATATATAAATACTGTTGAAGAAATATTGGAATGGTGATTAAGGCTGCTAGCGAGGAAACGTTTCTCCAGAACAATAATCGGTCAACCGTTGAATGGAAGTTAGAGAAGTTAAAGTAATTGAACTTAGGAAATGAAGTGCAACATTGAGTAATACTCGTCCTTGAACTCTATGAAGTACAGCATAAAAGTCATTGGCTTCGATTCTCCTGGAAAGAATAATGCTAGAAATAATAATGAAGCCATCCTTAGATGGTCCGCAATATCTTATCAAATAAATGGCGTGGTGAGTTCGTGTTTAGACATTTGAACGACTTCACTGTCTTGCGTGCTTTCGACCAACTTCTTATAAACAACCATTTTCCACTGTGAGGTATGATAAGAAGTAAAATGAGTATATATATGCAGTACTTTCTCAACCTTTTTAATCATGTGTACACTCAGCAGGAGAACTCACCAAAAATGGGTTTAGCGCCGTAGAGGGTGTCTTTGCAGGACTTGCAATAAACGACACCTTGAACGGCTATTAAGCTCCTTGAAGGAGGGTAGTGGGATGGCGGTTTAACTGGCGGGTGGACAAGCGGAGCCGGGGGATGGTAGGGAGCATGAGAAGGTACGGGGATCAGGGGGTGACTGTGGTGGAAAGATGGCGGGTGAACGGGTGGATGGGCTGGAGGGTGGCCGGGAGCATGGTGGTGGTAGTGGTGGTGGCCCTGGGTCGGAGGGTGAACTGGCGGGTAAACACGTGGGTAGACTGGAGGGTGGCCGGGAGCATGGTGGTGGTAGTGGCGGTGTTGCTGGGTCGAAGAAATAGCCATCCAGGGGGGACTACAGGAGGCTTCTTGGAAGTAGCTGAGTAGGAGCAAGACCTGAACTAGCAGCAAAGCCTTGCTTGGAACTGAATCCATGGCTTCTGCTTTTCTGTGTCTCTTGAGGGTTTTTTGGAGAGAGGGTGAGTGTGAAGCGAAGTGGGTGATTTGGGTCTTCTAGAGGAAGAATTTATAGAGGGTTTATGGAGTGATTCTGAGTGCTTTTTTCCTCTGATAAGACCACGATATTATAATGTCAGCCAGCTAGGATAAGGTGGACTTAATTAAAGTTGAACTTATGTGTGCCCTTTTCGGACCGTTCCACACACTGCGATCTTAAGGAGACGTGCTCAATTGACATATTACCTGATCTAGTTGATTGAACATAACTAATGACAAGACGAGGCAATTATACTTGTTGAATGAGGGTTTGGTGTAATGTAATTTAAAATGAGTTGATTCTGGAGGCATTTTAGTAAGTTGAATGGGGACATTTTATGTGGTAACTATGTATCATGAATAGTCTTTTATTTTATTTTATTATTTTTTTGATACCCAGGATTCCACCAGCCATGCTATCGACATCGCCAATCACCTTGGCGCGCCAGGCTATTGACTTCACCGACCAATAGTCTTATTCCACTTATCACATAATTTTATTGTCACTATCCTATTATTTGTACTACTAAATAGATTTCTAATCTGGCATCCTTCCGGTCTATATGAGTAGCATTCATAGTTAACACACGAAAAAATTGTGACTCGTTAACAAAAATGGATCCCAGAAAAAATCGAAATGTAAGACAAGCGACTTAATTTAGCAGTACAAATAACAGGATAGTGACAATAAAATTATGGGATAAGTGCGATAATTAGAGGGTGCATTCTCCTCTTTATCTTCACCTCTGTCCTTCAAGCCTGTGAGTCAGTCTTGCTGATTCTCTGGGACTTCTTAGTTCGTCACCGGTTTTGACGAGCCAAGAAGGATGGACACTGTATTTGTTGCCTAACCTATCTAATTTACATCCATTATACGTTTCAAGATCTCTTGAGTTTCCAATCTGGCATCCTTCCCGTCTATACGATGCAGTGTTTTTGGACTCTAAATTAACGTGGACATTGTCAGAAAAAAGAGGGCACCGCCTCTCTCTCTCTCTCTCTCTCTCTGGATTTCTCCGGATTTCTCTCCCTCTCTTTACTGCGCTAGATTTTTCTCCCTCTCTCCAGACTTTTCTCTCCCCCTCTCTCCAGATTTTTCTCACCGACTTTACACCCTATAAATAGGGGTTCTTGCCCCTTGTGTGAGTGTGTGTAAAATGTGAGTGGAGTGTGTACGTGAGTGTGTGAGTGGGTGGAGTAGGTGATGTGAGTGTAGAGTGATAGAGAGTGAGTGGGTGTGTGTGCAAGAATTGTGTTCGTGTGAGGTGTGAGATGTATATGAGAGTGGTGTATGTAAGAGTTTGTAATATTGTTTATATAAAATAAAGCAATTGTTTTACTTGTACATCCACTTGCTTCTCAACAAGTGGTATCAGAGCCAGGTTGTCGGAGACCGCGCAAAGACAGTGGTCGGGAACGATTGTAAGTGAGCAAGGTTGTTGAGGATCGTTGAGCCAAGGAGCGGAGGACGTCGGAGTTTTGCCAGTGCACAATCTGGGATTGTGAAGTTGGTTGGTCTAGGACCAGGCTTACTTGGTATAGTGCGGGGCATTATACTCAAGTCACGATGGCGGATCTCTCGAGTTCGGTAAGTGGCGTCGAGAAGCTCAATAACTCAAATTATAATAATTGGAGTACCCGCATGCAATATTACTTGCTAGGTCAAGATTTGTGGGATATTGTTGGCGGGAGCAACACCACCCCGCCCACGAATGATAGCGAATTAAGAAAATGGAATATAAAATCGGGTAAGGCTCTTTATGTGCTTGCCGTGACTGTTGAAGATGAATTGTTGCAACACATAAAGAGTGCGAAGACCCCGAAGGAGGCTTGGGATAACTTGGCGACGCTGTTTGCAAGGACAAACGATGCCAAGTTACAATGCCTGGAGAACGAGCTCCTCTCAATCTCGCAACAAAATATGACGGTGAGTCAATACTTTTCTAAAGTTAAATCTATTTGTGAAGAAATTTCAAAATTAGATCCTGAGAATGCCATCTCTGAGACGAGAATGAGAAGAATAATAATTCATGGGTTAAGGCCAGAATATAATGGTATTATTACGGCCACCCGTGGATGGGCAAATGAGCCAACTCTAACAGAGTTGGAGAATATATTGGCCAACCAAGAAGCCTTAGATAAACAAATTTCTAAGGTCTCAATTAAGGAGGATGAAAGTGCTCTCTTCAGTAATAAAAGAGGGTTCAAGGGCCAAAATAGAAATAGAGCAAGAGCAAGAGATGGCAAACCATGGAAAAGTCATAGAGAATGGCCAAAGCGAATAGAAGGAACTGGACCTCGGCTAGGGGGAGCTCGTCAAGATCGCGACAAGGACGACAATGAAGATAAGAAGAATAGAAGGCGTAATGGACGGTGTTACACCTGTGGCAAAGTAGGACACTTTGCTAGAGATTGTCGGTTCAAAAGAGTTGAAGGAAACGTCATGGCATCCAAGGAAAATGATAGCGAAGAAGAATGGGATTTCCAAGCATCCTTTGCAGTGGAGGAACAAGAAGAGATCGCAGCCTCCTCCATCACAGAGTTAGAAGATGTGATGGCCCTCATCACGGTAAGTGATAAATTGATTGATTATGATGAAGATTGGATAGTTGACTCGGGGTGCTCAAATCACATGACTGGAGATCAAGGCAAGCTATCAAACATGTGCGAGTACAAAGGAGGACGAGTAGTTGTCACCGCAGACAACTCAAGGTTGTCGATTACCCATGTCAGCCAAACGATGATAACACCCCGATTCAGTTCGCATCAAGTCGAACTGAAGAATGTGTACCATGTGCCAGGAATGAAGAAGAATCTATTGTCCGTGGCACAACTTACAGACTTAGGCAATTATGTCGTGTTCGGTCCTAGAGACGTTAGGGTGTACCGCAATTTGAAACCAACTGGTACACTAATCATGGAGGGGCATCGATTAGAGTCTGTCTACGTGATGTCAGCTCAGACGGCATACGTGGACAAAACTCGAAGGAGTGAAACGCCCGATTTGTGGCATGCACGGCTTGGGCACGTGAGCTACCATAAATTAAAGGTGATGATGAAGAAAGGTATGCTAAAAGGTCTCCCCCACTTGGAAGTCCAAGAAGATGTCATCTGCGTTGGATGCCAGTACGGGAAGGCACATCAGCTTCCATACGAGGAGTCTGCATTCAGAGCTAAGATGCCTCTCGAGCTTATCCACTCAGATGTATTTGGACCAGTGAAGCAACCATCAGTCAGAGGATCAAAGTACATGATAACATTCATCGATGATTTCTCCAGGTACGTCTGGGTCGACTTCATGAAAGAAAAATCTGAGGCATTAAACAAATTTAAGGAGTTTAAAGCAAAAGTAGAATGTGAAGTAGGCAAGAAAATACTATGCCTTCGCACGGATAATGGGGGAGAATATACATCAAATGACTTTACAAAATTTCTTCAAGAATGGAAGATATGTCGACAATTTACTTGCCCAAATACGCCACAACAAAATGGAGTTGCCGAAAGAAAGAATCGGCATTTGGCAAAGACGTGCAGGAGTATGTTGCATGCAAAGAATGTTCCACCCAAGTTTTGGGCTGAGTGTATGAAGACGGCAGCGCACGTGATCAATAGACTACCCCAAGCAAGGCTTGGCTTTATGTCATCTTATGAGAAGTTGTGGAATCGCAAGCCCACGGTAAGTCACTTTAGAATATTTGGGTGCGTATGTTATGCATTCGTGCCAGACCATCTTCGCAAAAAGTTCGATAAAAAGGCAGTTCGATGCATATTCGTGGGCTACGATGATCAAAGAAAAGGATGGAAGTGTTGCGACCCTACAACAGGGAGGTGTTACACTTCCAGAAATGTGGTGTTTGACGAACTATCATCTTGGTGGCCATCACAACCTAATTCAAAACAAGTTGAAGAAGAGATTCGTGAAGGAATGAAAGAAAATGATGAGATTGATAAGGGCCAGCCAATTGAAGAAGGAAATGATAATGTAAGCGGGAAGAAAAAAGAAAGCACAATCACCAGAAAAATCAAAGAGCCCATGGCGAACTGGTGTACATCCAAGAACTGCTGAAGAGCATCGACCAAGTCAGATGGAAGAACCTGAAGAGGAGGAATCTCAACTTAGGAGATCAACAAGACAAAGAAGACCAAATCCCAAATATGCAAATGCAGCGTTGACTGAAGATGTTGGAGCAGTCGAGCCGTCCACATATGAGGAAGCCTCGCAAGGTGTGGAATGGAGGAAAGCTATGGAGGAAGAGATACAAGCACTAAGAAAGAACGAAACATGGGACTTAGTGCCGAGACCTAAAGAGGTACGTCCTATATCTTGCAAATGGGTCTATAAACTTAAAACTCGACCAGATGGGTCGATAGAAAGATATAAGGCATGACTAGTTGCTCGAGGATTCTCTCAAAAGTATGGCTTAGATTATGATGAGACCTTTAGTCCAGTAGCAAAGATTACTACAGTTCGAGTCTTACTAGCACTTGCAGCAAGCAAGTCGTGGAAATTATGGCAAATGGATGTGAAGAATGCCTTCTTACATGGAGAACTAGATCGAGATATATACATGGAGCAGCCAGATGGTTTCAAAAGTAAGATTCATCCAGATTATGTTTGTAAGTTAAAGAAAGCCCTCTATGGCTTAAAACAAGCCCCAAGAGCTTGGTACGGGAAGATTGCTGAATTTTTGGTGCAAAGTGGTTATTATGTAGCCTCAGCAGACTCGAGCTTGTTTGTGAAGGCAAAAGATGGCAAGCTTGCAATAGTATTAATCTACGTGGATGATCTAATCATAACTGGAGATAATGAAGAGGATATATGCCAAATCAGAACCAACCTCTCAGTGCGGTTTCAAATGAAAGAGCTTGGAGAATTAAAACATTTCCTGGGACTTGAGATTGAGAAGACCAATGAAGGAATATTCCTATGTCAACAGAAGTATGCACGAGACCTCCTAGACAAGTTCGAGATGCTTGATTGCAAACCTATATCTACTCCGATTGATGGAAATGTAAAGCTATGCGCAATTGAAGGACGAGAATTGGAAGACTCAACTATGTACAGGAATATGGTGGGTAGCCTCATTTACCTAACCATAACACGGCCCGATATTGCCTTTGCAGTAGGAGTAGCAAGCCGATTCATGGAGAAGCCACGAAAGCCCCACTTAGATGCAGTCAGGCGCATACTAAGGTATGTAAAGGGTACATTTGATTTTGGGCTTCTGTATAAGAAAGAAGCAGCATGTGAAGTTGTAGGCCATTGCGATGCTGACTTTGCTGGAGATTGTGACACACGACGATCAACTACTGGATATATGTTTAGCCTCGGATCAGCAGTAGTGTCATGGTGCAGTAAAAGACAGGCAAGCTGTGTCACTATCTACGACGAAGCTGAGTATAGAGCAGCAGCAATGGCAGCACAAGAGAGTACATGGCTGGTACAACTAATGGAGGATCTCCATCAACCAATAAATCAACCTACACGGATATATTGTGATAATCTGTCAGCCATAAGCTTAGCGGAGAATCCAGTTTTCCATGCGAGGACCAAGCATGTAGAAGTGCACTATCATTTCCTACGGGAAAAAGTATTACAAGACGAGATAAAGATGGAGTATGCCAAAACAGATGATCAAGTTGCAGACATCTTCACCAAAGGTCTTGGAGCTGTAAAATTCGAAGAGTTTCGAAGGCAACTTGGTATGATCACAATGTCCATGCTAAGAGAGAGTAGTCGGTGAGGGGGAGTGTCAGAAAAAAGAGGGCACCGCCTCTCTCTCTCTCTGGATTTCTCCGGATTTCTCTCCCTCTCTTTACTGCGCCAGATTTTTCTCCCTCTCTCCAGACTTTTCTCTCCCCCTCTCTCCAGATTTTTCTCACCGACTTTACACCCTATAAATAGGGGTTCTTGCCCCTTGTGTGAGTGTGTGTAAAATGTGAGTGGAGTGTGTATGTGAGTGTGTGAGTGGGTGGAGTAGGTGATGTGAGTGTAGAGTGATAGAGAGTGAGTGGGTGTGTGTGAAAGAATTGTGTTCGTGTGAGGTGTGAGATGTATATGAGAGTGGTGTATGTAAGAGTTTGTAATATTGTTTATATAAAATAAAGCAATTGTTTTACTTGTACATCCACTTGCTTCTCAACAGACATTGCTACTCTTTATTAAAATAGAGAAACATACAACAAAGGGTCACTCCAGATTATGAGGTTCCGGATCTGCGGGTCTGATGCACAACGTACGTTTGCTTTAATTTAGGAAAAACGACATGACGTTTTCTGACGCGCAGCCCCTTTTTCCTGCTTGCATTAGTCGCATCATTTGATCTAGGGTTTCCGCGGCTGAGGGCCGTCTCCATCTGGACTTCCTTTCGTTTCATTGCTCGTTCACGAACTTCGAGTTTCCGATCTGTCCGGGGTCGCACAGCACATGTTATCGACTCTGAATTGGGTGCTCCCTCTAGGATTTTGTAAAAAAAGAGGCGTGCGGAATGCTGCCAAAGGATATTCCCAGATGCTCAATTACGATGAATTTACAGCTGCCAAATGATATTCCCAGATGCTCAATTACGATGAATTTACGCTAAGTGAGGAAGCATAGATTTTAATTTTGCTTGTCCCACAAACCATGTTACGAAATCCCATAGAACTTGGGTTTATAGCGACGGTCAAACGATAGGCACATGTTTCATCCTCGTTTTGCCGAATAACATGACAGATTTTTCTTACACATCATATATGATATGACTTGCAAAACGGTACTTTGACTAAGAAAATTGACCCCATGATAGCGATAGAGCAAGTAACCTTCAAGTGTACCCCGGACTCCATGACCCTAGAACTGGAATTTTCTTCATATCAGAACTGTTTCCACTGGTTTTTGGTTAGAACGATTGGCACTTTACATTTCAATGTTAGGTCATAAGATCGATTCCTAGTAGTCACAGCCACAGCCACTTGACGATTTTGTACATCATTTTGATCGGCCACTATTGGTTGAGGCCATTCATGGGCGATTGGTGGTCGGCGATTCATAATTGCCTGACGTCACAAAAAAATGAATGAGCTCGAGAGTAAATAAAGATTGACCCATGGCAATGGTCCAACTGTTTTTTATTTATCAAAAAAGGATTTTGTAGATAGCATACTTTTGACATTTACACTTGGAATTAAAATGACATAATGAAATACTAGTCATTAAACATAAATCCTTAAACAATGGGACTAGGAACAAAACTTTCAAAATATTAACATTAGGGGGTATGTGACCGCTATTTTATATGTGACGGGGGAGCCTTGGTCTTGTGAAGCTGTTTGCTTTCTTGGACTGACTCTGAGACATGTACCTAGCTTATTCCCAAGCCCCTTCACATATACTCAATTTGTTCATGCTGACTGATTTTGCTGGCTAGGTGAGGGACCAATGGTCATAGTCTTGTCGGGATACAATGGTTGTAGATGTAGGATTTAGAGGTGTGATGAGCCTTTCTTGTCTCTCAAGCCTTTTAGGCAACACGATCCTTTTGCAATGGCACTTGCTTTATGTATCCTTGATAATGTGAATCTGGAATGCATAATCACGGCTTTTATGGATGAAAAAAGAGTAGGGAGATCTTCATCTTGAGAGATGGTGAGATCTCCTGAAGGGCTCCGTACTAATGTGCCACCATATATGGGTAATAGGGAGTGGTGCCAGTAAGGCTAAGCAACATGATTGGATTGCAATGTTTGTAAGCAAAACTAGTTCTCTTTTCATAGAACCAACAAGTACATCATATGAATGCCTCGGGAATGGGGTCTCTTAGGGAATTTATCCAGTTAAAACAACTTTGGTTCAGAATGTGTGGTCTTAGAACCACAAATCTCTATAGTGGATTTTTGAAATAATTTATTTCAGACAATTGCATGAGGCATCCAAATTCACTTAAGTGAGAAAAGAACCAGACTTATAAAATTTTTGAGGAGGCCCACATGATTTTTTCCAAGTTTTCTTTAAAACGATTAAGGGATGGGAATTATTCGGCTAAAATCATGTTGACATAATTTTGCCCCCTTAAGACCTAATCAACCACCCATGCCATCGAGAGACTTATGGCATCTTTTTGACAGGGGAAAATGATGAACTCAAAAAAGGCTAGGAGGAAAATTTCAATTTTTTGGGTCATGGGTTATTTCAAAACAATCAGTCAAAAACGTCAGTGGGCAGGTATTATGGTTGGTTTTAAGAATTTGCCTCATCATATGAATTTCAGTTCTTAAAAGTGGCGCTAACCCACGCAGTGCGTCAATACCTGTTGGTGGCCTAACAAGCTTACTTTCGAGAGACATTCCAATAGTGATGCTATATTCTTACAGAGTTGGAGTTAGCTCGAACCTACTAAACATAAAAGTGGATGTTTTAGGGCACTAAAATGTGCTATTATTTGTAGGACTTCGGGATGAACAAGGATTTGGAACAATGATAGAAGATGACTGATTTTGGCTTTCACGTGCTTTTGAGCAAATTGGTTTAATTGATCCCATCATTTGAAGAGCTCTGCTTTGGGGGTAGGAATAAAGTGGATATTGTATCTTCCCATCACATATAAACTGACACTCAAAAAATCGACCTAAATTGCCATTGGCCAATAAAGTAAAAAAGACTGAGTAAAAAGGTAAAGAAATCACTTTACTTTTAAAGAAAAAGGCAAGCACATAGACATGCGCATGATACATGCGGCTCGATGTCCAACTAAGAAGTTTTAGAGACATTAAGAGGGTGTCTGCCCGTCGTAGTCTTGCGTTGGTATCCTACCTTTTTAACCTTGGCTCTATCTAAAGAAATTCGGGGAAAAGAAAGGCAACCTCTACATTGCAGTTTCGCGTTCAAGGCCGTATCTTTCTTAACACCATCCTAAATATCCTATGGCATCCCAAGTCCAGCGGCCGGGTTGTGTGTGCGCCATGTGTAGTGCTAAAACATTAAAACATGCATAGCATTTTATAATCACAAAACATTTTATTTTAACGAAATCAAAATTAATCTCTAAGCTACTAACTTGTACAAAAGAAAAAAAAAACAAGTTAATAAAGCATTTAAACAAGATAAAAAGGCCTAAGTCCACAAAAAATTGTCCTTAGTAGAGTCACCAAACTGGCACGACCTCCTTTTTTTGACACCCTCTTACACACCGGTGCATGCAGAGGCTAATGGCTCGTTAAGAATTATTAAGTTTAGCCCGGGCTCTCCAATGCCCACCAATTCACGACTTATGGTTCGAGTTTTTAATCTACAAGTCAATTTCAAATATGAGTCGCCACTAATCGATTTGAGATAAGTCAATTAGAAATCTAAGCGAAATATTGAGAGAAATACTTCACTCTTACGCAACTAGAGAAACTAGGATCGATGATTGATTACACTAATTAATCACTAATACCCTTTCAGTACCTAATCTTATTTAAACATTAAGTAAAGCATTTAGGAAGCATTTTATACCAATCACAAGTTCTAGGATTCAATTCCTAACCGTATTGAGGAAATAGAAATTCATGCATCATAAAAGTGTAATTGGAATAAGTCGATATTTGCTTCTAAGAACTTAAACACAATTTTTTTTTTTTTTAAGGATTTTCATGTATTTGGGGGAAAAAAATTATTTTTTGGCTTTTTCTATTTTTTGGAAAATGATCCATTTTTGGGATTTTCTGATTTTTTCTGGAAATATAAACCATTTATTTTTTTTTATTTTTTCATTAAAATAATTTTAATAATAATATAATATATTATATTATAAAAAACATATGGGTCAGGGTCAGGTTCCCGGGTTAGGACTAACCCGACTCATCAGCCACTCTTGGGTGGGCCTGAAGCACGGGCCCAATCGGAGCTTCCTCATTTTTCGAAAAAAAAAAAAAAAAAGCATTCTAAACCCATAAAAAACAAAACAAGCCCACAATTTTGCAAGGCCCAAGCATGTTTGGCCTAAATTGTTCAGAACCCTACCTGGCTAAGCCCTACATGCTCGACTTGATTCTCAATTGCCGACCCGACTCTCGGTCGCAGCTGAGAGTATGCTCGGCCCGAGACGCGAGGGGGCGGGGGCAGCTATGAGCAGCAAGTTGCTTGGCCGTTGGGACCGAGATGTAGGGGGTGGCTAGGGTTTTGGGGGCGATGGCAAGGATGACGACGGGTAGATGGCGACGGGAGCAACAACAACTTGCATCGAGCGTTGGGTGGGGGAACGGCGGTAGATTGTGACACCATGGCAGGGTAGGTGGCGTTGAGAGGCAGCACGACTCCAGTCTCACGCGACGTGGGCTCCCTCTCTCCTTCACGATTCATATCTCCCTCTCTTAACCTTGATTTCTTACTCCTCCACCCCTCTCTTTCGACTTCTCTCTTGGACTCGCTCGCAAATGTCTCTCCATATCTGAACCCCCTTTGCCCACAAGCTCTCTCTTCGATCTCAACTTGCTCACTCTCGGGCCTCCCCTGATGTCTCTCGAGGAAAGTCTTGAGCTCGTTGCCTCCAATCTCTCTTTTCGTGTGTTTTTTGGCCTTCGCTTGACGCCCCATGTATGGGCAGAGGGGGGCCGAGCGACGGAGTTTCGGCCGTTAGTTCTTGGCGTGTCAACTGGCTTCCCCTCAGCCAAATTGGCATCCAATCGACCACCTTATATGTAAAGGCCAGGCCTTGAGCTCCTTAGCACATTGAAGTCACATCCCATCCGGCCGAGTCTCTCGCTGGCATCCTTGTCCTTGCGCGCGTCTTTGGCCTTTGCGTGTGAGGCACAACATAGGGGAAGAAGGTGTTGGGATTTTACAGAACATGTATATGCTAAATAAACATAAATGCAGCGGAAGCAAAGAGAAACTTCTACTATACATGTATCTCCAAAGGCGTTGTTCGTGCATTTTAATAAAAAATCAGAATATCGAAGGGGGTTATATGGATTACCTCTCGAAATGCGCTTTAAATAACTTCATTCAAACGTTCTTTAGTTCGAGCCCCACCAACGTCGGGCCTCTAGTTCAGACACACCACCAATGCACCTCGAACAAAGAGGAGCTCGCAAGTAATTACCACTATAATTGTGCTAGCAATCTTGTGGAGACAATCCTCTGCACATGGTTAGCAATCGTTTGCTAACCATATAGTTCTTTCTCCCTCTCTCTCTCTCTCTTTTTCTTAATTTAACCTACTCACCCTTTCTCTACTCTATTTATAATGTCCTGGTAAAGTCAACATTTAACTTCCTCTAGAAGCTAGTCTTTAACTTCTCAAATAAGTTAGGTACTGCATGGTAAAATTTCAATTTCTCAGTTTCTCAATTTCTCTATTCCCCGGAACAGAGAAATTGGAGAAACCCGTTTGATAACACAAACTGATTTCTCAATTTCTGAAACTGATTTCTGTTTCAGAAATTGTTTTGGAGGAGAAATGAGAAGCTAGAAATTGTAGCTTCTCTATTTCTGAAGTAGAAATAGAAAACTATTTCTCCACTTCTTCCTTCCAGACTCCTCTCCTCTCCTCACTATCGTGCTTTCCCCCATTCCTTCTCCTCATGACGCCGTTTTATTTAAAAAAAAATTAAAAATTAAAAAAAAAATTTAATAATAATTAAAAAAAAAACCTAGAACCTAGTTTAAAACCTCCTTATTTTATTGAGAAAATAAAATTTGGCGTCCAAATCCGACACTGCATTTATTTTCTATTTTCTTGCCTAACCACCCTTTTTGGAAATAATCTCGCGCAACTTTTTTTTTTTCTCTAAAGTTTTCGGAAATAAATTCGTACGTGCTCCCGTACTCAAAATTAATCGATCAAACTTTGCACGCACCTAGTTTAAAACATCCTTGTTTTATTGAGAAAATAAAATTTGGCGTTCAAACCCGACACCCCATTTATTTTCTATTTTCTTGCCTAACCACCCTTTTTGGAAATAATCTTGCGCAACTTTTTTTTTTTTTCTAAAGCTTTTGGAAATAAATTCGTACGTGCTCCCGTACTTAAAATTAATCGATCAAACTTTGCACGCACCTAGTTTAAAACCTCCTTGTTTTATTGAGAAAATAAAATTTGGCGTCCAAACCCGACACCGCATTTATTTTCTATTTTCTTGCCTAACCACCCTTTTTGGAAATAATCTCGTGCAACTTTTTTTTTCTAAAGCTTTCGGAAATAAATTTGTACGTGCTCCCGTACTCAAAATTAATCGATCAAACTTTGCACGCACCTAGTTTAAAACATCCTTGTTTTATTGAGAAAATAAAATTTTGCGTTCAAACCCGACACCCCATTTATTTTCTATTTTCTTGCCTAACCACCATTTTGGAAATAATCTCGCGCAACTTTTTTTTTTTTTTTTCTAAAGCTTTCGGAAATAAATTCGTACGTGCTCCCGTACGAAATAAATCCGAAAGCTTTAGAGAAAAAAAGTTGCGCGAGATTATTTCCAAAAAGGTTAGTTAGGCAAGAAAATAGAAAATAAATGCGGTGTCGGGTTTGGACGCCAAATTTTATTTTCTCAATAAAACAAGAAGGTTTTAAACTAGGTTCTAGTTTTTTTTTTTTAATTTTTTTTTTAAATTTAATTTTTTTTTTAATAAAACGGCGTCGTTTTGTTTTCAGGCATCCATGTCAGCGCCGGTCTATCCACGTAGGACGGCCGGCGTTGGCTTTGTATCCACGTAGGCATTTTCCGGGCTAAATTTGCCGGAAGGACTAAATTGGCACTAAATAGAAAGGTTTAGGACTAAATCGGCACCAAAAAAAGGTTTAGGACTAAATCCGCACAAAGACAAAAGGTTTAGGACTTTTTGGCACTTCTCCCTAAATTAAAGTGATTTACCAACTTTTATCAAATTAAATTACCATCACAAGCACCAAGAAGAGTGAAGTAAAAGGATGGGGACAACATGATTCATAGAAATAGAAATTTTTTTCTGTTATTAAACGGATTTCTGTTTCAGAAATAGAAATTTTGAGTCGTTATCAAACAGGTTTCTTTACTCAGAAATTTGGCTGGGGAATAGAAATTGAAAAATTGATTTCTGGCCAGAAATCAATTTCTATTTTAGAAATTTTGTCATGCGCTACCTTATTGACCACTTCCTTTAGAAGCTATTCTATAACTTCTCAAATAAGTTATTGACTACTTCCTCTAGAAGTTAGGTGAGCAAGAGAACAGCTCTCGTGAGTGGGCTATGTCCGATTGAGTGAATTGGTTATGGTGTGTAAGATACCTAGTTTCATCATTGAGATGGTAGCAAGACTCGCATTAACACATTAGTACTCCCAAGAGAATTGATTGTCCAGATCAATCTCTAAGTTCTACAAGCCATGATAGACATCTAGCAATATATCATGGCTACCTAGACAGTGTGAATGTTTTAAGAACATAATGAACTTGTCGGCTCGAGCTATAGTGTAATTCAATCCATCTGTCTTACTATGTCCCAATCAAACAAAGACCATGGAATATTTGTCAAGTCACCAATTCGATCATATGCACAAACCTAATTGACCTTCATTTTATATGAGATATAAACAATTCATTCTCGGTTACAACCTCGACTGAGGATTTCAATGCAATGTCACAATTAGATCGCACATGACATCATTATTGTACCTTGCATGTAACAATGAGATAGTTTCCATGTTGCGCACACGTGTAACTTCGTATATGAACAAGTTATGACCATCAGGTATAGAGACAAATCAATGAGCCACCAATATGCGTACCTGTGAACCATAGCCATCCAACACACAAGTTAACACTGTGTCTCAGGTCTAAGGATTATTTACACAGGACCAGAGCATGAATGATTAGTTATTGACCTGCTTCCATGTTGCCAATTATTCTATGTATGTCACGTTCAGTGAACTTGTCTGCTACAAGCACTTATGTTCTAACTCATGCATCGTAATACCTAATGACTCGTGACTTGTCATTCCCTTAAGTATCCAATACTTAATGGTGAAGCTAAGAACACACCGGTCTCAACAGGATCATTAATATCCATTCAATGATCTATTGATCGGGAACGGTTTAAAGATTCAGTCTAATTGTGAACCTGTCACGTATATTTTTAACGTCTCAAGAATAAGTTAAGTCACAACTAATCTTATGGAATCATTCATATAAATAATTGGACAAATGAATGAATATGTCTTTGCCATTAATTTGACAACACAACTTAAATCCCTAATATGTAACTATTACATGGTTGCTTTAGGGCATACAATTAAAGAAGGAAAGTGGAAGGAGGAAGAAGGAGAGAGGGGGGGCCGGGCCGAAGGTGAGAAAATGAAAGGGCTGGGCCTTAGGGCTGGGCAGAAAAGAAAAAGGGGCTAGGGTCAAGCCTAACCCAAGCCTTTTTTTTTTTAAATTTATTTATCTGAAAATAGGGTAAAATAAGGGAGAATAAAATTGAAAATAAAACTTAATTGATGCAAATGAAAATTAAGACCGAGGTGATGTGGAACTCAATTTTGTTAGGGCCAAATTGGTTCCTAATTTTCTTATGCAATTTAATGTGAAATACCTAGCCAAAATTTCGGTATCAATACCAGTTTTTCATGAAAGGACAAAGTACATAGAAGTTGATTGTCACTTCACTTGAGGAAAAATTCAAGAAGGGATTGTTGTAACTCGAAGAATTGGAATTGTGGAGCAGCTTGCAGACATTTTCACTAAGCCGTTATATCAAAGGCAACACATGCATCTATTGAGCAAGTTAGGCGTCTTTGATATAAGCTGTCAGCTTGAGAGTGAGTGTTGCAGAAATGATTTGATTTGATCCTTCATAGATTCCTAATTACGATTTTGATTGCATGGATGATTCAGTAAATCGAAGACAAGGAATATTTCAAGGAAGACAATAGCTTGTATAATTCTTTCCGATTCATTTCTTGTATTATAAATATAGCTACATACTTGTACAATTGACATGATTGAGAAAGGCAATCACTATCATCACTATTTCCCAATAGTGTCTGTCATATTGTATATTATTAGACTACAAAAATTGACCCCATGACAGTGATGGAGCAAGTAACCTTCATGTGTGCCCTAGACTCCGCGAACCCTAAAACTGATTTTTTTTTTTTTTTTTTTTTGTATCGAACCATTTCCACCGGTTTTTGGTTTGAACGATTGGCATTTTACATTTTCAATGTTGGGTCTTAAGTTCGAATCCTAGTAGTAGCCACAGCCACTTGGGTTAAATCATGAGAAAGTTTTGTTTCTTATGGATCCCCTAATTCCAGTGTAGATGACTTGCTTTTTACATGGTCAAGGAGGTAGACTTAATTTGACGCATGAAAACTGAATCGAGATACCACCCAATTATTATGTCAGTTATAACATACCTCGTTTTTCATAAAATAGAAACGAATGGATTCTTAGAAATTTAGGGACTTGATTGAATAAAAAAAAGTATAGTGAATCAAAAATTTCACGAAAGAAGAACCCGAAGCTTGGGTTGAAGCCATCAGAAGAAAAACGGCAGGAACCGCAGTGGCTCCACCTCACATGGCAACTGGTGGACCAAGAACCCCTTCTCCCTAATTGCCTTCTCCTTTGCCGCAGGGTCCAAGATCGCACTGGCCATTGCTGCCCTAGACGATGATTGGTTGGATGGTCGAGCGCGAGCGAGGAGACGGAGCTGAGTATTAGGGAGGGGAAATCGAGGATGGTCGGAGAGAGGTGCTCGAGCTTCTGGGGCGAGGACTCGTTTGCGAGCGAGTAAATCCAAAGGCTTTTGAGGGAGCTTTAGTGCTTGTAGTGTTTGAGCTCGGGCCTGAATTTGACCATGGCCTTCGATGAGGTGATTTTGATCAATCAATCAACCTCTAACACATGTCATTGTTACGTTGACAAGTGCATATAACAATGACAAATGAGTCTCAAGTATTCGACTTGATAAATTTTTTGAGTTATTCAAGTGGCTCATTTTGATAAGATTTCACTTTACTGTAATTTTATTGGGAGTATGTAATAATGTTATCACTATATAAAAAGTTGAATATGCATTGATCCCTAACAGGACTGATGCTATTTACCACAACTTTTCATCATCTGTGATTCATAGATTGCCACATGTCCAATATAATCCAATGAACCCTCCATAGTAACACGTAAAAGTAACTTGGGGCTCAAGTATGAATTCTTCCAATTTTTCGCTCAACAAGTCCCCTGGTCCTTACTCACATTCCTAAGCCGAGCATGCACACATTCTGATACTGCGTGGACTCCTCCACCATACTCTTGCATGCCTCCATGCCACATGCTCTATCATCACCCTGAATAGTTCCAGGCCTAATAAAAAACTTCTAACTTTAAGTTTTACCTTTATTCCACCTTTTATCTCATAAAAAAACCTCCAACATTAGGTCCAGTTCCAATTCTATCCTAATTTTTTTTGTCCCATAAAAAACCCTCAACCTTATGTCCTATTCCAATTCTATCGTAATTTTTTTTTTTTTGTACTATGAAAAACTCATAACTTTAGGTCTTATCTCAATTTTACTATCCAGTTTCAATTTTACCCTAAAGTATTTTGCAATCTCATAGAAAACCACAAACTTTTACTTAAGTCACAAATCTACCCCCATTAACCCTTTGATTCAAAAAATTTCATCGACAATTGAGAGATGAAATGCTACTAAGCATGACTAGTTCGAGCATTCAGAGCACGAGCTCTCTAACCACGAGAGATGGAACATTTCCAAACACAAGAGATTGAAGATCAGCGCAATATCACTAAGGGCGATTTTGACAAATGGTTAATAGGCAAATTTATGACTCAGGTAAAAATTGGTGATCTTTTATAAGACAAAAAACAAAAAATTAGAGTAAAATTGAAGTTGGAATTTTCATACAAGATAAAAAAATGTTTAGAACATAATTGGTATTGGACATAAAGTTGGGGTTTTTTATCAGAAAAAAAATTAGGTAGAATTGGGCCTAAATCTAAGTTGGAAGTTTTTCTTTAATGAAACAAAAGATAGAATTGAGACAAAAGTTAAAGAATGAGGTTTTTTAAAGTATTAGGCTACAGTTCCATGCTCTTCCTCTAATGTACAGTCGTCTTGGCAGCGAGCATGCGCCAGCCACCTTTGCTCGCGGACCGTATGTGCCATGGGAGCCTGTTTTAACATCAGATGGGGGCATTTTCAGAGATCTTTTTTTTCCTTTTTACTTTGGAGAACTAGGTAGATATGATTTTTATATACATATTGGGGTTTGCAGGGTCAAGTCGTGACTGGCATTGCTCAGGGAGGCGGGTCGGTAGTCCAACCTGTGAACTTAGGAAATGGACATGGAGCCAGGCAAGTAACATCCAGCTCCACATACCGAGTGGATGATAGCGGCGCAAATCGACGAATTGGTAGATAACATCGGAGCAAATTCCAGTCGTCATGATCCTAAGTTCACTAACGAGATGATGGTTGTTGCTCCGCTTCCAAAAGGGTTCAAAATGCCCAATTTACACCAGCATGATAGGTTCGGGATACCCCTTGGATCATGTTGAATCGTTTCGAGCTGTTATGGTGCTGCACCCAGCACCGGACGCGATTATATGTTGGGCTTTCCTGGCGACCCACTAGGCAGCCAAAATATGGTTTAGCACCCCCCTCATAAATCGGCAAACCCATTTCTCCAGCAGCCTACGCTTCCAGAGAATAGAGAATTCATCCCTGGCAATTAAGCAACAACCGGGAGTGTAATTAGAGATTATCTTCGTCGATTTAATGAGGCGGCCATCAAAATTCCCAATCCCCTTTTGATGCTGCCATATGTTTCTTGTTTTCTGTCACTTTGGAAGAATTTTATACCCGTGAAACTAAGTATAATGCGGAAGAGGCTATGATGCCATGGGCACACGCGTCAACCCCCGGCGCGACGGTGCAAACGACAATAGATACACCGGCAAGCAAGGTAGTGAAAAAAGGAAAAGGAGAGTCAAACAAGGGCCGAAATCACGATTTGTCGCTTGAGTTCAGCTTAAGGGAACGAAGCTCTAATTTGGTCGCCTTAAGGAATGACCTAAGGCAATAACTTAAGAACTCGTTGTCTGTGGTTGACTTAGGCTCCGTTCGTTTTGTGGAAAATATTTTTCGGGAAAATGTTTTCCGGATTTTCCGGCATTCGTTTCATGGAAAATAAATTCTTAAGGGAAAATGTTTTTCATAGAAGGGAAAAAGTCTTCTAAATTTCTTCACTTGATCTCTCTTATCTCACACATCTACAAATCCTCACTTCCTCCTCCTCTTTCTTCTTATTCTTTTCTTTTTTCATTCGAATTATTTTTAAATTATATATTTCTTTTTTTTTTTATTCAAATTATTTTTAATTTTCTATTTCTTTTCTTCTTTTTTTTCTTTTTCTTTTCTTTGTTTCCCATCTTCTTCTTTCTTAGCTAGTCGTCAGCCGTCACCAAATGAACCTCAAGGTCATCGATCTCAAGCTTTCACTTGTTAATCTGGCGAGCCTCGAGCTTGACGCTCACGCTCGCCAATCTGGGGAGCGGAAAATATTTTCCTTACCGAACACAAGAAAATATTTTCAGAAATATTTTCAAGTTTTAGCCGAATACCAGAAAATATTGTCATTTTCCTAGAAAATGACTTATGGGAAAATATTTTTCGAAAATGGCTTATTTTCCGCGAAATAAACAAACCCTTAAAGTAAAAAAAACTAAATAATTTGTCGTCTTTGGTTGACTCTAAGCTGACAAAAACTCATCGATTTTGGGTAACCTTATGTTTTGTGGCCTTTGAGGTAACTTTTTTGTATGTAAAAGATAATCTCTGTAGTAAGAGGTGTGCACCCCCTCTTTTATATCATTTATTGTCACTCAAATAAACCGACTAACAAATACATTAAGGCACAAGAACAACGTTTTCTCTCACGAAACTGGAACCACGGTAACACTCAACGACAATAGAAGCTAGGGAGACACACGATGGGGAGTTCACTTGGATCCTGGGACTCTGCACTTGGGCTCGAATGCGAAAGGTCCAACCGAGTAGAGGGTGAACGTGGGCTTCCCCAAGACCAGCTTCTCCCACTTCAAGGGGGCACCAGACGATCCGCCATTGAGATTGGATGGCTCACTGCATGAGGGGATTGGAGATGAGACCAAGAAGACCTTGCACTTGTGGGTGGCAAAGTTTGAGACTGTCTTCGGAGCTTCGAGGAAGAAGTAGCCGTTCTGGTCAGTTGTCGCAGTCGCCCATGCTGGGTACTTGGTGTTCTGGCACCAGAGCTTCACTACGGCACCTGAACCATGAACATACCAGCCGGTTACTAAATGTAGCTCTTACGGGAAAGGAGAAACTCGTAGAAGCTAATGAAGAAAACTAGTCATTTCAAGATGATTTTCCACCTTCTGACTTTATAACTAATAAAAAACAGAGATTACTCCTGTTATGCTTGTCGAGAAGAAAACTGGTGGGAAGCTAACGAAAAGAGATTGCTGTTTCAAAATAATTTTTACTCTCCTCATCTACAAAGGCCATTTCAGATTTATTATGTATGATATATGAATACTGTCAAAGAACATTGGAATGGTGATTAAGGCTGCTAATGAAAAACCTTTCTTCAAAACAATAATCGCACCATCGTTTAATGGAAGTTAAAGAAATTAAAGTAATTGAACTTAGGAAATGAAGTACGGTATGGAGGAATACTCGCCCTTGAACTCTATGAAGTACAGCATAGAGGTAATTGGCTTCGGTTCTCTTGGAAAGAATAGTGCTAGAAATAATAATGAAGCTATCCTTAGATGGACCACAATATTTTGTCAAATAAATAATGCAGTGAGTTCGTGTTTAGACAACCACTGGGGGTTCGCCCCAGTGGCCACCCTTCCATCTTGGAAGGAGAAGGTTGGGGGTTCAAATCCCCACATTCTTAGGAGAGGTTGGGGTGGAGACGATTTCATTTCAGGAGTGGGTTTCGACTCCCACGCCCTGCAAGGAGGCAGGGCAAAAGTCTGAGAGTGAGTGTTAGAGTAGGATTAGCGTAGGACTGATCAAAAAAAAAAAAAGTTTGTGTTTAGACATTTGAACGACTTCACTATCTTGCGTGCTTTCGACCAACTTCTTATAAACGACCATTTCTGACTGCGAGGTATGATAAGAAGTAAAATGATTATGTATATGCAGTACCTTCTCCACCTTTTTAATCATGTCATGAATATAGGGGCAGCGAGATTTTATTTTCTTTCTAAAAAGTATACTCACGAAGTGTACTCACCTTGAATGGGTTTAGCGCCATTGAGGGTGTACTCGCAGGACTTGCAATAAACGACACCTTGAATGGCTATGAAGGTCCTAAATGGCCAATGGAACGGCGGTTTAATTGGGGGTTGAGCCGGGGGATTCGGGGGAGCAAGAGCGGGTGCAGGGATCAGGGGGTGACTGTGGTAGGGAGACGGCGGGTGAACAGGTGGGAGGTCGTGGTCGTGGTCGTGGTCGTGGTGCTGGGTCGGAGGGTAAGCCGGTGGATGGGGGAAGAAACAGGAGGCTTCTTGGAAGCAGCTGAGTAGGAGCAAGAGCTGAACAAGCAGAAAAGCCTTGCTTGGAGCAGAATCCATGGCTTCTGCTTTTCTGTGTCTCTTGAGTTGGAGAGAGGATTTGCGTGAAGAGAAGTGGGTGATTTGGGTCTTCTCGAGGAAGAATTTATAGGGGGTTTATGAAGTGATTCTGAATGGTTTTTTCCTCAGATAAAACCACATTATTCTAATGTTAGCCAGCCAGGATAAGGTGGAATTTATTAAAGTTGAACTTATGTGTGCCCTTTCGGACCGTTCCACATATTGCGATCTCAAGGACACGTGCTCAATTGACATATTACATGATCTAGTTGATTGGACATAACTAATGATAAGATGAGGCAATTATACTTGTTGAATGAGAGTATGCTCCAATGTAGTTTAGACAGAGCTGATACTGGAGGTATTTTAGTACGTCGAACGGGGATGCCTTATATGGTAACCATTTATCGTGAATAGTCTTATTTATAATTATCACACGAACAAATTCTGACTTGTTAATGAAAATGGATCCCAGAAAAATTGAAATGTAAGACAAGCGACTTAATTTACTATACATATAACAGGATAGTGATGATAAAATTACGGGATAAGTGCAATCTTCCATGGCAAAACAATTCGTGGGTCGAGAATCTCAATTGGGTTGCCACTTTTCTTATGGGCAAAGACTTCTATAAGTGCATTGCTCGCTTCTCCTTTGATGCTCTTTGTTATTTCATTTGGAAGCACAAAAACGGCATCTTATTTCAAGAGCAAAGTTTATTCGTCCCAGCGGTGAAGAATCAACTCATCAAGGTCGTTAGAGACAAGGCAACCACCAACAGGAGTGTGGATGATACTTATAGAAATCGGAGGCTGCAGCGCAGCTGGGGTATTGATCTGATCATTTTTTTCAGCAAGGGACTCTTTTATTTCCGCAGGGCCCTAGCCTGGTGTGTGCTATCTGGATACTCTTCATCTGCATGGCTGCTTCCTTGATGGTTCTTCACTTTTGTCGCTGCCGGATGTGTGCGTAGATTGTGGTTCATCTGGCATTTCGTGGCCTTTTGCCTTTATTTGGCTGTTTTGCTTCCTTAGGCATGCTCTTGTGGTCTTCTTTTGCATTCAGCTCCCTTTCACTCACTCTAACTTGTTGTCTTGTTGAGTACAAGTTTTGTGGTGCTGGATCTTTTGTAATTGTTGGTTATAGCTCAATATATTCTTACCCTTCACCAAAAAAAGAAAAAAAAAATTATGGGATAAGTGCAATACTCAAAGGGTGCATTCTCCTGTTCGTCTTTATCTCTGTCCTTCAAGCCTGTGAGTTAGTTTCGCCAATTCTCCGGGACTTCTTCTTAGTTCATCACGTATTTTAATAAAAAGCTACGGGTCGGTTTTGACGAGCCAAAAACGATGGAAGTAAGAAGACTGTATTTGTTGCCTGGCCTAGCTATTTACATGCACAGTACGATGTAAGATTTCTCGAGTTTCTAATCTGGCATCCTTCCGGTCTATACGATGCAGTTTTCTGGACTCTGCATTAACGTGGACACCACTACTCTTTATTAAAATGGTTAAACATATAACAAAGGATCACTCCAGATTATGAGGTTCTGGATCTGCGGGTCTGATGCACAACATACGTTCGCTTTAACTTAGGAGAAACGACGTGGTGTTTTCTGGCGCGCAGCCCCCTGTCCTTGCTTGCACCAGTCGCATCCTTCAATCCAGGGTTTCCGCGGCCGAGAGCCGTCTCCATCTGGACTTCCTTTCGTTTCATCTCTCGTTCATGAACTTCAAGTTTCCGACCTGATCGGGGTCGCACTGCACATGTTATCGACTCTGAGTTGGGTGCTCCCTCTAGGGTTTTGTAAAAGAAGAGGTGTGCGGAATGCTGCCAAAGGATATTCCCCGATGCTCAATTACGATGAATTTACAGCTAAGTGAGGTAGAATGGATTTTAATTTTAGCTGGCGAAGCTTGTCCCGCAAACCATGTTACGAAATCCCGTAGAACTTGGGTTTATAGCGACGGTCAAAGGATAGGCACATGTTTCATCCTCGTTGTGCTGAATAACATGATAGATTTTTCTTACACATTGTATATTATATGACTTGCAAAACGTTACTTTGACTTAGAAAATTGACCCCATGGTAGCGATGGAGCAAGTAACCTTCAAGTGTACCCTAGACTCCATGAATCATAGAACTGGAATTTTCTTCATATCAAACTGTTTCCGCTGGTTTTTTGGTTAGAACGATTGGCACTTTAAATTTCAATGTCAGGTCATAAGATCGATTCCTAGTAGTCATAGCCACTTGGGGTTAAACCACCTTATGGATCCCCTAACTTTAACACATGGATGACTTGCTTTTGATGAGATTGAGAAGGTGTACTTAATCTGATGCGCGAAAGCTGAGTCGAGATATCACTCAATTGTTATACTTGTTATAATATAACTTGTTTTTCGTAAAATAGAGATGATGGAATTTTTAAAAGTTTATGAACTTGATTGAATAAATATAGTCAGGTATTCTCATTTTAATGAAATTTAAGTACATAGGCATAATAAATGTCATCCACGTGCTGGGGTGAGTCCAAAGCCATCACCATGTGAAGTCAGTATCAAAAGAATCTGATAATAAAGTCCAGCATTTATTTATTGTCAATGGCAAAATAAAATAAAACTCAATATCTTTTTCCTGTTGAGTGATCCTAAATTTCTTCTCGTGTTCTCGGTTTGCACTGCAATTTCGAGCGTTTGACCTCATTGATATCCCCTTCATTGGTAGAAGCATCCATTCACGAGATCCAAGAACCCCATCAAATCTCAATATTGAATTGATTCTCTTCCTCTTCAATGATTCTCAATTAATGTTCTTTTGTTTCTTCGAGACTAAGTTTTTAATTACATGAATAAAAAAAAAAATGGGCCAGATTTTCTAGCGTGTAGTACTAGTTTGATCAGTAATTGACCTTTTCATGTAATGGATAATTTTAATTTAAGTTTTGATATTTATTTACAATTAGCCTTTTGACTCGGATATTAAGGCTCACGGAGATAGCATAATTTGTTCCTCTATATTATTTCATTGACAAATTATATGTAGGTGTTATATATCAAGAGTACAAACACAAGTAGGGTACTGATTACAGTAATTATCGTGTGTACTTTTTGTTAACACAAATTCACAATTCATAATCATTGATAAATTAGTTATAGTCCAAAAAATTGATCAACTATTCTAATAAATAATTATGGACATTGGGCTTTTTTAAAAGGAGAGTAAGGGCAATGCTCCTATTTTTTTATTTGAAATGTTATTATATGGAGTCGAAATTAAAATGTCCAGCTCTCCAATTATGACTCCAAAATGTATCAAACAAAAAAATATAAGAAAATAGAGAGACATGAAATTGCTAGAAGACTTACTGACAGGACTCCGCTAGCGATCACAAGACAAAAGCCACGATTCGTGGTTGGACAGGCTGGCGTTGCCTCATTTTCTGAATGGCTGTCTTGTGATCAATCTTTTGTTTGTTTTTACTTTTCTTGGGATGGGAGAGATACTTAAATTCGAGCGCTAAGTGCAGCTGTCTTTCTTTAGCAAGCACTTGACGGGCTCTTATTCCATTGCAAATACATTTGTTTTGGGAAAAATTAATAATTTATAATATATTTTGTTTTAAAACCGATTGCTTATATTGCTTACAAAAATGAATGATCCAAAAATGTTTTCATTGTCCATGCAAATATTTAGATATATATTGCTGCGATAATAAAAGAAGATGTCATCAACTAATAATTTTAAAAGATATGAGCGATAGTTTTTTGAAAAATCTATTCAAATTATTCATTTTTAATGAAATAAACAAATCCTAAATCGTACTCTCTTAGTCATTAGTCAAAATGAATGATGAGAGGGAGTATTGAAATACCCTTCACTTCGAAGTTTGCAAGTCAAATATATATGTTGTGGGCAGCAAAATGGGTCATGAGTTCATATTTCAACTTGTGTTTAATGACTTGAGTGACACATGGATTGCCTAAGATTTGAATAATTAAGAATGGATCGAACAAAAAAGAAAAGAAAAATTAATGACCGATTTCAATCGGTTCGAAAAGAACCCACTTTCAATTCATTTAATGAAAGAGTAATGCAAAGGGCATCTTACTTTCCCGCTCTCTAATATAGTGAAAGGGAAAACCAGCCGTGCTAATGTCTTCAATAACACGTGGGACCAAAACATACAAGCGCGTTGGGGTATCGAATATAAATCACATTGTTTCTATAATAGTTTAAATTTTCTACCGAAGAAAAACAGAAATTCACACAAAGACACAAAGGTTACAAGGTTCGGCAATGTGCCTACGTCCTCGGACAAAGCTTTCGTTCTCTTTTTATTTTTATTTTTGTTGTGTTGAGCATCTGCCATTGTTCAACCAGATGTACAAGAAAGGTTGCTACAACTAAGGAAAAAAGCAACTAGAATATAATTAGAAAAAGGAAGAGATCCCATAATTATAGGAATACAATATTAACAAATCTCCTTTCTTAAGATAGGAGAGAAAATCACGCCAACACTCCCCCTCAAGTTGGGCCGAAGACCTCGTCGGAGGTCAACTTGCTTATCATTTCTTGAAATACTCCCTTGGGTAATGCTTTGGTAAAAAATTGGCCAGTTGACCCTCACTTCGAATGTACGAGGTCTCAATTGTCTTGTCTTGCACCTTTTCTCTCACAAAGTGGCAATCCACCTCTATATGTTTGGTCCTCTCATGAAACACTGGATTTGAAGCTATATGAGTTGCAGCCTGATTATCACAAAAAACTTCGTAGGCTTGGTCATGCAATTGCAACCCAATTCCTGAAGTAGTAGTCTCAACCACACAATTTCACTAGTAGTAGTAGCCATGGCCCAATATTCTGCCTCTGCGCTTGAATGAGCAACCGCCGTTTGTTTTTTGCTTTTCCAAGTGACAATATTTCCTCCCACAAAAGTACAAAACCCTGTAGTAGATTTCCTATCTATAGGGTTTTCGGTCCAATCAGCATTAGTATAGCCAACAAGTTCTGTGTGACCATTATTTTTCATTAAAATTCCCTTCCCAGGTGTGGCCTTCAAATACCGTAGCAGATGATTTATTAGCTCCATATGCCCTTGAGTTGGTTTCTGCATAAATTGACTTATGTAACTAATAGTATATGCTATGTCAGGTCTAGTGATAGTCAGATAAATACACTATCCAACAAGTCACTGAAACTGTCCAACATCATGTATTGGAGTGTCATCTAAAATGAACTTACTATTATACTCCATAGGAATATTGGCCGGTTTAACTCCCAACTTCTCAGTCTCTTTTAGCAAATCCATGACATATTTTCTCTGAGACAAAAATAATCCTTTGTGAGATCTCGCCACCTCAATACCCAAAAAATACCTCAATTTGCCAAGGTCTTTGATATCAAATTCCTTGCTCAAATGCCGCTTAAGTGCTTCGATTCCAGATTGATTGCTGCCTGTAATCACAATATCATCAACATAAACAAGTACAACAACTATACCTTTGTCATCAGCCTTGGTGAACATTGACGAGTTTGTTGTCCCTCTTTTGAATCCAACATTGATGAGTGCAGCACTTAGTTTACCATACCAAGCTCTAGGTGATTGCTTGAGACCATATATGGCCTTCTTCAACCTACAAACAATTCCATCTTTATTATGCAAGGGGTGACCAGGAGGAAGATCCATATAAACCTCCTCCTCCAAATCTCCACGAAGGAATGCGTTTTTTACATCCATTTGGAACAAGGACCATCCACAATTAACAGCTACTGACATAAGAACACGCACAGTGTTCATTTTAACCACAAGTGCAAAGGTCTCTTTGTAGTTTATACCATATGTTTGAGTGTATCCTTTTGCAACCAGCCTCGCTTTATATCTTTCAACTGATCCGTCACTATTATATATGATCTTATAGATCCATCGACAACCAACTGTCTTCTTCCCTCTTTGAAGTTGTACAAGTTCCCAAGTATGATTTCGATCTAAAGCCTGAAGTTCATCCTTCATTGCATTAACCCAGATGGCTTTTTCCTTTACTTCCTCATAGTTGTGAGGTTCTTGTTGTTCTTCAATAGTAGATAAGAAACTCAAAAAATTGTGAGATATTTTGTCATAACCAACAAATTCTTGAATGGGCTATTGAATCGAATAATAAGTAGTAAAATCTTGAAGTCGAGTTGAGGGTCTAGTGACACGAGATGATCTTCGTAACGGGATTACATCCGCTACCCTTTCATCTATCGACCCGTCAGATACAATTCTAGGTTCAGCTTCTGGAACAACAGTTGCCTCAATCTCTCGATCCACTTCTGAATTTTCTTGATTTGCAGATTTGTGACCCGAAGCACAGCTCCCATTGTTGGCTTCGACACCCCCATTGTTGACTTTGGCTTCACTAGTCCCATTAACATCCATAGGAATAGGAGCAAATTCATAGGAAAAATTCTTATAATAATTTGTGCACTCCCCCTAAATGTGGCTCTTGTTAGAAAAAAACATATGAGTTTCATCAAATACAACATCCCTAGAAATATAGATATGCTTTGTGTAGGGGTCATAACACTTGTAGCCTTTCTTGACAGATGAATAACCAACAAACACACATTTCCCGGTACGAGGATCTAGCTTTCCACCAGTTTGAGAGTGAACATAGGTGACACACCCAAAAATCCTCAAGTAAGATATATCAAATTTTCACCCATACAACACTTCCATAGGAGTTATACCCTAACACTCGACTAGGGAGTCTATTACTTAAATAACAGCTAGTCAGAACTGCATTTGCCCAATAAGATTTAGACAAATTCGTAGAGAATAATAAGGCCCGGGTGACCTCCAGTAGGTGACAATTTTTTCTTTCAACTATCCCATTTTGTTGTGGAGTACCCACACATGTTGTCTTGTGAATAATACCCTTGCTTCGTAAAAAAGCCTGAATTATCTTATTGGTGTATTTGGTACCATTATCGGTACGAAGAACCTCCACAGAATTATTAAATTGATTACTCACCATATTGCAAAAATCTTGGAAAACTATAAGCACTTCACTTTTGTACTTAAGAAGATAAAGCTAGGTAACTCTCGATTTATCATCAATAAAGGTAACAAAATACAGAAAACCTTCTCTAGAATCAATAGGAGAATATCCCCAAATGTCTAAATGTACCAAAGCAAACAATTCAGTTGATTTATGCAAATGTTTAGGGAAAGGCAACCTATGTTGCTTAGCAAAGTGACATGGATCACAACTACTAGAATCATGAGTCAAAGACATGTTTAAGGACTGCAACACCCGATCTGAAGGATGACCCATGCGCCAATGCCATAGACGAGAGGTATCCACATTCCCCTTACTAGCCACCAACGCTTCGCCATGCAAATCTAAGGTGTACAGCCCATCCCGAAGTTGTCCTTCACCAATCATCCTCCTGGTATTGCGATCTTGGAACAACACCTTTTGTGGAGTAAAAATGACATTACAATTCCATTGTTTTAGTACATTTGCTCACAGATTTTAAATTAGAAGATAATCCTAGAACCAATAAAGCCTTAGTTTTTTTCGAAAGCACATTTAGTTGCCCAACACCTTGGGTTGGCACCGGCACTCCGTTAGCTACTGTGATCGGTGGATACAAAGAGGTAGAAGTAGTATTAGATAGAATAAGTGGGGAACTACACATATGGTCTGTGGCACCAGAATCAACAATAAATTGATTTCTAGACTCAATAGAAAGTGCACTAATATTACCAGAAGTCTTGGCCAAATTTATGGAATCAGTGCCAGAGGGACCCGAACCAAGTGTTTGAAGTAGTTGATGGACCTGCAGTGCTAGAGACTCCAACTTGGATTGGAAGTCTATGGTATTCCCTTGAATTGCTATCTTAGTGTTCGGACCTTTGTCCTTATTTGGACGCAGCTGAGGGTGTAGAATCCAACATCGTTCCATGGAATGCCCATCTCGATCACAATGATCGCAATGGAAACGAAGGGGCTTCTTTCCTTTCCCTTTGACAAACCGAGTAATACCATCACTTTGCCTGGCATTGGAACTAACAACATTTGTAGAGTGTTCTAATGAGCCAATTGATGGTGCCACAATCGAGTCAGAATGCATGACTCTCCTCCTTGTTTCTTCACTTTGTATTATGGAGCAAACGGTATTAAAGGACGGCAACTACGGCCTCATAAGAATGTCACGTTTGGTGTCTTCAAACTCCGGCCTTAGGCTTGCCAAGAGATAAAAAAAAAAAAAAAAATCTATCTTGTTCTTCCCTTTACACATAGTCACGCACATTCTGGGTTGTAGGTCTTTATTGACGAAGTTCATCCCACTGTTTTTTTAAGTTCCCTAGATGTTCTGTGAATGATTGATTTGCACCTTGCCTAGAGGTGGCAAGACCTTGTTAAAGCTCAAAGATTCGAGATGCATTATTGGCTTAACCATACATCTCAGACAGCAAATCCCACAATGTTTTGGCCAAATTTGAGTAAGCAAAAATCTTATAGATTTTAGGTGGCAGAAGAACAACCTAAGTGCCAAAACTTGGCACGGAAGGACACTTAAGTGCCAAAACTTCGGAAAAGTACACTTAAGTGCCAGTTTCGGAGTAAAGTGGAACACTTAAGTGTCACTCCGGCCAAATTCAGGCCAAATTGCTGACGTGGCAATTTTCCGGCGAGTTAGGTGCAAAACAGCGTCGTTTTGCTTGCTGATGTGGCGAGAAAATGCAAAAACGATGTTATTTTGTGTCTGATGTGTAAATAATTAATATCAAATTAATTAAATTTAATTTAAACTTAATTTTATTTAAAATATTCTAAAAAAGAAAAAACTTATAATAAAAAAACCTAAAAAAAAAAAACTTAAAATTGAAAAACCTAAAAAATTAAAAAATTAAACTTTAAAAACCTAAAAAACATTATAATTAAAAACCTAAAATAAAATTATAATTAAAAAACCTAAAAATAAAAAAATTATAATTAAAAAACCTAAAAAATTTAAAAATTAAAATTCAAAAACCTAAAAATAAAAAATATATATAATTAAAAAAAAAAAAAATTATAATTAAATAACCTCAAAATTTTTTAAAAAACTTATAATTAAAAAATTATAATTAAAAAATTATAATTAAAAAACCTAAAAAATAAAAAAAAATTATAATTAGAAAACGTTAAAATTTAAAAAAAAAAAAAAAAAAAAAAAAAAAAAAAGGGTTGGGAGCCGAAGGGGGCGGTAGAGGGTTGAGCCCTCACCGCCGCGGGGAAAGGGCCGGCGATGGTGGGGGAGGGTTGGCGGCATCGCGGCCCCCGGCCAAGGCGCAATGACCCCGGCCGATGCTCCCCCACCGTCGCCGGCCCTTCTCGGCGACGGCGGGGTGGCGGCGAGGGCCCGCGAGCCCTCACCCGGATCTAGGGCGAGCGTCACGACCCTTGCCGCGATCCGGCGAGGGCTGGTCGGCCGGGGCCAACGACCCCGGCCGACCCCCTCCCTCCGTCGCCGGCCCTTCCGGCGGCGGTGGTGAGGGCTTGGTCCTCAACCGCCCCTTCGAGCTCCCCACCCTTTTTTTTTTTTTTTTTTTTAATTTTTTTTAATTTTAGGTTTTTTAATTATAATTTTTTAAGGTTTTTTAATTATAAGTTTTTATTTTTATTTTTTAGGTTTTTAAATTTTAAATTTTAAGTTTTTTATTTTTAGGTTTTTTAATTTTAATTTGTTAATTTTTAGAATATTTTAAATAAAATTAAGTTTAAATTTTAATTTAATTAATTTTTATATTAATTATTTATACATCAAATACAAAACGACATCGTTTTTATATTTTCTCGCCACATCAACGAGCAAAACGACGCCGTTTTGAACCGAAGTCGCCGGAAAATTGCCACATCAGCAATTTGGCCGGATTTTGGCCGAAGTGGCACTTAAGTGTACCTTTCCGAAGTTTTGGCACTTAAATATCCCTCATTGCCAGGTTTTGATACTTCAGGTGTCCCAAACTCGATTTTAGGCTCCATTGAGTTGAAGATCCAAGTCATAACGCTGTGATTGCTTGCTTGCCTTTCTTCAAAATTTGGATGACTTTCATCAGGGGCTTTAGTTTGCCCAGTAATATGTCCAAGCCTTGATCAGCCTCCAAGCGCAATGGTCACTGCTTGTGACCATGGGAGAAAATTCCTTCCATTCAACAAAATAGATGTCAGACATTGGCTATTTCCCTCATGCACCACAGCCTTCGTTGATGCCAATTCAGAGCTCGCACCTTTGTCGGGAAGTTTTCTAGATTCTAATTCTGAAATTGTCATGGTGCTCACCAAAAAAAAAAAAAAAAAAAACGATGCAAAGAGGACGAGGCAAGTTCTTCAAATAATCAGGGTCATAACCTGCTCTTACCATGAAAAAAAACAGAAATTCACACAAAGGCACAAAGGTTACGAGGTTCGGCAATGTGCCTACGTCCTCGGACAAAGCTTTCGTTCTCTTTTTTGTATTTTTGTTGTGTTGAGCATCTGCCATTGTTCAACCATATGTACAAGAAAGGTTGCTACAACTAAGGAAACAAGCAACCATAATAAAATCAGAAAAAGGAAGAGATCCCAGAATTATAGGAATACAATATTAACAAATCTCCTTTCTTAAGATAGGAGAAAAAATCACGCCATCATCTAGACACTCAATTATACAGAGAAAAAAAAAACAAATTACAGAGAGCCAAAGCAACGATCTTCGCGGACTATTGGAGCTTTGAGGCTTCATGTCGGAGAAAGCAACGTTGTAGATTTGGAATTTTCCACATTTGAAATGTTTTTTTTTTTTTTTTTTTTTTTTTTTTTTGAGACAGGAGGAATCAGCTTGCAGCCAACAGCCGTGCCGTAAACCCTCTGGTGACGCTAGTGCAAGACCCACCACCACGGCGTCACACTTAATACCACTAGCGGCTGCACGCTGGGGTTTAAACCCGTCCCCTTCGTGAGGGGGATGGAAGCCCAAGCCAGCGTGGCCACCACATGGGGTGGTACATCTGCAATGTGTTCTTCTTATTATTTATTTATATTTTGGCATTTTTCTATTCGTTAAGCTTTTGAGATTTATTAGGCACAAAAAACCTTCAAGTTTTTCTGAACTTTCTTTATATATTTATTTTAAATAGACTAAAATTGTCACCGACACCCAGAAGATGGCGACATGGCAACATGATTACAAAAAATTATGGATGAGCATTGATCATATTTAACTTAGACACTAGACCGAATTAGCGTGTTGACGCCAAGGTGGAAGCAAACCAGTTTATGAGAGCGAGAACATTGCTCGTTACCTAGGCAGCTCTTCACCACACCACCACCTTCGCACCCCATTCCATTACCCGAACCTTGAACCCTTCTGTGTAGGTGCTCTTGTCCATCAGCTTGACACTCACCCACGTCTCTATGTTGCTCCATGTGCCAAGGAAAGTCCAATGCCACGACTCGACCCGACTCAAATAAACTATCTCCTTTATTGACTTGGCAAGTTGGTTCATGGAGTTGCCTAATCTTCAAAGACAATAAATAAGGAGAAAAAATCTTGAGAATGAGCGTGGGATGGTTTGACTATGAATTGAGTTTGAGTCAAGCCGATTAATAAGATATGAGTTGTTTAAACTCGTGTTGTATAGAAATGGGTTAAAATAAATTAAATGGGTCAATTTGGGTAAAATTGATTAATTTGGGTCGGACCATTTTTGACTAAATTGTCCAAAAAGTGTTAAACATATTGCACTTTTACTAATTCAGTTTTAAACTTTTCAATTTTGTCAATTGAATCATAAACTTTTTCACATTTTGGCAATTAAGTCTATCCAAACAATTTTCATCGGAATTCGTTGACATGGAAGCCGGCCATCCTACATAATAAGCTGGAGCTGATGTAAATAATTTTTAATAATTTTTAATATTTTAATAATTTTTTTGGTCAGTGATCACAGGTCCAATTTCTTACACACCTCTCGCGCACGCATATTTAGTTATCCTCTCAGCCTTCGGTAAGAGGGAGGGCCTGGAAATGAGAAATATTAATATTGTTCTCTTACCTTTTTGTGCTATTAATAGCGTTTGCTCGAGACTCAAAAACAGATCTTCTCATGACTATCTCTAATTAAGTAAGGCCAGTTCATTTGAAAGGTTGCTAGCTGGGAAATATCACCGGATGGTGCTTTTCTAGTAATAATTATGTTAATCAATACAGAGAAAAATTATTAAACGAATTCTAAAACTATTGAATTGATGTCAATTAAGTTCTAAACTTTTTAGTTATGCAAACTGAGTCTTAAACATTTTCGCAAAATTTTAACATATTACTTCTAGTCAATTTTTACGTGAAAATACTACCGCATCGTCGAGCTTGAGCTGGAGGGCACCGTGACTGAGCTCGAGGGTCCGTGTCCGCCACTGGGTTTGCCAATTCCGGTACCAAAGGGCAACCTGCTTCGGCGGGACACCAAGCTTGCTCGGGTCTTCTTCCAATTCAGGTAACAAGAAAATATTCGGATGTCTTGATATTTTGGTTTGGTTCGGGCCGTGTACCCGAACCACCTAACTCGAACTGAAGCCCAGTAAATATGCTTCAGACCTGGGAACAGAAAGAAACCTTCGCTCTTGCAAAACCTCCTTCAAATCATCTTCTCCTTTCACAAGAGCTGCATCAGTAGTGAGCTAAGGCCGACTTCATCGACTCCACTATGCTGTTTCTATGGTGAATGAGAGGAGCATAGATCGCCGTCGCCGCCGTGTGAAGGCTCGTGAGAGCTTCAGTTCGTGGTCAAGCTGGAAATCGTCAACTCCAAAGTCGTCGGTTTTCTCTGTGTTTCCATACCCGTCCTCACCGACAGTTCCTTTCAGTACTTCAACTCTGCCTTCGTCCCTTCTTGCCGAATGGGTTGCTCTGTTTCTGTAAATTTTGTGAACGCAGTCATCTTTGCCTTCGAGATCTTGGGATTCTTATGAGCCTTTCGTCATATACTTTCGATTTCTTCAAGAACTATTATATCTTCGTTTACTCTCTCATGATGAGTAATTTGCATCTGCTCCGCTCTCTCCATTTCGCCTTCTCTCTTTTTTTTTTTTTTTTTCTCTCGGATCTCCCTCGGTTCCAGTTTGCTTTCTTCACGTGCTTGTGCTTTGAGCGAGGGATTGGGATGTGAATTTGATGAGTTGTGAGAAATTAACGCTGGTGTAAAGAATCCGCATTTGAGGTATAGTCTCTGGCAGCATCATCGTGTCCTTCAGGTAATGGTGTTCACCTTCGTCTTCGTACAGGGTTCCCATTACCCTGCACATGAGAAGCACTAAGAAAAAAAATCGAAACCCAACCTGATGACTTGGGCAACACACGATTTGGGTATGAGTCGGGTCAGGTCAATCACACTTTCATTTTGGTTCGGGTATCATGAAAACCCAAATTGAACTAAACCGTTAACACCCTTAGGCAAAGCCCTCACCAACATCAGCCCACCCCGTGTCTCGCTCCCTCTCTATCAACTATAGTTGCTTGGCTTCTTCCCCACCCGACCCCTCCCTGACCCGAAGTTCCTATGCAACCTCCAATCAACGTTGCCCATGGTCGGTGGCTATAGATCGACCTCACTTGATGGTCGCCAAAGGTCCATGATCTCAATCATTCTCAATTAGAGCTCGCAAGTTTAGGTAGGATGGAGTTTCATGAAAATGTTTATAATTAAATTGATAAAATTAAAATGTTTAAAACTCAATTAATATCCGTACAACAAGTAAATGATTGATTTTTTAATTTTCCTAGCAATTGTTATATGAAAATTGTTAGCTTGTTTATGACACCAAAAAAAGTTATTGTTACCCTATCATGATAGATGAAGATCTATCGATGGCCTACCCTACTCATAAATTATTTCAGCAATGCAAGAGACAATATTCGTCAATTAAATTATATAATTGAGTGATGTGACATTCTGTAAGTGATTATATAAGTCTGCAGCTTATTTAAGCACCTAAATTTTGTCACATCTAATATACAAATCTAGGAGTTAAGGCTTCGAATGTTGAAGAAATTCAAATAATTTTGACCCATTTAAAATAGGAAACAATATAAATTACTCGGGATATTAGAAATATCTTGAGTAACAAGGCTACATAGCATGAGATTTTCACTATTTTAGACAACTATAATTCAAGCAAAGAGAGAAAAAAATATTATTAATATAGCAGGTCAAATTAGGTTCACCTAACCAGACATAAAAAATTTTGGATTTCGATAGGGCTAGTTTTTTTTTTTTTTTCCTTTTTTGGGGGGTTAAGAAAAGGCTCACCTACCCTATTTTTCAATTTCCCACAACATATCAGTGGTTAGAAAATATATTTGGAATAAAAAGAATAAGTATAAAGAAATTATTTTTTTGTTCCTAAGAACAATTTTAAAACAGATATTTTTTTTCTTTTCTTCTTCTTCCTCCTCTAATCGGTTGCTAGGCCTCAGTGATGGCTAGTGATCAACTAGAGATGAGGTCCAGCAAAGCTTGACCTCACCCAACCATCGTGAGGTAAGCCGCAAGGCCATGGCGAGGCCAACCTCGTTGGCCCTCGATTTGGCTTTGCCAAGGCGGTGAGATCGCCGACTCTCATCTCTAGCTGGTTGCTAGCCATTGCTGAGGTTCGACGACCGGTTAGAAGAGGAAGAAGAAGAAAGGAAAAAAAAGAATAGAAAAAAAATCTCAAAAGATTATTAAAAAATTAATAGAAATTTTACGTCACAAAAAAATTTGAGAGTCACACCAACCACATTTCTATTCTTTTTCTATTATGGGAATACAAATTTTGTGTAATAATCGTGTTTAAATGCTCATAAATTCATTTATGAAATAGAGATAGAAGACAAATTATTTCTAAAATAGAAACACATAGACGACGGAGCTTGCGCCGTCCTTCATCAATTTATCTCAGTGTGATGCCGCTTTTACATCAGATTGAAACCCACGATTCACGGGCGTCCCGCTACGCGGCGATTCAGGATCAAGAGCCAGAGGGAGGGCTTTTATTTTGATTGCTGCAACTTTTACCAGACGAGTCAACTTTGAAGAGTCAAGCTCCAGGACCTTTAAAATCTCAGTGTAATCATCTATTAATCGTGCAAATACGTTCGATTAAAAACTAATTTCAATTTTTATAAAAATCCGTTATTATAACATCCAAATGAAAATTGGATAGTAGAGATAGACATTCTTGTTGTGACTATAATTATAATTTGTTTGCACCAGAAAATATCCAATTTTTAGTTATTATCGACATGTGATTGACAACGTGAAGGATTTGATGATAGTGGAGTCGACAATTTCTGATGCAACTGTCAAGATGATGAAGTTGAAGAAACCGTCAGTTTAGTAGAGTTTATGTAATTGTCAATAATAGTTTGCAACCCTTGTTTATAACTTCTCTTTGTAAATCTCATAACCACGTGGAAGTTATTTCTTTATAGTAACCTCTATTTGTAACCTCTTCTAGTAACATCTCTGTATAACCTCTCTTTGTAACTTCTCGTTGTAACTTCTCGTAATCACATGAAAGTTTTTTCCTTGTAACTACTTATAACCTATGTTTGTAACCTTCGTTGATAACCGTTGATCGAAACTTTAAATAGCCACGTTGTATTTTTTGGAAACCCCCACAAATCAATGAAAATATAATATTTTAATTATCTTTACCTTCTTGTGATACACTTTATTTTACCTTAGCTATAGCTTTCCAATTTGCATTGGTGATTAAATTTCAGCATACATCTTTATCTTGGGTGTTGTGCCATCGATTAAATTCTAGTGTTACATTTTGCACGCCCTCCAGTTTTGTCATCGATTAAATTCTAACATAATTCATGTATGTGTGTTGCTGCGGAAGTGTCTATACTTTTAAGCTTTGTCGTTGATTGAATTCCAGCATGGTATGTATAGTTCAATTCGAAATTTCATGGGTGTTGCGATGTCAATTAAATTATGACATTACATCTTTATACGTTCTCAAGCTTTGTTATTGATTCAATTCTGGCACAATTTGTGTACGTGCGTTGTTGTGAAAGTGGTTGTACCTTTAAGCTTTGTCGTTGATTGAATTCTGGCAAGATTTGTATGTATAGTTCGGTTCAAAGTTCGAAGCAAAGGTTTCTAATTATTTCTTGTTTGCCTGGATATTTTCTATTTGGAGTTACCACAAAACTCGTATCCTCTCATCAAAAGCTGAAGAATGCCTTTCAATTAAAGATATTTCGTTGTCGATCAAATCTCATCGAAACACAATTATTAGATTTTCAAGGTTGTCAAGATATTTATTCTATAATTTTGATTTCCAAATCTATCATGGCTACTATGGAGAAAATTGTTCATAAAATCCTAAACATATTACACTTTTGTTAATTTAATCTTAAACATTTTTTATTTTGTCTTAAGTCCTAAATCTTTGCACATATTGCCAATTGAGCCCATCTTGCTAATTTTGGCCGGAAATCGGTAAGGTGGATGTCGGCCTTCTTACATGACACAACCGGTGCTAACGTGAACAATTTTTTATAAAATTTATTCATTTTTTAACAACTCTAGCCATGGCCCTTGCCTAGACCATCGCGATTGTAGGCCTCATGGCCTTGCCCTGGGCAAGGTCGACTGAGGGCTTGGCAACCCTCGTTGGCCAAAGTTGAAAAGAAAAACACAAAGAAAAGAAGAGAAAAAAAGGAAAAGGAAAATAAATAAATAAATAAATAATTAAGAATTATTTAAATTTGTTTGCGTTAGTATTGATCATGCCACATAAGATAGATGGCATCCATGTTAGTGATTTTTGGCTAAAATTAGCATGATTGACTCAATTAACAAAATGTAAAAATGTTCGGGACTCAATTGGCAAAATTACAAGATTTATGATTGAATTGCAAAAATGATGTATATGCAATTTTTCTTGCTATTATGTTTGTTGTAATTAAATAAACAACCACTGTAATTTTGATTGTCAAATGAAAATACTGATAAAAGATAAATTATTTCAATCTGATTGGAGCTCTTAATTGGTATCAGGGAAGTGAACTTCAAGATCTTTAATTTCAAGCTCTTGATGGGGTCACATTATCTGATCTGATTTATATGATTTAAGAATATGAAAAAAAATCCAAATCTGAAATTAAACCTAATTAAAAAGGCTTCAAATAGGATTTAAGAGTACAAAGAGAAAATGAGATAACTTAAATATAAAAGTAAAATATTTTCCCAATTTATATAAATTTGTTAACACTTCCCTTGATTGAAGATTCTGTTGAGCTTCTCAATTTAGTCAAGTCTTTGAATCTTTAAAGTAGGAGAAAATGATGTGAGGTTTAATTTTCTTCTAAAATGATTGGTGTGGCTTTAGAGCTTCCAAGATGTTTGTCTAATCTCTTGGCTTGAAAATTTCACAGTTTGAGGGGTCCATTAAATTTCATATATATTATGCTCAAGTTTTATTTTAAATCGGAATTCTGAAAAATCTTGAGTTAGTATAAGAGATTAATTTATATGATTTGTCAAATTTTACAAATATTGCTGCAGTATTCATTGGTAAGAATTCGATATCTGATCTGGACAATTTTGACATTTTTGTAGGTGGAAATTTGTTGAGTTTCCCTAGGAGATGAAGTCGGTCTATTATCTAATTCGTTGGAAAGTCCATCAGATGTACTGGCTGGAGTAGAGTTTTTTTCGAGAGGAGAGATTGATGCAGGATGTGAGTCTCTTTACCACCTCCTTAATTCGATTTCCTAGCTTATATTAGTTACTTAAATGTCATCTAAGATTTAGGTTAGTCCTCTCAAATAGATTTGCTTTCTTCTAGATTGCCCACAAATATAAGCTAAATAGGCTTGGATGATGATTTGAGTATTTGAATATTGTCTGCTGGGCGTTTCTTCTTTCTCGCGAGGATTGGCATTTCTCTGTTTTTCCTCTGGGTCATTACTTTACAGGTCCACTTTACATAAAGTCGGGGTGAGTGAGTGCTCCAGCAAGGTACTGTCATTATGCAGAAGTCGGCTCTCCTTCAAATGGATGGAGTTCTTGAGCAGACTACGAATTTCCATCCATTGGAAGAGGAGTGTTCAAATTGAGAAATCTTTTGATAAGTTTCTTATGTATTTCTCTACAAGGTCTAGTTGAATGTTTCATGAGAAATTATAAGAGCTAAACACAATATTTGAGTTGCAATCTCCTTTGCATCGCTTCATCTATTGTGAAATCTTGTGCTGCTTTGCTGTTGAGTAGGTCACATAGACTGAACTATGTAAATTTAATGTCTGATGTATTTTTCATTTCTTGGTTTATTTGTATGCTATCAATTGTTTGTGCGGTAAGAGCAGTACTCGTTCTCCATCATGAGGATTCTCTTTCCATATTTGTAGATATGATTCAAAACACTGAGAACCTAGGGAAACTCAAAATCCAGGAGAAGGTGGAAAATTTCTAAGATGCACAAGTGTACCATTCCATCATCTTTTCCAAAGCAAAAAGAAAGACCGGAAGGAAGTACTGAAAGAAGGTTGCTGCTTGCATTCAGCACATAAACTGCAGAAACAGTGCAGCTTGTACTTACACCTTATCAAAAGATCCAACAGTGCAGCACATCCGTTCTTTATGCAATTTATACTTTATATCACTATCAACATGCTCTTGGTCATATAGAAGTACATATCTGGTGACAATACAATTTTCCATGTATCAACTAAGTGAAAAACAGCATTTCTACAATTCTCTAAGGACTCATATAATTCTGCAAATTCCAAGGCACTAGATCAAGGATGAAGCTCCATTAGCATATCATTCACAATCTCCTGTAGCCTTTGAGATATTCTCTCATCTGTAGAATCTCCATCTCCAACCTGCAACATACTCAAACTTGGAAACAGAACTAAAAAAAAACCAGCCAATTGAAAAGGCTCAAAAAAGAGCATAAGGAAGGACATAAAAATATTTCCTGCAAGCATGGGCATGGAGTTTACATCAACCTTTTCACATTAAAAGTTCAAAGTCATTGAAGCATTGACTTTTGTCGGTATATAGTTGGTGCGTGAATTGACTTGGTTGACCGTAATGTCTTATCGTCAATACTGCCACAGCTGATGAAATGACTTTGCCTGACAAGAGTTACCTTCTGTAATTTAATCTGTGCTTCGCAAGCCTGTTCTGAAAATCCTAAACTAAGTCATGTTAATGCTTGGCGTACCAAAACGCTTTTACCCAATTGGTTCACAAATTGAAATGCGAGTATCTAAACAAGCAAATTAGTTGTACTCATATAGGCAGCACATGTTCAATTCCCACACCATTAAGTGCAAACGAGTTCATGTTTGGTTCACCTATGTAGGCTTTGAATCTCATCCTATAGTTCATAAGGTTAATGAGATGTTTCATGATCAATGTGATTTTACTACTTGGGTGAGTGGACCTGCCTCGTCATATGAAAACAAGGGGATCATAATTGAACGTCTAATTGAACTTCATACCTTTCTAATTTGGTAAATCATGTATAGCGAATGACTTCCACAATTCTATGTTTTCTAGTAAAGTTTTAGATGTATAAGTTCTAACTATTTTATAAACAAATTCTTACCTTGGCATGAACGGTGTGAAGCATTGCATCACCAACATTAGAGAAATTGGCATTGATGACATCTGCTCCTTCTTCATGAATCACTCGAACAGTCTCATTGAACATGAACTGTCCATCCAATCCAGTAACAAGAACAACCTCTAGGATTGACCCACTTTTCCGTATTCCGATCTCTGGCGACTTGAATCTGATCATTAGTCCATTGTTCATTGTTGAGTTGATCTTTTCTATTTTTAATAACCTCTCTTTCTGCTCCCTTATTTTCTGCACCTTCACTTGTAAATTCTTTATGTAATTGGCCGCTTTGCCTAATTGATCAGGCAGCGTCAATGTCGATTCCTACAACCAAAACATAAGCAAGAAAGGACAATTGTTAACTTAAATTTGATAAGATTACATTGACAAATATTGTTGAGACAACAGAGACTTTGAACTGAGAGAAGACACCCTCTAAACTTCCCCTCATCCACAATATTAATCACATTCCAATGGTGAACCTCATACTGAATCCCCTCTTAAAAACTCCCGTCAACACGGAACCCAAATATCGTGATTAATTTTCTTGAATTTGTAATTAACTATGTCTACCACTTTAGAATCTACACCCTGCTAGACATTTTCCGGCAAGATCAAATGTGGGGACGTCACCAAATTCTTGTGTTTAAGCAGTAGTTGACCAAATGAGAGCCAGACTAAACCCTAGATAAGTTCCTTGTGTTTAGGGGAATTTAGTTTCTTCTAATTCATTTTCGACTGAAAAGGACCAAAAGGGCATGTATAAATGACTAAAATACCATCTGGGAAACTGAAAACCTTGAAATGAAGGAATGATCTTCCATGCTTCTACCTAAAATAAGGAGCAGAAAGATGGGAGGTTCCAAATAATTGGGACCAATTTAGTATAAGAAAGAAAATTAAAAATTGGCTATAAGACCCAACTATACCTTGACAGATGAGAACCTTGAAAAGAATACAGAGGGGAGAGAGAGAGTAGAGAGAGAGAGAGAGAGAGAGAGAGAGAGAGAGAGAGCGAGAGAGAGACCCTAGGACACTGTGGAGGAACAAGCGAGTGGAGCTTGGAGAGGAGTGCCTTCATTCGATTTCTCCTGTTTCTCTCTGTCGTTTTGCGGTCGGCTCTGGATGAACCAGGCTTTCTCTCCATCAAACCCCCGACTTAGAATTACTAATAGCAAAGATCAGAGCGGCAGAGGTCACTGAGAAATTTGAGAGCATATAACATCTCCGATCCCATTCTTCGTCGGAAGTGCTTTCGCCGTACGGAAACCACAAAGCGGGAAAAAGGTAAAGGGAGACATGATTATTCCGATGCAAATTTCATCTTTTCTATGGGACCAACGAGGACCTTCTTTGACCATCAATTCCAAATAATTAATTAAGTTAAACAGTGTGTGAACATAAACAAGCCGCTTCTTCTACGGAAGTATAACGTTTTGCTTGGCCTTGCTGATTATTTGACTAGATGGGATAAAGATAAAATATGTAATCTCATATCTTGTGATTGGAAAATTTAGTTTGAATACTAAGGATGTAATATGTCTAACTCCCTAAAAAAATTGCCCAACTTTAGGTCTAATCCCAATTTTGATCTAAACTAATTTTTGTCTAAAAAAAAATCCCAAATTTTCATTTTCATCCTAAGTCTATCCATGCGTCTAAAAATCGCCACTAATTTCTTTTAAATTATCTTTATCAAGAGACTATTGTTCTTCCATACAAAGGTGAAGGTGTTGATGTAGATGCTGGTTCTAATAATGAACCTCTTTTTTCATGTTGAATAAGACGCGAATTTGAATGGCTTTGATGTTGATAATTTCAAAAAATTAGTGATGATTTTTGGACGTGTAGGCAAATATAGGATTATAATGAAAGTCAAAGGTTTTCTTTCAGATAAAAGAAGTTCAGAGAAAAATTTAAATTAGATTTAAAGTTGAGAGTTTTTAAAGGAAATTAGCCCGTATGCAATTTATACTACTCCACGACGTTTCTAGTGAGAAGGGACAGGCAACAAAAAAGTGGGTTTTGAGAAAAGGGCAAAAGGCCGAACGGCTTGAGGTATACGACAAACGCAAAACCTAATTAAAGGTTTTTTCTTTGCGTGGGAGACAGCAGCAGGATACAATGACAGAGTGATGAGCTGTCGTGAATAGTAAGTGAATTGTCTTTTTCACTTTTTGCAGGGTCATGGTGAAGGCTTCCTGAATCTCTCTTTCCCCCAAATGGCCCAAAGTTAGTGCGGAAGCGCACGATGGCGTTTTAAAATGTCACGTGGATTACTTTCTCTCTCTCCGTTTCTATTTGTATGTAATCGCCTCGATTGACTTTTTACTTTATGATTAATCTAAATCTTTCAGCCCATATAATTTGCACTTCTTTTAAATTCGCCAATGTTGAAACTTATGCGACACTTAAATATTGATGCATTTTTTTTTTATGACTTTCAATATGTCAATTTGAATAATAGTTCGATAAGGTATTGGCTTAGATGTAATGGAGCTTCCTTTTCTTCTTGTGTTTTTATGGTTCAAGTCTCGCTGAAAATATTTTGGGAGTAAAACTCCAAATGCACCAAAGCGATAAGAGAGAATTTTCCCTCAAGACGCCCGCAGTGGTGGAGTAGTCTTGGAAAGTGAACATAGGCCAAAGGGAAAAGGATAAACTATTATACGTGTATTTGCAAATTCTTCTAGCTGCAAAAAAGTTTTAAAGGACCAGTATTTGCAAATTCCCTTTTGATTTCAATGACATCATTTAAAACTTCCCCTAAGTTTTTGCTACATTAGGGCTAGAAAATTGCTAGGCATCTTGCAATTATAAGTATGAAGACTCATCATCCCGGTGTTGACATTGCTTATGTGTTACCACGTAAATTTCTTTGACAATGGAAAAATAATAAAAATAATTTTTTTTTTTTTGTTTTTATTCATATGCTTTCATGCTTTTTCTACTTAAATTCCTCTACTTTTAACTTGTCAAATCATGTCTTTCTATTTCCACATATTTTTTAATCTAAGTATTTTTCCTACCAAATCTAACTTATAGGGTTGTTGAATGACGTCATAGTATGAGATCGTAAAAGTTCGTCTACATTGGTTAGGTTTTACACACATTATACTCCATAGTTGTTTTCATTAGCTAAAATTTTCCACAATTGTCCATTTGGGGTTTCATATATTTTATTTACATTATACTTTGATGTCGTTTGATAGTTATGTTGGTTGAATTTAGTTGAAGTCGGATGGACTTAATTAGTAAATTCGTGAAAGTGGAAGGATCTTATTATACAAATTAAAAGTACATGATTAGGAAAGTCATGGAAGTATTTGGACGAAGTCTTTTCAAAATTGCTTGAATCACCTTTTCACGCTAATGAACGCCCTTAGAGACCCTTTCTCAACAAAAATATATATGAGAATAAATCCGAAAAATGGAGCTTATGTAGCTATAAATAAATAAAAAAATTATTAAATGTTTTTTTTGTGATTTCGTTTTCAATCGGTTGGAGTTTCAATTTATTTAATTTAATTAAAGCACCCATAGAAGCTCAAGTTTTCTTGATGGAGTCACAAATAGGAGCGTGGAAAGACATGGCTAGCTTTACTGTGTCTCCCCTAGATGATTTCCAAGTCATCCTAAGGATGGTTCTTGGATACCAAACTAGAGCCTTCCCTACACCATATGTTGGCACCTTAGGCATCATGGATGATTGGGCATGATTTCAAGTCTTATTGAGAAGGCTAGTGTTCTCACTTTATCTGCTTTATTTGCCTTGCGGCCTGTTAAGATAGTTAAGAAGGATGAAGAAACCCTTGTGGCCCACCATTTGTTAAACCCCCTCGTATTGGGGATAGAGGCTGTTCTTTTGACTCCATGGCTTGAGTTTCCGGTCATTATTCATCTAGGCCAGTGGCTTCCTTTACAAGGGAGTCCTAGTCCTGGTTTTGGAGGGGGTTGTAAAGGCAAGAATTGTCTAACCAATAGGTCCGGCATGGCAACTTTCAACATTTAATGATACGGCCAAACTCTTTGTGGTGTTAGGTCATAAGGGCCAAATATTGCACGTCCAATAACCCTTTAAAAGCTAAACCCATATTCGAGACATTTGCCGCCTGGAAAATCCGTCTTAGCCACGCTCAAGGGAGCAACCCGAATTAGTGGTGATGGACTAACTAGTGCTATTCTCCATCACTTACTTTGGATTTACAGGAGAATGACATCAAAATAATAACTACTCTTAACCTCACAAGAAAGTAGAAGCATAGTCTCCATTTAGATGCTCAATTCTTTTTCTTTTTTTTTTTGGAAATTAGGCTAGGATCGTAGTCAATTATGGAACTCTCTTTCTGCAAATAATAATAAATTATTTAAGCTATTGGTGAGCTGTTAATCAGGTAATTACTTTTTGAGCAAATTTATCCTGATGACGAATAAATTGTGACGTGTTATAAATGACGTCTCCTGCTATCATTTTCTGCGTTAAAGTGCACGACTGGACCCTAAAAAGCAACATGAAACCCTAGGTTAAAATAATAAGCATACAAAGTGATCGCTAGTCCTTTATTTGCTTCCTCCTCTACAAAGAAAAGCGTCAAGCGCCTTACTTTGTCCAAGAGCATTCACATGGAATCATCCACATGCACAATGAGCGTGATTCATAAGTTTCAAGTCTCTAGATCGTCAACTATATCTTTTATAAGTTTCTAGAATAAAGTTAGGTTTTAGGAATTTGTGTTAATTTCAATCTTCATAATTAGATAAAAATCTCTAGCAAATTTAGTAAATTGAGAAAAAAATGATATATCCAGTGATAATAGATGGTTTAGGAGAGACAATGATGAATAGCCTAAAGAATCGCTTAACACATGTTATATTCTTCACTAAAGTTGTATATTCAAATTGTAATATTTGTGAATTCAGTGGCGGAAGTAAGTTTAGGTTATAGAAACAAACTAAATGTGGATCTGCATGTAAATCATGAACAAGCAACTTCTGAAGATTGCAATGTCCACCACAAACATGACAAGGATCAACCTAAGTAGGTCCATCCTAAAAGAGAGAGCTATCGTCTTTTGAAGATAATTTCGTCGAAAGTATCTTTTCTCATAAAAGTAAGAAAACAGGGGAGAACTTCTTATCTTATTGTCATCATCGCCAGATGTCCCAAGAGTCTCAAAAGTTGTGCAGGATGGTCCCTGTCCGATGGGGAGAAAGCACACTCAATTTGAGGTTGTGGAGAATGGCACATGAGTTTTTTTGGGCAATATGCTTTTCTCACGGTTGGCATCAATTTCCCCCGGGATGGGCTCATCAAAGTGATTTGAATTGGCTTGCTGAGAAATAGTGGGAAACTTTAATCATTTCCCAAAATGATTGTTCTTTTGTGTCGTGAAACTCTTTTGAAATGGAAGGATTAATTAATTTTATGTGGTGGAACGAGATTTCTTTGATTTCCTGAAAAAAATTAGCCTAATTCCCAAAAAAAATAAAAATGGCACAAACTTTAGTCCGAGTGACAAATCTGATCCAATTTTTTTTGTCTCGTAAAAAAAACACAAACTTTAGATCAAGTGATAAATCTGGTCCAAAATTTTATTTGTCTCATAAAAAAACACCAACTTTAAGTCAAATGACAAATCCCCAACTTTTTTTTGTCTAAAAAAATTACTAGTTTTTACTTAAATCCCAAATTTGGCCCCCTTAACTTAGATCCATTGATTGTCCTCAACAATAAATCCATGTGCACTTGCTAGCTAGATTTAAAGCACTATTGATTGTCTTCTTGTTTGAGTCATAGCTTGGAGAATAATGGTGAAGTTGTCTCTCATCTCCTACACTTCACTGGCAAGTCAAAAAGATTTCCAAATTGAATTTCTTTGAGCAGACTTTGTTGCTTTGTTGTAATATGAAGTTGTAGACCACCGCTCATTGAGCGTCACTAGAGCCTTTTTTCTTGAAGGAAGGTTGACTTCAGATAGAGAGTTAACAGTAGAGGCCAGATTTGAGGTAATGGTGAAAGTTTGTGATTTTTTATGAGACAAAAAAAAAAGTTGGGGCCAAAATTATTACTTGACCTAAATTTTGTGCTTTTTTACAAAAAAAAAAAAAAAAAAGTTTGGGTCATATTTGTCATTTGACCTCAAGTTAGTGTTTTTTTTTTTTTTTTTTTTTGGAATTAGCCTGAAAACACAAACAAAAACTAGGAATGGAAGCCATTCGATCTTTGTTCCAACTTGTTTATAGCTTAGCTTAGAGAAAACCCACCTTTTAGTTTCTTTCAGATAGCCTAAGTAAAAATAAAAAAAGAGGGAACAATTCCTTGCTTGAAGTTGCGCCGGCCGATATGGCATATCTGGCGTGACACTGTACCATGTTCTAGGCTTTGAAGGAAGGAATCTAGGAATTTCCCTAAACAAAGTAGATTTTAGTAAGTACTCCGTCGACGGAGGTTATGTTGACTCCACAACAGTGGAAGCAAGCTGAGTAAATTTGAGTTCCCCTAATTTTACGAGGCCCTTCCTTGAAAAATGGCGATATGGCCATCATGCATAAGATTTCTATATAAGATTTTTCACCAACCATTTCAAAACCCAAATTTTCCCCAACCCCTCTCAATCCCTCTCTCACCACTTGCAGCCAGTCGGCCACCAGAGGCATCGTGCGCTAATGTCAAGCCACCATTTAGCCACCATGGCACTGGTCCTTACCTTCATCCCTCTGAGACTTGAGGCATTGTCGTAGATCCCCATCTCTCCCTCTTTACATTTGAGGTGCCCTGTTCCCAGATATCACATCGACAAGAATTCTCGACTACGGCATAATCGCTCCCAATAATTGGTCTAAATATTCCATTTTTCGTGAGAGAGAGAGAGAGCCATCATAGTGGAGGTAAGGATGGCGTTGGAAGCGTGTAGTAAAACCAAATCCAAGCCCATCAATATGTTAAATCAATGAGTTATGACTTAATATAATATATTAATTGCTTAACACCATATTAATTATTTGATGTGGTACTTTTTTAACATAAGTTACATGTGCATCTCATCAGATGGTGACGTGACTATGGTAATTATGGCAATTGACTGAGCTAAGTAGAGAAAGAGGGGGTTCATTTTTGCTGTCTTTATCCCTTTACTAAGTGCCTCACCACACAACGACACTATTTTGGTGGAGACCTATCTAAAGTTAGGTAGACTTGGGCCTATCTAACCTTTTGGGGGGATAAGTTCCCAAAAGTTGTGTCCAGCACTCACTTTAATACCAAAAGTTTTCACATGCTTACTTAAGTGCTAAATCAGAGAAAAAACGATAACTTAAGTGTTGATGGCAAGAAATTCTGACCAAATTAATTATGTGCCATTTATAATTAAATTTATAATATGACTTGACAAATTTTTTAAAAACTCCAATTCACATCACGTGACATGCCTAGTACTGAAGTGATTGTTTTTTATAACAATTAGTACTAAAGTGATCACTTTAAACAAAATTTGGTACTCAAATTATCATTTTAAATAAAATTTGACACTTAAATTATCACTATTTATAAATTTTGGACGACGTCGTTTAAGAGTTATATGCTAATTAGGTACGTTAATGAGCCATGTAGGACTAAGAAATTAATAAATATAGCCACATCGGATTTCTAGTGATTCAAATCGAAATTGGCACTTAAATGATCGTTTAAAAAAAAAAGTAGTACTTAAGTGATCCGAAAAAAAATTTCGCACTAAAATGAGCGCTGCACACAACTTTTGGCACTTATAGTGTAGTTATCTCTAACTTTTGCCCCATAATTGTTATACACGTCTCCAAAGCTAAGAGCAGCCAGCACAAGCTATAGAAGTAAAAAATTGCCAAATTACCCTGCAATTACACCCATAGTCACCCACTTTAAGGTACCACGCACAATCCTTTTATGCATGACCATAGTCATGGTCATATATGAAACCATGATTGTGAACTGCATTGAGTAGTTATAATAATACAGACTTGGCAATGTGGGTTAACACCACAAAAACCTTAAATATGTGCTATTCAGAAATATTTACTCCCAAACTATTTTTCGACCAACAAAAGCCCCCCAAAAGTGGTATCATTGTCTCGATTTTACCTCGGGTTACAATTCCATAATTTTAGGTATCATGTCTTACATGTTGTCTCATGTGGAAGATACATGCATGACAGATTTAACGTGGATGTTACAGCATTATGCCTTCCCAGGAAATGACCTATCTGCCCCAACGCGTCTTCTTCCTCACCATAAACGACCCCACCTTCCACCACTATGCCATTGTCGTTTGGCGCCTTGGCTAGTGAAACCTTCGTGCTCGTCGCCATGGAAATTGGTGATCAGCCATGCGTGCTAGATCTCAAGCTCGCCATGTCTGCAGACAGAGCTCGCACACGTGTGAGCTCGGCATGGAGTGTTTGCAGCGACTACGCCAGCCCTCCGGGACAGAGCTCGAGGCCATGCGAGCTCTAAACAGAGAGTTCACGATGCTGTGGCCACGGCATCTGATCTGGTGCAGACCGTAGGCCGCTCAACCTCGATCTGGACCAGATCTGAGGCCGGCAACCGTCGCCGGCTTGAAATTCGAAGTGGGGATGTTCGCAATGAGGGCAAACACCGACGACTCTTCAATGGCCATGGTACATAGACGTATCTTCAATTGGGGCGATGACCTGAGGATGAGAATTTTCCTTTTTCAATTTTTATTCGTACTCTCTCAGTTTTCTTTCTGTTAAAACTCATGTTTACTTTTTAATTCTTTTTTGCGACCATTAATTTAGTTTTTCATTTTTGAATGTATCTTTAAACTTTTAGTAATAAAAAATGCCACATAGGCGTGAGACACAAACATCCTCAGTCTCGTTAGCTGCCGTATAGGACATTTAACGAAGAAATTGGACTGAACTGTAAAAAAATGGAAAAATTGGGACAATTGTACCATTTTGAGGGTTTTTATGAGTCAAAAAATAATTTGAAGTAAATATGTTCATGTAGTACTAGATTCTTTGTCTTATTAATCCTAATAATATTGATGTACTCTTATCTTTTACTTTTCTCCTTTTTGAAAAGTTGAGTGCCATTTCATTTGACATCTTGAAAGCCAAGTTCATGCTAAGATTGAGTTTATACTCTTGGGTGGCTTACTTTATAGTTTGTTCTCTTTCTCACTTTTCATCTCATTAGTCATGCCTCGTTTAAGTTTTGGCAGCCCGAAGTTGTTTCAAAATTCCATGAAGTCATCTTTGGTATGGTTCTTGTGTATTTCTCCGCAAGATTGAACTGATTGTTTCTCGGAAATTTGTGAGAGCTAAATACTGTTTGATGAATGGTGTAATTAGAAGTTGGGAAACATTAAGGTGTTTAAGTGACTAATCTTTTTGTGTAGCTCCATCAATAGTAAAATCTTGTACTGGTCTTCTTGTGGACTAGATCACATGGACCAAACTATGTAAATTGGGTCTGATTTATTTTCCATTTTCTAGTTTATTTGTGTTTGATCGCTTGTTTGTGCAATAAGAGGAATACATGTTCTACGTTGTGAGGTTTCTCATTTCATATTTTTAGATACGAGTAGAAGAACAAGATCCCAAGGAAACACCAAATCCAAGTGGAAGGTGGGAAATTTGTAAGATACACAGGTGTACCCTGCCATCTCAGTTTTTACTACTCTTTTGCACTTAATCACAGCGAATTGCCTTAACGTCATAATATGATTTCACGACTTCTTACAATGTATTCACAGGAAAATTACAACGACGCGTCATAACGTCGTGCGCGCACCTCAGATATAATGAAAGTGCCCGTAGAAGGTGATCCAAGTCCAATATCGATCCCTTTCCCAAGAAGAACAGAAAGAGCAGATGGAAGTATTCAAAGAAGGTTGCGGCTTGGATTCAGCACATGAACTACATAAACAAATGAAAGATTTCAATGGGTAGTTCTAGATGCTAATGAGTGTGCTAATGGTCACTCATACAGTCAGTGAGTGAGGAAGTTGCTCAGATAGAGTGTGAGAGGACAATACGATTTGTAATAACACAGTCCTATGTCAGGATGAAGCTCCATAAGCATCATTGACAATCTTCTGCAGCTTTTGAGACACTCTTTCGTCTGAAGAATCGCCATCTTCAACCTACAGTATACTCAACTTAGAAAGGATACTGAAAAACCAGCCAATTGAAAAGCTGAAACGTAGGAAGGAAATGGAAATACTTCCTGCAAATCTTGGCCTGGAATTTCCGTCAGCCTCTATACATTAAAAGTCAAAAGTCATTGAAGCTTCTAACATTTGCTAGTATATACTTGAAGCTTGAATTAACAGGGTTGGCTCTTATGACTTACTGTCAATACCTTTACAGCTGATAAAATTACTTTGCACTGACAAGAGTGGTCTACTACAATCAGTTTGTACTTCTCAAGCCTGTTCAAGAAATTCCTAAATGAGTCGGATCGATGTTAGGTGTATTAACACCTGTTGCCCAAATTGGTTTCCAAATTGCATGCGAGTATTTAAGCAAGCGAATTAGTTATACATGTACAGGCAGCAGAGGTTAGATCCAAAACCATCAAGTGCAAACGAGTTCATTTTGGATCAACTGCCTAGGTTTCAACTCTCGTCATATATGATGCATAAGATTAATGAGATAATTCATAATCAACATGATTTTACTACTTTGAGTGAGTCAGGCATCCTCTTCGTGTAAAAATGAGTGGATTGTAATTGAACGCCTCACCTTGCTCTGTAAAATAATTTTACATATCATATCTAGGTATGAGTTGCAAAACTCTAGGTTTTGTAGTAATTGTTTTATTCTAAATGTATAATTACCTAATTATTTTATGCTCAAAATATAAACAAGTTCTTACCTTGGCATGAATGGTGTGAAGTATTGCATCACCGACATTAGAGAAACTGGCATTGACGATATCAGCTCCTTCTTCATAAATCACTCGAACGGTCTCATTGAACATGAATTGGCCATCCAATCCAGTAACAAGAACAACCTCCAAGATTGACCCCATTTTTTGAATTCTGATCTCCGGTGACTTGAATCCGATCATCTGCCCATTCTTCATGCTCGTGCTGATCTTATCTATTTCTAACAACCTCTCTTTCTGCTCCCTCATTTTCTCCACCTTCACTTGTAAGTTCTTTATGTAATTGGCCGCTTGGCTTAATTGATCGGGCTGTGACAACGTTGATTCCTACAACCACAATATAGGCAAGCAAGGACAATTAAACTTGATCAAGATGCATGGACAAAAATATAATTGAAACAAACATATATGAACTTTGAAATTGAGAAGATACTATTCAAACTCAACTCATCGACAAAATCAATCACATTCCAATGATGAACCTCATACTGAACCCTCTCTTGAAAACTTCTCTTGACACAGAACCCCAATCTTACACTTAATTTTCTTAAAATTGTGGTCAACACTACCTGGCCCTTTAGAATCTACACCTCGCTAAACCTTTTCCGAAATATCGAATGAGGAGGCATCCCAAATTCTTGTGTTTGAGTAGTAACAGAAGAAACCCTAGATAGGTTCCTTGTGTTTAGGGGAATTTGATTTTCTTCTTCATTCATTTTCTGACAAAAAGGAATAAAAAAAGAAAAAAAAAAGAGAGAGCATGATCGGATTAAAAATGGGTAAAACTATCATGGAAACTATCATCTGGGAACTGAAAGTCTTGAAATGGGTACAAGATACTATCATTACTGCCTGAACAATTAGACATCTCTTAGCAACTCCTATGTTCGAAGCAAGATGTTGTCTAATTAGCCCACGAATTACAAAAATCTAAAAAAGCTCTCTACCATTTCACCACCAAGGCATCTTGAAAGTGAATCATATTCCATGAATATGATATCCATCTAGTGCGATGAATCGCGAATATCATATAAAAACACTAGTAAACTTTCAAGATGGAAGTTATCCTATAGATGATGTATTCATGCTTGTTCGAAATGTGAATCACAGTATTCATTCTTATTGGAATGGAAATGAAAAACTTCAGGAAAAAATTGTTCAATTGGTGATATCTAGGTAGTTTTTTTTTTTTTTTTTTCAATTCAATAACTATTTGAATTGAAGAATCACTGTCAATATCTTAGTGTAGGTCTGGGATAACCCTTTGTTCCTTGAAGAAATGATATTTTCCCCATGTTTCTAGCTAAGATAAGGAGCAGAAAAATGAAAGGTTCCAAATAGTTAGCCACAATTAACATAAGAACCAGCACCTTGTAGAAACTAAAAACATAAAGTAATCCCATTCTCAAGAACGAAAGGAAAATACATGGTGTTTTGTATTTGATATAACTAAAAACCATGGAAAAAATACGGTGTAGAGAGAGAGAGAGAGAGAGAGAGAGAGAGATACCCTAGGACTCTGCGGAGGAACAAGGGAGTGGAGCTTGGAGAAGAGGGCCTTCATTTGATTTCTCCTGTTTCTCTCTGTCGTTTTGCGGTCGGGTCTGGATGAGCCGGGCTTCCTCTCCATCAAACCCCCGACCTTGAACTACTGAAAACCAAGATCAGAGCAGCATGTGTTACTGAGAAATTTGCCTGCATATAATACGTTTGAATCCATCCCTCGTTGGCAGTGGCTTTCGCCGTACTGAAACCACAAAGCGAAGAAAAGGTAAAGTTAAAAATATGATTATTCAGATGCTACTCTCTGTAAAAGGTTCTAATTCTAAGTTGGCAAATTTCCCCTTTTTTATGGGACCAACGTGGACGTTCTTTGACCATCAAAACCAAATCATTAATTGAGTTAAACAGAGTGTGAACAGAGACAAGCGCTTCTTCTGCAGAGGCATAATGTTTTTGCTTGGCCTCGCAATTATTTGACTAGACAGGATAAAGAGAAGGGACGTAATCTCATATGTTGTGTTTGGAAAATTAATCAGAATAAGACAATGCATATAATATATAGTACTCTATGGTGGTTTTGGTGAGAATGGACAGGACTGAGCTAAAAGAAAGAAGGCTAGATAAGTTTTAAGAAAAAGGGCAAAAGCCCAAATGGCTCAATCTTTCAAAGGTATGATCACCACACGGTGGTCCCCTGTTGACAGCAGATGAAGAGAACAATAAGTTACCATTTCAATAGTCACGTCCATAGCAAAAAACCTGCAATTTCCAGCACAAGAATAAACATAACAAGATAAAAATAAATGAACGGGATATTGGATTTACGTTATTTAGTTGGCATAACTTAATCCATGAGGATCAGATGATGTCATAGTATACGTAGGTAAAAATTTCATCCGCATTGACTAAATTTTGTGCACATCATATTTCAAAGTTGTCTCCATTAGCTAAATTTTTCGCACACATCCACGTGGGGATCCACATATTATATTTGCAATGTACTTTAGTGTCGTCAAATGGTCATATTAGATTGAATAGGTTGGATTTAAGCTGAGGGAGTTTGATTAAAAAATTTGCGAAAGTGAAAGAATTTGATTAGACAAATTCAAAGTACAGGGACTATGAGACTAAATTAGAGTAGTGAAATTCACATAACGAGTTTATAAAATAAAGGAATAAATGTTTTATTGCGATTTCTTCTTCAGTTGATTGGAGCTTCAATTGATATAGCTTACCTAAAGCACTCATAAAAGCTCTAGTTTTTTAGATGGAGCCACGAATAGGAGGATGGAATAACATGACTAATTTCATCGTAGTGCCCCTAGACGATTTCAAGGTCCGTCTTAAAGGTAGAGTTCTTGGATACCAAATCTGTCCCCACACCATACTTAGGCACCTCCGGCATCATGGATGAAGGAAGATCAGACACGATTCCAAGTCTTGATATCAAGACTAGTGTTCTCACTTTATCCACTTTGCACCTTGTCAGGGTTGTCGAGATGGACGAAGAATCTTTTGTGGCCCACCATTTGTTAACCCCCCTCTTCTCGGGCAATAGGTGTTCCTTTCTAGACTTTGAGGCTTAGTTACCTTTTTCGGTCATAATTCCTCCAAGGCAATGAGTTCCTGTACCCTAGAACCCAGGTCAGGGGATGTAAAGGCAAAAATTGTCTAACTAATAGATCCAGTACACCTACTTTCAACATTTGATGGCATGACCCATTGTGACGTGAGGTCGTAAAGCCCAGATATTTCTCATCCATTAGCCCTTTAGAAGTTGAGTCCACATTCAAGGCGTTTGTCACCTAAAAATCCATTTTGGCCATGCTAAAAAGAATTGGCTGAGTGAGTAATAGGCTAGTTAGGGCTATTCTCCATCATTTATTTTAGACACATAAGAAAATGTCATGAAAATAATGACTGCTCTTAGATTAGTAAGAAAGTGGAAGTATGGTCTCAGGCGCTCAATTCTGGCTAAGCTAAAATTCAAGGCATGGAACCACTATTCTTCAAATAATAATAATTTTTTTAAGGTAAGTCTATTGGTCAGAAGTAAGTGCATCCAAAGCAAACTGTCTCCGGATGACGAATAATTGGTGACGTATAATATATGACGTCTGCTTTTGCCATTTTCTGCGTTAAAGTGCATGCGAAGTGATTGCCAGTCCTTTGTTTGCTTCCTCCTACAAAGAAAGCCTCTTGCGCCCCACTTTGTCCAAGAGCGTTCACATTTAATCATCGACCTGCACGATGGGCGTGATTCACAAGCTTTGAGTCTCTAGTACTTCGATTATACCATTTATAAAATATATAGGATATAGTTGAATTGTTGGCATCCAATGCCAATTTCTATTCGTTTCATAATTAGATAAAAACAATTCAATCAGATTTAGCAAATTAAGAAAAAAAAAACGATGTATTCAGTGAAAATAGACGCTTTAGGATAGAAAACTTAGCCTAAAGGATTGCTCAACAGATATTATTTTTTCGGTACAGGTCTAACTTGAAATCGTAATATTTGAGCATTTAGCAAGGGATCCAGGATTCCGGCTTAAGGGACGAACTTCGCTCCAAGAACTTCGCTTCAAGAAGTGATCCTTAGAAATTTTGAACTAAGAAATCACGTGATAAGAAGTAAACTCAAATTATACAGAGACATACTAAAGGTGAATTAGCATATATATCACAAACAAGCAACATAGAAAGATAAGAAGGAGGGCTACAAACGGCAAGGACCTACTTTATTATGCCCATCTAGAAAGACGAAGATATGGTGGGGGCCCATCCATTATTTCTTAACTTTAGGCACTCAAATGTGCACATTCTATTTTAGCTGCATCAAACTAGTCTATAGTAATTTGGGATAAGGATGCCACAAATATTTTAACTTTCTATTACGCTAGCTTTAATGTTATAACTTTGCAATTTATAACTTGAGTATGATCACTTTAAAATAATAATTACATATGTAGACAATTCATCTCTTGTCGTCTCTTGATCGGATCGAATAGATTATTGATAGCAGCCAATTGAAAGTGACTTCTCCTATTAAAGTAAGAAAGCAGAGAAGTTCTTATCTCATTGTTATCATCTTTCCAAGGTAATTTCAGATCACCAACACCAAGAAAGTCAAAAGTTGTGCAGTATAGTCACCCAATTTGAGGTTGTGGAGAGAGACATATGAGTTATGTCTCTTCACATCATGGGTAATATGCTTTTCGGTCGGTTCAAGTCAACTTTCCCCTGGCTGGGCTGATCATACCGATTGAGTTTGGCTAGTTGGAGATTAGCAGGAAACCTTGATCATACGAAATAAGTATTCTCTGTTTTTTTTTAGTGGGAGGAGCAGATCACGCAATGTGTGAATAGTCACCGGAGGACAAGATTTTCTAACGACCGAGAGTCTAGCAAGTTTTCATAGGTCTACTAATCACTAGGATTATTACCAAATCAATTCTAAATTTATTGTACATATGTCAATTTATTCATAAAATTTTCAATTATACCAATATAGTTATAACTCTTTATGTAAAATTTCAATGTAAACATTTTAATCAATTACTAACGTGAAAATTGACTGTTGATCCAACGTAAAAGATTTGGAAACTTGCATCAAACCTAAGGATCTGGAAACTCACGCTTCCATGTCATGAATAAATTATTTGGCAGATTTATCAATAATAGTATTACAATTAGATATGGGCAAAAATCGAGATTTTTATTAGCTCCACTGTCATTGTAGAAAGAATTCATCGTTAGATGAATGACATATGTTTTTAGGGTTAATTTGTAATCCAACCATTCAATAGTGAATGAATAAAATAATTTTTTACATCAGTAGTGAACCTAATGAAAAGCCTAAATCTAAGAACACACGATTCATATTTAACAAAAGCAAGATATGATATCATCACAACTAAGCACTAATTACACTTTAGTCCACATAACCGGCTTTTGAGCTTGATTATCCTGCAAGAGTGGCCCCTATTATTCACTTTATGGTAAAAATTAAGTTAATTGGATCAATATCTTTACCCTTGTAAACCTTGCTCTTGTTCTTCTAGGACTTTAAAAAAAAAATAAAAATAGATATACATGTGTGTGTGTGTGTGTGTGTGTGTGTGTGTGTGTGTATTGAATTAAAATGAAAAGATTGAGCCTTTGATTTCGAGCGTTCATATCCCCGGATAAGTGCAGAAACAAAAGAGAACATTTTGACCAAGGTAGATTGAGAATTTAAGATATCGAAAAAGCCACAATCAAGTCCGAAACTCATCATCGGTTGAATTCAGGTTTCGAATGACACATGGTAAAAAATAAAATATTCCACAGGAGAACTACATCAGATTTCGAATGTCTGAATTACGCTACTGACGAGCTCAAGACCTGATTGAGACTTTTTTTAAAATCTTAAGTTCTCAACTGATAATGTTAATACTTTTAAGTTTTCAATTGACCAACGATCAAAACAAAAAAAAATCCCGTTTTTTGCACTTATCCATCTGTACCCCCACATCATATTGGATCAACATTGAACAACAAGCATTAATAGCTAGCGGCAAAGGAAATATTACGCACTAAGCTTTGGATAGAATAAAGGGTCTGAGTAATTAATGAATCCCAACAAGCTTGTCATAAGTAATTTTCAAAGAGAAAGTTTGTTATACACGCTCGATCAGTGTTAAAGTTGATAGGTCTTCGATCATATCTTTCTTTTAAATGAAGAACTTTGAAGACTTTTCATGCTGGTATTGACACTACTTATGTATTACCATCTGAAGTTCTTTGACAACGGCAAAACAACAAAAGGAAGAGTTTTATATTTGTTCCTATATTTTTACACCTTTTCTAATCAAGTCCCTATACTTTTAATCTGTCTAGTATAGTCTTTTTACTTTCATAAATTTTCTAATCAAATCCCTTTGACACTAAATCCAACTAGCCTAGCCATCGGATGTCATCGTCGTACGATGTGGATAAAGTTTTCCCAATGTAGATGTCCACTTGACATTCCACATCGGTTAAATTTTATGCGCATCATATTTTAAAGTTATCTCCATTAGCTAAATTTTTCCACACATATCCCTGTGGGGAGAGACATGATTAGGAATTTTGTGAAAGTATTCATTGGACGAATCAAAAGTACAGGCTTGATTAGGAAAAATGTGAAAGTCTAGGGAAGAAAAGGGTTTTTTTTTTTTTTTTCCAAATAGTAATAAATTATTTGAGCTATTGATGAGCCTATTAATCAGGTAATTGCATCCTAAGCAAACGGTCTCTAGATGACGAATAACTGGTGACGTATTATGGATGACGTCCCATAAGATCTCCTTTTACCAATTTCCACGACAAACTGCATTAGTGGACCCTAAAAAGCATGAAATTGATCGTTAGTCCTTTGTTTGCTTCTTCCTACAAAGAAAAAAGGCTCAATTGCCTTCCTCCGTGCAAGAGCATTCACATGTAACATCAACTTGTGCAGAGTGCGTGATTCACAAGCTTCATGTCTCTAGAACGTCCACTATCTCCTTTGTAAAATTTTTAAGATATATTTAAGTTTCGGAATCCGATGCCAATTTCAATCCGTTTCAAAATCAGAGCAAAGTTCAATCAGATTTAATCAATTAACAAAACGTAATGATATAAACAACGATAATAGATGCTCTAGGATTGACAAAGTTGGATAACCTAAAAAATTGCTAGACGGATGCTCTCTTTTCTTCTCACCTTACTTTGTCCGAGAGCATTAACATGTGACTGTCGAGAATGTGCGTGATTCACAAGTCTCTACAACGTCGACTATATCTTTTGTAAAATTTCTAGGATATACTTGAGTTTTGAGAATCCCATGTCAATTTCATATCGTATAAAATCAGACAAAAGTTCAAGCAGATTTAGTGAACTAAGGGAAAAAAAGAAGAAGATATATTCATTGACAGTAGATGCTTTAAGACAGACAAAGTTGGATAACTTGAAGGATTGCTAAAGGTTTGAGTTTTTTTTTTTTTTTTTTTTTTGAGCAAGTGCTAAAGGTTTGAGTTCGAATCGTAATATTTGTGCATTTAGTGGCGGACCTAGGGTTCTGGCTAGTGGACAAGCTTAGATTTGAGAAATTATCCTCTGAAATTATGAATTAAGTAACCCCGTGATAAGAAATAAACTCAAATCATACGAAGCATACTAAACTTGTATTAGCAAATCACAAACGAGCAACATATGAAGATTAAAATGCGGGCTACGAAAACGATGAGGATCGATTTACGTAACAGAACACAAAATCGTGGGGCCGATCCAATTTTTCTTGACTTTAGGCACTCGACTGGAAAATTGCTAATGCATGACCTTGGGATGCCTTTTCCCTCGGATTACATGTCGTGATATCGTTACACAGAGATAATATTCCAGGAATTTTGGATTCTTTTATTTCAATAGACATAAGCACAAGACAAGAATAATTAATGTTTTCCTCTCCATTATAAGATTCGTAGTATTTTAACACCCACATATGCCGTTTATATGAGAAATCAATTCATTGTCATTTAAGTTGATTCTATTAAAGCAAAGCAAACTCAAAATACGGCATACAACCCAGAGGGAGATGGTTCGACTAAATTATCCATAATCGATCATGAGAAATTCCACATGAGAAATTCCTATTGAAACCCATGTGTAATTTGTTAGGCGAATCCCAAAGTGGTTAGAAATTCCACATTTATATGTTTAATTTGTTTAGACGACAAATAAGATTAAATAATAAAAACAGTTCCATGATTGATTTTATCTAATTGCTTTTTTATTAGAATTTATTCATAATTAAGCGCATTTGGACATCACACTTTGCATATCACCGAATCCAAAAGCGTGCTCTCAAAAAAAAATTTCACAATTATTTATCGACAATTAACCTACTGATCGCACGAAGAGACATGTTAATGAATTGGATGCACAATACAAGTTCTATTCCCCATATCATTAGATGTAAACAATCTCATATTATGACAGTTCATTTCAAATCGTGTCTTATCCATACCAAACCGGTTATCAATACTTTGTATTCAACCGTGGATACGTGCTCTATTCTGAGATTCACATGCCCTAGCAAGTATATCCCTAGAGTATATTTCTTTTCTTCTTTCCTGCTCCGCACGTATTCTATTATACGACGAATCCTTCGGGCCATCCATGATTTCTTGCTATTTCAATCATGCTCGCACACTCCTTGATTGAGCATTAGCTCAATTAAAATGTATGTGGGTCTAATGCTTGTAAAAATAGTGTCAACATCTATATGCAATTTGATTAATGTTTTTGTTTAAGAGTTGGGGTCGACCCATAATTTTTTATGCAGCAAATGACTAAATATGTCACTAAAATTTAGGTGTCAATAAAATCATGTCTTATTTGAGCCTAACTGGTTATCGATACTAATCTAATGACAGAGACTTTTCTTACAAAAGTATAAAAAAGGAGAGGTTCTTATGTCATTGTGTCGGTACCAAGACAGTCAAAAGTTGTGAAGTTGTGGAGTGTAGTTCTTATCTGATTGAGATAGTGCAAGCACACTCAATGTGGGGCTGTAGACCGAGACATGTGAGTCATGTCTTTCCACATTTTTGGCGATGTGCTTTTCTCCAGGTTGATGTCAGTTGTCCCCTGGGAGCCCATAGTGATTGAACTATGGTAAACTTGGGATAGTGATACGATTTTAGGGTTTTTAATAAATTGGGACAAATATATTCAAATTGTACTAATTTAAGATTTTTTGTGATATTGATTTTAATAATACGCATATATTCTTTCTCTTCTTTTTCTCGTTTTGGAGAATTCAGTCCTATTTCATTTAACAAGTGAAATGCCAAGTAGCATTTGGATAATTTCCATTGAGAATATTGTTAAGTCAAGTTCATACTAAGAGTTGATTGCGTTCATATTCTACATTGACTTGTGCTAAATTTCATTCTCTTTCTCACTTTCCATCCCACTAGTCACCCTTCATTTAAGTCTTGGTGGCTCCAAGTCGTTGTCTACTTAAAAAGCAAACTTCAACGCAAAATTTAATACTTACACGGTCTTAGATAGTTTGGACATCACACTCCACACATCACCAAATGCAAAAGTGTAGTTTGAAATTTTTTCCATAATTAACAAATTCTGAACAACGATTAGCCCATTTTAAGTCTTCAATTGACCAACTATTAAAAAAAAATCCCTTTTTTTGCACTTATCCATATGTACCCGCACATTAAATTAGATCAACGTTGAACAACAAGCATACCCACTGGGGGTAAACCCAGTGGCCACCCTTCCAACTTGAAAATGGGAGGTGGGGAGTTCGAATCCCCACCTTCTCAGGGAGGGTTGGGGTGAGGACGAATTAAGTTTCAGGAGAGGATTTCAACTCCCACGCCCTGCAAGAAGGCAGGACAAAAATCTGAGAGTGAGAGTTAGAATAAGAATAGAGTAGGACCGACCAAAAAAAAAAAAAAAAAAAGAACAACAAGCATTAATAGCTAGCAGCAAAAGAAAAGATTATGCACTCAGCTTTAATTTAGTAGAGGGGTTAAGTAATTAATGAATCCCAGAAGCTTGTCATAAGTAATTTTCAAAGAGAAAGTTTGTTATACACGCTCGATCAGTGTTGAATGTTGATAGGTCTTCGATTACATCTTTCTTTTAAATGAAGAACTTTGAAAACTCATCATCCTGGTGTTGACACTACTTATGTATTACCATTTGAAAATCTTTGACAACCGAAAAAAAATAAAGGAAGAGTTTTATTTTGTTTCATATATTTTCAACCTTTTCTAATCAAGCCCCTATGCTTTTAATTTGTCTAATTCAGTTTTTTTACTTAGATAAATTTTTTAATCAAGTCCTTTCAGCACTAAATCCAATTGATGCGGCCGTCAGATATCATCATACAACGTGAATATAGTTTTTCCAATATGGATGACCACTTGAGATTACACATTGATTAAATTTTATGCACATCATCTTCCACACATATCCACACGAGGAGAGACTTGATTAGGAAATTTGTGAGAGTAAGAGGATTTCATTAGACAAATCAAAAATACATAGACTTGAATAGGAAAAACGTGAAAGTTCAGGACGGAAAGGAAATTTTTTTTTTCCAAATAGTAATAAATTATTTGAGATATTGGTCAGTCTATTAATCAGGTGATTGCATCCTAAGCAGTCTCTAGATGACGAATAATTGGTGACGTATTATGGATGACGTCCCATAAGATCTCCTTTTACCAATATCTATGACAAAGTGCGTTAGTGGACCCTACAAATATATGAAAATTGATTACTAGTCCTTTGTTTGCTTCTTCCTCCAAAAAAGATTAGAAGCTCAAGTGCCTTTCCCCGTCGAGAGCATTCACACGTAACATCGACTCGTACAATGTCCGTGATTCACAAGTTTCATGTCTCTAGAATGTCCACTATCTCCTTTGTAAAATTTCTAAGAAATAAGTAAGTTTACGAGATCCGATGTCAATTTCTATTAATTTCATAATCAGATTTAACTTCAATTAAGAAAAAGTAATGACATGCACGGTAATAGTGGATGCTTTAGGACCGACAAACTTGGATAGCCTAAAAATTGCCCGATGGGTGTTCTTTTCTTCGCGCCTCACTTTGTCCAGGAGCATTCACAAGTAATTGTCGACATGCAGATGTGCGTGATTGACAAGTCTCGAGAACGTCGACTATATCTTTTGTAAAATTCAAGCAGTTTGAGTGAACTAAGGAATAAAAATGATACGTTTAATGATGAGGATGCCTTAAGACACAGTTGGATAACCCGAAGGATTTCTCCATAGGTGTTATTTTCTTCGCTTAAGGTCTGAATTCAAATTGGAATATTAGTGCATTCAATGGCAGACCCTAGTCTCGCTAGGGGATAAGCTTAGCTTTAAGAAATTATCCTTGGAAATTCCGAATTAAGAAACCCCGTGATAAGAAATAAAATCAAATAAAATCACACAAAGCACGCTAACTTGAATTAGCATGTAAATCACAAACAATAAAAATTTGAAGATTAAAATGTGGCTACAAAAACGATAAGGACCTATTTAAGTAAGAAAGCACAAAGGGCCTAGCCACTTTTCCTAGACTTTAGGCACTCAATTGGGAAATTGCTAATGCATAACCTTTGGATACCTTTTCTCTCTGCTTACATGTCGTGATATTTTATTTTATTTTTCAATTGAAGAAAAGATGACATTCACATATCAAAATAATACTCAAGAGGTACATAGAAGATTTTCAAGCCTAGCAAATTCCACATAATTGCCAAAAAAAATAAAATCGAAAGCCACAAAGTAAATAACAAGGCACAGCTTGTAGCTAGAAGCATGCTTTCATCCCTCAAGAACATATTTAACACTACCAACGATTGGTGGCTGATTACCAGATTTAGTGATAAGCACACGTCGAGATTTTCCACTCCATTTGCAACAGCTTGTGATGTGCGTTTAGGTTCAACGTCCTCATCACCATTGCCGTGCAAAGATACCAACATTAAAATGTTGAAAGAACATATCATATATCTGTAAGGAACTCCTGGACCTATATTTAGATATAGTTCGAGAGGGTAAAAGCCCCCAAAACTTGACCTAAATCTAAATTGGGAGAAGAGAGTAGCCTAATCTAAAAGAGGTTCTGGAGCCACATTACGAACATCCTCCTTATTGGCTATCGATTGGACGAATGGCATTCCCATGTTCATCCAAGATTAGCTGAAAAAAATTGTTTGGGAGAGACAAGAAAGACCCAAAAAAGGGAAGAGGGAGACAGAGAGGAAGATGAGGAAGGGAGGGAGAAGGACGGCACTGAAGAGAGGCAGCAGCTTCAAGGGATGAAAGAGGAAACCCTAGGCTTAGCATGTTGTGATATTGTTTCACATAGATATATTATTCCAGGAATTCTTTTTCTTTTATTTCAATAGACATAAGCACAAGACAAGAATAATTAATGTTTTCTTCTCCATTATATGATTCGTATTTTTCTAACACCCAAATATGCAATTTATATGAGAAATCAATTCATTGTCATTCAAACTGATTCCATTAAAGCAAAGCAAACTTAAACTACGGCATACTTAACCCAGAGGGGCATGATTCGACTAGATTATCCATAATCCATCATGAGAAATTCCACATTTACATGTTTAATTTGTTTAGACAACAAATAAGATTAAATAATCATAAACCTATTTCTTGATCGGTTTCATCTAATTGCTCTTTAATTGGAATTTATTCATAATTTATCACTCATATAAAATAATGCTAAAGCGGAGTGAATCTATAAAGGGAGGTAAAAAGACTTCTGGCATAGTCATGGCCCGTTTGAACATAGCACTTCACATATCTCTAAAGTCCAAAATATACTCTTTAAATTTATTCTTCCGTAATTACTAAAGTCAACGATTAGCCTGTTGATCAAACAAAGAGACCTGTTAATGAATCACATGAGCAACACTAGTTTGATTCCTTATATCATGAAATGCAAATGATATCATATTATGTCTTATTTGTATCTAACGAGCCATCGATACTGATGAATTAAAATTGAAAGAGACTTTTTTTGCAAAAGCATTTAAAAAAAAAAAAAAAAAAGGTGGCTCTCATGTCATTGTGATTGTCTTTTGAAAGGTAAGTTCATCATCCCCGTTGCCAAGAGAGTCAAAAGTTGTGCAGTGTAGTTCTTATCTGATTGATACGGTGCAAGGACACTCGACTTGGGGGTGTGGACCGAGACGTGTGAGTCATGTCTCTCCACATTTTGGCGATATGCTTTTCTCAGGGTTGAAGTCAGCTGTCCCTTGGCTGGGCTCCTCCATAGTGATTGGACTTCGCTTTTTTAAAGATTGGTACCATAGTGATTGGACTTGGCTTTTTTAAAGATTGGTACGATTAACGACACGAGAAAAGATTATTCACCAACGTTAGTAGATTGGATTATGTAATGTGTTCAGAATCACCCAAGGACAAAATTTTCTACAGAATGAGAGCCTAGTAAGTTTCATAGGCCTACCAATCACCTAAATGGATTCTAATTTACAAATCACAATTTTGACGTCATAACAGCGGAAACAAGTTGGTAGACTCCCTGTCTCTTCAATTGAAAAATAGCGATATGGTCATCATGCCAAAAAAATAATAAAAAAAAATGCCACGTAAGTGTGCAATGAAAATACCGTAGGTCTCATCAGTTGGAAAATAGGGCATGTAACGGCAACACTAGACGGAATCCTAAAAACTTGGAACATTGATACGACTGTCGGTTGAAAATAATTTGACATGAATATATTCAAATAGTATTGATTTGAGATTTTTTATGATATTGATTTTGATTATAAGATTTCTCCTTTTAAAGAGACGACTCCCATTTCATTTGGCAAGTGAAATGCCAAGCAGCATTTGGATAATTTCCACTAAGAATAGTGATAAGTCAAGTTCATACTAAGGACTTGATTGCATTTATTTTCTTCATTGGCTTAAGCTAAAGTTGATTCTCTTTCTCACTTTCCATCCCACTAGTCATCCCTCGTCTAAGTCTTGTCGTCCCCAAGTCGTTTTCTACTTTTTTTTTTTTTTTTTGGTCGGTAAGTCCTTGTCTACTTAAAAAGCAAAGCGCAAAAAGTTTAATTCTTACATGGTCTTAGCTAGTTTGGACATCACACTTCACACATCACCAAACGCAAAAGTGTGGTTTCAAATTTTGCCATAATTAATAAATTCTCAATGACGATTATTTTATTGCTCAACGAACTGACATATTTACGAATTAAACACATAACACGAGTTTGATTCTTTATTTCAAGTGTAAACAAACAATTGTGTATTGGGACAATTCACCCAAAATCATGTCTAATGGAGCCAATGGGTCATTGATACCGACCAATTTGAAACCGACTTTCCCTATAAAAGTCCGATAAAAAGAGGAAAAGTTCTTATCTCATGTTATTGTCCTTTCGAAGTACTTCCATCATCGCCAGGACCAAGAGGGTCAAAAGCAGTGCGGTGTGGTTCTAGCCTCACTGATATCTGCTGTCACTCTCGAGTTAAGCTTGCGGAGAGAGACATATGAGTCATGTCTCTTCACATCTTGGGTGACATGCTCTTGTCAGGTTTGATGTCTATTTTCTCCTGGCTGGGCTCATCATGCGACTGTGCAACTCGTAATTCGACGTCACAACAGTTGAAAACAAGTTGGGTAGATTCGGATTTCCCCAATTTTCCATGATCCTCCATTGCAAAATTGGCGATACTCTGGTCGCAAGGATTTTCCAACTACGGCATCGTCGCTCCCAATTTATCCGGAAAGAGAGGGACGAAGGGATAAGAGTGAGCTGCATAGATGTGAGAAGGACGAGGGAGGATAGAAGAGAGGAGTGTTGTAGTTGGGCGGTGGCGATTGTCGGGTGGTTGCGACCTGCCTATGACAGTCTTAACTTTTTGCATGCAAATAGAGATCCGCAATTCCCCAAGGCTTAGGGTCTTGAGTAGGAATTATAGAGGAAAATGTTTTTATTTTTATTTTTATTTTTTATGGCGCACCACTATAATTTGAGTCATCAACATTCACTTCTGTTTATGTCATTAATTATATTTTTTTCATACCCCACAATCACTTCTTCTCATGTCCAATAATCTCCTCTCTTGATTATTTATAGGATTAATACCATTAAAAAACCCCAAACTCAAATCAACACGTAGTGAGTAATAAATTTATCTCAAATTATCTCAAACTACCCCAAACTGGTATATATATGCCAAATTTACTATCTATTAGTTTTCGAGAAATTTTATTATCAAATTACTAAGTTGAATAACATATGACAATTGATAGGTATATTAGATTGAGGTTTTATACTTCATTTGTTACAAGTGTACCAATTTGTAATTTTTCCTTATATCATCCAATTTAACAAAAACTGATTGAATGTAAATTTATCAAAAAAATGTACAAATCTTGAGTTTTTTGTGATTAAAAAAGTAGTTGGGATAATATGTACCAATTTGGAGCTTTTACATAACATTAACCCTTACTTATATATAACAAACTATCACAACAGCGCACGCAGATAACACTTCAATGGCCGTGAGATATGGACGTCTCTTCAATGGGGGCGATGACTTGAGGATGATAATTTCCTTTTTCAGTCTTTTCTTAATTTTATTTACTTTGTTAGTTTTCTTATTTGTTTAAACCCATGTTTACTTTTTATTTTTATTTTTTGCCAACGTCATTTTAGATTTAAATCTGTTGATTAATTTTAAGAAATATTGATAATAACAAATGCCACATAAGCATGATGAAAATACCGTTGACCTTGTTAGCTATCATGGAGGACGTTTGACAGCGAAATTGGATATAATTGTAAAAGAGGAGAAAATTAGGATAATGGCACCATTTTAGGAGTTCTCGTGAGTTGAAAATTAATTTGGAGTTAATATGTTCAAGTAGTACCAGATTTCCTATGATTGATTCTAATAATATGGATATATTCTCTCTCTTTTTTCCTTTTTCTCCTTTTTGAAGAGTTGAGTCCCCTTTCATTTAACAATTTTAAGTGCCAAGTTCATGCTAGGATTGCCTCTATATTCTGCGTTGGCTTATTTTATAGTTCATTTTGTTTCTTACTTTCCAACAGTCAAGCATTGTTTAAGTCATGGCGGCCCGAAGGTCGTCTATATAAAACGCACAATTCGATTAAGCTGTCTTTTGGTATGGTTCTTGTGTGTCTCCCTGCGAGATTGATTTAGATTGTTTCACGAAGAATTCTAAGAGTTAAATACTATGTGATTATTAATGTAATTAGGAAGTTGGGAAACACTTATAGTGTTTAGATGACTAATCTTCTTTGTGTCACTCCATCAACAGTAGACTCTTTGATGCTCTTCCCTTCCCGTGGAATAGGTCACACGGACCGAGCAATATAAATTGTGTCTTATTTATTTCCTCTCTTCTAATTTATTTGTATTCGATCGTTTGTTTGCCCAACAAAAGCAACACCCATTCTACATCATAAGCTTTCTCATTTCATATTTTTAAATATGACTGGAGCACCAAGATGCAAGGGAAACTCCACGTAGTAGAAGGTGGAAAATTTCTAAGATACATGAGTGTAATATATCATCTCATTTTTACTATTATGCACTTGATTACGCCAAATTGTCTTAACATTGTAAATGAATATTACGATGCTTTCATACTTAATTACATTGACACATCGTAATGTTATGCAAGACACCCGAGTTATCCTAAAATGACCTATTGAAGGTGATCCAAGAAGTGGATTAAAGTCCGAGACCCATCCTTCTCCAAAGGGGAAAAAAAACAGAGAGAGAGAGAGAGAGAGAGAGAGAGAGAGAGAGAGAGAGAGAGAGAGAGAGAGAGAGAGAGAGAGAGAGAGAATAAGGAAGTATTTAAAGAAGGTTGAATGCAAAAACTACATAGAGAATGCAACTCGTACTTTAACCATATTAGAAGGGCAAATGTGTTAAAAGTTTCTCATATCGCTTGTCTGCAGGGTTAATATGTTATTTATATACATGTGGTCTTCCTTCACCTATAAAGTTAAACTTTTGGGTTGTATCTTATAATATGTTATCAAAGTACAGTTCTGCCCACATGTTCCTAATCCCGGCTTGCACGTGAGAGGGGGCTTAAAATATTCCATATCACTAACATTCTCACATAACAGAAGGGCCAATTTCATATAATTATACAGAAATACTTGGAAATGATTTGGTATGAAAGATTTCAGAAATGAAAAGTGTACTGATATTCACACAAACAGTCGGTGAGGAAATTGTTTGGAGGGAGTGTGAGTACAAGACGATTGTAATGACATCGTACTATGCCAGGTAACAAATGAAAAGGATTGGAAAAGCTCAAGCTATCTTGTTTAGAGCTTTTAAAGAAACATTTTGCGACTTCACGGAATTAAATATGTAGTTACATATTCATGAGAAAAGAGTGAAACCTCTGAAGATTCAATAATTCTGCAACATTCTACCAGCACTAGATTAAGGATGAGACTCCATCAGCATATCATTGACAATCTTCTGTAGCCTCTCAGATATTCTCTCTTCTGAAGAATCGCCCTCTCCAACCTACAATACTCTCAACATAGAAAGAATACTGAAGAACCAGCCAATTGAAAGAACAACATAAAGAAGGAAATGAAAACATCTCTTGGCCAGGAATTTCCTTCAACCTCTTTATGTTATAAGTTAAAAGTCAGAGAAGCCTTAGCTTTTGTCTACTTGGTGCGTGAATTAAACATGGTTAGCTCTTATGTCTTACTGTCAATACCGTCACAGCTGATAAAGTTACTTTGCACGGACCAGAGTAACCTACTATGATTAATTTGTGCTTCTCAAGCCTGCTCTAGGAATCCCTAAACGAGTCATACTATCGCTAGGCGTATTAAACCGTGTTTACTGAAAATGGTTTACAAATTGCACGCGAGTATTTTAAACAAGCGAATTAGTTGTACCTGTACTGGCAGCACGTGTTTGATTACCACACCAAGTGGCAAACAAGTTTATCTTTGAGGTCAACTACCAAGACTACCATCTTATATAATCCACAAGATAATGAGATATTTCATGATCAATGAGATTATACTACTTGAGTAAGTCGGGCACCCTTGTCATATTAAAACAAGTGGATCATAATGGAATGCCTAACAGAATTTCATCACGTCTCTCCATAAAATAATCTTATTTATTGTCTCTGCAAATGAGTTCCAAAAATCTATGTTTTGGAGTAAACTTTTTGTTCTAAACGTACAATTTCTAACCATTTTGGGCTCAAAATATAAACCAAATTCTTACCTTGGCATGAATGGTATAAAGCATTGCATCACCAACATAAGTGGAACTGGCATTGACAATATCAGCTCCTTCTTCATGAATCACTTGAACAGTCTCATTGAACATGAACTGGCCATCCAATCCAGTAACAAGAACAACCTCCAGAATTGACTTGTTGTTCCAAATTCTGATCTCCGGCGACTTGAATCCAATCATCGGTCCACTGTTCATGGTCGTGTTGATCTTCCCTACTTCTAACAACTGCTCTTTCTGCTCCCTCATTTTCTCCACCTTCACTTGTAAACTCCTTATGTAATTGGCCGCTTCACCTAATTGATCGGGCAACGACAATGTTTTTTCCTACAACCAAAACATTAGTAAGCAAGGACAATTGTTAACTCAAACTTGATCAAAATGCATTGACAAATATACTTGGAGCAAAAATTCAGAGACTTCGAACTCAAGAAGATACTATCTAATCTCGGCCTCCTCAACAGAACCTATCAAATACCAATATGATGGACCTCATACTGAACCCTGTTTTAAAAACTTCCATTGATAGACAACCGAAATCTCGCACTTAATTTACTTGAAATTTTGCTCAATTCTGACTACCACTTTACAATCCGTACCATGCTAGACATTTTTCGTCAAGATCGAATGAGGGGCCATCACCAAATCCTTGTGCTTTACTAGAAGTTTGACCAAAGGAGAAAGAGAGAAAACCCTAGATAGGTCTCGTGTTTAGGGGAATTTAGTTTTGTTCTTTATTCATTTTCAAAAAAATCGGAAACTAGGTATGATTTATTTTTAAAATGGCTAAATATACCATCTGGGAAACAGAACCTTGACATCAATAATGCTATTTTGTCCGCAATAACCGCGAAAATAATTCAGTGGAGAGAGAGAGAGGGAGAGAGAGAGACCGTAGTACTCTGTGGAGGAACGAGGGAGTGGAGCTCGGAGAAGAGGGCTTTCATTTGATTTCTCCTGTTTCTCTCTGTCCTTTTGCGGTCGGGTCTGGATGAACCGGGCTTGCTCTCCATCATACCACACCTCGAATTACTGAACACCAAGATCAGAGCAGCATATGTTACTGAGAAATCTGAGTGCGTATAATAGGTTTGATTCCACTCCTTGTTGGGAAGAGCTTTCACCTCATTGAAACCGCAAAATGGGAAAAAGTTAAAGGTGAAATATGATTATTCAAATGCCACTCTCTGTAAAGGGTTCTAATCAGCAGTTGGCAAATTCTACTTTATTTATGGGACTGGCGCGGACCTTCCTTGACCATCAGTTCCAAGTAATTAATTAACTTAAACAGTTTGTGAACAAGAACAGCCGCTTCTTCTATGGAAGTATAATGTTTTGCTTGGCCTTGCGATTATTTAATTAAATAGGATAGGAGAAGGTACATGGTCTCATATATTCTGATCGGAAAATTTAATTTTGAATAAGAATAATATTCTGTGATGTTTTTGGTGAGATTGGATGGGTCTGAGTTAAGAAAAAAATTGTAGAAAAGTTTTAAGAAGAAGGGCTAAGCCCAAATGGCTTAATCGTTCAAAATTAGGAAGGATAAGAATATCAAATGTATCATAACTTTACTACGGTATTCACTTGAGTGCATAACTCTTTTTCAATTAATTAAGTGTCATGATTTCTAAAAAACATTCATTTCACTGTCAAAACTTTTAATTGATCATTTGGGTGCTATAATTTTTAAAAAGCGTTTACTCAAGTGTTGGAACTCCAACATAACATGATACTTGTGATGAACATTTCTAAAAAGCTATGTTATTCAATTGATCAATTAAAAAGTTATATGATATTCCAAAAAACAAAAATTATGGCACTTACGGTGTCTTTTTTCCCAAAGTATGATCATCACATGATGAGCCTCTATTGATGTCAGATGGTTGTTAGAGGCCACTAAGAGATAGAGAGAAATGTTAGATGGTTGTCAGAGGCCGCTAAGAGAGAGAGAGAGAGAGAGAGAGAGAGAGAGAGAGAATGATCGCCACATGGTGGACCCCAGCTAATGGCATGTGGAGAGAACAATAAGTCACCATCACGACAGTCACCTATAATTGAAGTTTGTCACAAAAAGAAGCAATTTGACTCGATCGAACAAGTGATCTATGTAATTCGTTCAACATGATTTACTCTACGGGAAGAGCAATAGAGGATTTCACTATTAAATCAAGTGATACAAGGGAGATAATAATCACACTTGAGTCATTCAAACATTCTTAGTATCTCCCACACTTTATAACACCTAATAATATACATAGTGTTTAGCTGCACAATGAAATAATTTCTCAATCTCATAAAAGGAATATATAAATCTTATAAGATTATGTTACAGTTTCAAAACACTTTTATTTTTATTTTTTTTTTCTCACTGAATGTAATACATAAGCATGCCATACAATTGATTGTTACAGCCAAAAGCTCCCTCTACTCGCCAATGGACAAAAAAACCAACACATATACATATATTTATAATAAGATGCCCCTTTCAGCCGATTCAAACCAAAGTCCTATTCTAGCATGGAAGATGTTTCCATAATTTCTTGTTCGTTCAATTGTCAAGCCATAAGTCCTATTCAAATTTGGAATTTCTACTTTGTCTGGGTTTTCTTCATTTGATCAACTTGAATTGGCTCAACATTTGAGCCAAATTACAATATTTTCTTTGAAATCTAAACTTCATTACTATTCTTCATAGCCCCGATAGGCTCCTCAACTGCAACATACATCTTCCAAGTTTAAGTTGCACTTGAATTTCATCATGACCAAGGATCTTAAAAGAATGCTAACTCTATATGCACCTTTAGCTATTACACAAGGACTTTCGTATACAACCTCCTCTACTGCAAATAAAACAAGACAAATTTTGCATCCATACATGTCATGAGATCAAACACACATATTATCAAACTCGATAGCTACCTCAATTGTTGACACTATAGGCTTCAACTCTATATAAACATAGCCTTTGACGATTATCACGATTGCACCTGCTACTTTAGGATTTTCTAATTGCAACTCCATCTCAACTTGAACACCATCCAAATCTCTATAAGTATTTACCATAATACTTCCTACGCAAAAGTATGACAAACTTGTCATATATAACTTCTTTTCTAGCAACAAGTAAATTGAATTTCATGTATTAATAACCAGTAACTCCCTTCCTTCTACATAACTTAGTAATATGCACTTCCAAGCTTTCTTATCTAGCTTACCGTCACTCACTCGAGTATAACACAACCAACTAAATATTTTAAAATTAGAATAATCAACAATGTTGCCTAACCATACTTCTTTGGGAAACTTTCACTAGGTGGCTTATCTTACTAAACCCATCCATTAGGAATTTCCCAAACATACAAGCACTAGAAAGCATTTCAAAGAAATCTCTAGTAACTTTCTTTTTTTTTTTAACTTTGCAACTTGTCTTACTAACATTAATATATTGTCTCGCCATACCCTTTTTTTTGTAGAACTCGTTAAATTGCTTCGAGCATAACTCCATGTTATAGTCAGTCCACATATGATAAATCATTTATGAGTCTCCATTTTAATCAAAACTTTTAACTGTTCAATCTTGGCAACTACATTAAACTTTTGTTTAAACAAAAACACTGAGGTACTCATTGAGTAGTCTTTCATAATTGTTAGCATAAATATAACATTCTTCATCGAAAGACATCACAACGGTCTAAGTGAATCAACCTTACAATCTTTGTGGTTTCTTTGGAAGTCATATAGAATTGCATTTTCTACCATTTGCCTAAGTCATAGCATACCCCTACATTCAATTCATTATTAAAATAACGATACCCTAGGTTCCTTTCACTTAGAACCTTCGAGCTTCTCTCGCCAATCTGCCCAAAATGCATATGCCACAATTCAAACTCTCAAATAAATGCATATGGCATCTTCGCTACAAAATCCATAATTGTCTCCCCTTAAAGCTTAAACGGGCTAATATACTTGATACTTTTTATTATCAATAGGCACCTCAATCAACTTTTGGGAGTCTACCCTTTGAATTATGCTAATACCTAGCTAAACCCAAGTTTCTCAAAGAATCACATTCATCTTCAACTTTACAATATGCCTCATACCAGTCCAACATACTCATGATAGCATTGTGCATTCTAATTCTAACATAACCGACACTTAAGGACTAGTTGGAGTAGGAAATGAAGTATTAGAATTCATAATTCATCCTTAACAATAGGAAGATATAATCGGCACTATTCGAGTTACTATCAGCCATTGCAATAATATTATCAATAGACTCAACTCTAATTTCCTTACCCTTCTCTTTATTTAGTTTTATGTAATCCCATCTAAGATGCCATTTTTTGCCATAATTTCGATAAACAATATCACTAGTCCTAGACTAATTTCGTTTATTCAAGTTCATACAACTTTTGTTGATAAGAGTACTATTTTTCCTCTACCTTCACCTATTGAACCAATGGGCACAAGTTTACAAGATTTTCTTATATGGATATCTTCACTTAGAATCAAATCACAAATCTTATCAAACATCAAACTTCTTGATTTATAGGAATTACTAACATCACTAATAGTAGTATTCCAACTATTATGCAATGAGATAGTAGAAAAAAGAAATATGTACCTTATCATCAAAGTCAATCTCAACCAAACTCAAATGGTCTCAATTGACTTTGTGAACCTTGACCTTATCATTCTCAATCTCACATTATGCCCTGAGATGTAGTAAAGACTAGCACTTGTCCTTTGATTGACACATTTTACCATTTCGTGTAAAAAAAATTATTTGACACAAAAACTACACGATTCAAAGAAAACTTGTGATCTCAAACATATTTCATTTGAGAAAATTACTAAGGATATGAAAACTTCCTCTTAAAATCTCTTTACACCGGTGGCACTCTAGGTATGTCACTTTTAGGACACTCATCTCTCATTACTAACATATCAAATACCATCGTGGAGTTAATTGCACCCATTATTAGTCCATGAACATCATTGTTTTCCATGTACAAGCAAATAATTAAAAAATTTATCATTTAATCTCAAAACTACTAAAGTCAAAGGTTTCACCTTAAAGATTAACCAGTAGCAACCTTTCAAATGAAATAAAAATGTCATCAAAAGTGTAAGCCAAGTACAGCCTAACTTGACATTTTAACATACATCTTTGTGCTTCTTCTTTTTTTTCAACATTTTAATAGACATATTCAAGCTTCTCTCTTTAACAATACGAATAAATCACATAAATAATGATATCGTCTAACAAAAACAATGATATCGTCTAACAAAAACAATGATACTGTTTGTCTCCTAGGTGAACCAAATCATGAAATGCAGAATCTAGGAACATATTCTATCAAATTATACACAAGCAAGTACAAGAAAGTCCTCCAAAGTTTTGAGCAAATCAATGACAAGTCAAGCCAAAATGTCAAGCCCTTGATAGATTGCCTACTCTTGTGATAGCCTAAAATCTCCAATTGACCTTGACCTTCATAAGTCGAGTAACTAAAGATCTGTAAAAATTCAAAATTGATTTTTAAATTTGGCCTAAAACCAATGACCGGAAACAAAAATCAAATGATCGTAGCATAGAAGATTTTTGAAGTTCCAAATCATATCAACAATAGATTCACGATGTAAAGGATTGATTGTTTTTCAAATCCACGAGGGAGGGAGGGAGGGGGAGAGAGAGAGAACCTATTACAAAGCCATTGAGTGTCAAAGAGCTTATCCTTCAAAGAAGATGTTGAGCGTTTGTGGTAAGAAACTCTTATGGGGAGAAGTACACCCCCAAGTGCTAAAACTTGGCATGAATTAACACTTAAGTAGTGTCACTTAAGTGCCATTTTTTTTATTATTTTTTTTTTCGTCTACGTGGCTCGACGGAGTGTTGACTCAACAAAAAAAGAACAAGGTAAAAACGACGTCATTTTTAAGCGGATTCGAATTTTAATATAAAATTAATTTAATTAAATAATAATAATTATATTATATATATATAGGGGAGGGGGAGAGAGGAGGCAGCAGGCCGAGGGTTGAACCCTCCAGCCGCCGCCTCCCCGTCGGCGACAATGGGGAGCGTCGGCCGGGGGTCGCCGGGCCCGGCTAGGAGCCGACGACCCGGTGACCGGTGGCAAGGGCCTACGAGTTCCTCGCCCGGATCTAGGGCGAGGGTTGCGGCCCTCCCTAGATCCGGTGAAGGTCGGCAGCCCTCGCCCGGCCGAGCCAAGGGCTGCCACCCACTAGCGACCTTTGCCCACTAGCGACCCCAGCGAACGGTGGCCCTTGGCTCAACCAAGCGAGGGCCGCCGACCCTCACCGGATTTGGGGGAGGGCTGCGACCCTCGCCCCAGATTTAGGTGAGGGCTCGCAGACCCTCGTCACCGATCGTCTAGGTCGTCGGCTCCTAGCCAAGGCCCGGCGACCTCGGCCGACACTCCCCCACTGTCACCGGCCCTTCCAGCGACGACGAGGAGGCAAGGCAACGAGGGCTCAACCTTTAGCCGCTGCCTCCTCTCTCTCCCCCCCTCCTTTAAAAAAAAAAAATATATATATTATTTATTTTTAAATTTAATTTAATTAATTTTTATATTAATTATTTACCACGTCAGAAAACAAAACTAGGTCGTTTTTGCTTTTGTTTAGCCATGTCAACATGCAAAACGACGTCGTTTAGCACTTACCTCGCTAGAGAATCGCCACGTTAGCATTTTTGCCGGATTTTGGCCGAATTGATACTTAAGTAATCTATTTTACTCCGATTTTGGCACTTAAATGTCATTCCATACCAAGTTTTGACACTCCAAGTATCCGACACTCAACTTCTATGTAAGAGAGAACCTGAGTCTCGAAGATGAAGAGTTGAACTTTCAACGGAGATATTGAGCGTCAATGTAGAAAAGCGAAACTTGAAGAAGCTAACGTTTTTGGTAAGATGCATATTATATTTGGGAAAATGACTTTCTTTTTTATTCAAAATTCGGAATTCATTTTCCTAATTTTAAGCGTAGGCGGTTTCCTTTTTCAAATATTAACTTTGTAAAGTCTGTTGATAATTGTCCTTTACCTTGGACCGTTTTGTTCTTTTTTTCTTTTTCAGATCCTTACCTCGTGCATGAGTTTAAATAACATAGGGGCGAGTATTTGACTTGCTTACACAAGGTAGAGTAGCAAGAAGATTACTATCTGTCAATTGTGGCGAAACAAAATTCTCACCTAAGGCCACATCATGTCATCCACGATATATTTATATGCATGTAATTGCGGGAATCGATAAAATTGGCTCTTAAATAACAGCAAAATTGAAACTAAACGAAACTCCAATTAGGCCCAAATAGCCTAATCTAAATAAGCTGGTTCTTCATAAAAATAATTGCTATATGCACGACATGTATAACGTTTGGTTTACACAAATTATCTTGACTTTATGTCACATGCAAGCATAATCAAATATTTTTATTTTGCATGGCAGTCAGGGGCTTTAATTGTAGATCCCATGGAGAGGATCTAGGAACTTATGCCAAACCTTAGGATCTAGAAACTCATGACCTTATATAATAAATCATTTAAATCAATGTGAAGCTTACTTTTGTTCTTCTAGAAATTTAATAAAAACTAAAGATAAACATATTAAATTGAAATGGGGATGATGAACCTTTGATATCAAGCATATCTATTTTTAGATAATGTAGAAACATCACTTAACATTTTGGTTGAGGTCAATTGAGGATTTAATGTTTTATTTTGGTTAGTTGAGGACCTAAGTAGACCTGTTAAATGGATGGGTCAGGTTAAGTCGAGTTTGGGTCAAGTTATAAATGATCTGATCTCAATTGATCTATTAATCCATTTATGACCCATTTATTTGTAATGTAAATTTCCTAAAAAATACCTAACTAGACCCATACCCAAGCCGATCCATACTACCAAAACACTTTCATATTTTACTCAATTAAAGAAAACTTGTTTCTTATTTTTTTTTTCAATATTATATTACTAAAACACGTCAATGCAACACAAACTTATTGCATAATTTTTATAAATTTTTTAAAATTAAAAATTTGTTTGTTTTGCTGAAAACATGATATTTCCATAAATATTTTCTATGGAGTTATTTTCCAAGAAAATAACAATATTTTCCGGTATTTGGCTGAAACCTAAATATAAATTAAACAATATTTTTTGCCATTTGGTATAGAAAATCTATTTTTTTCTCCATGCACTCCTTCAATAATTTTTATTTTTATATTTTCTAAAAAAAAAATCAAAATTTTGATTTTTTTCTTTTTATTTGTTTTTATTTTTCTTCTTCTTTAGCCGATCACAGGTCATGTCAATGGCTAATGGCTAGCAGCAAGCAAGGGATGAGATCACCGAAGGTTGGCGAAGTTCGAGCTTGCCGATTTGGCCTCGTGCTCTCCCGGTTCTAGCAAGTCGAGCCTCGCCCTTGCCAACCTCGAGCAAACTCAAGCTTTGTAGGCCATCGTCATGGCCGGCAACTAGTCTAGGAAGAGGAAAGAAAAAAAAAAAAAAGGTAAAAATATAGCGGTGAAAAAATAATAATAAATTATCTAAGCTATTGATGAGCCTATTGGTCAGGTATTTGCATCCTAAGCAAACTGTCTCTAGAATGACGAATAATTGGTGACGTGTTATGGATGACGTACCATAAGATCTCTTTTTACCATTTTCTGCATCAAGGTGAATAAGTAAATGCTGAAAAGCAAGGGCAATTACGAGTCCTTTGTTTGCTTCCTCCTACGAAGAAAAGCCTCAAGCGCCCTACTTCATCCGAAAGCATTCACATGGAACCATCGACAAACACAATGTGCATGATTCACGAGTTTCCGGTCCCTAGAACGTCGACTATAACTTTGGTAAAATTTCCAAGAATCCGATGTCGATTTCAATTCATTTCAGAATCAGATAACAATTCAAGCAGATTTAGTAAACTTAGACAAAAAGTATACATTTAGCGATAATAGTTTCTTTAGGATAGACAGAGTTGGATAGCCTAAAGAATTGCTTAGCAGCCGCTACTTTCTTCTAGTCTTACTCTATTCAAGAGCGTTCAAATGAACTTCTTGACGTGCACAATGTGAGTGAAGCACAAGTTTCAAGTCTCGAGAACGTCTTCATTATCTTTTGTAAATCTCTGATGTAATTAGGTTTCAGGAATCCAATGTTGATATCAATACTCTTTAGAATAAGATAGTAATTTAAGTAGATTTAGCAAATTAAGGAAAAACATGATACACGCAGTGATAAAAGATGCTTTAAGAAAGAGAAGGTTCATAAATCTAAAGGATTGCTCAAGTGTTATTTCTTTTTCTCTTTTTTTTTTTGCTCAAGTGTTATTTCTTTATTCACAAAAAAGTCAAAAAGTCTTTTTCTCTCCGTCTCTCTTCTCTCTCTTCTCTCTCCATTGTTTTCTTCAACCTTCAATCATGGGGAAGGATTTGAGTTAGTCTCACCCTCCCCTCCGTCTATGTTGATTTCATTTGATTTTTTTAATTAATTGTCTTCTTTTTTCTCTCCCGATCTAGCTTTAAATTTGAGAGTTTCAACTCTCCTAATTTAGTTCTAGACCTAGGAGTTCTTTTCTCCCAATTTAGATTTGGGAGTTTAATAATATTTTCGGGGATTTGATACCCTCATGCTCTCTTTGTGTACAGATCCTCTGCCTTCAGTTTCAGTGATGATCACGTAAGCTCTGGCATGGCATCTCACTGAACAATGAAAATTTGCTTTTCCAAAGGTTAGACCTGTGTTTATTCAACCTATTTTGGTTGTCTTCGTACAACGATCATAGAGAGGATGTTAAATCTAGACGCACGCTACCAATTGGTAACGCTGCAATTATTGGGGAAGGAATTTCTAACATGTGCTCATCACTTACGATGATAGAGATTTAGTGATTGGCTGCCAATTATTTTGCTTAACAAATCCAATCTTTTGGAACAAGTGTCTGCTTAACCTTGCGGCACTCTATCGATCTTTCTTGTTTTTTGGATTTGGCTTTGTTTTTTTAGTATCGAGGCCTTTACTTTGCTTCGATTTGTTTTGATATGAAAGTCTATGTACTTTTTTTAGAACTTCTCATTTACCCTTTTGAATAATAAATACAAATTTCTTTTGACAATTTTTTTTTCTTTTATCATGCTTTGTCCCAGAGCATTCACATATAACTATTGACATTCACAATGTGCATGATTCACAAGTTTCAAGTCTCTAGACCGTCGACTATATCTTCTGTAAAATTTCTAGCATATAATAAAGCCTTAGGAATCTGACATAAATTTCAATTTGTAAAAGTATTAAATGAAAATTCAAGCAGATTTAGAGAATAAAGAAGAAAAAAAATATATTCAGTAATAATAGATGCTTTAGGACGGACAAAATTGGTAACCTAAAGGATTGCTCAACAGGTGTTATTTTTCTTCGCTAAAAGGTCCAATTTAAGATAGTAATATTAGATTCAACGGCGAATTTGGGACTCCCGCTTTAACAAGAATAGCTTTAAGAAATTATCTGTAGAAATTCTGCATTAAGTTATCGAGTGATAAGAAGTAACCTAATTATATGGAGACTTTTCATTAAATTCGCGGGGGAGCATACATGCCTTGGATGTCCCATAACAACAGACTTTTCAATGTGGGACATATAGAGATAAGTCAGAAAGTTAGCGGTACTTAATGAATCCTAATGAGCTTTAATATTAGAGCCGCTCTCGTAAGCTTGAAGAGAGAAGATACGTGGGCATGTCGGGATCCTTGATCATTTTTAGAGATAATTGCTCAAGATCCCTTCAATTTTGACATCATATCTTATCAAATAGCCTTCAAATTTGGCAAATTACACATTGCGCTTTCTAGAATTTGACACTGTCGTACAATATCCTTCCAATTTTCGAAAAGACGATAAACAGACATCCAAAAAGCAGCTTTAGCTCTTGTTTTAATGCATGACAAAAATCTGTGGAGATCATTTCTTCAAAAGAAAAGGAAGAGAATTTCTTTTCTTTCGCTCTTTTCGAGACTAACATGGCCATAGCTTGTATGGGCAACACACTTTACACATCACCTGTACTCTCGAATTTTTCCCAAAAGTAAGAAATTTTTATCAACTATTAGCTATTTATCGCCAAACTGACGGATTTATGAATCAGACATGCAATACAGGCTCGATTCCCTATATCATCAAACGTAGACAATCTCGTGCACGCAATTCATCCCAAATCGAGTCCTGTCCATATCCGCAGGTTCTTGATACCGACCGATCGAAAGCCAGTCGTCCCATAAAAAGTAGGACAAAAGAGGAGACGTTCATATCTCATTGCAATTGTCTTTTCAAGGTAATTTCACCATCGCCAGTCACAGGGGAGTCAAAAGTTGTGCAGTCTGATTCTTATCTCATTGATATGGTGCATGCACACTCAATTTGAGGTTGTGGAGAGAGACATGTGAGTCACGTCTCTTCACATTTGGGTAATATGCTTTTGTCAAGGAAGATGTCAATTGTCCTAGGTTGGGCTCATCATAGCAATTGGAATTGGCTTGTTGGAGATCAGTACGAAACTTTAGTCATATGAAGAGATTATCTACATGGTAGGAGTGGATTATGCACACACCAGAGAGTAAGATTTCTTGAGGATGCCGAGCTTGGCTGTTTTCATAGATCTACCAATCACTTATATGGAGTTCCAATTTAAATACGCAATCAATTTCGCAACAGTGGGAACAAGTTGAGTAGATTTGGGCCTCCCCTTGCATGATCCTCTGTTGAAAAATGGCAATATGGTCATCATGCACAAAAATCACAACATAAGCGTGATTCACAAACACCATTTCTCTCGTCAACTGCCACATCAAGCATGTAACGATGAAATTTGGCAAGATTGCAATGGAGGGAAAAATTGGAACAATGTTCTTGTTTTTTGAGTTTTTATGGGCCGCAATATACTTTGAGATAAATGTGTTTAGGTAGCATTTATTTAAGATTTTCTGTGACGTAACCTTAATAATATAGAATCATTCTTTAATTTCTTTTTCTCCTTGAAGAGTTGAGTCCCATTTGGCAAGTGAAATGCCAAGTGATGTCCTTTGAGAATATAGGTAAGTCAAGTTCATACTAGGATTGCCTTTATATCCTCATTGGCTTACATTAAAGTTGATTCTCTTTTTAAATTCCCATCCCATTAGTCACCCTCCATTTAAAGTCTTGGTGGCCCCAAGTCGTCCATTTAAAAACGCAAAATTCAATAAAGTAGAAATAATATTGCCAATCGCTTTTCGCTTTTCGAGGGCAAGAATTGGCAAGAACAAAGGATTACTATAGTTTTTGCATAAGTGACGTAACATATAAAGATAATGTGATATGTCGAAAGCTTGTCACTAACTGCCAGTTACATTCATTAAGGGTTCAGAATCACATACATCATTAGTATCTTTTTTCAAAATTTGATTTATCAGATTGTAACATCAATTTACCACACAAACAATAAAATTCCAAAACTAAAGAACAAAATGTTACTTAATAAGAAAGAGCTACCAGCGCTAGCGACCCTGTTCTGAAGTGCCACCTAATACCCTTATACTTCATTTCACATCTTGTTGTCCGCCCATACGAATACTCTCCGAAGCGATATACCAATTCTCGTTATTTACATTGTATTAACAACGTTCAAGAACAAAATCAAAAGGACGACTCATCCTTTGTGAAAATGCCACGAAAAAAATCTAACAAGCGCGAAGCAATGTTGGGCAAATTCTCGAGCAAAATCTTGGGCCGACCCGACTTGAAACAATCTCAAGTTAACTCCACTAAATGGGCCTCCAAGATTGAATAGATGGGCCGGATCTCCTGCTGATCCTCTGCCTTAATTGGAACGTGAATGAAAATATGAAGTTGGATTCTTTTTACATTTCATGAACTAATATTTTTACTACTCTTTTTTAATTTTGTTTGTTCCCGGCATAACTCTGCATTTTGTAGTTTTTCTAACGTCTAGAGCCACATTTTGGCCAAAGAACTTAAACCAGTATGTTGGTTCAGATGATTCTTTTCTCTAAGAAAGCACATTGCAGATTATTTTTTCTTTATCAAAATGCTTTGAACATGCTTCTACTATTTTTTGCCTCTTAACTAGTTTCTCTAGAGCACTTCTATCCATGAGAACAAGACTTTTTATGATAAAAGAAGACAAAAAAAGTCAAGTGAATTTATATTCGCTTAGAAATTGATCGTCAATCGTAAATTCAAACCCAAACTCCTCTCATTAAATAACAACGCAATAGTTTCTTCCAAATGGAATCAATGTTAGGAGATCACTTGACGAATCAAGAGCTTATGAATTCAACATTTGGATAAAAACAGGGAGCAAAAAAAGTGAAATTAGATGATTTCTTTTTCCGTGACACTTTCGAAGCAATACCAATCTTTATTTGAGGAAACATACAAGAAAATGACACCCAACGACTGTTGAGAACCCTATCTTAAAATTAATTATTACGAGATATATTGGCAAGAAAAAAAAATAATCCATCAATTAATTAAATCTCTATCTACTCGAATCTTGCATCAGTGATTGCCGCCTCGAGGACTCCAAGCATCCTCAATTATGTCAGCATGGGCCAGGCCTTGTTCTAGAAATGACTTCTCGACGATGTTTGTCATTCCAAAAATATCATCCCAGGTTCGAAAAATCAAGGGAAATGGGGAGAATTTGAAGGAGGATAAAGGAATTGCATATATTTTCACTTGCACTTTTTCCAATTAGCTACCATACTCTTTGGTTTTTTAGTAACTAATCTTCTCATTTGTAATTTTTATTGTTGATAATAATCTGCATAATCTGTAGCATATAGGATGGAGCCATCAATATGTGAAGTTTTCTTAAGTTCTTTTAATGATCTAGGGTATGAGTGTAGAGAGCAAGATCAAGCGGTGATACGATTATCCTAATTTTATTTGTATTTGTCTTACCTAAAAACCTGTCGGAACAGGATTTTGTACGCTTATTTTGTGCCAATGAAACCCATTTTTCCCTTAAAAAATATATTTGCCATTTTGAATCGTTTTTATTTTTGTGCAGAGTAATTGGATGGTCAAATTTCACCAGTAGTTGACTACTCCAAAGCCGTTAAAAACAGTTTACTATAACACAACACTCCGCTTGATTTTAACTGTCAAGTTGTCACCGGAAAAGAAAGGAAAAAAAAAACATGAATCGTCCGACTTCATGAGTCGACATTTGAGTCCGACTGTGTGTATTTACAGGTTTAACCTCGGTTATCCTATTAAGAGTGGACGTCGGATTTTTGTTAATTTCTCCTCTTGATTATTTAAATATAACAAACTATTTCAATAGCAACAACGGCGCACTCGGACGTCTCGCCGCGACATGTGGACGTCTCTTCAACACGGGCAATGACCTGAGGATGATAATATCCTTTTTCAGTCTTTAATTTTTTAAAATTTTCTTTACTTTGTCAGTTTTCTTATTTGTTTGAACATAAGTTTACTTTCTCTCTTTTTTTGCCAACATCATTTTAGATTTAAGTCTTTTGATTAATTTTAAGAAATAATTAATAGTAACAAATGTCGAATAAACATGAGATGCAAATACCATTGGCCTCATCAGTTATCAGCAAGACATTTTAACTGCGAAATTGGATGGAATTGTAAAGGAGGATAAATTTGCGATAATGGCATCATTTTGGGAGTTTTTAGGAGTTGTAAACAAATTTTATGTACGCCTGAGGTATCCTAAAATGACCCATAGAAGCTGATCTAGCAAGACGATTAAAGTCCGAGACCAATCCTTCTCCAAAGGGGAAAAGAAAAAAAAGAGCAGAAAGAAGTGTTCAAAGAAGGTTGAATGCGAAAACTACATAGACAATGCAACTTGCACTTTCACCATACTATAAGGTCAAAGGTGTTAAAAGTATCCCACATTGCTTGTCTATGAGGTTAGTATGCTCTTTATATATATGTGGTCTCCCTTCACCTATAAATTTAAACTTTTGAGTTGTATCTTCTAACATTATATCAAAGTAAAGTTCCGCCCACATGTCATTCTTTATCCCGGCTTGCACGTGAGAGGATTTCAAGTATTCCATATCACTAACATTCTAAGCTACCAGAAGGGCAATTTCATATAATTATATAGAAATACTTAGAAATGATTTGGCATGAAAGATTTCAGAAATGAAAAGTGTATTGATGTTCACACATATAGTCAGTAAGTGAGGAAATTGTTTAGAGAGAATGTGAGAGTACAAGACGATCGTAATAACATGGTACTATGTCAGGTAACAAATGAGAAGGATTGGAAAGCTAGAGCTAGCTTGTTTGGAGCTTTTAAAAATCATTTTGCAACTCCACGGAATTAAATATGAAGTTACATATTCATAAGAAAAGAGTGACAAACCTCTGAAGATTCAGTAATTCTGCAACATTCAACCAGCACTAGATTAAGGATGAAACTCCATCAGCATATCATTGACAATCTTCCGTAGCCTCTCAGATATTCTCTCGTCTGAAGAATCGCCTTCGCCAACCTACAATACACTCAACGTAGAAAGAAACTGAAGAACCAGCCAATTGAAAGAACAACATCAAGAGGGAAATGAAAACATCTCCTGCCAATCTTGGCCAGGAATTTCCGTCGACCTCTTTATGTTATAAGTTATAAGTTAGCGAAGCTTTAGCTTTTGTCAACTTGGTGCGTGCATTAAACATGGTTGGCTCCTATGTCTTACTGTCAATACCGTCACAGCTGATAAAATTATTTTGCACGGACCAGAGTAACCTACTATGATCAATTTGTGCTTCTCAAGCCTGCTCTAGGAATCCCTAAACGAGTCATACTATTGCTAGGCGTATTAAACCCTGGTTACCGGAATTGGTTTACAAATGGCATGCGAGTATTTTAAACAAGCGAATTAGTTTTACTTGGTACTGGCAGCACGTGTTTGATTCCCACACCATCAAGTAGCAAACAAGTTTATCTTTAGGTCAACTACCAAGGTTTCGACTGCCATCTTGTATAATAAACAAGATAATGAGAAATTTCATGATCAATGAGATTATGCTACTTGAGTGAGTCGGGCATCCTTGTCATATTAAAACAAGGGGATCATGATCGAATGCCTAACAGAATTTCATCACCTCACTCCATGAACTAATCTTATGCATCGTCTCTACAAATTAGTTCCAAAAATCTAGGTTTTGGAGTAAACTTTTTGTTCTAAACGTATAATTTTTAACCATTTTGGGCTCAAAATATAAACATATTCTTACCTTGGCATGAAAGGTGTGAAGCATTGCATCACCAACATAAGAGAAACTGGCATTGACAATATCAGCTCCTTCTTCATGAATCACTTGAGCAGTCTCATTGAACATGAATTGGTCATCCAATCCAGTAACAAGGACAACCTCCAAAATTGACCCGGTGTTCCAAATTCTGATATCCGGCGACTTGAATCCAATCGTCGGTCCATTGTTCATGGTCGTGTTGATCTTTTCTACTTCTAACAACTTCTCTTTCTGCTCCCTCATTTTCTCCACCTTCACTTTTAAGCTCTTTATGTAATTGGCCGCTTCACTTAATTGATCGGACAATGACAATGTTGATTCCTACAACCAAAACATAAGTAAGCAAGGACAATTGTTAACTCAAACTTGATCAAAATGCATTGACAAATATACTTGGAACAAAAATTCAGACTTCGAACTCAAGAAGATACTATCTAAACTCGACCTCATCGACAAAACCTATCAAATACCAATATGATGAACCTCATACAGAACCGTGTCTTAAAAACTTCCATTGACAGAGAACCCAAATCTCGTACTTAATTTACTTGAAATTGTGCTCAGCTCTGACCACCACTTTACAATCCGTACCATGCTAGACATTTTCGCCAAGATCGAATGAGGGGACATCACCAAATCCTTGTGCTTAACTGGAAGTTTGACCAAAGGAGAAAGAGAGAAAACCCTAGATAGGTCTCTCGTGTTTGGAAGAGTTTAGTTTTGTTCTTTATTCGTTTTCGACAAAATCGGAAACTAGGCATGATTTATTTTAAAAATTGCCACATAAACCATCTGGGAAACAGAACCTCGACATCAGTTATGGTGTTTTGTACGTAATAGCCGTGAAAATAATTCAGTGGAGAGAGAGAGAGAGAGAGAGAGAGAGAGAGAGAGAGAGAGAGACCGTAGGACTCTGTGGAGGAACAAGAGAGTGGAGCTCGGAGAAGAGGGCCTTCATTTGATTTCTCCTGTTTCTCTCTCTCGTTTTGCGGTCGTGTCTGGATGAACCGGGCTTGCTCTCCATCATGCCACGCCTTGAATTACTGAACACCGAGATCAGAGCAGCATTTGTTACTGAGAAATCTGAGTGCATAAAACATGTTCGATTCCATTCCTTGTTGGGACGGCATTCACCTTACTTAAACCCCAAAGCAGGAAAAAGTTAAAGTTAAAATATGATTATTCAGATGCCACTCTCTGTAAAGGGTTCTAATCCGCAGTTGGCTAATTCTACTTTATCCATGGAACTAACGCGGACCTTCCTTGACCATCAATTCCATGTAATTAATTAACTCAAACAGTTTGCGAACAATGACAGCCGCTTCTTCCACGGTATACAATGTTTTGCTTGCCTCACGATTATCTGATTAATAGGATACGAGAAGGTACGTGGTCTCGTATATTCTGATTGGAAATTTAATTTTGAATAAGAATATGTATGTAATATATAATATTCTGTAATGTTTTTGGTGAGATTGGATAGGTCTGAGTTTTAAAAAAAAAAAATTGTAGATAGGTTTAAAGAAAAAGGGCAAAGCCCACATGGCTTCATCGTTCAAAAGTAGGAAGGATAAGAATATAAAATGTACCATAATTTTGTTACAATGTTCGCTTGTGTGTCAAAACTTTTTTTCAATCAATTGACCGTTGTGACTTCTAAAAAACGTTCACTTGAGTGCTATAACTTTCAATCAATTACTTGAGCGCCATAATTTTCAAAAAGTGTTCACTCAAGTGTTAGAACTCCGACCTGACATGACACTTATGATGAACATTTTTATAAAGTCATGACACTCAAAAAAAAAAAAAATTATGGCACTTGTGGTGTCTTTTTCCCCAAAGTATGATTGCCACAAGATTGGCCCCTTTTGACGTCAGATGGTTGTCAAAGGCCACTGAGTGAGTGTGTGTGTGTGTGTGTGTGTGTGAGAGAGAGAGAGAGAGAGAGAGAGAGTATGATCATCACATGGTGGACCCCTGCTAATGGCAGGGGAAGAGAACAATAAGTCACCATTACGATAGTCACCTATAATTGAAGTCCGGCACAAAAAGAAGCAACTCAACTCAATCGGACAAGTGATTTACATAATTCAATCAGCATGATCTACTCTATGGAAGTGCAAAATAGGATTTCATTATAAAATCAACCAATGTAATGGATATTATAATCACACTCGAGTCATTAAAATATTATTAATATCTCCCAACCCCTTATTACACATAATAATATGCATAGTGTTTAGCTTGCACAATGAAATAATTTCTCAATATCACAAAAGGAATATATAAATCTTTTAAGATTATGTTATGGTTTCAAAACACTCTTTTTTTTTTTTTTTTTTCAATGGATGAACACAAGCATGCGCTACAATTGATTGTTATGGCCAAAAGCTCCTCTACTCACCAATGGACATAAAAACAAACAAATATACATATATTTAGAATAAGATGCTCCTTTGAGCTGACTCAGACTAGGATTTGAACTCTAGCATGGAAAGTGTTTCCATAATATCTTATTTGTTTAAACGTCAAGCCATAAGTCCTATTTGGATTTAAAATTTCTACTTTGATTGGGTTTTCTTCACTTGCTCGACACGACAAGCCAAATTACAATATTTTCTCTAAAACCCAAACTTCATTGTCGTTCTCCATAGCCCCTCATAGGCTCCTTAACCGCCACATACATCTTCCAAGTTTCAGCCGCACTTGAATTTCATCATGACCAAGGATCTTAAAAGAACACCAACTCCATATGCGCCTTTAGCTATTACACAAGGATTTTCATAAATAACCTCCTTTATCGCAAATAAAACAAGACAACTGTTGCATCAATACATGTCAGTAGATCAAACATGCATCTTATCAAACATGTCAGTAGATCAAACACACATCTTATCAAACTCAATAGCTACATCAATTGTTGACACTATAGGCTGATATAAACACAGCCTTTGTCAATCATCACGCTTGCACCCGCTACTTTAGGATTTTCTAGTTGCAACTCCATCTTATTTTGAGCACCATCCAAATCTCTGTAAGTATTACCATAATATTTCCTATGAAAAAGTATGGGAAACTCATCAAATATAACTCCTCTGCTAGCGATAAGTAAATTTGATTCCATGCACTAGTAACCGATAGCTCAAAGCTCCCCACCCTATGCATAACTTAGTAATATGCACTTTCTTGCATTCTTATCTACCTTACCGTCACTCACTCGAGTATAATACAACCAACCAAACAATTTAACATTAGAATAATTAGCAACATTGCCTAACCATACTTTTTTGGGAATCCTACTACTTTCACAAAGTAGTTCATCTTACTAAGCTCATCCATTAGGAATTTGCTAACCATACCAGCACTATAGACAATCTCTAGTAACTTTCTTTTAATTAACTTTGCAACTTGTTGTGATTTAATAAGATTAATACATTGTCTCATGATACCATTTTTTTGGTAGAATTCGTTTAATAGCTTCACACAAAACTCTATTTTATAGTCAATCCACACATGGTAATTCATCTTGCGAGTCTCCATTTTTATCAAAACTTTAACTTTTCAATCTTGATAACTGCATCAAACTTTTGTCTAAATAAAAACACCGAGGTCCTCTTCGAGTAGTCTACCCTTTGAAGTATGCTAATACCTAGCTAAAGCCAAGTTTCTCAAAGAATCACGTTCTTCTTCAACTCTAGAATATGCCTCACACTGGTCGACGTCCTCGTTATAGCATTGTGCATTCTAATTCTAACATAATCAACCTTTGGGGACTAGTTGAAGCAAGAAATGAACTGTCAAAATTCATAATTCATCCTTAGTAATAAATAAGATATAATAAGCACTATTCGAGTTACTATTACCTATTGCAATAATATTATCAGTAGACTCAACTTTAAGTACCTTACCCTTCTCTTTAAGTGGCTTTAAGTAATCTCATCTAAGATGCCCCTTCTTGCCACAATTTCAATAAATAGTATCACTAGTCTTAGACTAACTTCGACTATTCAAGTTTATACTAATTTTGCTTATAAGAATACTATTTTTCCTCTACCTTCACCTATTCAACCAATGGGCACAAGTTTACTAGAGTTTCTTATACAAATGTTTTCTTATACAATCACGTATCTCATCAAACGTCAAACTTCTTGATTTATAGGAGTTACTATCATCACTAATAGTAGTATTCCAACTATTATGCAATGAGGATAGTAGGGAAAAAACATGTACCTCATCACCAAATTCAATCTCGGCCAAACTCAAATGGTCTCAATATACTTCATGAACCTTGACCTTATCACTGTCAACCTCACATTATGCCTTGAGATATAGCAAAGTCTAGTGCTTGCTCTTTGGACACATTTACCATTTGGTGTAAACAATTATTTGACACAAAAACTCTAACACAATTCAAAGAAAACTTGTGATCTCAAACATATTTCATTTGATACAATTACTAACTGTGGAATAAAAAATGCGATATATGAATAGCTTCCTCTAGAAATATCTTTACACTAGTGGCACTCTAGGTATGTCACTTTTAGGACACTCATCCTTCATTACTAACATATCAAATGCCATTGTGGAGGTAATCGCAGCCACTATTACTCCATGAACATCTTTGTTTTCCATCTACAAGCAATTAAAATTTTCATCTCTTAATCTCATAATCACTCAAGTCAAAGGTTTCACCTCAAAGATTAACCCAGTAGCAACCTTTTAAATGAAATAAAAATGTCATCAAAAGTGAAGTAAGAGAAGTACAGCCTAACTTGACATTTTAACAAACATTTTTGTGCTTTTTTTTTTACATTTTAATGGACATATTCATGCTTCTCTCTTTAACAATACAAATAAATCACCAATATTTAAAATAAAAATAAAAAAGTGATGATATCGTCTAACGTAAACAATGATACTGTTTGTCTCCTACGTCAACCAAATCATGAAAGGTAGAATCTATGAACATACTGTATTAAATTCTACACAAGCAAGTATAAGAAAGTTCTATAAAATTTTGGGCAAATCAATGACAAGTCAAGCTAAAACGTCAAGCTCTTGATAGATTACCTACTCTTGTGTTAGCCCAAAATTTCCAATTGGTCTTGACCTTCAATAGTCGAGTATCTAAGAAATGTGAAAATTCGAAATTGATTTTTGGCCTAAAAAAGATGACCATAAATGAAAATCAAACGACCGTAGCACATAAGATAATCGAAGTACCAAATCGTATCAACTACATATTCACTATGTAAAGGATTGATTGAGGGGGAGGGATATCTCCAATTGGCCTTGACCTTCAATAGTCGAGTATCTAAGAAATGTGAAAATTCGAAATTGATTTTTGACCTAAAAAAGATTACCATAAATGAAAATCAAACGACCGTAGCACATAAGATAATTGAAGTACCAAATCGTATCAACTATAGATTCACTATGTAAAGGATTGATTGATTGAGAGAGAGAGAGAGAGAGAGAGAGAGAGAGAGAGAGAGAGAACCTGTTACAAAGTTGTTGAGTGTCAAAGAGCTTAACCTTCAAAGAAGATGTTGAGCGTTTCTGGTAAGAAACTTATGAGACAAAGAGAACCTGAGCCTCAAAGAAGAGAGAGAACTCATTACAAAGCCGTTGAGTGTCAAAAGAGCTTAACCTTCAAAGAAGATGCTAAGTGTTTGTGGTAAGAAACTTTTTTGAGAGAGGGAACCTGTTACAAAGCCGTGGAGTGTCGAAGAGCTTAACCTTCAAAGATGTTGAGCGTTTGTGGTGAGAAACTTCTATGAGAGAGAGAACCTGAGCCTCCAAGAAGAAAAGTTGAACCTTTAACAGAGATATTGAGCGTGAGTGTGGAAGAGTGAAACTTGAAGAAGCTAGTGTTTTTGGTAAGACTCTTATTATGTTTGGGAAAATGACTTCTTCTTCTTTTTTCCAAAATCCGGAATTCATCTTCCTAATTTTAAGCGTAGGTGTGTTCCTCGTTTAAACATTGACTTTGTAAAGACTCGTCATGATTGTCCTTAACGTTGGACCGTTTTGTTCTTCTTTTTCTTTTTCAGATCCTTACCTCATGCATGAGTTGAAATAATATAGGGGCGAGTATTTGACTTGCTTACACAAGGTAGGTAGCAAACATAGTGAGAAGATTACTATCCGTCAATTGTAGCGAAACAAAATTCTCACCTAAGGCCACATACACGATATATTTCTATGCATGTGATTGCGGAGATCGATAAAACTGGCTCTTAAATAATAGCAAAACTGAAACTAAACGAAACCCCCTAAATTAGGCCCAAATAGCCTAATCTAAAGAAGCTGGTTCTTCAAAAGAATAATTGCTATATGCACGGCATGTATAACGTTTGGTTTACACAATTTATCCCGACTTTATTTCACATGCAAGCATAATCAAATATTTTTATTTTGCATAGCAGTCGGGGGCTTTAATTGTAGATCCGACGGAGAGGATCTAGAAACTTATGCCAATCCTTAGGATCTAGAAACTCATGACCTTATGTCACAAATCAACTAAATCGATGTTTACCTTGCTTTTGTTCTTCTAGAAATTTAATAAAAACTAAAGATGGACATATTAAATTGACGTGAGGACGATGAACCTTTGATATCAAGCATATCTATTTTTAGATAAGTGTAGAAACATGACTTGACATTTGGGGTGCGGTCAATTGAGGATTTAATGTTTTATTTTGGTTAGTCAAGGACCTGAGTAGATCTGCTAAGTCGGGTTATAAATGGTCCAACCCCAAATGACCCATTAACCCATCTATGACTCATTTATTCGTAATATCAATTTCTTGAACAATACATAACCTGGCCTATACCCGAGCTTACCCATATTGCTAAAACACATCCATATTTAACTCAATTTAAGAAAAAAAATTTCTTATGATTTTTTAATATTATATTACTAAAATACTTCCATCCAATAAAATTTTAGTGGATAGTTTTCATAATTTTTTAAAATTGACACTCCATTTATTTTGTGGAAAATATGATATTTCTATAAATGTTTTCTATGAAGTTATTTTCCAAGAAAAAAATATTTTTTGGTATTTGACTAAAATCTAAAAATAAATTAAAAATATTTTTTGTCCATTGGTATGGAAAATTTAATTAAATTTTCCTCCATGAACTCATTTTAATAATTTTTCTTTTTTTTTTTTCTTTTTATATTTAAAAAATCGAATATTGTTATTATTTTTCTATTTTCTTTTTTTTTTTTTCTTCTTCTTGGCTAGTAGCCGGTCATGGCAACTATCGACGACCGGCAGCGAGGCAAGGGATGAGCTCGTTGATTCGACCTCAAGCTCGCTGATTCCAACAAGCCGAGCCTTGCCCCAGCTAGCCTCAGGCGAGCTTGAGGTTCATCATGGAGCTTCGTCGTGGCTAGTGACTGGCCAAGAAAGAATGAAAAAGAGAATAAATGAAAAAATGTGAAAATATAGGGATGAAAGGTATACTTTTTCTTCTTACCAAAAAAAAAAAAAAGCATACTTTTTCTTAAATAATAATAAATTGTCTAAGCTATTGATGAGCATATTGATCAGGTAATTGCATCCTAAGCAAAGTGTCTCTAGAATGACGAATGATTGGTGACGTATTATGGATGACGTTCCATAAGATCTCTTTTTACCATTTTCTGCATCAAAGTGAATAAGTAAATTCCTAAAAAGCAAGGGCAATTACGAGTCCTTTGCTTGCTTCCTCCTACGAAGAAAAGCCTCAAGCGCCCTACTTCGTCCGAGAGCATTCACATGTAACTATCGACATGCACAATGTGCATGATTCCCAAGTTTCCGGTCTCTAGAACGTCGACTATAACTTTGGTAAAATTTCCAAGATGAAGTTTTCGGAATCTGATAGTCGATTTCAATTTGTTTTAGAAGCAAATAACAATTCAAGCAGATTTAGTAAACTAAGACAAAAATAATACATTCGGCGATAATAGGTTCTTTAGGATAAAGAAAGTTGGATAACCTAAAGAATTACTTAGCAGCCGTTACTTTCTTTTGGCCTTACTTTATTCAAGAGCGTTCAAATGAAGCTGTCGACGTGCACAATGTGAGTGAAGCACAAGTTCAAGTCTCTAGAATGTGTATGGTATCTTCCGTAAATCTAGGATGTAATTAAGTTTCACAAATTCGATGTCTATATCAATATTCTTTAGAATAAGGTAATAATTTAAGTGGATTTAGTAAATTAAGGAAAAACACGATACATGCAGTGATAAAAGATGCTTTGGGAAGGACAAAGTTGGTTAATCTAATTGATTACTTAATGACCGTTATTTTTTTATTCACAAGAAAGCCAAAAAGTCTTTCTCTCCTGCTCTCTTCTCTCTCCATCTTTTTCTTTAACCTCCGGTCACGGGGGCACCCCCCTCCATCTATTGTTGATTTTATTTGAGTTTTTTCTTTTTTGGTACCTTTTTCTCTTTTCTTTTTTTCTCTTCCCTATCTAGATTTAGAATATCTCTTCTCCCAATCTAATTCTAAATTTGAGAGTTTGAGCTCTCCAAATTTAGTTTTAGATCTAGAAGTTTAATAATATTTGTTGGGATTCAATATCCACATGCTTTGTCCGTGTATAAATTCTCTACCTCCAATTTCAATGATGATTATAGGAGCCTCAACGTTTCACTGAATTGTGAAGATTTGCTCTTCCAAATGTTAGGTTTTTGGTTTATTCAACTTAATTTCATTCCCATGCCTTTGTACGGCAATGGCATAGAGGATGCTAAAAGGCATGCATCGCCAATTGGCAATACCGTAGTTGTTGGAGAAGAAATTTATGGCAAATGCTTATTACTAACGATGATACGAGATTTAGTAATTAGTTGCCAATTATTTTACTTAACAGATCTGTTCTTATGGAACAAGTGTGTACTTAACCTTGCAGTGCTCAGTTGATCCTCCTTATTTTTTGGATTTAGCTTTATTTCGTCGAATTCTGACCTTTACTTTATTTCAATTTGCTTTGCCATGAAAGTCTATATACTTTTTTTTGGTACTTTTCATGCATCCTTTTGAGCAATGAATACAAATTTCTTTTAGCACAAAAAAAAAAAAAAGTGTTATTTTTTCATCGTGCCTTACTTTGTCCCAGAGCATTCACATATAGCTATTGACCTTCACAGTGTGCGTGATTCACAAGTTTCAAGTCTCTAGAACGTTGACTATATCTTATGTAAAATTTCTAGGATATAATCAAGCTTTAGAAATTCGATGTCAATTTCAATTCGAAGCAAATTTAATAAAAATTCCAGCAGATTTAGAAAAAAGAAAGTACATGTTAAGTAATAATATATACTTTAAGATGAACAAAGTTGGATAACTTAAAAGGATTGCTCAATACGTGTTATTTTTCTTCGCTAAAAGTCGAAATTCATATCGTAATATTTGTGCATTCAGCGGCAGATCTGGGACTCCTGCTTTAGGGAATCGGCATAGCTTGAAGACTTTATTCATAGAAATTATGAATTAAGTGATCACGTGATAAGAATTAACCTGATTATATATAGACATTTAATTAAATTCGTGACGGAGAATACATGTCTTGGATGTTACATAACGATAGACTTTTTAGTGCGGGACATATAGAGATAAGTCAGAAAGCTTAGTAAATAGATTGGAGGGGTTTTAAGTTCTTAATGAATCCTAATGAGCTTTAATATTAGAGCCACTTTCGAAAGCTTGAAGAGAGAAAGATAGGTGGGCATGTCGGGATCCTTGATCATTTTAGAGATAATTGCTGAAGATCCTTTCAATTTTGACATCATAACTTATTAAATAGCCTTCAAATTTGGAAAAATTACACATTACCCTTTCTAGAATTTGACGCTATCGTACAATATCCTTCGTTCAAAAAGCAGCTTTAGCTCTCGTTCTAAACTTCTAGTACATGACAAAAACGTGTGAAGATCATTTCTTCACGGGAAAAGGAAGAGAATTTATTTTCTTTCGCCTTTTCGGGGACAAACATGGCCATAGCCTGTACGGGCATTACACTTCACACATCACATGCACTCTCAAATTTTTCCCAAAATTAAGAAATTTCTATCAACTATTAGCCTATTAATCGCTAAATGGACATATTTATGAATCAGACGCGCATTACGGGCTCAACTCCCCATATCATCAAATGTAAGCGATCTCATACGCATGCAATTCATCTCAAATCGAGTCTTGTCCGGATCTGGCATGTTCTTGATACTGACCGATCAAAAGTGAATCGTCCCATAAAAGTGAGAAAATAGAGGAGAAGTTCATATCTAATTGTGATTGTCTTTTCAAAGTAATTTCACCATCGCCAAGTCACAAGGGAGTCAAAAGTTGTGCAGGCTGATTCTTATCTCATTGATAGAACGCAAGCACACTCGATTCGAGGTTGTGGTGGAGAAACATGTTAGTGTTGTGGTGAGAAACATGTGAATCGTGTATCTTCAGATTTTGGGAAATATCCTTTTCTCAAGGTGGATGTCAATTTGCCAAGTTGGGCTCATCATAGCAATTGGAATTGGCCTGTTGAAGATTAGCAGGAAATTTGAGTCACCAGAGGTTAAGATTTCCTGAGGATGTCGAGCCTGGCAGTTTTCGTGGGTCTACCAATCACTTATATAAAATTCTAATTTAAATACGTAATTTTGGATTTCACAATAGTGGTAACAAGTTGAGCAGATTTGGGTCTCCCTCATTTTGCACGGGCCTCCATTGAAAAATGGCAATATGGTCATTATGCACAAAAATCACCACATGAGCGTGCCCTGCAAATACCATTTCCCTCGTCGATTGCCACATATGGCATTTAACGATGAAACTTGACATTGCAATGGAGGGTAAAATTGGAACAGTGGTCCTTTTTTTTTTTCTGGTTTTTATGGGCTGCAATATATTTTGAGATAAATGTGCTCTAGTGGTATTGGTTTAAGATTTTGTGTAATATTAACCTTAATAATACAGAATTATTCTTTCATTTCTTTTTCTCTCTGCAGAGTTGAGTCCCATTTGGCAAGTAAAATGCCAAGTGATATCCATTGAGAATATTGGTAAGTCAAGTTCATAATAGGATTGTCTTTATATCATTTGTCGGCTTTTGTTAAAGTTCATTCCCTTTCTCAATTTCCATCTTGTTAGTCACCCTCCGTAAGTCTTGGTGGCCCCAAGTTGTCCATTTTGAAACGTAAAATTCAATAAAGTAGAAATAGTATTGCCAATCGCTTTCTAAAGGCACGAATTGGCAAGAACAAAGGATTACTATAGTCTTTGCGCAAGCGATCAAATCACATTGTGAGACAACGTGATATGTCGAAAGTTTATTACTGAATTGTCAATTACAATCATTAAGTGTTCACAATCACATACATCAATTGTCTTTTTCCAAAATCTAATTTATCATATTGTAACATATGTTAATCTCACATGCAATTTATCGCATACAATAAAATTCCAAAACTCGAACAAATTTTTACTTCATAAAGAACAATAAAGAGCTACTAGCGCTAGTAACCCTATTATGAGCGTCACCCGATACCCTTATACTTTCACATCTTGTTGTCCGCCCATACGAATACTCTCCAAAGCGATGTACTCGTTATTTACATTGTATTAACAACGTTTAAGAACAAAATCAAAAGGACGGCTCATCCTTTGTGAAAATGCCACGAAAAAGTCTAACAAGCGCGAAGCAATGTTGGGCAAATTATCGGGAAAAAATCTTGGACCGGCCCAACTTAAAACAATCTCAAGTTAACTCCACTAAATGGGCCTCCAAGATTGAATAGATGGGCCGGTTCTCCTGCTGATCCTCTAGCTTGATTGGAACATGAATGAAAATATGAAGTTGGATTCTTTTTACATTTCGTGAACAAATATTTTTACTACACTTTTTTTAATTTTGTTTACTCGGTATTTTGTAGTTTTTCTAACGTCTAAAGCAACATTTTGGCCAAAGAACTTAAACCAATTTGTTGGTTCAGATGATTCTCTTCTCTAATAAAGTATATAGTAGATTGTTTTTTACTTTATCAAAATGCTTTGAATGTGGTTCTACTACTTTTTGCGGTCTTAACTAGTGTCTCTAGAGAACTTCTATCCGTGATAACAAGACTTTTTATGACAATTGCAATAAAACTCTTTATAATCTTAAAAGAAGACAAAAAAAAGTCAAGTGAATTCATATTCGCTTAGAAATTGATCATCAATCATAAATTCAAACCCAAACTTCTCTCATAAAATAACAATGCGATAGTTTCTTCCAAATGGAATCGATGTTAGGAGATCACTTGACAAATCGAAAGCTATTGAATTCAACATTGAGATGAAAAACAGTGAGCAAAAAAAGAGAAATTAGATTAGGGGTGAGTATCGGTCCAAGGTCAACCCTGGACCGACCCTGGACTGACCCAACCCTGCCAGTCCTGGTCCGGTTCCCAAGAACACGAGGTCAATCCTTGGTCCTATAATTCCTGGACCAATACTATGCGGGTCAGTCCTCGGTCCTAAGAGTTCCGAGTCGGTCTAACCTGAACCAACCCTGACTATATATATATATATATATATATATATATATAAATATATTATATAAAATATATTATTTATTTTTATATAGAGAAAACCTTAAAATAAATAGCGTCAACAATATTAAATAGATTATTAGTGAGGAGTGTTAAAGATAGTGAATTGAAGACAGGATCTGTGGCAATGCATAAGGAAAAAGAAGCTGAAAAAGAAGTTCGTGACTGCTGATGCTATGCTCATGACAACTGATGCTGTGCTCGTGGCTATAAGGAAGAAGTACTGAAGATAGTGAATCCAAGACCGACATGAAGAGAGAGTCTGTTTTTCACCACACATGTTGGTAGAGCTTGAAGACTTAAAAAGTAAACACACGTGTTCTAATACATTAGGGCGGTTATTCTATTAGATTTGTAACCGAAGTTGTTAAGTCAGTTGTTGAGTCTGTTTGTTGATCGTCTTCTTCCTCGAGTCTCTTATTAATTGTAAGGTACTCTGTTTTCTCCGTGTAGAACGAATACAGAGAATAGAAAGCACATAAAGAGAGACAAAACGAGAGTATTGTAGAGCAGAAATGAAAAGCTCTCAGTTGAATGTATGTTTTGTTCTTTGATTCAAGAAATACAGAAATCTTTCTTCTACATCTTGTGTTTTGTTCTTCGTTTCTTCACAAGGAGTTCAAATAATTTTGCATTATTCTTTAATAACTTAGATTTTTAATATCTTTTACAGTGTCAATAATCTTAATTTATGAAGGAGGAAAATGTTTTTGTAAGGAGTCCTCACAACGTCCAAAAAAGCATAAACAACTCCTTATGGCATCCTCCTCTAATATTCATTCTCTTCTTTCTTATTTGTCCTCTTAGTCTTCAATTTGCCAAAATCAAAATAAACAACTTCTCCACTTGCCACTCGACACTAGCCTCATTCGCTTTGGGTCATTCGTGCCGCTCACCGCTCGATGCTCGCTTGGCTTGTTGCTCCCCGCTTGACATTTGATGCTCATTCTGTTCGACGCTCACCCCACTTAACCCTCACCGCTTGCCTTTCTTAGCTAACCTCGCTCATCATCGAACCCTTGGGTTGGTACGGTCCTCGATTGCCCTTTCAAGGAATACAAAAAATGAAATAAAAAATTATTGGTTGGTCCTAGGTTGACCTGGAAACCAGACCGAACCCATTGGGTCAATTCAGTCCTCAATCGTTTTTTTAAGGAATACAAAAAATGAAATAAAAAATTATCGTTTGGTCTCGGGTTGACCCTAGAACCGGACCGAACCCATTGGGTCAGTCCGGTCCTCGGTCCCAAGCTCAATAGGGTCAGTCCTCGGTCCCAAAAATTGAGGACCGGCACTGTACGAGTTGGTCCTAGGGTTAGGGGGTGGACCGGCCCAACTCAGACCATGCTCACCCATAAATTAGATAATTTCTTCTTTTGTGACACTTTCAAAGCAATACCAATCTTTATTTGAGGAAACATACAAGAAAATGACACCCAACAACAGTTGAAAACCCTATTTAAAAATGAATTGTTACGAGATAAATTGGTAAGAAAAAATCATCCATCAATTAATTAAATCTCCATCTACTTGAATCTTGCATAAGTGAAAGCCGCATCGAGTATATGGGCTAGGCCTTGTTGTAGAAGTGACTTCTTGACAATGTTTGTCATTCCATGAATATCATTCTGGGCTCAAAAAATCAAGGGAAATGGGGAGAATTTGAAGAAGGATAAAGGAATTGCGTATATTTTCACTTGCGCTTTTTGCAATTAGCTCCCACACTTTTTGGTTTTTTAGTAACTAATCCTCTTAATTTGTAATTTTTGTTGTTGATAATGATCTGCATAATTTGTAGCATATAGGATGGAGCCATCAATATGTGAAGTTTTCTTTAAGTTCTTTTTTATGATCTACGGTATGAGCACAGAGAGCAAGGTCAAGCGATGATACAATTATCCTTTTTGTATTTGTGTTAGCTAGAAGCTATCCGAAGATGAGTTTGTGCGCTTATTTTCCGCTAAAGAAATCCATTTTTTCCCTTAAAAATTAACTTCGCCATTTTTATATCGTTTTTATTTTTGTGCTAAGTAATTGGATGGCCAAATTTCAGGAGTAGTTGACTACCCTGAAGCCATTGAATACGGTTCACTATAACACAACACTCCACTCAAATGTCCAACCACATGAGCCGACATTTGAGTCTGACTGTGTATTCACAAGATTGACCTTGGTTATCCGAGTAAGAGTGAACGTCGGATTTCTGTTAGTTTCGTTACTGATTAGCTATTTCATTTGAAATTTAATGTGCAAAATGAAGAGCTCTTTGAATTAGTACATTATTTTTTTTATGATGAATATTCACCGCTACCATCATTGTATCCGGGATTAATCCATTTAACACGTGTTCATCTCATGTACAATTTACTGCACATGGTCAAATTCCAAAACCATAGCATCACCTGCCTCCCTCCCTTTATACTTCATAAAGGACGGTAAGGAGCTACCAATGCTAGCTACCTTTTTGAGGACGTTACCCCATAAAGACTGTATACTTCATTTCAAATCTTATTACAATGGGAGCAACTCTGCCAGTAGAAAAGTCATTGATACTCCCTAAAGCAATATACCAATTTTATTTAGACATTGAATCATTCGATTTATTAGCCTTTTGTTATTCATATTTATGAGTAAGACGTACAATGAATTTCTCGTATCATCGAATATAAACAATCTCATTTGTGAATAATTTACCTGATATCGTGTCTTATCCAGATCCAATAGTTCATGGATACCAACCGATTTAAAATCTCGTTTCTAATAAAAGTAAGAAAAAAAAAAAGAGGAGAAGTTATTGTATCAGTGTTATTGTCTTTATAAGGTAACTTCACCATCGCGGGTACCAAGACAGTCAAAAGTTCGCAATATAGTCCTGATCTCTTTGATAATGCCAGCACGCGCAATTTGGTAAGACGTTTTTCTCGGGGTTGATGTCAATTTTCCCCTGGCTGTGCTTATCATGGGGAATGGGATTGGCTTTGCTGGAGATTAACAGGACGCTATATTCATATGAAATAATAATTTTCCTACATGGAAGGAGAGTATTAGGCAATTCGTGCATAATCACTACGGGGCAAGTTTTTCTATAGACTGAGAGTCGAACAAGTTTTCAAAGGTCCACCAATCACTTACTTGGAGTTCCAATTTGCAATATACAATTTGGACTTAATAACGGTAAAGACAAGTTGGATGGGTTCAAGTTTCTCCAATTTTACATGGGTCTCCATTCAAAAATGGCGATATGGTCATCAGGCATAAAATTTCCATATAAGCATGCCCCACAAAAACTATTAGCCTTGCTAGCTGCCACATATGACATTTTAATGGCAGAATTGGACCGAATTATAACCAATGATAAATTTGAGGCAATAGTACTACTTTGAGATATTTTATGGGTCGAAACATCATTTAGGTAAATGTGTTCAAGTAATTTGTTATTTCTATTGTACTAATCCAAATAATATAGATATATTCTTTCTTTTCTTCTCCTCCTTTGAAAGGGTCGAGTCCCTTTTCATTGGGCGAGTGAAAATGCTAATTGATTTCCTCTGAGAATATTGGTAAAGTCAAGTTCATGCTAGAATTGCATCTACATTCTTCACTTGCTTGCGCTAAAGTTCACTCTCTTCCTCACTCTCCATCCCGTTAGTGACCCTTCGTTTTAAGACCTGGCAGCCCGAAGTCATCGCCTATTCAAAGTGCAAAATTCAGTGAAGTAGAAATGATATTGCCAATCACTTTCTGAACTCGAGAAATTCCCCAGAACTGGTGTGTGGGATATTCATTTGGAGGGGAGGGAACGAGGAAAGTTCCAAAAGGAACATAGGAGAAAGAAACTTCGGTTCCGTGAAAATGCACACGATCATTTTCCAATAGTGGCTCTGATTGTAGCTTCCGCGGTTTACGCGCAAAGAAGACGAAAGTCAGGAAAAAGACTCCCGGCAGTGGGGGAAATCTAATTACGTCTAACTTTCTTGGGTTTTCGTTCCATTGCGTAAGTGATTCTCCACGAACAAAGTGATGTATTGATGAGAGCTAGAGCTCGTCTCCTGATGACCCGGCGGCCGAGGAGGAGCCAAGGGTGGCGGTCTTGGGTGGTCTGAAGAAGCCTAACTAGATTATCTTAGCTTAGTTTCAATAGGCTAGCTTAGATTAATAAACTTAGGTTTCAATAAGTAGGTTAGCTTAGGTTCTAGTTAATAGAAGCCTTATTATACTTAGAACTACATTTTAAATAATTGGTCAGAATAGCTTAGATTAGGTTCACCATCATAAAATGAATAGAATTAGGTTTAGGATTAGCATCTAGTCTCAAGCTTATGGGGTTCATGTCTCAAGGCTAAATAACAAGACATTATATATTATTTGCCAGACTTAATAATGGGTTTAGCTTGTGGGGATTCATGTCCCAAGACTTATAACGAGGCCATGTATATTCTTTGCCCAATTTGTATCGAGTTTTTCATTTCCCGTACTTTTACTTAGATGCTTTTCATACTTGCTTGTTTATTTTAAAAAGCCATTTCCATAGCCTGTGTGCTAATTTCCTTTCTAGAATAGGTTAAGACTAGTATAATAAACCCCTCAAGAACATATGCACAATCACTTAGCGGTTGTGATACTTTTAGGACCATAATTGACAACCACGTGTGTATGATCATTTAGATAAACAACCTTCTAAGTTAGTGATATGAAATGGTACTATAGTAACATTAGCATGATCAATCCCTCGAGCTAGAATCTCTAGTTGCGTAGTTAATGAAACGAGTCTCATTTGGTTTTTAGCAAACCCCAAAATGGCCAGTGGCAACTCCTAAAAATCTTTTGGGGTAAAGCACATAAAACAAAATCCAACGCCACATGAGATATGGGCATGGAAGAGCTCGTGCCTAAATCCTTAGGCCATTTAGCCTACCTTTAGGCAACTACCTCTAAACTCATTCCCAATCCTCATTTGGGAGGGTCCCGACAAACACGTGCTATGTTGTAACTACTCAAGAGATTACTAGTGGATTCTAGCTTGTTGGTAGTATAAGAAAATGGATGTAAATTTGGTCCAAACCAAATCACTATAAATATCTACTTGCATATTTTTCTATCTCTTTATTAATTTCTTTATTTATTTGATAGAAGCATTCACTTGATATCATCAACTTATTCTCGCATATATCAAACAGTTCCAGTATACATCATCTTGATTTTGTTTATCCATAAAATATATCAAATTTTGATAATCAATCTATTCACCCCCTCTAAATTGCATATTTAGCCAAGATGAATGTCAATGTTCCCCTAGCTAGGCTCATCATAGTGAAATAATTATTTTCCTATGTGGAAGAATAGTATTAGGCAATTTGGGCACAATCATCACGGGCAAGATTTTGTATAGACTGACAGCCTAACAAGTTTACACAGGTCCTCCAATCACTTAAATGGAGTTCTAATTCACAATATGCAATTTTGACTAAACAACGGTAGAGATAGGTTGGGTAGGTTCGGGTTTCCCCAATTTGACATGGGTCTCCAGTGAAAAAGGGCGATATGGTCATCATGCATAAAAGCTTTCATATAAATGTACCCTAAAACACTGCCAACCTCATTAAATACTACATATGACATTTTAATGGCGAAATCGGACGAAATTGTAACGGATGGTAAATTTGAGGCAATGGTACCACTTTGAAGGGCCTTATGGGTCAAAACATCATTTAAGTAAATGTGTCCAAGTAATACCATTTTGCGATTTCTTGTTATACTAATCCTAATGATATAGATATATTCTTTATTTTCATCTCCTCCTTTTGAAGAGTCGAGTCCCATTTCATTGGGCAAGTAAAAATACCAAGTGATTTCCACCGAGAATATTGGTAAAATCAAGTTCTAGGATTACGTTTACATTCTTCATTGGTTTGCGCACGTTTACATTCTTCATTGGTTTGCGCACGTTTACATTCTTCATTGGTTTGCGCTTGTTCACTGTCTTTCTCACTTTCTATCCCATTTGCAACCCTCCGTTTAAGTCTCGTTGGCCCCAAGTCGCTGTCCATCCAAAACGCCAAATTCAAGAAAGTAGAAACGATATTGCCAAGAAATTGCCTGGAACTGGTGTGTGGGGATATTTATTTGGAGGGAAGGGAAGGAGGAAAGTTCCAAAAGGACCATAGGAGAAAGAAACTTAGATTACGTGAAAATGCACACCATCATTTTCGAATAGTGGCTCTGATGGTAGCTTCCGCGTTTTACGCACAAAAAAGACCAACGTCAAAAAAAAAAAAAAAGCAAAACAAAACAAAAACAAAAATCCGTCAATCTCCCGAAGTACTATGAAAAGACAAATTGTTTTTTTTTTATTTAATTACTATGTCAATTGGAAAAAAAAAGTTTTTCAATTTACAATCAACTATACAAACCAAAAACGGGTTTAGGTGAAACTTAAATATGAATGTGCTGTACAATATCAAGCTTAGTAGCCTCCAAACTTCGAAAAGTTATGCCCCTCTATCTTTCGAACTTCGATTTTTATTGCAGCAGCAAATCTTTCTGTCTACATAGCAGTCGAATGTTATCTGAAAATGGACCAACACATTTTGCTTAACTATTATAACCTTTCATCATGTTTCAATCTTTATTTTCTTAACTTCGTCAACCATGTAATAGGTGTTATTTGATCCAAAAATGAGTTAGTACATTTTCATGTTACATCTAAGGACTACATGCAGATGGAAAAACCCATTGCTTTAATAAGTATGAAGGTTAAGGAGGCAATCTCTAACTTTATAAAGTTTGAGAGCTATTGCGCAATAGTATCAATGTTCAGGGTGGTTTCCAGCAAATACTCCATCATTTTATATTCAATTTTAGCTATCATTGTATTGTTTAATGTTGTGAGATTTTGTGATACTACGACCAATTATTCTAAAAATTTAAATTATTAGACGAATGTGTGATTTATTATTTAAATATTCTAATAAATATCCTGTAGAAATGCAACTACTCCCCAAGAAATAGGCCAATTATCCACTAAAAGAGTTACTAGAAAATAAAACTAATCCTCCGACTTTGAAACTTATGAGAGATGTCTACGTCTATTTTTGAAAAAAAAAAAAAAAAAAACCCTTTAGGCCTTTCGGGGTCTAGCTAAACGTTTTGATTGGGGACTAACAGAGCCATGGCCAGTTAGGCTCAATGGAAATTGCTACCGTGGATCCAAGTACTTTCCCTCGACGAGCGCACATCTTGTTAATATCCCACGAGGAGAGAGAGAGGGACAGAAAACGAGAGAAAAATGACCGGGCTTCGGACGCTCTTTGGGCTTTGTGGGCTTATTTTGTTAGATTTTTTAATTAGCACTGAGTTGAAATCGATAGTGCTCGACTTCAAACATCCACTTCTTTGGGCCACGCAAACTGGAGCAGGCCCTTTCAATCAGGACCGCATTGGAGCCCTTTTTATTATTTTCCCTTTCTTTTATTTTTTTTTAAAACTCATTTCATATATATTACAAGAATCTATGCTTAATTTGTCAACTAAAATATATATGTTAACACTAACATGGACAATTTCTTAGTTTTAAATTTTTTTCTTTTTGTTTTATTTTTTCTTCGCATGGCCAACAAGGCCGTTGTCCCCAAGCAAAGGTGAGGGCTAGCGACCCCCTTGCCAAGTGCGGGTGAGGGTTCATTGTTTCACAAAAATAATATTTACCATATATCAAAATGGAGTCTAGGTGAAATTTAAACATGAATGTGCCATACGATCCTGAACTTTAGCTAGCTAATACTTAGTTCAATAATCTTACAAGTCTAATTGAGTTTTTCTTCTTGTAAGTTATATAATACTTCTAGATATAGACAAAATACTAAAGATTCCATTGTATATGAAATTCTAAGCTCCGATCCATTTTTATTTCAACATAATCGAATTGAATTCAAGTGAAACTTTTGAATACTTAGATTTTCTTTTCTAGTTGAGTTCAAGCAAGAAATTCAATATTCAATCAAGCTAAGCTCAAGTGAAGTTTTAAGCAATCTAACATGTGAGTCTAGCTTGACATTTCATTAGCTTGTCTCAATGTGATCATCCCTCTTTCTCGAGGGCTAGACCTAGGACACTAGCATTTAGACTCGATACCTCAAAGGTTGATTACAGGACACAAAAGACATGAATGATAACTTTCTATTCCATAATTTAATTTTAATAAAGTTGTCTATCTCCAATTTCCTAGACAAGTTTTGAGCAAAAATACTCGTTTGAGAATAGCAAAAAAATTTTGTTTCCAGAAAAGAAATTCAATTGAAAATGACACAAAATTTCTTCCTCTTGAGTAGGCAATGAAGGGTGGGCAGCCAGCTAATAGAAAGGGTAAATAATGAGAAGAAATTTTTATTTCTCCTTTTTATTTTAGAAATAGAAAATAGAAAATTTTTACTTCTCAATTATGTTCTAAATTTATTTCTCGACAAAAAATTTATTCCAAAAATGGAAAATTGAAATTGCGTTATCAAATTGATTTCTGCCCCAAATCAGTTTCAAAAATTAGAAAAATAAAAATATATATATATAGAAAGAGTATGATTACCATACATGCCCTAAAAAATCAGCCAAATAGATTATCACGTGTACCGGAGCCGAGACCGCGTAGCCATGTTTATTAACCTCAGGGGCAACTTTTGTTTTCAAGTCCTTGGCTGACTCTTCATCGTTCTCACTTTCTATCTTCTTCATACTTCTTCAGGACGGCAGTCAACTGAGAACCCTCTGGCAGACACATTCCAAGATCACTCTCTTCTCGCCCTCGACACCGTCAGGGCCGTACGATCCACTGTTGTTACGGGTCAGCTTCGTCCATCTTTGCACGTCTACGGTTTTCCGCTGATCCCGACGAGGGTCTCGCCCTCCACACCCTCGCCGCCGCGCGTTCCTTCCTCGTCCAGCAGCATATTTATCTTAAATCGAAAGCTGGAAACGTTTTCACGAACCAAATGACCCTGAGCATATTTATTAGAAAGTACTGTATGTGAACTTTGAAGCCACGGAGAAAAACGATATTTGAGAAAATATCGAGTGCGAAGACTATAAAAGTAGTTTGGGATATTTAGCAAAAATTCTACAAAGGCGATCATTGTGTGAAACATGTTTGGTTTCAAACACTTCGAGGTGATTTATACTTTCTATGCATGAATGACTCTAGAGATTGCTTAGAAGTAAGATCATTGTCAAATTAATCTCAACTTACTTTGATCGCGTGTAGACTGTTAACCAATTTACTATATGGGCTAACACAGCGACATTGAGCTTGGTACACGCCGATCAACACTTACCTATTAGAGCATGGCTTTCAAAAGTGCCCCTATGACCATACACTATACATCAACTTAAATACTAACAGTAACTTAATAATTGTATGCCTTTACGTTAATTGGAGTTGTGAAAATATATTTACTAAATTCAGAAATCAGCCATTTTGAGATTACAGATTTAGGATTGATGTGCTATTTTCTAGGCCTTGAAGTGAAGCAAACAAGTGATTCCACACTTATTTCACATTAGAAATATGCTAATGTTATTTTGAAGAGATTGAAGATGGAATTGCTCATATCAACACGAACTCTGGCAATAAAATGTTTGGATGTGAAAAATGAACAAATCGGTGAACTAGTAAATCTCACTTATTGTTGACATCCGAATTTCACCGATACATTGTTTTTAATAATATAAAAGTATAAAAATAGCAAAATATAAAAACTAAAATAAAATAAAATAAAAACAATAATAGAGCCAGCACGGGAAGCCCATCTTGGATGGCCCAAATTTGACAAACTCATCGAGCGAAAAAGATTTCTTTCCCTATTGAGATGGGACGATAGATGAGACTCGCCGCAACGGCATGGGAGCACGTCACTGATAGATAACGGATTCCGGTGCAGCAAAAAGGAGGAGAACCGTAGCTCTGGGGACACCTCTCGACCCGCCATCTCTGATCATCCGACAGTTGCTGACCGCATCAAATTCATCAATCTTCAGACGCCGCAGCCAAGCTTTCAAGATAAAGCTCGAATGTTCATTTATAAGTCAAAAACGAGGCTGGAAATTTGAGAATGGTATCAATATGAACGCGATCAGTGTTGAATCCCTGCTTGAGACGCCCTCCACATGTTTGATGAAATTTCTTTGAAGTCTGATCCAGAGGTAATGCCTACTGCGGTTGATTCCGAAGACACGCAAATGTGATTTGCATATTTTGACCTGATTGCAGTGGTTATTAAGCACGATTTTGTGGAATCTTACTTGATCACTGTGGGTAGTAATCCATGTCTTTGTCTCATCATTTCCGGATTTGCTTGTCATGGTGGTCGTCGATGGCTGTTTACGGGGAACAAATGGATTCGAATTGCGGGATTGTGTGTTCATCCTTGGGAGGTGTTCACACTGGTTTAGGGGTGTGCAAAATACCCGGGAACCACCCGGACCGCCCGGAACCGGCGATTCTTGAGGAAAACGGTCCGGTTCCCGGTTCCAATTTATGGGAACTAGTGGGTACCGGTCCGGTTCCCGGTTCCATGGGCGGATCCGCCCACCCGCCCATCCGGACCGGACTGGAACCTTTTTAATATTAAAAAAAAAAAATTACTAAAAGAAACCCTAAATTTCATCTCACTCCCTTCGTCTTCGGCTCCTAATCCTATCGCCATTTCGCTATGTTTACTTCTCTCGCCGTCCGCATCTCCACGTACTTAAATTTGGTTTTTCTTTCTTTGGCTTGCTTTGATGTCACGTTGTCATTTTATGTTGAAAACCAAAATTGTTTCGCGTCAAGATCGGTTCCATGGATCCACCCGGGAACCGGACCGGACCGACGGTCCGGTTCCCGAGTGGATCCATCCAACAAACGGGTGGATCACGGTTCCAATTTTTCGGAACCAGTCCTTAGCGGGCAGTTCCCGATTCTAGGTCGAGAACCGCCCGCCCGGACCATGCACACCCCTACACTGGTTTGCTTCTATCTATCTCTATTACTGGTGTGCTGTGATTGTTTGAAGTCTTTGTTTTAACCGGTGAGTGGAGATGGAGGTGGTGGTTCGATCACCGGAAATTGCCGCTGGTAGCGTTCCGGCGGTGGCCGGAATAGATGGCCGACGGCGGTGCTTAGATGATCGGAGATGGTGGCTTTACTTTGATGGCCGGTCGGTGTGGCAAATGTTAAAGGGGAAAGCAACCTCCGGCGAGTGTCGAGGCAGACGACGCAGGGAAGGAAAGAAGAAATAAAAGAAATGCAAAAAATAATAAAAGAGAAAATGAATAAAAATTTGAAAATAGACAAATCAAAATAAAAAGTCAAAAAAATATAAACATCTGGATATAATGAAGTTGGGTCAGATCCGGGTAATTGATTCGGGCCGGGTTAAATGAAAGGGCCTGGAGAATAGACCGGGCCGAACATGAATAATGATTTTGAATAGATTCGGTGATTAGGCCATATTCGGACCGGGCTTGAAGGCCGGCCCAAGTTCAGACTAAACCCGGACCGCTAGGGTCTTGTTCTGACCCACAATTCGGACCAGGTCCTTGATATCCGAAGTCCATTTTAGAAATAAAAATAAAAATAAATCCAAAAAATTTGCCTAGAAATTAGATTTTGACTAGTTTCATTATATTTTTAGTTTTGATTCTAATTTAGAACTAATTTAGCGAAAAACTGAACTCAAAATTGAATAAGCCTTTGGGCTTCACAATAAATTTTTGAATGCTTCCTTTTTTGGAAACAATGCTAAGTCGCTATTTGAACAACCTCATGTCTATTTTACTTGATGGTGCTTTTTTAATACATTGACTGTTAATTTCCACTTTTAGCATGATTAGGTTAAATCATTAAGAGTATAATAAACAATCACCTGGACACTTAGTGAACAAGAATTTAGTGAGCAAATAATCAAGTTTAAGTATCGAAATGACATTATTTAGATGACTAGTTTAATCAAGTCCTCATTCCTTGAATCTCTGATTGCATAATATGTGACGTACCCTCTCATACTCACTTGGTTTCTAATCGACCTCATTAAACTAGTGGCGACTCTTTGCATAGAATTTATAGTATAGGTTCAAATTTAAATTGCAAATCCCATGTTTATGCAAGGTATGGTTTTGGGAGAGATTTATGATCGAGGGTCTATTTGCGGTGTCATCAAGCTAAGGTCCATCTGAGACTTTAGCTTGTATGTACCATTTGGTCGCACACTTATTTCAAAAACATTGTTGGCGGTTTAAGATATCTGACTTCTATTAAGCAATATATTACTTATGGTGTGGGAATTATTGGTAGGTTCATGGGGAAGTCATACCAATCTCATTTATAGGCAACAAAAAGAATTTTATGGTAAGTGGAACTTGCAATTATGGAGTTTATGTTCTTGTACTAACAATTTCAATCTAGTGATGTATACAAATAGTGATTGGGATGGTGATATCAAAACTCGAAAAAGTACTTCTAAATATGCTTTCTTTTTTAGATCACAAGTAATCTCTTGTTCCTCTAAAAAACAAGTTGTTATACTCTTGACTAATGAAGCAGAATACATAATATTAGTTGCAGCAGCATGTCAAACAATATGGCTTTGAAGGATATTGTGTGAATTAATGCATGAACAAACAAGGCCCACCAAGCAAACACATTGCCGTCAAGTATTACTATATTCGTGGGTGTGTCAAAAATGGTGAAATTGAGCTTAATTTCTACAAATTAGAAGATCAAGTTGAAGATATTTTGACGAAATTATTAAAAGTGGATTCTTTCAAAAAATTATGGACCATTTTTGGTGTTGGTGATTTCCAAATTCAATTTTAAGGCTGTCAGAATGATATAAAATTGATTGTTAGATCGTTGAAAATTTGAACACGTCACTTGTTGGTTTCTATATAGGCTGCTAGTGTTCTTCAAGAAGGTTGCAAGCATTTTATCATGAAGAGCCATTAATGACTTCAGGATGGGTGTTTATCTATATATGCAAACAAAATAAGCGGTTTGTTTTTTTTCATTAAATGTTGTGTGGATTGTTTTGTTTTCTTCAATAAATGTTATTGACATTTGTGCTTAGTTTGTGTGCATTTAGCTTCTATATAAAGATCTCACATTAAAAAATTGTTAGTATGAAATCACAAAAAGAAAGCATTCTAAAGAAGAAGTTCTCTTCATTTTGTCTGTGCTTCTATTCCAAATGTCTAAAGTTTATATTATTTATTTGGTTTATCAACGAAGTGTTGATCGAATTATCTCAAAGATCAAAAGGTCTATATGGAAAGATTAGTTGATTTCTCTCGTTACAACTTAGACTTTGCAAGTGAGAAAAGAACATTGACTTAAAAGGATTTGCATAAAAGAAAATAGTGTTCGGTAAATAATGTGTAATAAACTTATTGCAAAGCAATTTTTAAATTTTTTTTAAAAAAAGGGGAAAATGAAGAAATTTGCAGTTGTATGTGAAAGCTTAGGCAGGTAGCACAATCATATCACCGGCATTGACGTCGCGCGATTTTAGGAGACATGCTGCCGAGGTCAAGTACACCCCAGTGGCGCAACGTTAGGGCCGCAGACTAGGCAATGCGACGCTCGACCATTGGTGAGCTAGATGGCATTGAGCGACCCTCGACAAAGCTTGGCGATGTCTCCCCAGTCATCGGCGAAGCTACGCTGGCGTCCCTTGACCTTCTCCGCGAAGCTTCCCAGCCACGATCCACCACGGCTTTCTCTATCTCTATCCAAGATTGAGGGGAAAGATCGGAATACTAATATGTTAGTGGCAGCAAGATTAGAAGCGAAAAAACCCCATGCCTCGGGCTTGGAGCATTTTCAAAGCAAAATTTTGCACGAAATATTTAAAATTATATTATCAAAAACCAAAATTTCAGGTCAAGGGCCTTTAGAGGCCCAAATGTGCTCGTAGATGCTCCCTCAAACACTGCAGCATATTGGCTTTATAAGAGCAATGCAATTTTATGAGTGCCAACTGAACCCAAATGCTTTGTAAAGAAGCTTTTACCAAATATAATTTGCATTTCCCCCAAAGAATTTTATACTTTAAGTATTGTATTATTCCAAAGCTCATTTCCAAAATCAAACCAAATGTAGTTTGAGTTGGCTTAGCATTTGGACCTCTTGAGTCAGCCCCACCCCAACAAATCACCACGGTCCATCATACCCTATCTATTGGCATGGAGTAACCAAGCCATATTTTAGCATCATTATGTACGTTCGCTCCACACCCATTGACCCATCTCTCTCTTCAAGTCATATAAGGCGTGTTTGGTAACATTTCTGTTTAAAATTTGTTCTAGGGAATAGAAGAAAAAGTGTTTCTGTTCCGAGAAACAATTTTTGAACAAAAAAACGTGTTTGGTAAACTTGTTCGAGAATAAAAAATGAAAGAAACACATTTGGTAAATTTTTGTTTCTTTTAATTTTTTAATATTTTTATTTTTATTTTTTTTTTATTTTTTTCTTAATTTTTTTCTTCTTTTGGCCGGTTGCCAGCCTCAGCCATGGCTAGCGGCCTCGCCTTGGTTGGGCGAGCTCGGGCTCATCGAAATCTGGGTGAGCCTGAGCTCACCCAGCCTTGCCCCGTCCGGCGAGGCTTGGCCTCGCCTTGGCCGGGCGAGCTCGGGCTCGCCGGATTTGGGCGAGCTCGAGCTCGCCCGGCCCTCCCCCCGTGCCGGCGACGCTCCGGCAAGGTCGCAGGCCCTTGACGGTGTCACCGGCCAAAGACAAAAGAAAAAGAAAAGAAGAAAAATAAGAGGAGAAAAAGAGAGGAGGGAGAAAATTTGTTCTTAAAAATTGTTCTAGAAACAAGAAACACATTTTTCTTGTTTTTTGTTTTTGTTCCAAATGTGTTCTTGGAAACAAAAAAATAGATTTGGAACAAAAACACAAACAAACGTGTTTTTGTTCTTCTTTTGCTCCCTAGAACAAAAAAAACAGAAATTTTATTTATAAACAGAAACAAACAATATCAACAAATAGGCTCATAGCATCTCCCGTACCTGGGGCAAACACATCATCTCAAAAAAGAAAACTCAAGGGATTAGTTTGTTCTTAAATTAAAAGAAAATCTCCCTTTTTTAAACCACCACAAGCCAATTGAAATAAAGCAAGCCAAATACATCATGCATTCACAAGATTACAATCGTGCCATATTGCACAGAATAGTACCAATGTTATAGCACAAGAAATTACGATTTAAACTAAGTGAAAATATAGTCTAAACTTACAACGTATATGACACAATCTAAAAACACTTGAAATATTATTGCATCAGAAGATTCGGTAATTTGTTTATGATGGATTTAATAAATGGGCCTTTAGGTGGGCCTAAAGGCCCGGTCCACGGGAATAAGGCCCGTGGAAGGGAAAGGTATAAAAGGGATGAGAGAAAGGAGAACGTACCTTTTGGCATTTACAACGTACGTTCTCTTTCTCTTCAAGAATCCTCTCTCTCCCTCAAAGGCTAAGAAGCGACGCCATCTCCACTTTTTGGCGAATTTTCGACATCGGATCGAACGGGACTGAATCCTCTTCCTCTTTGCGGCGTCATTGTCTAATCTGTGGCCAACAAGGTACGCTCGAATCTGTGGTGTGCTTTTGATCGGTGATACGTGACATTCCCGGGCTTATCTTCCGCATATGATTTAGAGGTTCGGTTTAGGTGCCGAATCCGGTTTTTCGGGATCCGACCGATCCCAACATTGGTATCAGAGCCCGTGTTAGCGTTTTCCCGACTTGTATGATGTTTTATGATGTTGTATGATGTTTTATGATTGATTTTCGCATAATCCTTTTTCGGCCGTACGGATCGTGGCCATGAATCCCGACACCCGAGCATACTTTGCCATTTTTTCCTACTTTTCGTAAGTCAAAATCAAAATATAATGGCATAGGGAGGAAGGAGACGTCGAGACGAGTCCGGCGACGTGTCGCGCGCCGCCGGAGGCCACCGGACGCGCCGCCACGCGCGGCCGGAACGCGCGGGGGTCATCGCACGCGCCGACTCGGCTCCCCCGCGCGAAACGGTGCGTCAAACGCACCGCCAAACGGTGCGTCAACGCACCGGCCCGGGCGCGTGCGACGCACGCGCGAGCGAAACGGCGCGCCGTTTCGGCCCAGCGCGCGTGCGATGCACGCGCGCCAAACGGCGCGTCGTCGTTCGCCCCCAGCGCGTGCCACGCACGTGCCGGATGACATCATCGTGACGTCATCCCGGCACGCGCCCGGCACGTGTCGGCCGGTTCGTCCGACCGGCAAACCGGTCCGACCGGACGACCGGCCCGACCGTCTGACCGACCCAACCGTTGACCGTTGACTGGACTGTTGACCGTTGACCGCGACCGTTGACCGACCGTTGACCGTTGACTTGACCGTTGACCGGCCGTTGACCGTTGACCCAAAAAAAAAAAAAAGGAATTTGTTTCTTTTTTTTCAATTATGTCTATGTGGATTATATGTAATCCATTTTTTGTTCTGCATTTGTTGCAGGTACAATGCCTCCCCGTAAGCCGCGCGCATCTGTGCGCACAATGTCAGATGAACAAAAGGAAAGGCTTACAAGATTGATAGCCGATTTGAATGGTTATCGATGGGAGAATGACGACATAATTGATCATGTCATAGAGGTCAACAACAAAATTCAAGAAGTCATTTGGAACGGTTATCCCATGCGAGATATTCAGATGATGCGATTCTTTATGAACACTCTTCCACAAGGATGGCAAGGAGTGTTGAATCGCCTACGGGAGGTCAAAGGATTTACTAGCTATAAGGAGCTAGTAATGGCATTCGTAGATGAATATCATCGGGTAGGAGCCACAAAGACTGCGACCCAAGGAATGACTTCGATTGGGCCAGGACTGAATGTGCGTAGGAGAAATCCTAAGGGATATCCGTATGTTTTTCCGTGGCTGTCAAGAATGCGAGAAAATTTTGAGAGAAAAAGAAAAAGAAATTGGACCATGTAGCTGCTTTCCCTATTAGTTGTATGATGCCTCGTTTATAGATGTTATGGCTTGTCTTTATTTAAAGTTCTTGGTGGACATCTTATGTAAAGATTAACTACCTGATTGTTGTTGATATAACAACCTATTTGTTAGCAATATTGTGTGAAAGCATTATTATTATATTGTATGTCAATTATCTCGCTTTTTCGTGATTCTTCAGTTCTTTGTGGGTAGTTAGTTGTGTGGGTAGTAATAGAAGTTTTTGTAGCTTCATAGAATTGATTTTGCATATGACAATCATATTAATGATAGTTTTAAGTTAGGATTTTTGGAGGATGATTGGAAACATAGTGACCTTTTGATTCTAAAACCTTACTTAAAATTATTAATTAATATGATGGGTTTTGTGCAAAATAGATGCATAAGTGATAGGCATTAATAACTCGTGCATGTATGTCTGATGTGTTCAGATCAATGGCTTCAGCCACAAAGAGCATAGTTGCCGAAATGAACAAAGGTGAAAAGCTCAATGATGACAACTATGAAATTTGGCAAATGAAAATTCAATGTGTGATGGAAAAGCAAAAGGCACTAAAAGCTCTTGACCATGTTTTGGAAGATCTAGAGGATGCTGTGCGTCACCTTGAGCTAGCAGATCATCGCCTCGAGGCATTAGAGTAGGAAACAGATATTTTCTGTGTCGCTTTAAGCTCAGAAGGGGCTTCATGCTCTAAGCGCAAGCGCATTGATTCGTTCAATATGTGGAAATGCAAGGGATCAAGTCCTCCTTGCAAGAAACCAAGAATTAGCCAACAAAAGAGAAGAAAACGTCCTCATGTGAAAAATATCTCAAGGGTGAAATGTTACAATTGTGACCAGAAGGGTCACTATGCCCGCAATTGTCGCGAGCCAAAGAAGGTACACACCCTTTGTACAATTGGGAACTTTGCATATGTGTCAAGTTCTGTATTCTTGACTGAATCTAATCCTCTGTGGACTGTTGATTCAGAAGCGACAGACCATGTAGCGAAGGATAGAGGATCCTTCGTGGAATTCCGACGAGTACCTACCGGAACTAAGTGGATCTATGTGGGAAACAACTCTAGAGCTGAAGTGAAAGGAATTGGCACATGCCAACCGAATATGCGTGATGGACGCATTTTGTTCCTTCATGATGTGTTGTATGCTCCGGAGATTCGTCGGAATTTAGTGTCCTGTCTTAGTGTTGGTTAAATTAGGTTTTAATGTGAACTTCCATAATAGAGGTGTAGATTTGTATTTGGATACAAACTACTATGGTCATGGTTATTTTTCTGGATGGTTTCATTGTATTAAATATTGATTATGTTAATACAAATGTTTGTTATTCCCTTCTCACGTCTCCTAATTCATATGATAATGATGTGAAAGTATGGCATGCTAGACTTGGTCACATTGGCTAACAGCGTATGAAAAGACTGGCCAAAGAGGGCTTGTTAGGCAATATTGAAAAAGTCGATTTGCCCATCTGTAAGCATTGCCTAGAAGGGAAAACGACAAGGAAACCATTTGGAAAAGGTAAAAGAGCTGAATTTCCTCTACATTTAATCCATTCGATGTCTCGTGGTCCAATGAATGTGAGAGGAAGGCATGTGGCTGTTTATTTCATCACTTTCATAGATGATTATACTCGATTCGGATATGTCTATTTGATTTCTCACAAATCTGAAGCAATAAGTTGTTTCAAAAGGTTTATGAACCTGATAGAAAATCAATTAGACAAGAAAATAAAAGTATTGAGATCCGATCGAGGACGAGAATATTTATCTGATGAGTTCAGAAAATTATGTGATGAAAAAGGAATAGAAAGACAGTTATCTATTCCATATACTCCTCAACAAAATGGTGTTGCGAGAGAGAAGAAACAGAACCCTACTAGAAATGGTTAGGTTCATGATGGCGCATGCTAACTTGCCTATCACCTTTTGGAGTGATGCGTTGTTATCTGCTGCCTATATACTTAACCGTGTGCCTTCCAAATCAGTTACTTTCACTCCATATGAGTTATGGACAGGTAGAAAATCGGACTTAAGTTTTCTTAAGCCATGGGGTTATGCTGCCTATACACATGAGCCCTCTCACAAGTTTGGGAAACTGGGTCCCAGAGGAAAGAAGAGTATTTTCATAAGATACTCGGAACACTCAAAAGGGTATGTGTTCATAGGTGAGCAGGAAAGTGGGAGTATAACTGAATTTGAATCACGAGATGTCACATTCTTAGAGGATGAATTTCCTAAGAAGGGCGAAATAAGGGAAGACAACTCCCTATTTGAAACCTCGGATCAAGATAATGATCTTGGTGGAGTTTGTCCAAGTGGGAGTAATATGAGAAATGATGAATTGAATTCAACTCATTCTCAATTGCAACCACATAATGAGACGACATCATCATTATCTAATCCCAGTGGGAGCATAATGGGGAATGATGTGCAAAGTGTACAAACTCCCATACGGCGAACAAGTCGCCAAAGCATTCCCCGTCGACGTTTTGACATTGAAGGGGAAACTTTTATGGTTGCTCCACAAGATGAGGATGAGCCTAGAAACATTAATGAGGCTCTAAATTGCCCTAGTAAGGAAAAATGGATTCATGCAATGGAAGAGGAAATGGAGTCAATGAAATCAAACCAAGTCGGGAACCGGTTGATCTTCCAAAAGGACGCGAGCTATTGCGAACAAGTGGGTTCTCAAAATAAAGCGAAAGGCTGATGGCTCGATAGAAAGGCATAAGGCTCGCCTTATTGCGAAGGGGTATAATCAACAGGAATGAATTGATTATGAAGATACGTTTTCTCCTGTAGTGAGATTTACCTCAATTCGCATTATTCTGGCAATAGTATCTAGTATGGATCTTGAGTTACATCAGATGGATGTAAAGACTGCTTTCCTCAATGGAGAATTAGAGGAAGAAATCTACATGGAACAACCTACTAGTTTCATAGTGAAAGGCCAAGAAGAAAAGGTATGTCGACTTTTGAGATCGATATACGGCCTTAAGCGATCATCGAGACAATGGTATATACGTTTTCATAATGCCATAATGGCATATGATTTTACAATGATTGATGAGGATCATTGCGTATATATCAAAAGATCCAAGGATCAATTTGTGATCATATCATTATATGTTGATGATATACGATTGCCGGAAGCAATATGGAGTTTGTTCATACTGTCAAGAGTTGGTTGTCTTCCAACTTTGAGATGAAGGATATGGGTGAGGCTGCATACATTCTTGGAGTTAAGATTTCAAGAGATCGTTCGAAGAGATCGTTGTCTCTTTCGCAAGAAACATATATAAATAAAGTTCTTGAACGATTTCGTATGCAAGATTGTAAACCCATAGACACTCCTATTGCAAAAGGTGAAGGATTGAGCCATAGATCGTGTGTCCAAGGACTCCACAAGAAAAGGAACAAATGAAACATGTTCCTTATGCTAGTGCAGTTGGGAGCTTGATGTACGCTATGATGTGTACAAGACCCGACATATGTTTTGCAGTTGGAATGGTGAGTAGATACCAATCCAATCCAGGTCCAAAGACATTGGAAAGCCGTTAAGAGAATACCGAGGTATCTAAAGGGAGCGCGATTATATGATGAGTTATTAAGGAAAGGATCTGCGACTCACGAGGCTATTCTGAAACTGATTAGGGAGGAGGTGTAGACAAAAGGAGATCTACCTCTAGGTTTGTTTTCTTAATGAATACTTTCACCATATGTTGGAGCAGTAAGAAACAAACATGTATAGCCTTGTCCACGATGGAAGCTGAGTTCGTGGCATTATCAGCAATAATACAAGAAGGAGTTTGGCTTAAGAGATTTTTTGGATCATTTAGGTGTTATTGAGAAAGCTGCAAATCAATTATTAGTTAATTGTGATAGCTAAGCAGCTATAGCGTACACTAAAGATCCAAAATATCATGGCAAGACCAAACATATAGATACCAAGTATAACTTTGTAAAAGATATGGTTGCACGAAAGGATATGAACTTGCGGTACATATCTACGCATAGAATGGTAGCAGATCCTATGACAAAGCCAATACCTAGAGATGTGTTTTGTGGTCATGTAAAATCTCTAGGATTGCGTAGAGTCTGATGTACTAGATTGTAATTTCCCTGAGTTGTTCACATGTATGAACTAGTGTTGTTTCATTATTAATGCATATGTATCTTTGTTTGATCTTTATGCATCTTAATGCTTAGTGCATTATATTATGTTGAGAAAGTATGTCGGACAGATAGGAGATTAGCCCACTCACACGGGTAATCGCCTCTATTTACTATGTGATAGATAGAGATGAGACTGTTTTTAAGCTTATTATCTAGGTGATAATCGAGAGCTCAAGCTTAAAATACGTATGTCGCCTTAACTGAGTGTTAAGATGAGGACATAATACTTACGATGTCCGAAAGTAAAATAACCCACACATTTTACTTTATCTGTCTAAGATACCATATGTGAGTTCTGATGAATTTTGTGAATGAGTCAATACGTGAACTCAAGTTAGACATTGGGTATGTCTGAACTATCATCTGTACGGTATTGATGGTGTAGACATACGCTCCATGGGAAATGAGTTAATACCGTAATACGTATTTCATACTACGTATGCATGAGACGACCTATAAGAGTGACAAAAGTTTGATCTCAACTTTTATGACGTGTGAGACTCTTGAGGAAAAGAGTTCCTCAATTTTAGTGCCCTCATGACTCTTACTTATTCTCAAGATTTCTATTTAGTGTTTGCTATCTTAGAATGTTGCCAATGGTCATGAGATGATTCGATCTAATGGGACATTTCTAGAAAAGCAAGTTGAACTGAAATTGAGAGTTTGAAGGAAAGAGGAAGATCGGATTTGTAGAATCACATTGTGGTTTTGTATTCACAGGTCGACCAATTATGACTGTCTTTGGGATAATCATAATTGTGAATACAATAAATATATCATTGTTTAAATGAGATTAAGAGAGATATAAATGTGATCGATCGATCTAGGGTACTGCATACTATTTTTTACTCGGAAAATGATGCCCATTATGAGCTGCTATATATTCCTAACAGATGTATAGCAACGAGCTCTCAAAGTATACTAGTCGCACGGATTATTCACCGGTATGAATGTTGAAAGAGGAAAAGAGGATTTTCAGTTGATGGGCCTCAGTTGGGCCTATCCGCCCACGTTGGTTTTGGTCCACCATGTGCGAGTGGGAGATGATGGATTTAATAAATGGGCCTTTAGGTGGGCCTAAAGGCCCGGTCCACGGGAATAAGGCCCATGGAAGGGAAAGGTATAAAAGGGATGAGAGAAAGGGAGAACGTACCTTTTGGCATTTACAACGTACGTTCTCTTTCTCTTCAAGAATCCTCTCTCTCCCTCAAAGGCTAAGAAGCGACGCCATCTCCACTTTTTGGCGAATTTTCGACATCGGATCGAACGGGACTGAATCCTCTTCCTCTTTGCGGCGTCGGTGTCTAATCTCGTGGCCAACAAGGTACGCTCGAATCCGTGGTGTGCTTTTGATCGGTGATACGTGACATTCCCGGGCTTATCTTCCGCATATGATTTAGAGGTTCGGTTTAGGTGCCGAATCCGGTTTTTCGGGATCCGACCGATCCCAACAGTTTAGATTTTAGAATCCAAATTCTAATAGGATCACATGATAGTTTAACATATTTACCTAGGAGTAGGGACAAAAAAAACGTATTTAGGTATGTTCCTTTTAATTATTAAGGTTCTCCCTTGTAAATAATTCCAGAATTACCGAATTGGAGCATGTAAGAATATGGCACTCAATCTACTATTGCTAAACCTATCTGAAATTATTTGTCAGGAGGTAAATAAGGCCAAAAAAATCATCTAGCAATTAATTAATTTCTATCTACTCGTCAGTATAGAGTGGTCTTGATTTCGAATCTTGCATCAATGACAGCCACATCTATGACTTCTACCACTTAAATTAAGTCAGGATGGGCTAGGCCTGGTGCTAGACATGACTTATTGACACTGTTTGTCATCCTGTAAGTTTTATCAAGGGGTTATCAAAATCAAAGAAATGGGGGAAAATGTAGAAGGAAAAAGCAATTCGTATGTTTTTCACTTTTGATTTTTGCAAATTGTTGCCATAGTTTTGAGGTTTTAGTAAATAATCCTCTTTAACTTGCTTTTTCTCATTGGCAATAAGATGCATAATTTGTAGAATATAGGATGGGGCAATGGATACGCATTATTTTTTGTTTTTTTTTTCTTGTGGAGTATTTTTTTTTTTTTTTTCTAAGCAAAGGCGTTTCTTGAACATGAGAATGCAGCTTACGGACTTTCAGAACTTAGGATGAGAATCTATATTGATACAAAAGGTGAGGATGGTATTTGTAATTATGTGATCTTCTTTTTTTTTACGAAAAAAGGGTTCATCATAGAGTAAGGTTGACAACGGGATATACTGAAGCACCAAATAAATAAATTGATTTTGCCAATTTAACAAGTAAATAACTTACTATTTTTAGCCGAATCTTCGCCTTGATAAGCTAGTCCAAGGATGGAGCACTATCTTGATCACTAACGATCCGAGGAATGCACTAAGGAAAAGAGAGGCAAAAGATAAACGGAACAAATTTCCCAAAAAAGAAAAACTTAGTTTAATAACTCAACGATGTTTATAGCTGTCAAACAATCGTCTTATATGTTCAAAAATATTCATCGTTCATCCTAACTTTAATATCAAATCAAAATGCCAATATTATACTAAAATTCACATTCTAGATAAAACTACCTAGACAAATTTAATACTCAACTTATAAAAAAAAAAAAAAAAAATGATTAATACCACAAAAAACCCAAAACTAATATACCTCCAACAAATTTACCAAAACTAATTTTTTGACCACAAAAAACTCCAAGCTAGTACATATGTGACAAATTTATTTTCTGTTAGTTTTCGTTAAATTTTATCATTAAATTGCTGAATTTAATGACACGTGACAGTGGACAAGTGTACCAATTTGAGGTTTTACCCATTATTTATTATAAGTATACCATTTTGCAATTTTTCGTAGTAGTAATTCAATTTAATGTAAACTAATTTAGAGAAAATTTATTATAAATATACTACTTTGGAATTTTTGACAGTTAAAAAATTAGTTCAGGATAAATTTATAATATACATACCAATTTTGGGATTTTTATAATCAAAATAGTAGTTTGAAGTAAATTTGCTATAGATGTATTAGTTTACGATTTTTCGTAATATCAACTTTGATTGTAATCCAACTAAATTTGAATGCTAGAGTTTTAAAAAAATTTCGACAGCATATCTTTCTCAAACCTTCACATTATACGAGGTAAGTTTAGGTCAATTCTATAGTCAGCAGACTACCTGCCATAGATTAACCAGTCTTTCGGCTGATTTACGAGGTAAGTTTCCTAGCTGGGCACATGGAACTATAAGGAGCGATTGACAGTGGCGGGAGTTGTCAGAGATTGCGATGATAATTGGATCGCGTGATTCTCGAGAAAGATTGACATTGTCGCTCTGTTATGGCTCAGGCATGGCCAATGCAAGATGATATGAGGCATGAAATAAATCGTCATTACCCTTATTAAAAGGTAACTTGTTTTCTTCTTATCTATAATAGCTTAAATTTCCAAATTGGACGATTTAATATAATAGCAAAGCCAAGTTCAAAGTTGCTTTGTTTGGTAGAAAACATTTTAAAATTACTTAAAGTAAACAATTTGAAATATATTTTTTAAAGAGACATTAATAATTTACAATAAATTCTATCTTGTGACTGTATTAGAATCGTTATAGTAAAAAAAAAAAAATGTAACAAACACATGAGTTAAGTGTGTTCATTAATAAATTCTATTTTGTAAAAGATTTTTTTTTTACCAAATAGAAAGAAATAGAAATACGTTTTTATATTTTGCCTACATTAATTATAAAATTAAAATTAAAATATAAAGCCTGAATTGCATGCACAGTATAAGGGATTTAATACTTGTCTTCTCGTCTCAAAATCATAAAAGTGTGAAATATTATGTTTACTTCATTTATACAATAAATGAGTCAATATGAGTCGAGTCACTTTCAATATGTCCTAAACCCGACTCAACCCGCCCATTTTATATACCTAGACTTCAAGTAAGTTTACAATGTTTAATACCTAACGAAGCAACTTTTGCTATGCTGTGTATCTTTTTATCTGTATACGTAATCTCTCTCTGTTTAATAGCTTAATTTTTTTAGGTTAAACATTCTAATTTGATATCAGAGCTAAGTTCATGTTGGAAGATATGATTTTGTAATCTGTATTGATAGGAAATCAAATATATTTTAGGATAGGAAAAGATAGACAAATATTGAATTTCCTTTATTATTTTCTTCACTGTAATTAAATACATGAGACATGTACATAATTACAATCAATGAAAAGGAAGACAATTGCTTCATCATTCTTGTTTTGTTCTTCGTTCTTGTTCTGTCTTCTGAACTCGAACATCTTCATCTTCCTTTTCTGACATGGTATCAGAGCCATTCCGGTTCTGAACTGATTTGCTTCCGCTTCGATTGCGTCATACACCAACCTTGAATTCCAGAACAGTGTTGCCAAAGGAATCAAAATCCTTGATTGCCTGAAGGAACTGTTTCTGCAAAAAGGGAGATAACAAAGGAATCAATTTCTTTTTCAACATGTCAACACCACCAAATCTCACCTTCACTCCTGTCAATGAATCTGCATCAGACGCTTCGACATGAGCCTTGGGAGACCGAGATCCATCCACTATAGTCCCTGCATCAGAACAGCAAAGATAGATCCAGGGCCAACCTCCGCACGTGCAGTGGCAACAATAGACTCAGGCAATTACAGGGCAACCATTTGCAGATCACCCATACCAATGGATGCCGTATCCATGGTATCCTGGGCCTATCCCCAACACATCATCGCCTGGCTACCACAGCAGCGTGCGGGCTGAAGCAGGTCCATCGACCAGTGACGGGGCAAACCCTAGCATCAGCCCGGAGTAGACGGCCGGATCGACTGTTCCAGGACAGGGAACCAATCCCTATTCGGGATTCCAAGATGCGGATTACGGATTCGGCTTCGGGGGTTCAGGCTAGGGAACAAATCCCTACCCAACTCCTACACTAGGTTTCTTCCCGTATCAGTTTCTTGCTACCAGTGGTCGGTCGGAACCCGGTGATCCGTTGTATACAACAAACGGTGACAGACCAAAACTGAAAATTATAAGTCAGCAATTGACAGGTGCAGAAAATTATTCATGTTGGTCGTGCGAATTTCGGCGGGGACTTATAACAAAAGACAATGAAATTTTCATCGACGAATCGTTTCCGATTCCGTCCGACGAGAGAATGGCACAACTCTAGAGGAGATGCAGCCAACTGGTAAGAACCTGGATTGGCAACTGCATCGTGCCCGAGGTCGCGGCCAGGCTTCCCCCGACGGAGGATCCGAAGAAAATGTGGGAAAACATAAGGGAGATGTACGGAAAACTCAACCAAGTGAAAATCTTTTATCTCACACAGCAAATTTCAGATCTAAAACAGGGGAACATAAGCATCACAACAATATACAACAAACTTTCGAGTCTGTGGAATGAGTTAGAGGCAGCCGAGGAGAAATTCGACTGGCCCGATCATATCCAACAACAATACAAGCAGATGCGAGAAAGGGAGAAGGCGACGAGATTTCTTCTCATCCTCAACGAGGCATACCTGCCATTCCGATCCCATATACTTACCATGGAGCCTCTACCAAGTCTCGGCTGGATCTATCAACTCACCATACAGGAGGAGAGCCAACAGAGATCGGTGGACCACGGCAAGGGAGGAGACGGAATTGCTCTGGTCGCGAAGAGCCATTTCTGCTCGTCACAGAGAAGCTCGGGAAGGAGAGGCGGATCTAGGGTTGTTCTTCGAAAACGAAAACCCTAGATCCCTCACTTCCACCATCAATCGGATGGTTCGCGGGGTTTCCAGGGATCGACGGGATCGGATGGCTCGCGTGGCATCATCTCCGCTGCATCCGACAGCTCGCGTTCCATTTTTTTAAGCCCATCCAACGGCTCACGAAGCAGCCATTTAATGGGATCGGACGGCTCACGATCTCCTGGCGCCAATGGGCTGGATGGGCTCGCGAGGCCCATTTCTTGGAGGAACCGACGGCTCATATGGGCCTATTTCGGCCCAAGCTTTTCAATCCATTATTAGGCCCAATTCAAATGCAAAAAATAATGGGCCAAGAGGAAAAGGTAAGATGTACTGTGATTATTGTAAGTGTCCGCACTATACAATTGAGAATTGTTGGAAATTACATGGAAAACCAGGAGAAAAAGAAAGGGGGAAATTTTCCTCAGTTTTTCAAGTATCAGGTTAGCAAATGGGAAAATCAATTACCCATGAACAATATCACGAGCTGATGGAAACCTTGAAGAAATTGGATCCTTCAGATAAGGGAGGCAGCTTCACAGGTACATCCTATTGTTTGATGAACTCAATTTCAAATGATGCATGGATTATTAATTCAGGTGCTAGTGATCACATAGTCTGTGATAGGAATTTACTTTCAGACATTACAAAATTATCTTTTCCTATATCAGTACAACTACCGAATGGAAATACCACCAAAGTTACAATGACTGGGACTGTAAAGCTTAGTTCTCTTGTTACTATTAAAAACGTGCTTTACATACCCGATTTCAATTTCAATCTGATCTCAGTTGCTCGAGCCTACGAAGAAAATTCATGTCACATCCTTTTCCATTCTGATAAATGTTTCTTTCAGGCCCTTTCGACTGGCAAACTGATGGGCTTGGGTAGAGTCAGCCAAGGATTATACTTTTGGTTGGATTTTCCACATCTTTTTACATTATCCCCTGTTGAATTCAATAAGTCTTTGTGTAATGCTACTGCCAATGGCATTAATTTTCTTAATCATAAACGTTTGGGCCATAGTGCATTATTTCCTTATCCTAAATGTCCCAATTGTCCCATGGCTAAGCAAACATGTGCTCCTTTCCAGAATAGCACTTCTCGAACAGATGATATCTTTTCTCTTATTCATGCTGATGTTTGGGGGCCTTATCATACTTTAAATCATGATGGCTCTAGGTTCTTTCTCTCAATTATGGATGACTACTCTCGTGCCACATGGATTTTCCTCATGCAATCCAAAAATCAAGTCTTTTCTCATTTAAAGACATGTATTTCCTTATCTAAAACTCAATTTCAGAAACCAATTCGTAGGATACGTACTGATAATGGAAAAGAATTTTTTAATGCTGAATGTACTTCCTTGTTCACTATGAATGGGATATTGCATGAGAGCTCTTGTGTTTATACACCCCAGCAGAATGGAGTTGTTGAGAGAAAACATCGCCATCTTTTGGAAGTGGCACGTGCACTTAAATTCCAAGCTTCTATTCCCGAAAAGTTTTGGGGAGATTGCGTGATTACTGCAGCATATCTGATCGATCGCATGCCATTACGCATTTTAAAGGGAAAGACACCTTATGAGTTATTATATGGGAGAAAACCGAATCTATCTCATCTAAGAGTTTTTGGGTGTCTGTGCTATGTCACTACAGAGATAAGGTGGCGCCACGAGCTACTCAATGCATTTTCATGGGCTATCCAACTTTGCAAAAGGGATATAGGCTTTATGCACCATCTATAGGGAATTTCTTTATTAGCAGGGATGTTGTGTTTCATGAAGATATTTTTCCTTTTTCATTAACATCTTTTCCTGAAGAAGAGAAGACAAATCGCCAATTCTTGTTGGAAGCTGATTCATCACCTGGAGGAACATTTATTATTCCTACTCCTCCAAGAGAAGTTGATAACTTGCCTCCATCACCTATTACGAATCCTACTGAAGATTCCATTGAGCAGTCACCTATAGAAGGATCGCTGCATGAAGAATCAGCACCGTTGGAGGATACTTCAGAAACAACAACTACTGAAGAATTATCCACCACACCACAGGTGTCATAGAGGTGTTCTCATAGAATCACTCGACCACCAACTTGGACGAAGGATTATATATGCAGTTCTTCAAAATCATCAGGTACTCGATACCCTATCTCATCTTATGTCTTATTTGATAGATTGTCGCCAGAACATCTATGTTGCATAAACCGTATTTCTGAAGATCGAGAAACTTCTAGTTATAATGAAGCCAAAGATGATCCTCGTTGGCAAAAGGCCATGGAATCTGAATTACATGCATTGATAGACAATCACACTTGGGATGTTGTATCAATGCCTAATCATCGCAAAACCATTGGATGTAAATGGGTATATAAGATCAAATACAGAGCAGATGGTTCTGTGGAAAGATACAAAGCTCGGTTAGTGGCAAAAGGCTTCACCCAGCGAAAAGGTTTCGACTATCACAAAACTTTTTCCCCCGTAGCAAAGGATTTCACGGTTCGTACTTTTCTGTCTATTGCTACTTTTCGTGACTGGCCATTACACTAAATGGATGTCTATAATGCCTTCTTGCATGGTGATCTGGATGAAGAAATATATATGGAGCTTCCACCAGGATTACTGAGACAGGGGGAGTCGAATGTATGTTGTCTCCACAAATCTCTTTATGGATTGAAACAAGCCTCCAGACAATGGTACGCTAAATTCACCAGTGCACTCTTGGCCGTTGGGTTCAAGCAATCCAAGTATGACTATGCCTTATTCACCTGGACAAAAGGTATGTCATCTATTTATTTGATGATCTATGTTGATGATATTCTTATCATGGGAAATGATGATTCTGCTATAAAACAACTTAAAGAGTATCTGCATTCGACTTTTCATATCAAAGACTTAGGGTCGTCTAAGTATTTTCTTGGAATTGAAATAGTTCGCTCAAATCAGGGCATCTCATTAAGTCAGCGGAAATTCGTGATGGAAATAATATCAGAAGCAGGATTATCAGGCTGTAGACCATCAGTCATCCCTATTGAACAAAATGCTAAACTGACTTCTGTCGGCTATGACACTGGCATATCCTCTTCTTCTGATGATCCACTATTGCAAGATCCCTCAGGATATCAGAGACTAGTAAGAAAATTGATATATCTCACCATGACTAGGTTGGATATTTGCTATGCAATACAGACCCTTAGTCAGTTTATGCACAGTCCGAAGCAGTCTCACATGAATGTAGCCTTGAAGATTGTGAGATACTTGAAGACCTGTCCAGGTTTGGGAATACTTCTTTCCCGAAAGTGCAACATGGAAATGACGGCCTATTGCGATGCAGATTATGTCACGTGCCCTATGAGTAGAAGGTGTATTACTAGTTTCTACATTAAATTTGGGGATTCACTACTCTCATGGAAGACAAAGAAACAGTCTACTGTATCTTTATCATCGGCTGAAGCTGAATACCGATCTATGGCCAAGACTGTATGTGAAATAGTCTGGTTAAGGGGTCTACTTCTAGATCTCGGAGCTCCTGTTAAAGGACCAACTTTACTCTTCTGTGATAATGATTCGACACTCAAGCTTGCAGCAAATCTTGTACTACATGAGAGGACGAAGCATATAGAAATTGATTGTCATTTTACTCGGGAAAAGATTCAAGAAGGAATTATTGAGACAAGAGGAATCAGGACTTCAGAACAACCCGCTGATATATTTACTAAACCTCTTTGTCAAAGACAACATACATATCTTCTACACAAGTTAGGCGTCTTGGACATATACAGACCACCAGCTTGAGGGAGAGTGTTGGAAGATATGATTTTGTAATCTGTATTGATAGGAAATCAAATATATTTTAGGATAGGAAAAGATAGGCAAATGTTGAATTTCCTTTATTATTTTCTTCACTGTAATTAAATACATGAGACATGTACAGAATTACAATCAATGAAAAGGAAGACAATTGCTTCTTCATTCTTGTTTTGTTCTTCGTTCTTGTTCTGTCTTCCGAACTCGAACATCTTCATCTTCCTTTTCTGACATTCAAACCTAATTTATTCTGTATGCATGGCTCTTGATACGTCTATTTTACCTGTCATTTTAAGATCGATTTTGCATGCTAAAAGAGATTATTTTGTCATTGCTCACAGAATTTAAACGGCCTTATCATCTCCCCACGAATTGCGGCAAAAAAACTATAATTAAGTTGCTGCTTCTACAAGCGCATGATTACGGAATGCTACGGAATGCCACATGTGAAAAAAGTAACTTTAATCCTGCTATGAACTGAGATGAGGAAACAAATCAAAAAACATAATGTTGATTAAGCTTTTTTTTAAGTCTCAATCCCAGTCCAGGTCGAAGTATGAAAAGACTGACATGGTTCATTTTTCTTTTTATACTGTAGCGATCAAGATAATTTTTTTATTTACTCACGTTAGATAGAAATAAAATCTAATTTTAATCTTCAAGGAGTTAACTGAGTAGTTTTTTTTTAGTTAACTGAGTAGTTAAGAGATTGATCCATACGACAAATCCTGTATTCCGTTGCTTACTCGCCAGTGAGAATAACTCTTAAGGGCTCACGAAGTCTTATGGGATGTGCTTGAGACAATTTGCATGCATTCGTAGCGTTTACTTAAGTGAAGATTTGCATCCGTTACTACAATAAAAATAATTGTTTACTATGTACCTAATTTACGAACTAGATGTATACGGAATACAGAAATGGGGTGTGAACAAATGGGTTAAAAGAGAACACCTGCAAACAAAAGCTGGAATGCAAAGCCAAAACAATTGTCCTACCTTGCTAACATACGGCAATGTCTAAACCGTACCGAATGTCCACCCTTTCAGGGACGGTTTTATACTACCATTCCTCATAACATCATAAATCAATTTTACCAATGTATTATAACGTTTCGGTACTTCAATTGCAGCAACACGTTGTAATATCATACGTCACACTTGAAGAAGCATAAAAGTGCCTCTAACGTATAAGTTTGTCATTAGATGAGAATGTTACGTTGAAAAACAATGACTTTTATAATTTTTTATGCCATTTTCAATGTACAACTCAAATCAACTATATGAACCATAATGGAGTTTAGGTGAAACTTAAACATGAATGCACCATAAAATATCAAACTTGAACCTGCTAATAATCGGTTCAATAGTCTTATGAGTCTAATTGAGTTTAAGTTACTTTTTTAAGATTATTTAATATTTCTAGGAATAGAGGCAAAAATAAAACTTAAAATTCCATTGTATATGAAATTTCGAGCACTAGTTCATTTATATTTTCACATAATCAAGTTGAATTCAATTGAAACTTGAATATGTCAATTTTCTTCTCGAGTTGAGTTCAAGCAAGAAATTTCAAAACTTGATCAAGCTCAGCTAGATTGAAGTTTCGAGCATCAAGAATGTGAGTCAAGCTTGACATTGTATTAGCTCGAATTATTATGCTTCTATCTTGAATGCTGGACCTAGGACCTAAAAGGTTGATTGCGGATCCCAGCACATGGACTAAAGACACCGCCCAAAAAGGTTATCACATGAGCGGGGCCGCGACTCCACCATTAGACTTAGGACCCCAGCCTTGGACTCGAGTTATGAATTATAGAACTATAAGTGCAATCGTCAATTTGTATTAATGTAGATAATTCAATGATGTTGCGCAAACCGGACCACGGCATACACCTCAACGCAAGAAATTATTAGAGTTCTAATTAAGAAATAGAGAAACAATATCTCATGGAATTTTTACTTCTATAACTTTTGGAGAGAAACCCAAGACACTCTCATGGCAACTCCTAAGAACGTGTTTGTTTTTTTTTTTTCTTTTGGAGACTCTCAAGGAAGCTTTGGAATTTTTTTTGGGCACAAATGATAATTATTTTGTTTCAAAAATCAATTTTATAAATAAATTTTTGTATTTCTATTCCCTTTATGAGTTTTTGAGCAAACATACTCGTTTGACGACCAAAAAAAAAAAAAAAAAATTATGTTTCCAATATAAAAATTTCTTTAATGACGACACAAAATTTCTTCCTTTCGAGTGGCAGGTGGGCAAGTGACTACCAGCAACGGACAATAGGTGGTAAGGAGTGGGTGGCCGAGCGATGAGAATAATTTTTATTTCTCATTTTTGTTTTAGAATTAGAAAAGTATAAAATTTTTAGTTTTCATTTCTTAATTAAAAATTTATTTTAGAAATAGAAAAATAAAATTGTGTTACAAATGAATTAAAGAAATATAATAGTTATGATGTGCATTTTTGTTCCTTTATCTAGATCCTCACGTCCTTTTTTTGTTTTTTGTTTTTGTTTTTGTTTTTGTCTTGTATTCTCCACGTGAAGAACCGAAAGGCCATTAAACATCATCCACCATTTCCTTGATCCTGTTCCAAAGTCTTTTTCATGTGTCTTGTATATTACTTAGGCAACCCATTCCTTTTCTTTTTAAGTAGATATCACGAAAAATTTTAAATTAATATATTTATAATAACTTATAATAAAATAAATTTTTGATTACTAAAAACCTTCAAATTGGTATATTTATAACAAATTTATCCTTAATTTCCATTAGATTTTACCGTCAAGTTATTGAGTTGGACAATACATGACAGTTGATGGATATATTAATTTGGGGTTTTACCTTTCATTTTTGACAAGTTTACTAGTCTATGAATTTTCGTGATATTAATCCAATTTAACATAAATTAATTTGATGTAAAATTGTCCAAGTATATTGATTTAGGATTTTTTGTGATTTATTAATTCATCCCTTTCTTGGATGCATTCGGTTTGTACTCTTTGAAGCTTTTGCACATATTTTGGGAAAATTCTAAATAATGGCCTGAAGTGCCTTCATTTGAGACCTAATTGGACATTGTTTCAAATAAAGGCCTAAAGTACCATCATTTTCTCAAATAAGGCATGAAGTGAATCTTGTTTCTAATAAGAGCTTGACTTTTCAGTTGGTCAAGAGCATTTTAGTCATTTAGGACGCGTTTGGTAACATTTCTGTTTAAAAATTATTCCAGGGAACATAAATTAAAAAAAAAAAAAAAAAAAAAGTGTTTTTTTCCGAGGAACAATTTTTGAAAAAAAACGCATTTGGTAAACTTGTTCCGGAAATAAAAAATGAACAAAAACACGTTTGGTAAATTTTTTTTTTTCTTTTTTGTTTCTTTTTAACTTTTTAAATATTTTTTAATATTTTTCTTTATTCTTTATTTTTAATTTTTTTTCTTCTTTTGGCGGATCGTCGGCCTCGGCCATGGCCGACCGGAGGCCAACAAGGGCCGGCGGCCTCGCCCAGCCGGCAACGCTCGGCCTCTCCCAACAGGCAACCCATGGACCATAGGGCTCCAACGACGTTTTGCGGCGTCTCGAATGAATTCAAGGACATATTCGAAGAAATACCGGCCAAAGAAAAAAGAAAAAGAAAAGAAGAAAAAAAAGAGAAGAAAAAGAGAGGAGAGAAAAAATTTGTTCTTAAAAATTGTTTGAAACAAGAAACGCGTTTTTTCTTATTTCTTGTTTTGTTTCCAAATGTGTTCCCTGGGAACCAAAAAAAAAAATTGGAACAAAAACGCAAACAAACGCGTTTCTGTTCTTTTTTTGTTCTCTAAAACAAAAAAAAAAATAGAAATTTTGTTTATAAACAGAAAAAAAGAACATTAACAAATAGGCCCTTATCTTTTTTTTTCCTTGTCCTGGTTTTGTTTCCATCTTCGCCGGTAGCCAACCAAACACCAACAATACCATAAAGGACTAGGCAAGGGTCGGCCTCACCTAGGGGCGACGAGTGCTCGGCAATCCTTGCCCTAGGGGAGGCCGCCCTCACGACCATCAGCGAGGTTAGCCCTCGCTAAATTTGGGGGAGGGTCGCCTTGCCAGTGGCTAGCAAGGGACGTCTTTGCTTAGGCAAGCCTTGCCCTTAGGGAGGTTGCTCTTGCTAGTGACCAATGAGGGCTGGCAAGCCCTAGCCCACCCTTACCAATGGCCGGTGAGGCTGGCAAAGCCCTCACCTTGCCAAGCCTTACTAGTGGCCGATAAGGGTCAGCAAGCCCTCTACAAAAAAAAAAAAAAAAAAAAACAAAAAACAAAAAACAAAAAACAAAAAACAAAAAACAAAAAAAAAACAAGAAACAAAAGAAAAGTGAAAAAGGAAGGAAAAATGAAAGAATAAAAAATAATTTAAGATTAAAATTGTAATTGAAAAAAAATTGCCCTTGATTGATTGGAATATTTAGTTGGCCGGCGATCGGCGATGTTAAGTTCTTATTTGAAACAACGATGACCACTTTAAGCCCTTATTTAAAACAACTATGGTTACTCTATGCCCTCATTTGATATAAAATTCACTTCGGACTCTTATTTAAAAAAATTAAGAGCATTTCATACCCTTATTTGAAATTTTTTCTATTTTTTTTTTATTTGCTTTTGAACATGGCCCGTGCTTGAATGGCTGTGCTTGTTAGAGTGTTGCTCCCCTTTTTCTTTTGTCGAGTTGCGTGACAAGCTGGTTCACAAAATTTGGAAAGGTCGTATCCGACGCAGACATACTATATCATGAGACAAATTCTACGACTAAAAATTGAAATTTAAAAATGCAAATGCAAAATTATGTGATATCACTATTTTGATTACAAGTCAAATTCTACTATTCTTATTCTTAATTTTTATGGAAATGCACGAGAAATTTTTGAGCGAAAATTTAAGTGTTTATGGAATTGGACTTCACTTATGAATCATGGAACTATAAGTGCAATCATCAATTAATATCAATATATCGCATGATGACTCGACATCATGAAATGGGAGTACCCATTTTCTGTAGTGGGCACATTATCATTGCGTGGCAGGGCCAATGCGTTACTGATACCAACCAACTGAAAGTTAATTTTATGATAAAAGTAATAAGAAGGAGAAATCTTTATCTAATTGTGATTGTCTTTTTGACGTAATTTCACTATCGTACGTATTGTTTTTATCTGATAGATATAGTGCAAGCACACGCAATTTAGGGTTGAGGAGAAAGACAGGTGAGTCTTGTCTCTTCACATTTTTGGTACTATGCTTTTCTCAGACTTTTTATGTCAATTTTTCCCTTGCTGGGCTCGTCATAGGGATTAGGATTGGCTTTGTTGGAGATTAGCAGGACACTTCAATCATATGAAATAATTATTTTCCTACGTGGAAGGAGAGTATTAGGCAATTTGGGCGTAATCCCCACAGGGCAAGATTTTCTATAGACTAAGAGCCTAACAAGTTTTTATAGGTCTTTCGATCTCACTTATACGGAGTTCTAAATTGCAATATGCTCGGACAAAAAAAAAAGCAATATGCAATTTTGACTTAACAATAATAGAGATAGTTGGGTAGATTCAACTTTATCCAATTTTACGTGGGTCTCCACTGAAAAAAATGGTGATTTGGTCATCATACATAAAAAATTTCATATAAGCGTGCCTCGCCAATATCTTTAGCCTTATTAGTTGCCACATATTACATTTTAATGGTGAAATTGGACAGAATTGTAACAGATACTAAATTTGAGGCAATAGTGGGTTGAAACATCATTTAGGTAAAATGTGTTCAAGTAATTTGCTATTTCTGTTATGCTAATCCTAATAATATAGACATATGCTAAAGTTCTTTCTCTTTCTCACTTTCCATCCCTTAGCGAACCTTCGTTTAAGTCTCGTCGGCCCCAAGTCGTCCCCCATCCAAAACGCAAAATTCAAGGAAGTGAGAATGATACTGCCAAGAAATTGCCTAGAACATTGGTTCTGATCGTTGCTTTCCGCGGTTTGCGCAAAAAGAAGACGAAAGTCAAAAAGAAGCTCGACAAACCCTGGTGGGCCGGACCCGAGACCTCACAGCCAGATTTATAAACCCTGGTGGCCGCTTTCGTCTTCTGAGTCCTTGGCCGATTCTTCATCGTTCCAGATTCGTCGGTCGATCACGTCGATCTCGCCTTCCAAACCCTGAGAGCGCTTGTTTCTTTGAAGCGAGCGAGAGCCAGAGCCAGCGCAAAGGGAAGAGATCGTCGACTTCGCTGCCGATCGGGGATGGGCAACCCCGGGTCAGAGGCCGCCGAGCATCTCCGAGAGCAAAGCCGACTCTGCTTCTGCTTTAAGCCCTTAATTTTCTTAGCAAGACTCTTAGCAAGACTCTTTCTCTCTCTCTTTTCCGAAGCTTGGCATCCTAGAGAAGCACATGTACCATCAGCTAATCTAATGGCTGCTTCTTCGAATATGAAAAGGAATTACCATGTGTTCCTCAGTTTCAGAGGGACAGATGTCCGCCAAGGCTTCCTCAGTCATCTCTACGCGGCTCTGGACCAGCAAGGAATATACACTTTTGTGGATAGCGAGGAGCTTAGGAAAGGAGAGGAAATATCGCCGGTGCTCGTGAGGGCGATCGAGGAATCGCGCATCGCGATCATCGTTTTCTCTGAGGACTACGCCTCCTCGCCGTGGTGTTTGGAAGAGGCTGTGAAAATCATGGAGTGCAGGGAGCGAATGGGCCTGATTGTGTTCCCATTGTTTTACAAAGTAGAACCAAGAGAAGTAAGAGGAGGGAGAGAGAGTTATGGGAGAGCTATGGCTAAGCATGAGTCCAAGTTCGGAAAGGATTCGGAGAAAGTGAAGAGATGGAAGAAGGCTCTCTTGGAAGCCGGTAGCTTGTCTGGGTGGGAGTTGAATGACAGGTACGCGCAAATGTGACGTTGTGTTTTGTGATTGTTAGCTTGTGATTGTCTGTTAGATGTCAGATCGTATGCTCTCTTTTGGATCTTCGAATTGAAGATACAAAGTGGAGATAAATTAGACAGTGGACACAAAAGTCAAATAACCAAAGCTAGTAGATTCTTTGAATTGATTCTTGCTGCGTGGATAATGAGAATTATCAAACATCAATAGTGCGATTCATAGTGCCTGAGTCATTATTGTCTTCAGATTCAGGTTGTTTGTAATTTTCTTCGCGTAGATGTTGGCACAGGTCCACCCACTTTGCATCTTATTATTTGCTTATCTTCTTATGAAATTTTCCTTATCACGTCAGAGGTTGAATTCCTGCTATGGCTTTGAAATGCTAAAACGGTTTTTTCTTTCTTTTGAGTGCTTATTAGAGATGAAGTAGATCTCATACAATGCATCGTGAAGGAATTATCGATTCGTCTCAACCGAACACCCTTACATGTCGCTAAGTATCCGGTCGGAATAGATTCTCGAGTTCAAGAACTGATATGGTTGTCACAGGAAGAGTTGGCTGATGATGATGTTCTGATGATAGGTCTATGGGGACCTGGAGGCATAGGGAAGACAACAATTGCTAAAGCCATGTATAATGCTATTGAGAGACAATTTCAGGGTTCCAGTTTTTTGGCGCTAGTGAGAGAAACTTCGAAACAAATCAATGGTTTAGTTGCTTTGCAAGAAAAACTTCTATCAGAGATCTTATCTCTTAGAAATTTAATGGTATATAGTGTTGACGGAGGAATTAGTTTGATACAGGAAAGACTATGTGGCAAGAAGGTTCTCCTGGTTCTTGATGATGTTGACCAGTTGGATCAGCTCAATGCATTAGCTGGAGAAGGCCATTGGTTTGGCAAAGGAAGTAGAATCATTGTTACATCAAGAGATAAACATTTGCTAACTTCTCATGGCATAAATTGTGTGTATGAAGTTCAAACTTTAGAAGATGATGAAGCTCTAGACCTTTTTTGTAAGCATGCCTTTCCAAAGAAAGTTGAAATAAGAAGGGATCTCATAGATAGAGCACTGCATTATGCTGGCGGCCTTCCATTAGCCCTTGAAGTGTTGGGCTCATTCTTATGTAAAAGAAATGAACCTGCATGGGAAAGTACATTGCATAAACTCTCCAAAGGTCCTGACCAAACTATCAATTGAGTTCTCAAGACAAGCTTCGATGGATTGGAGGATAACGAGAGGGAGATTTTCCTTGATATTGCTTGTTTCTTTAAAGGGAAAAGTATAGAATACATCAAGGAAGTTCTTGACAGTTGTGATTTTTACACAACCATAGGAGTAGATATCCTCATTGAGAGGTCCTTGATCAAAAATGAGTATGGGACCCTGCAAATGCATGATTTGGTTCAATTGATGGGTAAGGATATTGTTAATCGGGAATGTCTCGATGATCCTGGGAAACGCAGTAGACTATGGCTTTCCGAAGATGTTCTGAACATTCTATGTGAAGATACGGTAAAAGTTGTTTATGTGAATTTCGCCACATCTCAATTTTTACATTACTCTGATTTGCAGAGTATAACGTAAATTTCAATGGAAATCTTGTGACACAACTGAATTTGCTGTGTTATGGATAGGGAACGAATGCAGTAAAGGCCATAGTATTGGAGTTGCCTGCACCACAACAGATAACTATAAATCCTAATGCTTTCACAGACATGAAAATGTTGAGAATGCTCATTTTGCATGAGCTGCATATTTCTTCACAAGGTCCCGTACGTCTCCCTAATGAGCTAAGATGGCTCAAATGGCCCAATGCCCCTGATCTAGAATTTGGCTCTGGTCCAAAGAAAGTTGTTGGACTCGATGTCCAGAACAGTCATATCAGACAATTAGGAGGCCAAATTAAGGTAAGCCCTTGTGAGGATTAGCTTTCCCTTTTTATAACAATAAATATTTGCTGAGCTTAACGACTTTTTTTTTCTTTGTTTGTCAGACAGAGTTTTTGACTGCACTAGTATGTTTTTGCAGGATTTTAGAAAGTTGAAGTCCATCAATTTCAGTGAATGCAAGTCCCTAATTAGTGTTCCCGACCTTTCATTGGTTTCAAGTCTGGAGAGCTTCAATCTTGATGGGTGTGAAAGCTTGGTGGAAATTCATCAATCCGTCGGATATCTTGACAAGTTAAAAGTATTGTCGCTCCAATGGTGCTTTGAACTTAGTATCTTTCCTAACATGCTCAAGACAAAATCTCTTCAAATCCTTGATCTCTCCGGTTGCTCTAAACTTGAGAAATTCTCTGATGTTCCAGGAAAGATGGAAAATCTAGAAGAACTTCATCTAGATGGGACAGCTATTAAAGAACTTCCTGCATCAATAAAAAATTTTGTCTCTTTGAAGAAAATAGGTTTAGGATATTGCAAGAACCTTGCAAGGCTTCCATCGAGCATTTATAAGTTGAAAAATCTCGAGATTCTTAATCTTGAAGGTTGCTCGAATTTTTTCCTGTTTCCAAAGAACTTGGAGGATTCAACCGATTGCGATGGCAATATGGGATTCTCAAATCTAAACTGGCTAGATCTTGATAGCTGCAATCTATCAGATGTAGTGTTCCTTGAGAGTTCTTCCAATTTTCCCAAATTGGCGTTGCTAATTCTTTCAAATAACAAGGTTACTCATCTGCCGACATGCATCAACAAGTACGATGGTTTGGAAGAATTGCATGTTTATAAATGCAAGCAACTAAAAGAGATTCCTCAGCTTCCATCAAAAATGCGTTTTTTAAGTGCAAAGGGTTGCAATTCTCTGCAAAAACTCCCAGATTTGTCGAGTATTTCCTCCTCCTTCCTTAAAGTTGACTTGTCTTCATCTTCCGAATTATTCCGCGAAGGGGTCAACATAACTGATATGTCATCACTGGAGGTCAGACACACACACTCTCTCTCTCTCTCTCTCTCTCTCTCTCTCTCTCTCTCTCTCTAACTTTGAATGCTTGATACCCGTACTATCTGTATGACAGAAACTCCCTAAGGGGAGCAGAGTCGACATTCTCCTTGTCGGAAGTGAGATTCCAGAATGGTTTCTCCACTGTAAAGAGGGTTCCATATCTTTCATGGTTCCTCAGTACTTGTATAACAAGTTCTTAGGACTAGCGCTCTGTTTTGTTCTCGCCCTGGAGGAAGGAAAAGTGGTTGATGCCTCATGTCAGGTCCAAATATTTGTTAATGGCAAAAATTTGCTTCTGTATGAGAGAATCTTTTATTCAGTGGAATCGGATCATGTCTGGCTTATATATTTCCCACGCAGTAATCTTGAAAAGGTAGAGGAGCATCTGCGAAATGATTGGAGCCATTTCGAAGTTTGCCTTCGAGTATCGGAAGTAAGTTTAAAGAAGCATGGATTCCGTTTAGTATGCGTGGAACAGGAGGATTATTTGAGGGTCAGTGCTCCAACACCATCAGCCAATTTGGAGTTTCAAGGAGACTTAGAGGTAGACAATTCATAGACACTAAGGGAGAAGATAACCCAAGTGAAACAGATGTAGAGGTGATCGACTTAACAAAGAAGATTAGACGGTCTTAACTGTGGCGAAAGCATGGGTCCTACTCGCTCCAACTCTGATATGATTGTTGGCTTGCAAAAATGCCTGTCGAATTGGTCTCTCGACTACAGACCAAGAAAAGAAAAAAGAATAGGTCTCGAGGAAGTGATTTTAGGGAAAGTGAACTGGGTGATTCTGATTCCAATGCCTTTTGCTTTTCCCTTTTTTGCGTCTCTACTAGAAATTTGTACATGTCTACTCCTTCAATTAGAATTCAAAATCACTATGAAACAGAGGTTCCGCATCATGCTGCTGACTTGGTTGAGGAACTTTTTTTTACCTTCTCTTTATGATTTGTGATGTGAGCGCACTAATTCAACATTGAGTGGATGCTTGTTGAATGGCAAGGTCTTCCAAGTTATTCTGTGAAATTTATCACAGACGTCTTTCTCCTCTCTTAAACCAATTAATGATGCAAATGCTTCATACTCTACAATTCTGAGAATTTACTCAATCTAATATAAACTATATATTTAGGAAAGTGTTGATCTAATTGTCTCAAATATCAAAAGGTCCATACAGGGGAAATTAGTTCTCGTTGTTACTAAGCAGATTGCATTGGATAGCTAGAAAGGGAGAGCTTTAGCTTTGAGACTCTGCATTTAAGCAAAGCACATTGACTATAAAATTTTTTTATGATAAGCATATACCGTATAGTAAATACCTTATATAATACTTATTGACAAGTAGTTCATAAAATAAGAGGGAAAAAAAAATACCAAAAGGAGAACGGAGAGACTTGCGATTGCAAATAGAAGCCCAGGCATGGGGCTCAACGGTAGCACCAGTGCCAACGTCCCACAACCTAGGTAATGTGCCAGATAATATAGATATATTCTTTCTTTTCTTCTCCTCCTTTGGAAGAGTCAAAATCCTTTTCATTTGGCAAGTGAAAATGCCAAGTGATTCCCTCAAAGACTATTGGTAAAGTCACGTTCATACTAGGATTGTGTTTACATTCTTCATTGGCTTGCGCTAAAGTTCATTCTCTTTCTCACTTTCCATCCCTTAGTGACCCTTAACTTAAGTCTCGTCGCCCCCAAGTCGTCTTCTATCTAAAATGCAAAATTCAAGGAAGTGGAAATGATATTGCCAAGAAATTTCCCAGAACTGGTGCGTGGGATATTCATTTGGAGGGGAGGGAACGAGGAAAGTCCCAAAAGGAACCTGGGAGAAAAGAAACTTTGGTTCCGTGAGAATGTAGACGATCATTTTTTAATAGTGGCCCTAATTGCTGCTTTCCGCGATTTAGGCAAAAAGATGACGAAAGTTAAAAAGAAGCTCGACAAATAAGTGGGGAGTCGGGCAGAATCTCTACTTTATTGACCTGACTGTGATAGTACGCGGTAGTGGGGGAATCTATCTTTGGTCTTCGCTCCATTGCGTGAGTCATACTCCACGAGCAAAGTGATACAATGATGAGAGCTAGAGCGGCGGTCTACAGTGGTCCGAAGACACCTAATTAGATTAGCCTAGCTTAGTTTTAACAGGCTAGCTTGGATTAATAAACTTAGGTTTCAAGAAGTAAGTTAGTTTAGGTTCTAGTTAATAAAAGCCTGATTATACTTAGAACTACATCCTAAATAATTGGTTAGAATAGCTTAAATTAGCTTCACCATCGTAAAATAAATAGAATTAGGTTTAGAATTAGAATTAGCATCTAGCCTCAAGCTTATGGAGGTTCATGTCCCAAGGTTAAATAAGAAGACATTATATATTATTTGCCCGGCTTAACATCGTGTTGAGCTTATGGGGATTCATGTCCCGAGAGTTAATAACAACGCCATGTTCATCTCCCATACTTTTTCTTGGATGCTTTCGATACTTGGTTGTTTACTTTAAAAAGCCATTTCAATGGCCTATAGGTTAATTTCCTTTCAAAGCTTGAGATCAGAACAATTTTTTAGGTGTCAAAGTAAAACTCAGATGTCGATACTAATGTAGACAATTTTTTTAATTTTTATTTTCTTCACAGGACCAACAAGATTGTGGACACCTCTCGCTAGGCATGGGGGAGGGTTTGTTGTTTCACAAAAATAATATTTACAATATACCAAAATGGAGATTAGGTGAAACTTAAACATGAATGTGCCATATGATATCGAACTTCAACTCGTTAGGACTCAGCTCAATAGTTTTACAAGTCCAATTGAGTTATTCTTTTTGTAGATTATTTATATGAAATTTCGAGCCAAGTCCATTTATATTTCAACATAATAAAATTGAATCCGCGCGCAACTTTTGAATACTCCAATTTTCTTTTCCAATTGAGTTCAAACAAGAAATTCAATTCCCGATCAAGCTAAGCTCGAGTGGAGTTTCGAGCGATCAAACACGTGAGTCAATCTTTTTGCATCAGCTCGTCTCAATGTGATTATCCTTCTATCCGAGGACTCAGGACGCTATTGAATTGCGCTTAGACTTGATACCTCCAAGGTGGATTGCGCATCCTTGCGCGTAGACTAAGAGACACCAGCCCAAGAGGGTATCGCGTGGGCCGGACCCAAGACCTCACAGCCAGATTTATAAACCCTAGTGGCAGCGAGCTCCATGACAAGCAACATGAAAGTGCTAAAGGAGCATGAACGTTGAAAAAGAAAACGTTAGTACATAAATAAACTCGTGGAATGGATATAGCGTTCAACAATACTTGCTCCAAGAAGTTTCGTTAATGTGATTTTCCATGAAAAGTGTTTCACGTCGAGTGAAGCATCGCCTCAGAATGATAGAAGGGTGTGGATCTCCAAAGCCTAGGCAACTTAAGCAACCTATAATTTTTAGCGCAATTGTTACCTCCCTCGCAAGATTCTAAGCTCAAAAAGACACCAGCATATCTATCTCCAAATCCGAAATCGAAAGCTGAAAACGTGTTCACCAACCAAATGGCCCCGAAAGAGAAAACGTTTTCACCAACTAAATTAAGAGCGCTTTTCTTTGAAGCGAGCGAGAGAGAGCCGGGGCATAGGGAAGAGATCATCAACTTCACCGCCGATCGGGGAAGGGCAACCCGGGTCGAGGCCGCCGAGCATCTCCGAGAGCAAAGCCCACTCGCCGCCAGCTTTAAGCCCTTGATTTTCTTAGCAAGACTCTCTCTCTCTCTCTCTCTCTCTCTGTTCCGAAGCTTGGCATTCTAGAGAAGCACATATACCATCAGCTATTCTAATGGCTGCTTCTTCGAATATGAAAAGGAATTATTACCATGTGTTCCTCAGTTTCAGAGGAACAGATGTCCGCCACGGCTTCCTCAGTCATCTCTACGCCGCTCTGGACCAGAGAGGAATACACACTTTTGTGGATCGCGAGGAGCTTAGGAAAGGAGATGAAATATCGCCGACCCTCATGAGGGCGATCGAGCAATCGCGCGTTGCGATCATCGTTTTCTCTGAGGACTACGCCTCCTCGCCATGGTGTTTGGAAGAGCTCTTCAAAATCATGGAGTGCAAGGAGCAAAACGACCTGATGGTGGTGTTCCCAGTGTTTTACAAAGTGGAACCCAGAGAAGTGAGAGAGGGGAGAGATAGTTATAAGAGAGGTATGGATAACCATGAGTCTAAGTTCGGGAAGGATTCAGAGACAGTGAATAGATGGAAGAGGGCTCTCCTTGATGCTGGTAACTTGCTTGGGTGGCACTTCAATGACAGGTACGCACAAATGTGATGCAGTGCTTTGCGATTGTTAGCTCGTGATTGTTTGTTAGATATCAAATCGTACCTATAGCTTCGAGTTGCCCAAACGATGCATCAAGTTCTTTGAATTTGCAGTAGACACAAAAGTCGAAAGACCAAAATTTGAAGCTAGCAGAAATTTCTATCTTAGATAAGTAGTGTGGTTCCAAGGACCCGAGTAATTAGTGTCTTCAGGCGCACATTCTTTGTAACTTTCCTTCCGCAGACGTTGGCGCAGGTGTGTGTTATTTCTTTTCATTTTATTATTTGTTAATCTTCGTATGAAATTTTCCTTATGACATTAGACGTTGAATTCCTGCCATGGCTTGAAATGGTAAAACATGTTTCTATTTCTTTTGAGTGCTCATCAGAGATGACGAAGCGGAGCTCATACAATCCATCGTCAATGAATTATCAATTCGTCTCAGACCAAGATCCTTATATGTCGCTAAGTATCCAGTCGGTATAGAATCCCAAGTTCAAAATCTGATAAGTTTGTCGAGCCGGTGGCAGTGATGTTTTGATGATAGGTCTATGGGGACACAGCGGCATCGGAAAGACGACGATTGCTAAGGCACTATATAATGCTATTGAGAACCAATTTCAGGGTTGTAGTTTTTTGGAGCAAGTTAGAGAAAAATCGAACCAAAGCGGTGGTCTTGTTGCTTTGCAAGAACAACTTCTATCTCAGATCTTTTCTTGTACAAAATTTATGGTCTACACTGTTGACGGAGGAATTAGTTTGATACAGGAAAGACTATGTCGCAAGAAGGTTCTCCTAGTTCTCGATGATGTTGATGATATGAATCAACTGAATGCCTTAGCTGGAAAAGGCAATTGGTTTGGTAAAGGGAGTAGAATCATTGTTACATCAAGAGATAGACATTTATTAACTTCTCATGACAAAAATTGTGTGTATGAAGTTAAAATTTTGGAAGACAATGAAGCACGAGACCTTTTTGGTCAGCATGCCTTTACAAACAGCAATACAGTAGAAATAAGAAGGGATCTCATCAATGGAGCACTGCATTATGCCGGCGGCCTTCCATTAGCCCTGGAAGTGTTGGGCTCATTCCTACATGGAAGAAAGGAACCTGAATGGAAAAGTATGTTGCATAAACTCTCTAAAACTCCTGAATCAAAAATCAATCGAGTTCTCAAGTTAAGCTTCGATGGATTGGACAAGAATGAGAAGGAGATTTTCCTTGATATTGCTTGTTTCTTTAAGGGGAAAAGTATAAAGGACATCAAGGAAGTTCTTGACAGCTGTGATTTCGATACAATCATAGGAATAAAAATTCTCATCGAAAGATCCTTGATAAAAAATGAGGATGAGACCCTGCAAATGCATGATTTGATTCAATCGATGGGTCAAGATATTGTTAATGAAGCATGTCGTGATGATCCTGGGAAACGCAGCAGATTATGGCTTTTGGAAGATGTTGAGGACGTTTTTTGTTATAATACGGTAAAAGTTGTTTATGTCAGTTTTGCTACATTTCGGTTTACATTACTCTAATTTGAACGGTCTAACGTAAATCTTTACTGAAAATTTTGTCTGACAACTGAATTTGCTCTGTTATGGATAGGGGTCGGATGCAGTAAAGGCCATAGTATTGGACTTGTGCCCACCAGAAGCAATAATCATCAGTCCTGATGCTTTCACAAATATGAAAAAGTTGAGAATGCTCATTTTGCTTGGAGTGCATATCTCTCCACAAGCTCAAGTACGTCTCCCTAACGAGTTAAGATGGCTTGAATGGCCCAATGCCCCGAATCTAGAATTTGGCCCCGGTCCAAAGAAGCTTGTGAGACTCGATGTCCCAAAACGTCATATCAGACAATTAGGGGGCAACTCTCAGGTGAGCCCTTGTGATGATTAGCTTTTCCTTTTTATAGCTATAAAAAACATTCGCAGATCTTAATGACCGCACTAGCATGTTTTTGCAGAAATTTAGCAAGCTGAAGTCCATCAATTTCAGTGAATGCAAGTCCCTGGTTAGTATCCACGACCTGTCATCGGCTCCAAATATGGAGATACTGATTCTTAATAGGTGTGAGAGCTTGGTGGAGGTTCACCCATCCGTTGGAGATCTTGTCAAGCTAGAAGTTTTGTCGCTAGAATTGTGCTCTAATCTTAGAAATTTTCCTAACAAGCTGAAGAGTAAATCTCTTCAAACCCTTGTGCTCCATGGTTGCTCTAAACTTGAGAAGTTCCCAAATATAGTCGAAAAGATGGAACTTCTTAAAGGACTTGATCTACATGGGACAGCTATTAAAGAACTCCCTGCGTCAATTGAAAATCTTGTCTCTGTGGAGTCAATGAATTTAGCATCTTGCAAAAACCTCGTGAGGCTTCCGTGGCACATTTATAAGTTGAAGAATCTCGAGCTCCTTAATCTTGGGGACTGCTCGAATTTAATTACGTTTCCAAAAAACATGGAGGATTCAACTGATCCCGATGGCTGTTTGGGATTCCGAAGACTACGCCAGCTACACCTTCATGGCTGCAATCTATTAGAAGTAGAGTTCCTTGAGAATTTTTCCAGTTTTCCCGCATTGGAGTTGTTACACCTTCAATATAACAAGTTTACTCATATGCCGACATGCATCAACAAGTACTATTGTTTGCGCTCATTGAATGTTAGGGCATGCGAGGTACTACAAGAGATTCCTCAGCTTCCACCAGATATATTTTATCTATATGCAGATTGTTGCAAATCTCTGCAAATACTCCCAGATTTGTGGGGTCAGCCCTCCCACACCTGGTCTGCTAGCTTGGTTTCATGTTGTGAATTATTCTGCAAAGGGGTCAATATGGATGATGTGGCTAATGTGTCATTACTCGAGGTCTCTCTCTCTCTATATATGTTATGTGTATATATATAACTTCAAATGCTTGACATGCGTACTTTCCGTGTGACAGAAATTGCCAAAAATGATGGATGACCTCAGCATTGTCGTGATTGGAAGAGAGATGCCTAAATGGATTCTCCCCTGTGAAGAGGATTCCATATCTTTCATGATTCCCCGGGAGATGAACGACAAGTTAAAAGGAGTAGCAGTCTGTGTTGTTCTTGGCCCGGAGGAAGGAAATGTGGTCAATGCTTTATGTTCATTCGAATTATTTGTTAATGGCCGGCCAGCGAGTCAATGGGTGGAATCCTTTTATTTATTGGAATCTGACCATGTGTGGTTTTATTATTATCATATACACCATTTTCTAATTCTGCAAAATGATTGGGTCCATTACCAAGTTTGCCTCAAGGCAAAAATAGCAAGCATAAAGAAGTGTGGATTCCGTCCAATATGCGAGCAAAACGAGGATATTCTGAGGATGGTGATCCCAGCACCATCAGACGATGGAAACAAATTGAAGTTTTCAAGGAGTGACACAGAAGAAGATAGTTCAATAGACACCATGGAAGCAGATGATCTATTTGAAGATTTTGCAGGGGAAAGCTCATCACGTTTAACAAAGAAGAGAAGACGGTCTTAACTACGGTGAGACTATGAGTTCCAATGTCTTTGCTTTTCCCTTTTTTGGGCCTCCACTAGAGATTTGCAAGTGTCTGCTCCTTCAATTAGAATTCAAGATCATTATATGACGGGTTTCGCACCATGCTATTGGCATGATTGAGGAACTTTTTTTTTTATTATTCTTTTTGCCTTGTTTCTCTATGATTTGTGATGCTGAGTGCATTAAACCAAAAATTAAGAGGATGCTTGTTAAAATGGCCATAGTCTTCCAAGTTGCTCCATGTAATTTATCACACGGGCCTCTGTCGCCTCTCTTAATCCAATTAATGATGCCAATATTTTGTACTTCAAAATTCTGAGATAGTAAGTTTTGCTCAATCTAGTATAATCTGCATCTTTAGGATAGTGTTGTTTGAATTGTCTCAAAGATCAGGAGGTCTGCATAGGGAAAATTAGTTGATTCCTCTATTGTTGGTCGGTAGATTGCATTGGATGGGTAAAAAGGGATAGCGCTAGCTTCTAAGAAACTTTGCATTTTGGCAAAGGAGGTTGACTTCAAGGATTTTCATGAAAAGCAAATAGTATGTGGCAAACACCTTCTAAAATAAGTATTGCAAAGCAATTTTTTTAGATTGAGAAAAAAGATTAAAAAGGGAGAACGAAGGAACTAAGGTACATGTGAAAGCACAAGCGAGTGGCACAACAGCAGGACCAATGCCGACGTTGTGCGACCCTTGGCAATATGCTGCTGAGGTCAACCAAACCTAGGGGACGCGACACCAGTGTTGCTTGACCCTAGGCGACACAACACTGAACGCCAATGTCCCATGACCTCAAGTGGCGGAATGTCGGAGCCACAGGACTAGGCAATGGGAAGCTCAACCTCCGCGAGCTAAATCTAGCATCAAGCAACCCTTGCAAAGCTTCTCGGAATCATGTAACCCTCAACAAAGCATTGCCGGTGTCCGTTAACCCGGCCTCCTTCATGAAGCTTCCTAGCCATGACCAACCATGTCCTAACCGAGGTTGAGGGGCAAAACATTATTACAAATATATTAATGATGGTAAGATTGTAAAGAAAAAAAAATTCACTAAACTCCCGAACTTGCATTCGGAAAATACTAAAGCCCAAAGGTGAGGCTTGCCTCGAGCTTCAAGCATTTCAAAGTAGAATTTTTCGCTAAATTCTTTGAAATTGTGTTACCAAATATCAAAACTTATTTTAAGAACTTTTCAAAGCCCAAAACAGCTTAATTTAAGATGACAGAGCACTCCAATTTTTAAAGGCCAAATTGGATGGGATTGAAAGGAGGGCAAAATTGGAATAGTGTATCACTTTGGGGTCCTTGTGAGTCAAAAAATAATTTTGAGTAAATTATTTAAGGGTGCCAATTTAAGATTTTCTGTGAAGTTAATCCAAATAATATCTATGTATTATTTTGTTTTTCTTTTTTACATTTTGAAGAGTTGAGTCTAATTCATTTGGCAAGTGAAATGCTAAGTAACATTTTAATAATTTCCACTGAGAATATTAGTAAGTTCATATTAGGATTGTCTTTATATTCTTCATTGGCTTACACCAAAGTTCATTCTCTTTCTCACTTTCTACTATGAGTCACCCTTCATTTAAGTCTAGTTGGCTCGATATCGTCTATTTGAAACGCAAAATTGAATAAAGTAGAAATGTTGTTGCCCATCACTTTCTGAAGCCAAATGTAAGATTATTATAGCCTCCAAAAAGGTGACACAATCACATTATTAGAGAATACGAGATATCAAATGCTCGTTACTAAACTATTAATTACATTCATTAAGGTTCGGAATCATGTACATCGATAATATATTTTTTCAATATCTCATTCATATCGTAACATATATTCACCTCAAATTAAATCTACCACCCATGATCAGATTCCAAAATTATAGCATTGCCCCCTCCTCCTTGTCCTCCTTTTCCTCTCTCTCTAGATAAAAAGATGGAGAAGAGCTATCAACACCAGCGACCCTTTTTGATATGTACCAATCCATTAAGAGTATATACTTCATTTCACATCTTATTATAATTGGAGAAACACTGCCTATGGGAAACGATTAATACTCCCGGAAGCGATATGCCAATTCTATTTAGACATCAAGTCATCCCACGTGGTGAACCTTTCCTAATTCTTGTGATTTATAATGTATTAACAACGTTTAAGAGCAAAATCAAATGGGTGTCTCCAACCTTTGCAAAGTATGCAACCCAAAATGTCAACAAGCACGAAGCGATGTTGGGCAACTACTCGAGCAAAATCTTGGGCCGACCAGAATTGAAACAGTCCCGGGTGAACTCCACCAAATGGGCAACCAAGATTGAAATGATGGGCCGATTCTCTTTCTGATCCTCAAGCAAGATTGAAGAATGGGCCATCTTCATACCTCATATCTAAAATAAATCGACATTGGGTTGTCAACCTTGACAAGATTAGAGATCATCTCATCAATCATAAAATTCATCCCCCAACTCCTCTCAATTAAAAATAATGCGATAGTTACTTACTAGTGAAATCGATGTTAAGAGATCACTTGACCAATTAAGAGCCGTCCAATTCAACATTTGAATTAAAAACCACAAACAACTAAAAAAAAATCCTTCACAACACTTTCAAAGCAATACTAAACTTTATTTGAGGAAACTATGAGAAAATGACACCCGATTACTGCTAAAAAAACCTATTTAAAATTAATTTTTGGGAAATATCTTGGCCCAAAAAATCCTTCTTATATTAATTTGGACCCAAAAAAAAAAAAAAAAAAAAAAAAACCTCCATTTACTTGTAATTTTTAATTGAAGAAAAATGTCAAAAGTAGAGTGATCTTGATCTCGAAGCTTGCATCAGCGATAGTCACATGGACGACTTCAAGCATCCTCAATTATGTCAGGATGGACCAGGCCTTGTTCTAGAAAATGACTTCATGACAATGTTTGTCATTCCATAAACATTGTCAAGGGGTCCAAAAGATAAAAAAAAGTGGGGGAAAATGAAAAAAAGAAAAAGAAAAGGGAATTGCCTATATTTTCACTTTTGATATTTGCAATTAGCTCCTATATTTTTAGTATTTTAGTATATAATCCTCTAAGTTTGTTTTTTTTTTCATCGGTAAATCTTTTTATTAGATTTAACAAGCTTAATTCTCCAAAATTTTGTTCCAAAACCAATCTTCAATGAGCATAGACAAATTTTCGCAACCATCCATCAAAGCAGCATCGACCATTCCTACCGAAAATGAGCGGATGCAAGGATAAATTGGCTAGAGCTAGAAAGAGAGCAAGCGGGGATAGAATTATCCTAATGTTATAGATTTTTTTTTTACCTAAAAGATATTTTTTATCTTCTTTGATTTTGTGCTAAGTAATTTCATGGTCAAATTTCACGTGTAATTGACTTTTCTTTTCTCCTTTTTTATCCAATCAGCGTTCTCTCCGTGGCCGTTGAATTCGGTTTATTGTAAAAAAAAAAGCGGCACTCGATTTCAACCGTTGAGTTGTCTCCGGAGAAAAAAGGAAAATGATAAAATCATCCGACTACACGAGCCGTCCAATTGTGTGTATTTACAAGTGTAACCTTGGCTCACCTGGAAAAGAGAGGACGTCGGAATTTTCTTAATTTTTGGTGTCCGTCGTCTCTCAACTTTCCGAGCTCCTTAACCTGTTGAAATGCCATTCAAGTTTTATATTTTAGTTTTCTAATATTACTTAATGTACAAAAAATGTTAACACGTGGCATTCTTTCTTCCTATTTGATGAGGTTAAAAAAATCTTATGCAAAATAGAGTTTATTAATGCACACTCGCAATTCATGGGTTTGTTATTCTATCACTACACTAAATCTAACCACAAAATAAATTTATTTTAAGTTATTAATGTCTGCTCACTTCAAGTAATTTTACAATGTTTTATACCTAAGAAGTAACTTTAGTATGCTAAAATGTCTCTTTACTTACTGGGTTTACACGGGTTTCATGTACATGTATTCTCTATTAGTATAACGCTTTTTGTTTTTGGGGTTAATCATTTTCACATATCACAAAATCAAGTTCTAAACTAGGTTTTTTTTTTTTGCACTCCATATTCGTTAATTCCGCATGTCGTTCTCACATTAGTTTTACACGCTGAGAAGCTTATTAAAGAATTACATATCACTTGTCTACGAAATTTATACAAGCCTTATCATCTCCCTATGGATTGTAAACAACCAAAAAAATATATAATTTACTCCTTCAAGTGAATGGTTACAAAATACCAATTGCTAAAATTAAAATGTCGAAGTTCACTGTATGCATCTTAATTTTTTAAATAACGAGTGATTGACTTACACTTTACAAAATGAACGTGATGCATCTTTATATGTAAAAAAAGAAAAAGTTTAACCTAGCTACAAAAGTGAGATGAAAAAGAAAATCAAAATAAAATGTTTATCAAGTTTTTATTTTTAAGTTTAAAGTCTAAGTCTAGGTGGCAAGTACGCAAAGATTGACAGGGTTTCATTCTTTTAAACTTACAGTCCATGAGGTAATTTGAGAAGTTAAATGGTTAATTCATGCAACCGATTTAGTATTTAGTTATGAAGTCACCGTTTACAAAACTTTAAGCGGTTATGCCCATTATTGGCTTATTGATGAGGTCTTGTTGCTCATGGATAAGATGATTTGTATGCATTAGTAAGATTTAGTCAAGTGAAGATTTGTATTCACTGGTTAAAAAAAAATTGTACCATAGACATTATCTTATTTATTGTTAAAAAAAAAAAATCATGGATGGGAGAGAGGGTTCTGTCGGCCCAACCTTCAATGGCAAGTGGCCAACACATGTGAACAAATGGGTCGGGAAAAAAAAAAAAACCTGCAAACGAAAGCTGCAGTGCAAATCCCTACACGTTGTGAACTAAATTATACGAATGTGAAAAATGTACCGAATCCCACTTTTTTAACAACGGTTTTATGTTACGGTTACGATGATCTGTGATATATATATATATAGTATTAAGACGTTTTTGTACTTAATTGCAATGACACATAATAATCTTATACGATACATTTGAAGTATCGTGGAAGTGCTCCTAACATAAAAGTGTATCATGGAAGGAAAATTAAAAAAAAAAAAAGTGACATTCACACTTTTTCGTATATGGCAACATGCCAATTGGAAAGAAGGTTTTTCAATTTATAATGAGGATCAATTAGACAATACACAAATGAGTTCATGTGAAACTGAAACATGAATGTAGCACACAATATCAAGCTTAAACTCGCTAAAACACAATTTGATAGTCTTAAGAGCCTAATCAAGCTTAACTTTCCTTTTGTCCATTATTTAATATAGTCAAGTTGAGTGAAGTCAAATTTGAATAGTCCGGTTTTCTTTTTCAAGTTGAGTTTGAACAAGAACTTTAATACTTGATTGAGTTCAAGTGAATGTTCAAGCATCAAGTATGTTGTATTAGCTCAACTCAATTTGGATTATATCTCCACATTCAAGGCTAGACCTAGGACCCTAACACTTGGACTAGAGACACCAGTAAAACAAGTTATAGCATGGGCCGCCTAAGACCCTACCAATGACTTGGGACCTTGGCTTTGGACTTGAGTTGTGAATTATGGAACTATAACGTGCTATCATTAATTTGTATTTATATATCACATAACAACTCCATATTACGAAATACTTGACGATGTTGTACAAAAAAGATCATTGAGTCCACCACAACAATAGAGTACCAAGCAATAAGTACGGAAACAGTCTTTCGCAGCAAATTTACTCTCAAAACTTACCAAGAGAAACTCTAAAACACCATCAAGGTAGAACCACGTGAATGCGAACTCCATCTTCAGATCGATGTTCACTCCAAGCTTCAAGCCAAGTTAAATTCATGCTCTGGTTTGGTCACAACCCGTGACGTCAAAATGACATGTCCCATTACTCGGTCTCTTCCTATAAATTTCCGATCGGAAAAAAATTCATTAGGTTCCCGTACAAAGAAGGAAAATAAAAAACGAACTCGCTGCTCTCCCTGATGGTGCGAGCGTCTTGGCTCACCGAGGGCACAAGTGTAATTGCACGAGTGCCTAGCGGGCCCCTCCACCCGAGACGAATCACGGCCGTCGATCATACCCGGCCCGTGTGTCGGCACACAGTGACCCGACACACGTGCGGAGTCTCATTTACGTGCTTTGCCTTCCACCAGCCAACGTCCCATCCCTGTCTCTGTGGGACCCCACTGCATATCCCCATCCCTGGGACATGGCCCCCACCATACGCTTATCTCGAATCTAATCGCCGCCCATTTCCATTTTTTTTATATTAAAAATAAATTGAGCATAAATAAAAATAAAAAGAGAAAATGACACCGCGATATCTGAAATTTAACCCAACAAATAATGCCGTTCCTGAACTTTCAATTTGTTCAGTATGATCCCTAAAATTCATATCCAACCTAGTTCTTAAACTATACAAAAATGTTTGAATTATTTAGATTATAGTTAGGGGTGATTAATTTAAGGGTAGGTAAGTTCTAAAGTTGGAATCATAATTCTACTTTATTATAGCTAGTTTCTATTTTTTTTAAGCTTGGAACCTATCATGTCCTCTATTTTTCTAGTCCGATTCAAGGGTTCACTCGAGAATTTGTTTTATCTTTTTTTTTTTTTTTTTTTATTGCAAAATCATATGAGATTATGAGTAACGGAATGATTCAAAGTAAAAGATGAATAACATAAATCCTAATCTACCAAAAACAACAATCTAAATACGTTGTCAAGTACAATTATAAATGATAAAAATTTCAAACGCGTAATATAAAACATAAATTCCCCATTCATCCATAAAAGTTAAAGGAAAATGAAAGACTAGCAAGAAGTTTCAAAAAAGGACAAAAGACGAAAGAGTGATGAGGTTAAAATTTAGGGAAAAAACAATTAGAATTTAAGCTTTTTAACTAATAAAATGGATTCCAAAGTAGAGTGGAATCGGTGGGTTTTTACTTGGAACCTATTCTTAGAACTATTTCAAGGAGAATTGATTCTCGATCTATTTTTCCGAAAATTCAATCCAATTTCTAAGTAGAATCGGTTTAGTTGCACACTCCTAATAACAACATTAAACATCTTCGTATAGTGTAGAAACTAACTTGAATATGTACTAAAATTTTAAGGATCATATTAAATAAATTAAAAGTTCAAGGATCGTATTATAAATTGAGTCAAAATTCAAAGACTATTTATGTCATTATCCAAAATTGATATATCCATTTAAAAATTTTAAACGAGCAATTTGCTTTTAAGTTAGAAAATTTTTTTAATATTGTCAAAGCACTATTAATAACCCGAAAGTCCGCCCCACAGAAACATTATCGCTATCTCCCCCTATCTTAAAGTCTCAAAGCCCAAAAGGAAAAAAATATCAACAGCGCATAGGGAGCCACTTTTGTCAACAAAAGGCATCATCATCATCATCATCCCCTCTCTCTCTCTCTCTCTCGCTCAGAGCTTCTCACTCGATAAACCCCAGCGGCAGCTTTCGTCTTCCGAGTCCTTGGCCGATTCATCATCGTTCCAGATTCGTCGCCGACCACGTCGATCTCGCCCTCCAAACCCCGAGAGCGCTTGTTTCTTTGAAGCGAGCGAGAGCCAGAGCCGGGGCATAGGGAAGAGATCATCGACTTCACTGCCGATTGGGGAAGGGCAACCCCGGGTCAGAGGCCGCCGAGCATCTCCGAGAGCAAAGCCCACTCTGCTTCAGCTTTAAGCCCTTGATTTTCTTAGCAACACTCTTTCTCTCTCTCTGTTCCGAAGCTTGGCATTCTAGAGAAGCACATATACCATCAGCTATTCTAATGGCTGCTTCTTCGAATATGGAAAGGAATTACCATGTGTTCCTCAGTTTCAGAGGAACAGATGTCCGCCACGGCTTCCTCAGTCATCTTTATGCGGCTCTGGACCAGCAAGGAATATACACTTTTGTGGATAGCGAGGAGCTTAGGAAAGGAGAGGAAATATCGTCGGCGCTCGTGAGGGCAATCGAGGAATCGCACGTTGCGATCATCGTCTTCTCTGAGAACTACGCTTCCTCACGGTGGTGTTTGGAAGAGCTCTTGAAAATCATGGAGTGCAACGAGCGAAATGACTTGATTGTGTTCCCTGTGTTTTACAAAGTCGAACCAAGAGAAGTAAGAGGAGGGAAAGAGAGTTATGGGAGAGCTATGGCTGAGCATGAGTCCAAGTTTGGAAAGGATTCGGAGAAAGTGAAGAGATGGAAGAAGGCTCTCCTTGAAGCCGGTAAATTGTCTGGATGGGAGTTGAATGACAGGTACGCACAAATGTGACAGTGGTGTTTTGTGATTGTTAGTTTGTGATTTTCTGTTAGATACCAAATGGGCAACCAAGACTGAAATGATGGGCCGATTCTCTTGCCGATCCTCCAGAAGATGAAGAATGGGCCATCTTTATACCTCATAACTAAAATAAATCGATATTGGGTTATCGACCTTATCAAGATTAGAGATCATATCATCAATAATCATAAAATTCGACCCCCAACACCTCTCAATTAAAGATAATGCGATAGCTACTTACTACTAGAATCGATGTTAGGAGATCACTTGACCAATTGAGAGCCGTCAAATTCAACATTTGAATTAAAAACCACAAACAGCAAAAAAAAAAAAAAAAAAAAAAAAAAAAAAATCTTATTATGGAATTTTACTTATTTGAAATGCTAAAACCTGTTTATCTTTCTCTTGAATGCTTATCAGAAATGAAGCGGAGCTCATACAATGCATAGTAAAGGAATTATCAATTCATTTCAACCGGACGCCTTTACATGTCGCTAATTATCCAGTCGGAATAGATTCCCAAGTTCGACAAATTATATCGTTGTCAAAGAAAGAGTCAGATGATGATGATGTTCTCATGATAGGTTTATGGGGGCCTGGAGGCATAGGGAAGACAACAATTGCGAAGGCCTTATATAATGCTATGGAGAGACAATTTCAGGGTTGTAGTTTTTTGGAGCAAGTTAGAGAAAAATCAAACCGAAGCGATGGCCTTGTTACTTTACAAAAGGATCTTCTATCTGAGATCCTGGTTCATCCTTTAACGGTCTACAGTGTCGCTGGAGGAATTAGTTTGATACAAGAAAGACTATGTTGCAAGAAGGTTCTCATGGTTCTCGATGATGTTGACCATATGAATCAATTGAATGCATTAGCTGGAAAAGGCAATTGGTTTGGAAAAGGAAGTAGAATCATTGTTACATCAAGAGATAAACAATTGCTGACTTCTCATGGCATAAATTATGTGTATGAAATTCAAACTTTAGGATGCCGTGAAGCACAATATCTTTTTAGTCTGTATGCTTTCCCAAATAGCAAGAGTGTTGAAATAAGAAGGGATCTCATAGATAAAGCACTACATTATGCCGACGGACTTCCATTAGCCCTGGAAGTGTTGGGCTCCTTCTTACGTGGAAGAAAGGAATTTGCATGGGAAAGTACGTTGCATAAACTCTCCAAAATTCCTGAACCAACTATCAATCGAGTTCTCAAGATAAGCTTCGATGGATTGGAGAACAACGAGAGGGAGATTTTCCTTGATATTGCTTGTGTCTTTAAGGGGAAAAATATAGAGTACATCAAGGAAGTTCTTGACAGCTGTGGTTTTCACACAGCCATAGGAATAGATATTCTCATCGAAAGGTCCTTGATAAAAAACCAGCATGAGACCTTGCAAATGCATGATTTGATTAAGTTGATGGGTCAGGATATTGTTAATGAAGCATGTCGTGATGATCTTGGGAAACGTAGCAGATTATGGCTTTTGGAAGATGTTGAGGACATTTTTTGTTGCAACACGGTAAAAGTTGTTTATGTCAGTTTTGCTACATTTCAGTTTACATTACTCTAATTCGGACAGTATAATGTAACTCTTAACTGGAAATTTTGTCTGACAACTGAATTTGCTTTGTTATGGATAGGGGGTGGATGCAGTAGAGGTCATAGTATTGGAGTTGCCCCCACCAGAAGCAATAATCATCAGTCCTGATGCTTTCACGAATATGAAAAAGTTGAGAATACTCATTTTGCTCGAAGTGCATATCTCTTCACAAGCTCAAGTACGTCTCCCTAACAAGCTAAGATGGCTTGAATAGCCCAATGCCCCAAATCTAGAATTTGGCTCTGGTCTAAATAAACTTGTGAGACTCGATGTCCCGAAAAGTCATATCAAGCAATTGGGGGGCAACTCTCAGGTAAGCCCTTGTGATGATTAGCTTTTCCTTTTTATAGCTATAAAAAAACATTTGTAGAGCTTAATGACCGCACTAGTATGTTTTTGCAGAATTTTAGAAAGCTAAAGTCCATCAATTTCAGTGAATGCAAGTCCCTGGTTAGTATTCACGACCTATCATCGGCTCCAAATATGGAGAAATTGATTCTTAATGAGTGTGAGGGCTTGGTGGAGGTTCATCCATCCGTTGGAGATCTTGTCAAGCTGGAAGTTTTGTCGCTAAGAGGGTGCTTTAATCTTAGAAAGTTTCCTAACACGCTGAAGATTGAATCTCTTCAAACCCTTGAGCTCTGTGATTGCTCTAAACTTGAGAAGTTCCCAGATATAGACGGAAAGATGGAACATTTGGAAGTACTTCCTCTATATGGTACGGCTATTAAAGAACTCCCTGCATCAATTGAAAATCTTGTCTCGTGAAGCGGATAAATTTATCATTTTGCGAAAACCTCATGAGGCTTCCGTCGCAAATTTATAAGTTGAAAAATCTCGAGGGCTTTTATCTTGAGGGCTGCTCGAATTTAATCACGTTCCCAAAAAACATGGAGGATTCAACTGATCCTGATGGCCGTCTGGGATTCCGAAAACTAGTGTCCCTAAAACTTGAGCGGTGCAATCTATCAGAAGTAGAGTTCCTTGAGAGTTTTTCCAGTTTTCCCAAATTGAAGTATCTACAACTTCAATATAACAAGTTTGCTGCTTTGCCAACATGCATCAACAAGTACTATCGTTTGGAATGCTTGTATGTTGACGGATGCGAGCTACTACAAGAGATTCCTCAGCTTCCACCAAATATCGAGCTACTATCAGCAGATGGTTGCAAATCTCTGCAAAAACTCCCAGATTTGTGGGGTCAGCTCTCCCACACCTCGTCTGTTAGCTTGGCTTCATGTTGTGAATTATTCCGCAAAGGGGTCAATATGGATGATGTGGCTAATGTGTCATTACTTGAGGTCTCTCTCTTTGTGTATATATGTATATGTATATGTATATGTATATAACTTCAAATGCTTGACATGCGTACTTTCCGTGTGACAGAAACTGCCAAAGATGAAAGATAAAGTCAACATTGACTTAATTGGAAGAGAGATGCCTAAATGGATTCTCCCCTGTGAAGAGGATTCCATATCTTTCATGGTTCCCTGGGACTTGTATAACAAGGTCAAAGGACTAGCATTATGTGTTGTTCTCAGCCCGGAGGAAGGAAAAGTGGTCCGTTATTCATGTAAATACACGATAGTTGTTAATGGCCAATGGGTGCAAAGGGGCACGAGATATTTTCATGCGATAGAATCTGACCATGTGTGGCTTAGTTGTCGATTAATGAGTTTTAAGGATGGACTGCCAAAGGATTGGAGCCATTTCCAAGTTTGCCTCATAGCGGAGAAAGGAAGCATAAAGAAGCGTGGATTCCATCTAATATGTGAGCAAAAGGAGGATGATCTGAGGGTGGTGTTCCCAGCACCATCAGTGGATATAAACAAAGTGAAGTGTTTTGGGAAGACTCGGAAGAAGATAATTCAATAGACACCGAGGAAGAAGATACTCCAATTGAAACAGATGAAGAGGAAAGCTCATAACAAAGAAGATGAGACGGTCTTAACTACGGTGAGACTATGGGTTCCAATGTCTTCGCTTTTCCCTTTTCTGGGCCTCCACTAGACGGTCTTAATAAGAGAGGTTTCGCACCATGCTATCGACATGATTGAGGAACATTTTTTTTTTTTTTTTGCCTCTATTTCTTTATGATTTGTGATGCAGAGTGCATTAACCCAAAAATTAAGAGGATGCTGGTTAAAATGGCCATGATCTTCTAAATTGCTCCGTGTAATTTATCACACAAGCCTCTGTGGCCTCTCTTAATCCCATTAATGATGCTGAAACTTCATACTTCAAAATTTTGAGATAGTAAGTTTTGCTCAATCTAGTATAATCTATATCTTTAGGAAAGTGTTGTTCGAATTGTCTCAAAGATCAAAAGGTCTATAGTGGAAAAATTAGTCGATTCCTCTGTTTTTTACTCCGCAGATTGCATTGGATGAGTACAAAGGGAGAGCTTTGGCTTTGAGACTTTGCATTTAAGCAAAGGAGATTTGACTCAAAGACTGTTCATGATAAGCAAATAGCGCATAGTGAACGCCTTATAAAATGCTTGTTGCAAAGTATTTCATAAAATAAGAGAAAAAAAAATGCCAAAAGGAGAATGGAGAAACTTAGATAGAAGCCCAAGCGTGGGGCACAACAATAGCACCGGTGCCGGCGTCCCGTGACCCTAAGTGACGTGCTGCCAAGGTCGTGCGAGCCCACATATGGCAGCACGCACGTGCCCACATAATGCGCTGGTGCTGCACGATTCTAGGCGGCACGATGCCGAAGCCACAAGACTAGGCAACTCGACGCCCGACTCTCTGTAGCTTCATCTAGTAATGAGTGACCCTTGGTGAGTTAGATTTGGTGTCGAGCAACCCTCGGCAAAAGCTTGCTGACACCCGCCAACCCTCGGTGAAGTTGTGCCGGCGTCCCTTGACCTCCTCCGCGAAGCTCCCTAGCCACGATTGACCATGGCTTTCTTTCTGTCTATCCAAGATTTTTTGGTGGGGTTGTAAATAGGAATACTACTATATCAGTGATATCAAGATTGGAAGAACAAAACTATATTAAAGTTAGTTCGTTTAGTGGAAAATAATTTCCGAAAAATATTTTCTAGATTTTTCGGCGTTCATTTCACGGAAAATGAATTCATTGAGAAAAATATTTTCCAATGAAAAGAAAAAAGTCTTCTAAATTATGGGAAAATATTTACATTTTCCTCACTTGATCTATTTTATCTTATACCTCTACAAATCCTCACTTCTTCCTCCCATTTCTTCTTCTTATTTTCTTTTTTTTATTAGAATTATTTTTTAATTTTCTTTTTTTTTTTAATTCTAATTATTTTTAATTTCCCTTTTCTTTTCTATTTCTTTTCTTTGTTTCTCATATTCTTTTTTCTTGGCTAGTCATCAGCCGTCGCCAGGCGAACCTCAAGCTCGCGTTGGTGAGCCTCGAGCTCGGCGCTTGTGCTCGCCAATCTGGGAGCGGCGAGCCTCGTGCTTGTTGACGAGTTGGAGGCTCACCGATGGCCAATCGCAGGCTATCGCCGAACTACAAAAAATATTTTTTAAAATCCATTTTAAAAAATAAAATAAATGAAAAAAGTATATGAAGGAAAAGACTTTTCTTCGAATGAAAAATATTTTTCACTTAATTTTTAGGTTTTATCCATACACCGGAAAATAATTACATTTTCCTGAAAAATGACTTTCGAAAAATATTTTCCAAAAATGCCACATTTTTTTTCACGAAACGAACGTAACGTAGCCTAAACCTCTTAACTTGCATTCCGAAAATACTAGAGCCCTAGGCTGGAGTTTGTCTTGAGCTTTGAGCAATTTCAAAGCAAAAATTTACACAAAAAAATTTGAAACCGTGTCACTAGACGCCAAAACTTCTGCTTAAAGACTTTTAAATGTCCAAAGCCCCTCGAAAATGCTCTCCCAAAGACACTTGATTATCTTGGCTCAGTCAGAGCAAAAGTGTAATTTTATGAGTGCCCACTCCATCGGTTCAGTACTTGGGCCTCCTATGTCGGCCCCTCCCCAACAAATCACCACCGTCGATCATGCCCTGGCCGTCTCATCATGTACTTTCATCCCCACCCATCGACTCATCTCTCTGTCCGGCCCCATTGCATCTCCCCATCCCTGGGCCCCACTACAAAACCTATCCAAAAAAGAAAAGTTAGCTCTTAAATTATATGAAAATCTCCATTTTTTTATTTTTGCCACTACAAAACAATTGAAATAAAGCAGGCCGAGTAAATCACGCATTCCCAAGATCACGAGCGTGCCATATTGCATAGAATAGTACCAATATTATAGCACAAAAAACTAGAGTTTAAATTAAGTGAAAATCTAATCTAAACATACAATGTAAATGACACAATCCAAATATGCTCGGGATATAATTGTGTATGAAGATCCAATGACTTGTTTAGATTTTAACATCCAAATTCCAATAGGATCATGTTATAGCATATGTTTTCATTAGTTGATTTGTTCACCTAGGAGTAGGGACCCAAAAAAAAAAAAAGATTTCAGTACGTTCGTTGTAATTATATGAGGTTTCTTAATCGTAAAAAATTCTAAATTACCAATTAGTATCCCTTTGCAATTGTAGCTCCAAATATTTTTCTCCTCTTTCCTTTTCCTTTTAGTGATTTTTTTTATGGTTTTGTATTGTGGTGTGACTTATTAAGGTGGTGATTTATTACAGAAGAATTAGTCATTTCATTCATTGTTTATAAAATAAATTCCCATTGAGTTATCCACCTTACCAAGATTAGACTTTAGGAACTCAACCCCCAACTCTTCTCTCGATGGTGCAATAGTTACTTACTATTGGAATGGAGGTTAGGAGATCACTCGACAAATTGTGAGCCATTGAAAAACGGCAAATCGATAAAGAAAAAGATCAAATAATTTCCTTTGTTGTATCACTTTCAAATCAATACTTAACTTTTATTTGAGAAACCATATAAGAAAATGACAACGACTGCTGAAAATCTATTGCGAGAATTAATTGTAAGGAGGTAACGTGGCAAAAAAAAAGTCCATCTATTACTTAAATTTCTATATACTTGTCAATTTAATAAAAGAAAAATGTTGAAGTTAGAGTATTCTTGATTTCAAATCTTGCATAAATGACAGCCACATCGATGACTTCTAGCATTCTCGATTATGTCGGGATGGAACAGGATTTGTTCTAGACAATGAAGGAAAAAGGCGTTGCCATATTTTCACTTTGGGTTTTGCCATTAGCTCGCTTACCGTTTAGTTTTTAGTATATAACCCTCTTAGTTTGATTGTTTTTTTCATTGGTCATAATCGAATTTTTTCATTAGATTTGACAAGCTCAATTCTCAAAATTTTGTTCTGAATTTGATCTTCGATGAGTGCAAGCAAATCTTCGCAATGATCCGACAATGGAGCATGGATGATACCTACTGGAAATGAGCGGATGCGAGGATAAATTGGCCAAAGCTTGAAAGAGAGCAAGACTCTTAGAATACTTAAATAATAAACCAAGTATTCATCTAACAACTTAAATTTTTTGAATAGTTAGCAATGGTTCTACCAAAATCTCATATAGCATTAGAGCAAGAGATCTTGAATTCAAATCTTTCAGGCCCCTATTTGCTTCTCCAATTACATATTTCCATGCCTAAATTTAGGTTAAAGACCAACCTATGCATAAGAGAGAGTCTTAGAATATTTAAATTATAAATCACGTTTTTATCTACTAGTAATATCACACAAAGATCAAGTGGTGTTAGGATTATCCTAATGTTATCATTTTTTTTTTACCTTAAAGATATTTTTATATTCTTTTTGATTTTGTGCTAAGCAATTTAATGGTCAAATTTCATGTGTACTTGACTTTTTCTTTTCTTTCTTCTCCGATCAGTGTTTATTACTTTATCACTGTACTAAATACAACCACTATATTGAACTTATTTCAAGTAATTGATTTCTCTTACAAATACATTTCAAAGTGCTTACTTCAAGTAATTTTGCAATGTTTTATACTAAACAAAGTAAAATTTTCCTTTGATTGGAACTAAACAAAGTTTATTTATTATGCTAAAATATCTTCTTATTTATAGTGTTTGCACGGGTGTCCTATATATATGTAATCTTTCTCCATTTAATAAATTAAATTTTTTGTATGGACATAGGAATATGATATCAGAGGTAATTTAAACTCAGTTCGTTTCATATATGTAGCTCTTCATAGTCAATTTCACCTAGTTTTAAAATAAGTTTTGCACACTAAAAGAGATATATTATAGTGGCGAACAAGAGAAAATCATAATTAAGTTACTCCTTCAACAAGTGCATGATTATGGAATGCCATGTGTGACAAAAGTATCTTTAACCCTGCTATGGTACTGAGATGACCAAAAAAAAATTAAAACACATGATGTTGATTCAATTTTTGTAAGTCTAAAGTCCAAGCCTAGGTCGAAGTATGCAAGGAATGACGAGGTTCATTTTTTTTTTTTAAACTATAGCGATCTTTACAATAAAAATGAAATAAATTGTAATTTTTAATCTTCAAGGAGTTGATTGAGTATGTAAGAGATTTATTTATAAGATAGATCCTGTATTTAGTTGCATCCTCGCCAATAAGAATAACTCTAAGGGGTCATGCTCACGATCGGCCCATTGATGGAGTCTTATTGTATGTGATTGAGACAATTATAGGTTTTTAGTCAAGTAAAGATTCGCATCCATTGTTACAATTTATTTTTACTATATACCTAATTTTAATAATTACAAAAATTCCTCTATAAGTATGCAAATTTCAATTGAAACTTATCAATTTGTTGGTTTATGGGGAAATTCTTTAAGCTAAAAAGGGGTAAAACAATATCTGAAGGACTAGCTAGATGTATACGGAATACAGAAGTGCGGTGAACAAATGGGTTAAAGGAGAGCACCTAAAAACAAGAAGCTGCCGCACAAATCCAATAGGATTGTCCAACCTCACTAAACATTCGGAATGTGTAAACCGTATCGAATCTGCACTTTATATCACCATAACTCGTAACACCATAAATCAATTTTACCGATGTATCATAATAGTATTGTACTTTTAACTACAACGGAATGTTGTAATATTATATTATACATTCAAAGTAATATAGAAATGACTCTAACTTACGAGTTTGTTATTGGATAAGAATGATACGTTGAAAAATAATGAATTTTTCTATTTTTATGCCAATCGAAAAAAAAAGGGGTGGAGAGTATTTCAATTTACGGCACAGATCAGCTTATGGGAACCAAAATTGAGTTTATGTAAAACTTAAACATGAGTGGTCGATAAACAAAAAAAAACAAAAAACAAAAAAACATGAATGCGCCATACGATTCGGCCTCTTCGGTCGGTCCCTCCCTAAACAAATCACCGCCGTCGATCATATCCAACGACCCACCTCTGTCTCCGGGCCCCACTGCATAGTGCATATCCCCATCCCTTTGACCCCCGCTCACCTTGAATCTCTCCTTCTTCGTCATTTTTCCCATTCCATTAAAAAACGGATTTGAGTGTAAATAAAAATAAATTTTATTAAGAGGTATCCAAAAGACACTGATTAAGAATAATAAAATAATAAAAACACATATAAACGCCTTGTAAAGAATTAAGCAAGAACAAATTTCGAATGAGAACAATTTATTTTAATTTAATTTAATATATACATTTTTTTTCTTCTACTCCTCTTGAAGAGTTTTCAGTCCCATTTCAATTGGCAAGTGAAAATGCCAAGTGATTTCCTCTAAGAATATTTTATAAAGTGAAGTTCATACTAGGATTGCATTTATATTCTTCATTGACTTGCGCTAAAGTTTAATCTCTCTCACTTTCCATGTCATTAGCAGCCCTTCGTTTCAAGTCTTGGAGGCCTAAAGTCATGTGCAAAATTCAATGAATCAGAAATGATATTGCCAATCACTTTCTGAACTCAAGAAATTTCCCCGAACCGGTGTACACGATCATTTTGGAATAGTGGGGGAGAGGGAACGAGGAAAGTTCCGAAAGGAAATAGGAGAAAGAAGCTTGGGCTACGGGCAAATGGCGCACGATCATTTTCGGATGGAGTCTCTAAGGGTGTGTTTGTTTATGTTCTTTTTTCTATTCAAAAACAGTTTTTTTTTTTTGTTCCGGGAACAAAAAAAGAAGTAAACGCGTTTGTTTGCGTTTTTGTTTCAAATCTGTTTTTTTGTTAACAAAAAAGAACGAAAAACAAGAAACAAAAAAGTTGTTTTCTTGTTTAACAAAAACGAAACACTTTTCTCTCTTCTCTCTTTTCTTTTTTTTTTTTTCTTCTTTTTTCTTCTTCTTTTTTCTTTGGCCGGTCGCCGGCCTCGGCCATGGCCGGCGACCGGCCGACGAGGGCCGACGAGAGCGGCGGCCTCGCCCGGCCCACGGCGAGGTTCGCCTTGGCCGGGCAAGCTCGGGCTCGCCCGGCCACGGCGAGGCTCGCCTTGGCGGGCAAGCTCGGGCTCGCCCGGATCCGCGGCGAGGCGAGGGCCACCGCCGGCGACGACGACCGGGCGGTGGCCGCGAGGCCGACCCTCCCGGTGGTGGGCGAGCTCGGCCTCGCCGGGCCACCGCCAAGCGACGCCGACCTGGCGATGGCCCGGTGAGGCCGAGCCTCGCCGGTGGCGGGCGAGCTCGGCCTCGCCGAACAGGCGGGCCGCCGGCCGGCCATGGCCGAGGCCGGCAACCGGCCAAAGCAAGAAAAAAAGAAAAAGAAAAAGAAAGAAAAAAAATGAAAAATAAAAAATAAACATTAAAAAATTCAAAGAAACAAAAAAGAACATAAATTTACCAAACATGTTTTTGTTCTTTTTTATTTCAGAACAAGTTTACCAAACGCGCATTTTGTTCAAAACTGTTCCCGGAACAGAAATAATTTTTTCTATTTACGTTCCCGAAACACAAAAAAACAGAAACACAAACAAACGCACCCTAATTGTACCACTATCCCCCGGTAGTGGTGGGGATCTGATCTACGTATAACTTTCTTTTATCTTTGTTCCATTGCGTAAGCCATAATCCACAAACAAAGTGATATATAGATGAGAGCTAGAGCCTGGAAACCCCATCAGATAGTAAACATTCTTGAAGCCCATCATTCATCGGCTCTTCTCATGGCTGCTTCTTCGAATAAGAAAAGGTGTTACCATGCTCCTGAGTTTCAGAGGCAAGAACGTCCACAACAACTTGGTCATCTCTCTACTAGAAATTTGAAAATGTCTGCTTCTTCGATCAGAAATCAAAATCACTATGAAATATAGATTTTGCATCATGCTACTGACATGGCTGAGGAACTTCTTCTTTTTCCTCTCTTTATTTATGATTTGTGATGCTGAGTATTTTAATTCAAAATTAATTGGATGCTTGCTGAATGGCCATGGTCTTCCGAGTTGCTTTGTGTAATTTATCATATGGACATCCATCACCTCTTATAATCTAATTGATGATGCTAGCACTTCATACTCTAAAATTCTGAGACAGTAAGTTTGGCTCAATCTAATATAATCCATCTCTTTGGGAAAGCATTGATCTAATTGTCACACAGATCAAGAGGTCTATACAGGGAAGATTAGTCGGCTCCTTTGTTGTCGCTAGGCAGATTGCGTCGTATAGGTACTAAGGGAGAACTTTAGGGAGAACTTTAGCTTCATGATTTGGCATTTAAGCAAAGGACATTGACTCAAAGGAATTAATTTTAAAGTAAATAGTGTTTAATACCTTGTTAAAATACTCACTGCAGAGCATTTTTTTCAAATAAGCAAGAAGAAGGGAACAGAGGAACTTGCAGTTGCATATGAAAACTTAGGCGGGGGCCACAAAACTAGACCAGTGCCAACGTCATGCGATCCCATTGCGCTGCCGTGGTCCCATGCGATGCGCAAAGCCGTGGCCACACAAATAGGTAATGCAATGCTCGACCCTCAACAAACTAGATATGGTGTCAGGTGACCCTAGGCAAGTAGAATTTGGTGTCGAGCGACCGTTTCGGTAAAGCTTGCTGATGTCCCCCAACCCTCGCCAAGCTTGCCGATGTCCCCCAACTTTCTCCAAAAAGCATCCCAGCCATGAACGACCACGGCTCTCTCTATCTCCATCCAAGATTGGGTTGGGGGTAGGGGTATAAAAAACTGAACCAAAAACCGAAAACCGAATCAAACTGAACCAAAAAATTCGATTTTTTTTCGGTTTAGTTCTCATTAAAAACTGAAACTTTTTAACTAGTTTAGTTTTTATTGGTTCTGTTAACCTAACTAAATCGATAAAATCTAAAGTTTTTTCTTTTTTTTAATAATTTTAAAAAAATTGATTCTTTCTTTTCTTTTTTTCTTTTTCTTCCTCTTCTTATTCATTGGCCGGTCGCCGATTGCCGGCCGCCAGGCCGGCAACTAGCCAATGAAGAAGAAGAAGAAAAATAAAAAGAAAAAGAAAAAAAAAAAGAAAAGAAAAAGAATAAAAAATAATTAAAAAATCGATTTAAAAAATAAAAAATTTATAGAAAGGGGTGTATGTAGGGAGAAATACAAACATAAAAGTAAAAATCGAAAAACCGAACCAAACCGAATCGGGATTTTGGTTTGGTTCGATTTCGATTCGGATCGGATTTCGGTTTAGTTCAATAAATTCCTTATAAATTTGGTTCGGTTTTTCAAAAAAACCAAACTGAACCGGACCATTTACACTGCTATGGGGGTGCTGTTGGAAAAAATATGAACATGCATGCCAAAGATGTTAAACCCCCAAGCTCTCGCTTGCCTTGAGCTTTGACCATTTTCAATGCAAAATTTTGCACAAAAATATTTGAAGTCGTGTTCCAAAATGCCAGAACTTTGGTTCAAGGGCTTTAGGAAATTCAAAGCCGCTCGTCTCCCAAATGCAGCTTGAGCGTCCTGGCTCGGTAAGGGTAGAAGTGTAATTTCACGAGTGCCAACTCAGTCGGCCCATAATTTGGGCCTCTTGACTCAGCCCCTTCCCCCAATAGACAACACCTAAAATTTTCTTCTGAAACCGATCTTGGTGTCCGACGTCTTCCCGACTTTCTGAAGCTTTTAGCCCTGAGAGCAAAAATAGAAATCTCGTTTTCTAGTTATTTTCTCTCTTTCTAAAATTTTGAATTTTAACTTATTCCACTTTAAAATTTAATATCAACTTAAAATGCTCTCTGAATTGGTACTTTTTAAGGCGATCAATATTCACTGCTACAACCATTTAATAACAGGATTAATCAATCTTTTTTTTTTTTCAAATTTTTTTGTCAAGCTTGCGCCCTTTTTTTTTATATATATAATTTAAGAATTAGGAGGAAAGAACATAGTGATTCATGGTTCAACAATTTACATTAACCTCAAGAAAAGAAAAATTAAACGTAGTTATAATTACTCTAAATATTATTCTATCAAAGAAAGAGTCAATAAATAATCTCCATACTATATAAGGAGTCGGCCGATATTGATAAACAGTTAGGAGGACTGAATATTCATTACCCTTATTAAAAGGTTTACTTGTTTTCTTCTCTCAGAATCATATAAGTGTGAAATATTATGTTTACTTCATTTATACAGTAAAGAATCCCTTATACTGTGCATGCAATTCAGGCTTTATATTTTAATTTTTTTATTGTATAATTGATGTACTCAAAATATAAACACGACTTTGTCTTTCTTCCTATTTGGTAAAAAAAATCTTTCACAAGATAGATTTTATTAATGTAAACACTTAATTCGTGTGCTTGTTAAACTATAACTATACTAATACAACCACAAAATAGAATTTATTGTAAATTATTAATGTCTCTTTAAAAAATATATATCAAATTGTTAACTCCAAGTAATTTTACAATGTTATACCAAACAACGTAATTTGCTATCGAAATATCTTCTCATCTATAGGGTTTGCGAGGGTCTTCTATATATGTAGTCTTTCTTTGTCTAATAGCTTAAATTTCTAGGTTGGACTATTCAATGTGATATCAAAGCCAAAGTCAAACCCAGTTTTTTTTTTTTTTTTTTTTTTTTTTTTTTGTATATGTGGCTCTCCATACATCAATTTCACCGATCATTTTAAGATCGGTTTTGCACGCTAAAAGAGATATTATAATATTATACATTGCTTGTTTACAGAATTTATACTTACCTTATTATCTCTTCACGAATAGTGGCCAACAAAAAAAAAAATCATAATTAAGTGACTCCTACAAGTGCACGATTACGGAATGCCGCATGTGAAAAAAGTAACTTTAACCTGCTATGAACTGAGATGACAAAAAACCAATCAAAACAAATGATGTTGATTAAGCTTTTTTAAGTCTAAAGTCCAAGTATGCAAGGACTGACCTGGTTCATTTTTTTTTTAACATAGTGATCAAGATAATATTTTTTACTTACTTATAGTAGATAGAAATAAAATCTAATTTTAATTCTCCAAAAAGTTGACTGAGATAGTGAGAGATTGATTCATACGACAAATCATATATCTAATTACATACTCGCCATTTAGAATAACTTTGAGGATGCACGCCCATGATCGACCCATTAGCGAATCATGGGCGTGCATATCCCAAGCTTATGGGGGGTATTGTCCCGAGACTTAATAACGACGACATGTTTATTTTTTGCCCGACTTGTATCGAGTTTTTCATCTCCCATACTTTTTCTTGGATGCTTTTGATACTTGGTTGTTTACTTTAAAAAGCCATTTCAATGCCCTATATGTTAATTTCCTTACCAGAAGCCTGAGACTAGAACAATTTTCAGGTGTCAACTAAAACTCAGATGTCAATACTAATGTAGACAATTTTTAATTTTTAATTTTTAATTTTATTTTCTTCACAGGGCCAACAAGACTGTCGACCCCCCTCGCTAGGCATGGAGGAGGGTTTGTTGTTTCACAAAAATAATATTTACAATATACAAAAATCGAGATTAGGTGAAACTTAAACATGAATGTGCCATATGATATCGAACTTCAATTCGTTAGTACTCGACTCAATAGTTTTACAAGTCCAATTGAGTTATTCTTTTTATAAATTATTTATATGAAATTTCGAGCTTTGATCCATTAATATTTCAACATAATAAAATTGAATCCAGACATAACTTTTGAATACTTCAATTTTCTTTTCCAATTGAGTTCAAGCAAGAAATTCAATTCTCGATCAAGCTAAGCTCGAGTGAAGTTTCGAGCGATCAAACATTTGAGCCGAGCTTGACATTGCATCAGCTCGTCTCAATGTGATTATCCTTCCGTCTCGAGGACTAGGCCTAGGACGCTAGCGCTTAGACTTGATACCTCAAAGGTGGATTGCACATTCTTGCGTGTGGACTGAGAGACACCAGCCCAACAAGGCATCGCGTGGGCGGGACCCGAGACCTCACAGCCAGATTTATAAACCCTAGTGGCAGCTTTCGCATCGTTCCAGTCGTCGGTCGATATCGCCCTCCAAACCCTCGCCGCCGCGCGTTCCTTCATCGTCAAACAGCATATCTATCTGAAATCGAAAGCTGAAAACGTTTTCACCAACTAAATGGCCCTAAGAGCGCTTGTTTCTTTGAAGCGAGCAAGATCCAGAGCCAGGGTATAGGGAAGAGATCGTCGACTTCACTGCCGATCGGGGAAGGGCAACCCCGGGTCAGAGGCCGCCGAGCATCTCCGAGAGCAAAGCCCACTCTGCTTCAGCTTTAAGCCCTTGATTTTCTTAGCAAGACTCTCTCTCTCTGTTCCGAAGCTTGGCATTCTAGGGAAGCACATGTACCATCAGCTCTTCTAATGGCTGCTTCTTCGAATATGAAAAGGAATTATTACCATGTGTTCCTCAGTTTCAGAGGAACAGATGTCCGCCATGGCTTCCTCAGTCATCTCTACGCCGCTCTGGACCAGAGAGGATATACACTTTTGTCGATAGCGAGGAGCTTAGGAAAGGAGAGGAAATATCGCCGACGCTCGTGAGGGCGATCGAGGAATCGCGCATCACGATCATTGTCTTCTCCGAGAACTACGCCTCCTCGCCATGGTGTTTGGAAGAGCTCTTGAAAATCATGGAGTGCAAGGAGCAAAACAACCTGATGGTGGTGTTCCCAGTGTTTTACAAAGTGGAACCCAGAGAAGTGAGAGGGGGGAGAGAGAGTTATAAGAGAGCTATGGATAACCACGAGTCCAAGTTCGGGAAGGATTCAGAGAAAGTGAAGAGATGGAAGAGGGCTCTCCTTGATGCTGGTAACTTGTCTGGGTGGCACTTCAATGACAGGTACGCACAAATGTGATGCAGTGCTTTGCGATTGTTAGCTCGTGATTGTTTGTTAGATATCAAATCGTATCTATAGCTTCGAGTTGCCCAAACGATGCATCAAGTTCTTTGAATTTGCAGTAGACACAAAAGTCGAAAGACCAAAATTTGAAGCTAGCAGAAATTTCTGTCTTAGATAAGTAGTGTGGTTCCAAGGACCCGAGTAATTAGTGTCTTCAAGTGCACATTCTTTGTAATTTTCCTTCCGCAGATGTTGGCGCAGGTGTGTGTTATTTCTTTTCATTTTATTATTTGTTAATCTTCTTATGAAATTTTCCTTATGACATTAGACGTTGAATTCCTGCCATGGCTTGAAATGGTAAAACATGTTTCTATTTCTTTTGAGTGCTTGTCAGAGATGAAAGAGATGAAGCGGAGCTCATACAATCCATCGTCAAGGAATTATCAATTTGTCTCAGACCAAGATCCTTATATGTCGCTAAGTATCCAGTCGGTATAGAATCCCAAGTTCAAAATCTGATAAGTTTGTCAGAGCCAGCTGGCAGTGATGTTTTGATGATAGGTCTATGGGGACCTGGCGGCATCGGAAAGACAACGATTGCTAAGGCACTATATAATGCTATTGAGAACCAATTTCAGGGTTGTAGTTTTTTGGAGCGAGTTAGAGAAAAATCGAACCAAAGCGGTGGTCTTGTTGCTTTGCAAGAACAACTTCTATCTCAGATCTTTCTCGTACAAAATTTACGGTCTACGATGTTGATGGAGGAATTAGTTTGATACAGGAAAGACTATGTCGCAAGAAGGTTCTCCTAGTTCTCGATGATGTTGATGATATGGATCAACTGAATGCCTTAGCTGGAAAAGGCGATTGGTTTGGCCAAGGGAGTAGAATCATTGTTACATCAAGAGATAGACATTTATTAACTTCTCATGACAAAAATTATGTGTATGAAGTTAAAATTTTGGAAGACAATGAAGCACGAGACCTTTTTGGTCAGCATGCCTTTACAAACAGCAATAAAGTAGAAATAAGAAGGGATCTCATTGATGGAGCACTGCATTATGCCGGCGGCCTTCCATTAGCCCTGGAAGTGTTGGGCTCATTCCTACGTGGAAGAAAGGAACCTGAATGGGAAAGTACATTGCATAAACTCTCTAAAATTCCTGAATCAAAAATCAATCGAGTTCTCAAGACAAGCTTTGATGGATTGGACACCAACGAGAGGGAGATTTTCCTCGATATTGCTTGTTTTCTTGAGGGAGAGGGAATAGGATACATCCAGAAAGTTCTTGACAGCTGTGGTTTCCACACGACCATAGGAATAAAAATTCTCATCGAGAGGTCCTTGATAAAATATGAGAATGGTTCCCTGCAAATGCATGATTTGGTTCTTTTGATGGGTAAGAATATTGTTAAACAAGAATGTTACGATGATCCTGGGAAACGCAGCAGATTATGGCTTTTGGAAGATATCGAAGACATTTTTTGTTATAATATGGTAAAAGTTGTCTGTCAGTTTTGCTACATTTCAACTTACATTACTCTAATTCGGACAGTATAATGTAAATCTTAATTGGAAATTTTGTCTGACAACTAAATTTGCTCTGTTATGAATAGGGGACGGATGCAGTAAAGGCCATAGTATTGGATTTGCCCCCACCAAAAGTGATAATCATCAGTCCTGATGCTTTCACAAATATGAAAAAGTTGAGAATACTCATTTTGCTTGGAGTGCATATCTCTTCACAAGCTCAAGTACGTCTCCCTAACGAGCTAAGATGGCTTGAATGGCCCAATGCCCCGAATCTAGAATTTGGCTCTGGTCCAAATAAACTCGTGAGACTCGATGTCCCGAAAAGTCATATGAGACAATTAGGAGGCAACTTTCAAGTAAGCCCTTGTGATGATTAGCTTTCCTTTTTATAGCTATAAAAAATATTTGCAGAGCTTAATGACTGCACTAGTATGTTTTTGCAGAAATTTTAGAGAGCTGAAGTCCATCAATTTCAGTGAATGCAAGTCCTTGGTTAGTATTCCGACCTGTCATCGGCTCCAAATATGGAGAAATTGATTCTTGATGGGTGTGAGAGTTTGGTGGAGGTTCACCCATCCGTTGGAAATCTTGTCAAGCTAAAGTTTTGTCACTAGAATCGCTGCTCTAATCTTAGTATTTTCCTAATACACTCAAGGACTAAATCTCTTCATACCCTTAGTCTCTTTCGTTGCTCTAAACTTGAGAAGTTCCCAGATATTGACGGAAAGATGGAACATTTGAAATATCTTTGTCTATATAGGACGGCTATTAAAGAACTCCCTGCATCAATTGAAAATCTTGTCTCTGTGAATTGGATGAATTTAGCATTTTGCAAAGACCTTGTGAGGCTTCCATCGCACATTTATAAGTTGAAAAATCTCTTTTATTTGAATCTTGACGGCTGCTCAAATTTAATCACGTTTCCAAAAAACATGGAGGATTCAACTGATCCCTTGATGGTAATCTGGGATTCCAAAATCTAAAGGAGCTAGATCTTAGTGACTGTATTCTATCAGAAGTAGGGTTCCTTGAGAGTTCTTCCAGTTTTCCCAAATTGAAGACACTAGATCTTTCAAATAACAAAATTACTCATCTGCCAACATGCATCAATAAGTTCGATGGTTTTGCAATTAATTGTTCGGGGATGCGAGCTACTACAAGAGATTCCTCAGCTTCCTTCAAATTTGTTGCAAACTAGTAGCACGTTGTTGCGAATCTCTTCAAAAACTCCCAGATTTGTGTGGTGGTTCCTCCTCCGAACTTTTCCATGTTGACTTGACTTCATGTGTGAATTTTTCCGCAAAGGGATGTGGCTGATGTGGCTGATGCGTCGTTACTAGAGGTTAGACTCTCTCTCTCTCTCTCTCTCTCTCTCTCTCTCTCTATATATATATATATATATCTGAATGCTTGATATGCGTACTAACTGTATGACAGCAACTGCCAAAGGTGCCATCAGTCAGCATTATCCTAAGTGGAAGAGAGATGCCTAAATGGATTCTCCCTGTGAAGAGGATTCCATATCTTTCATGGTTCCCCAGGACTTGTATGACAAGTTCAAAGGACTAGCACTCTGTGTTGTTCTAAGCCAGGAGAAAGGAAAAGTGGTCAAAGATTCATGTTTTGCCACAGTAATTGTTAATGGCCAAAAATGTCTATGATACAGGAAAATTTTTCTTCAATGGAATCTGACCATGTGTGGCTTTATTATTGTTCACGTGGTGGTCAGTTTGGAGTGGCGATGCTTTTGCAAAATGATTGGAGCTGTTTCCAAGTTTGCATCAAAGCAAAAAAGGGAAGCATAAAGAAGTGTGGATTCCGTCTAATATGTGAGCAAAAGGAGGATGATCTGAGGGTGGTGTTCCCAGTGCCATCAGCTGATGGAGCAAGTGATTGAAGGTATTTTGGAATCAGACTGGAGACATTCAGATAGAATAAGATAATTCAATAGACACCGAGGAAGAAGATACTCCAATTGAAACAGATGCAGAGGAAAGCTCATCACCTTTAACAAAGAAGATAAGACGGTCTTAACTACGGTGAGACCATGGGTTCCAATGTCTTTGCTTTTCCCTTTTTTGGGCCTCCACTAGAGATTTGCAAGTGTCTGCTCCTTCAATTAGAATTCAAGATCATTATAAAACAGAGGTTTCGCACCATGCTACTGATGTGATTGAGGAGCCCTTTTTTGTTTTTTTTTTTTGCCTCTGTTTCTTTATGATTTGTAATGTAGAGTGCATTAACCCAAAAATTAAGAGGATTCTTGTTGAAATGGTCACGGTCTTCTAAGTTGCTTTGTGTAATTTTTTAGATGGGCCTTTGTAGCATCTTTTAATTCAATTCCAATTAATGATGCCAATACTTCATAATTCAAAATTCTGAGATAGTAAGTTTTGCTCAATCTAGTATAATCTATATCTTTAGGAAAGTGTTGTTTGAATTGTCTCAAAGATCAAGAGGTCTATACAGGAAAATTAGTTGATTCCTCTGTTGTTACTCGGCAGATTGCATTGGATAGGTATAAAGGGAGAGCTCTAGCGTCTGAGAAATTTTGCATTTTAGCAAAGGAGATTGACTTCAAGGATATTCATGAAAAGCAAACAGTATTTGGCAAACACCTTCTAAAATAAGTATTTCAAAGCAATTTTTAGAATGAGAAAAAAAAATTAAAAAGGGAGAACGAAGGAACTTGCAGGTACATATGAAAGCACAAACAGGCGGCACAATTGTAGGACCAGTGCCGACCTTGTGCGACCCTAGGCAATATGCTGCTGAGGTCAACCAAACCTTGGAGACGCGACACCAGTGTCGCTTGACCCTAGGTGACATGACACTAAATGCCAGTGTCCCATGACCTCAAGTGGTGGAATGTCGGAGCCACACAACTAGGCAACGCAATGCTCAACCCTCGACAAGCTAAATCTGGCATCAAGCAACCCTCGCAAAGCTTCTCGGAATCATGCAACCCTCGACGAAGCTTTGTCGGTGTTTGTTAACCTGGCCTCCTTCATGAAGCTTCCTAGCCATGACCAACCATGGCTTTCGCTCTCCTAAACAAGGTTGAGGGACAAAACATTATTACAAATATATTAATGATGGTAAGATTGTAAGAAAAAAATTCATTAAACTCCCGAACTTGCATTCGGAAAATACTAAAGCTCAAAGGTGAGGCTTGCTTCAAGCATTTCAAAGCAAAACTTTTCACTCAAAGTCTTTGAAATTGTGTTACCAAATATCAGAACTTATTTTAAGAACTTTTGAAAGCCCAAAACAGCTTAATTCAAGATGACGGAGCACTCCAATTTTTAAAGGCCAAATTGGATGGGATTGAAATGAAGGGCAAAATTGGAATAGTGTATCACTTTGGGGGTCTTTGTGGGTCAAAAAATAATTTTTAGTAAATTATTTAAGGTACTGGATTTAAGATTTTTCATGATATTAATCCAAATAATATTTATGTATTATTTTTTTTCTTTTTTACCTTTTGAAGAGTTGAGTCTCATTCATTTGGCAAGTAAAATGCTAAGTAACATTTTAATAATTTCCACTGAGAATATTAGTAAATTAAGTTCATACTAGGATTGCCTTTATTGGCTTGCACCAAAGTTCATTCTCTTTCTCACTTTCTACCATTAGTCACCCTTCGTTTAAGTCCACCTGGCTCGATATCGTCTATTTGAAACGCAAAATTCAATAAAGTAGAAATGTTGTTGCCCATAGCCAAAAATAAGATTACGACAGTCTCCAAAAAAGTGATCCAATCACATTATCAGAGAATACTATATATCAAATACTCATTAAAAACTATTAATTACGATCGTTAAGGTTCGAAATCATGTACACCGGTAATATCTTTTTTCGATATTTCATTCATTATATTGTAACATGTATTCACCTCAAATTAAATCTTCCATCCACGATCAAATTCCAAAATTATAGCATCACCCCCTCCTCCTTCTCCTCGTTTTCCTCTCTCTCTAGATAAAAAGATGGAGAAGAGCTATCAATACTAGCCACCCTTTTTGAAATGTGCCAACCCAATAAAAGTGTATACTTAATTTCACATCTTATTATAATTGGAGAAACACTACCTATGGAAAACAATTAATACTCCCAGAGTGATATGCCAATTCTATTTAGACATCGAGTCATCCCGCATAATGAACCTTTCCTAATTGTTGTGATTTATATTGTATTAACAACGTTCGAGAGCAAAATCAAACGGATGACTCCAACCTTTGCAAATTATGCAACCTAAAAAGTCAACAAGCATGAAGCGATGTTGGGCAACTACTCGGACAAAATCTTGGGCTGACCAGAATTGAAACAGTCTCGGGTCAACTCCACCAAATGGGCAACCAAGACTAAAATGATGGGCCGATTCTCTTGCTAATCGTCTAGCCAGACTGAAGAATGGGCCATCTTCATACCTCATATCTAAAATAAATTGACATTGAATTATCGACCTTATCAAGATTAGAGATCATATCATCAATAATCATAAAATTTGACCCCCAACTCCTCTCAATTAAAGATAATGCGATAGCTACTACTGAAATGATGTTAGGAAATCACTTGACCAATTGAGAGCCGTCGAATTCAACATTTGAATTAAAAACCACAAACAACGGAAAAAAAAAATCCTTTTCACGACACTTTCTAAAGTTTATTTGAGGAAACTATGAGAGAATGACATCCAACTATTGTTGAAAAACCTATTTGAAATTAATTGTTGGGAAATATCTTGGCCAAAAAAATCCTTCTTATGTTAATTAATCTCCATTTACTTGTAAATTTTTTATTGAAGAAAAATGTCAAAAGTAGAGCGGTCTTGATCTCAAATCTTGCATGAGCGATAGCCACATGGACGACTTTAAGCATCCTCAATTATGTCAGGATGGACCAGGCCTTGTTCTAGACAATGACTTGTTGACAATGTTTGTCATTCTATAAATATCATCAAGGGGTCCAAAAGATCAAAGAAGTGGGAAAATATGAAGAAAAAGAAATGAATTGCCTATATTTTCACTTTTGATATTTGCAATTAAGTCCTATATTTATGGTATTTTAGTATATAATCCTCTTAGTTTGTTTGTTTTTTTTTTTTTTTTTTATTTCATCGGTAAATCTTTCCATTAGATTTAACAAGCTTAATTCTCCAAAATTTTGTTCCAAAAGCAATCTTCGACGAGTGTAGACAAATTTTCGTGACGATCCAACAAATTTTCACGATGATCCAACAAAGCAACATTGATGATTCCTACCGAAAATGAGCAGATGCAAAAAAAAATTGGCCAAAGCTAGAAAGAGAACAAGATAAAACGGTTATAGGATTATCCTAATGTTATCATTTTTTTTTACCTAAAAGATATTTTTATTTTCTTCTTTGATTTTGTGCTAAGTAATTTAATGGTCAAATTTCACGTGTAATTGACTTTTCATTTTTCCTTTCTTCTCCAACCAGTGTTCTCTCCGTGGCCGTTGAATTCAGTTTATTGTAAGAAAACGTGGCACTTGATTTCAACTGTCAAATTGTCTCTCGGAAAAAAAAAAAAAAAAAAAAAGGAAAATGATAAAATCGTCCGACTACACGAGCTGTCTGATTGTGTGTATTTACAAGTGTAACCTTGGCTATCCTGGAAAAGAGGGGATGTCGGAATTTTCTTAATTTTTGGTGTCCGTCGTTTCTCAAATTTCCGAATTCCTTAACCTGTTGCATGCCATTCAGGTTTTACATTTTAGTTTTCTAATATTAGTTAATGTACAAAAAATGTTAACACGTGGCATTATTTCTTCCTATTTGGCAAGGTTAAAAATATCTTATGCAAAATAGAGTTTATTAATGCACACTCGTAATTCATGGATTTGTTATTCTATCATTATACTAAATCCAGCCACAAAATATAATTTATTTTAAGTTATTAATGTCTGCTACTTCAAGTGATTTGACAATGTTTTATACCAAACAAAGTAACTTTAGTATGCCTTTATTTATTTTTTTTTTTTTTTCCGCCGATTATACTCTACTCTTACTCTAATTCTCATTCTCAGGTTTTTGTCTTACCTTCATACAAAGCGTGGAAGTCAAAATCATATCTGAAACTAAATCGTTTCCACCCCAATTCTCTTGAGAAGGTAGTGATTTGAACCCCTACCTCCTCTTCTTATGTAAGAAAAGTGGAACTCCAGTAGTTAACTTTGGTATGCTAAAATGTCTTTTTATCTACAAGGTTTTCATATACATGCATTCTCTATCAATAAATGCTTTTTGTTTTGGGTTAGACATTTTAACATACTCATAGAGTCAAGTTCTAAACCGATTTTTTTTTTTTTGGCACTCCTGATTCGTTAATTCCCATGTCGTTATCACATTAGCTTTACACACTAAGAAGCTTATTACAGAATTACCACATCACTTGTCTACGAAATTTATACGAGCCCTCCCTATGGATTGCAGCCAACAAAAAAAAAAAAAAAATTTACTCCTTCAAGTGAATGATTACAAAATACCAATTGCTAAAATTAAAATGTCGAAGTTCGTTGTACGCATCTTAATTTTTAAATAATGAGTGATTGACTTACCCTTTATAAAATGAAAGTAATGCATCGTTACATGTAAAAGAAAAAAGGTTTAAGCCAGCTACAAAAGTGAGATGAAAAAGAATATCAAAATAAAATGTTGTTCAAGTTTTTCTTTTTAGTTTAAAGTCCAAGTCTAGGTGGCAAGTATGCAAAGATTGACGGGGTTTCATTCTTTTAAACCTATAGTCCAAGAGGTACTTTGAGTAGTTAAATGATTAATTCATACAATCAATTTAGTGTTTAGTTACGAAGTCACCGATTACAAAAACTTTGAGGGGTCATAACCATTATTAGTATATTGATGAAGTCTTGTTGCTCATGGATAAGATGATTTGTATACATTAGTAAGATTTGGTCAGCTGAAGATTTGTGATCACTAATGAAAAAAAAAAATCATATCATAGAAATAATCTTATTTATTGTTAAAAAAAAATCCTCGATGGGGGAGACGGGTCGGTCGGCCCAACCTTCAATGGCAAGTGGCCAGCACATGTGAACAAATGGATTGAAAAAAAAAAAAAAAAAAAAAAACTGCGAACGAAAGCTGCAGTGCAAATCCTACACGTTGTGGACTAAATTCGAGGAATGTGAAAAATATACCGGATCCCACTTTTTTAACAATAGTTTTACGTTACGGTTATGACGATTTGTGATAATATATATATTATATATATTAAGACATTTTTTGTATTTAATTGCAATGACACATAATAATCTTATACAATATATTCGAAGTATCGTAGAAGTGCTCCTAACATATAAATTTATCATCAAAGGAAAATAAAAAAGTGACATTCACACTTTTTATATATGGCAACATGCCAATTGGAGAAAAAGGTTTTTCAATTTACAATAAGGATCAATTAGATAATGCACAAACGAATTCAGGTGAAACTTAAACACGGATGTAGCACACAATATCAAGCTTAAACTTGCTAATACCCAATTGATAGTCTCAAGAGCCTGATCAAGCTTAACTTACTTTTTGTCAATTATTTAATATAGTCAAATTGAGTGAAGTCAAATTTGAATGGTATGATTTTCTTTTTCAAGTTGAGTTTGAACAAGAACTTTAATACGTGATTGAGTTCATGTGAAGGTTCAAGCATCGAGTATGTTGTAATAGCTCAACTCAATTTGGATTATATCTCCACATTGAGGGCTAGACCTAGGACCCTAGCATTGAGACTAGAGACACCAGGTGAACAAGTTATAGCATGGGCCACCTAAGACCCTACCATAAACTCAGGACCTTGGTCTTGGACTTGAGTTGTGAATTATGAAACTATAATGTACTATCATCAATTTGTATTTATATATCGCATAATAATTCCATATTACAAAATACTTGACGATGTTGTACAAAAAAGATCATTAAGTCCACCACAACGCAAGATATGAGTACCAAGCAATAAGTACGGAAACAATCTCTCGCAGCATATTTACTCTCAAAACTTACCGAGAGAAATCCTTAAACACTCTCAAGAGGAAGAACCACTTGGCCTTATGTCCCTTTGTCTTGCGGACGCCACGTGAACTCCATCTTCATATCGATCTTCACTCCAAGCTTCAATTCAAGTCAAACTCGTGCTCTGATTTGGTCATAACCCACTACATCAAAATGACACACCGATTACTCGATCTCTTCCTATAAATTTTCTATCAGAAAAAGAAAAAAGAAGAAAAAGAAATCATTAGGTTACTCGAAAATGCGCACGATGATTTTCGGCTAGTGGATTTGATGGTACCTCTCCCCGGTTCCCGTACAAAGAAGTAAAATAAAAAACGAACTCGAGAAATTGCACTACCGCTGCTCTCCCTGATGGTGCGAGCGTCTTGGCTCAACGATGGCACAAGTGTAATTGCACGAGTGCCCAGTTCAGTTGGCTGAGGATTTCGGCCTCTCGAGTCGGCCCCATCCCCCGAGACGAATCACGACCGTCGATTATGCCCGGCTCGTGTGTCGGCACACAGGGACCAACCCACGTGCGAGTCTCATTAACGTGCTTTCCCTCCCCCCAGGCCCCAGCCAACGACCCATCCCTGTCTCTATGGATCCCACTGGATATCCCCATTGCTGGCCCATGGCGCCGACCATACCCTTATCTCGAATCTAATCCCCGCCCATTTCCAATTTTTTCTTAAAAAGAAATTGAGCATAAATAAAAATAAAAAGGGAAAATGACACTGCGATCTCTGAAATTTAACCCAACAAGTAATGTTGTCATGAACTTTCAATTTATTCAATATAATCCCTAAAATTCATATACAGTCTACTTTCTAGACTATACGAAAATGTTCAATATTGTTCTTGAACTTTAATTGTTGAGATGATAGCTAAGGGTGATTGATTCCATGGTAGGTAATTTTTAAAGCTAGAACCTAGATTCTACCCTATTATAACCGGTTTCTATTTTTCAACCCCGAAACCTATCATGTTTTCTATTTTTCTGGTCTAGCTCGAGGGTTCACCTAAGAATCTGTTTTATCTTCTTCTTTTTTCCATTTTTTAAAATTTTACGGCAAAATCATATGAGGTTATGAGTAACGAAATGATTCAAAGTAAAATATGAATAACAGAATTCCTAATCTGCCAAAAAAATAATCTGAATATGTAGTCAAGTACAATTATAAACGATAAAAAAGTTCAAACATAACATAAAACATTCATCCATAAAAATTTAAAGAAAAATGAAAGATCGGCAAGAAGTTTTGAGAAGGGAGAAAGGATGAAAGAGTGTTGAGGTTAAAATTTAGGGAAAAAAGAAATTAGGATTTAAGCTTTTTAGCTTATAAAACAGATTCCAAAGCAAAGTGGAATCAATGGGTCACTTGGAACCTATTCCAACGAGAACCGATTTTCGGACCTATTTTTTAGAAAGTCCGATCTGATTCCTAAGTAAAATTGGTTTGGTTGCACACTCCTAGTAATAGCATTAAGTGTCTTCATATAGTTTGGAGACTAACTTGAATATGTACTAAAATTTTAAGGATCATATTAAATAAATTAAAAGTTCAAAAATTGCATTATAAATTTGGCCAAAATTGGAGACTATTTATGTTATTATCCAAAATGGATATTAATATTCATTTAAAAATTTTAAAAGATCAATTTGCTTTTAAGTTAGCAATTTTTTTTAATATTATCAAAGCACTATTAATAACCCAAAAGTCCCCCCAACATTATCGCTATCTCCTCCTCTCTAAAGTCTCAAAGCTCCAAAGGAAAAAATATCAACAGCGCATAGGGAACCACTTTTGTCAACAAAAGCCAAAAGCCATCATCATCATCATCATCATCATCATCATCGTCCCTCTCTCTCTCTATCGCTCAAAGCTTCTCACTTGATACTCGATAGCAATGCACCACGCCTACATCACTTCCTCCCAAATCCACCACGGCCACATCCCAACCACCCACAAGTCCCCCTCCGCGGCGGCGGCGGCAACTTTAGGCTATTTAGACTTGGGTTGCGCGTATTTAATGAAAATTTCTGAAACGAGAAATTGATTTACGTAAATTAATTTCTCAATTTCTATAGGACGAGTTTAAGAGTAAAACCCGTTTGATAACGACTAAAAATTTCTATTTCGAAATAAATCTAGTTTGATAACAAAATAAAATTTCTATTTTTAGGAATAGAAATTGATTAGATAACAACATAGGAAATCGCTCAAATACAAAATAATAGTCGAAATAATACTAAAACAATATAAGAAATCCTCAAATACAAAATAATAGTCGAAATAATACTAATACATTACAAAAGTTGAAAATACAATTTCATGGAATTTCCGGCATATTATTATTCCTTGCCATTTTATTGGCAATGGTTTTCCTAAGCGTATTTATTTGATTTCCCTCTTTGGTTAATGTATCATTTGCAAGCTCATCTTGTGTAGGTTTAGACAAGTACTGCGGAAGCATGAATATGGGTGCCATCAATGGCGCCTATACAACCCTGTCATTTTATCAAAGACTAGAATTATGCAAGATTATCAACAAAATAAAATTGATGGTGTAAAGGAATATATAAGAATTCTATCTTGAAGTAACGTTTATAGTTAGGAACCAATCTCGAATTGAATCAGTCTAGTTGCTCATCCCTAATTTCTTTATTGTTGCTCAATGAACCTTTAATGGCCCTTGCATAGTAAAGAGAGAGATTCTCTTGAATTTCTTGCCTTCGAATTAAAATTCAAGATTGTGTAACAATCTAATTATTTTGATTTTGCAAGAATTTTGAATCCGTAAAGAAACAAGGTTAAATTTCTAGGCACGTTTTTTATTCATCTATTACGTAAGAACTTTTTCTTCAACTGGCCATGCGCATGCCCTTTCTAGGAAGAAAGAGTCCCATTGTTTTTAAGTAAGCATTTAAGAACTTTGGTTGTTTTTGAAAATTGGGGACCCATTCGATTGCCTTTCATCCTAAAGAGGAAGTTATCAAAAAAAAAAAAACACGAGCAAAATAAGAAAAAAGAAAATTAGCAATAATTTGTGAAGTTGTGGTTATGAGTGAATTAAGTTAGCAAAAAAACACAAGGATTTTTTTATATGGTTTAATTTCAGTTTCGATTTCTATTTCGAGCGAGAAGTTAAAAATTTTAGCTTCTAATTTCTTCAATTTCTCTATTTCGGAATAGAAATGTTTGAGAAATAGAGAAATCAAATGGATGCAAAGCAGTTTACATTCAAACCTGTTAGGAAACAGAAACGGAGAAATCAAGAAATAGAAATTTTGTCATGCGCGGCCTTAACGATTTTGGGCTATTTAGACTTAAACGAAGGGTCGCTAATGGAATGGGAAGTGAGAAAGAGTGTGAACTTTAGCACCGGCCAATGAAAAATGTAAACGCAATCCTAGTATGAACTTGACTCAACCAATGTTGTTCAAGGAAATTACTTGACATTTTCACTTGCCAAATGAAATGGGACTTGACTTTTCAAAAGGAGTAGAAGACAAGAAAAAAATGTCTATGATTAGATATTAAATTAAATTAAATTGCTCTCGTTGGAAATTTGTTCTTGTTTAATTCTTTAAAATGTATTTATATGTGTTTTTATTATTTTATTATTCTTAATCTGCGTCTCTTGGATATCTGTTAGTAAAATTTATTTTTATTTATACTCAAAATTGTGTTTTTTTTTATAAAGAAAATGGACGGAATGGGAAAAACGATGGGGAGGGAGAGATTCAAGAGAAGCGAATGGTGAGGGCCAGAGTGCCGGGGACGTGCAGTGGGGCTCAGAGAGAGATGGCTCGTTGGATATGATCGACGGCGGTGATTTTTTTAGGGAGGGGCCGACTGAAGAGGCCGAACAATTCATGTTTTTTTATTTTTTTCGATCGACCATTTATATCTAAGTTTTACATAAACTCAATTTTGGCTCATATAGTCGATCTGTCCTCTAAATTGAAAAACTATAGTCTTTTTCCAAATGGCATAAAAAAGGGAAAACTCATTATTTTTCAATGTATCATTCTTAGTCAATAATAAACTCCTAAGTTAGATTCATTTCTATGCACGAAATGGCCCTCCTATGTCGTCTCTAGTAGATCTATCAAAATGGGTCTTAAATTTATATATGACCTATTTATGTTTTGAATGAGTCATAAATTGGTCACTTAAATCTTGAAGAACCTACTCAAATGGGTTTAAAAATTGAATGCCCAAAATAAATAGGTCTAGATGAGTTGGACTTAGAACCCATTTCCAATCCAAAGCTCACACACTCTCTTTCCCTCTTTAGCCTTATAAAAATCAAAATTATAAATATTTTTTATATTTCGTTTTTCTTTTCTTTTCTTTTCTTTTCCTTTTTTATTCATTTCTTATTCCATCTCCCTTGGCCAGTGATCCGCACGGTGATGGCCCGTCAAGCGAAGGACGAGCTCATCAGCCTCATGCGAGCTTAAGCTTGTCGACGTTTGGCTAGACTCAAGCTCACTTGCCTTGGGCAAGCTTGAGCTTGGCTCGAGCCTTACTGAATCTAGCAAGGCTATGGCTATGGCTGGTTATTGGTTGTCATCATGGCCGATGATTGGTCAAAGAAGAAGAAGAAGAAGAAAACAAGAAAATAAAAATAAAAATTAGATTTTTTAAAAGTAAAAAGAACAAATAATTATAAATTTGATATTTAAATAAAAGATTAAAAAATTAAAATGAGTGCACAAAGGAAAATTTAATCATATTTTTCATACCAAATGGCAAAAAATATTTTATAGAAAATTTTGTAATTTTCCTTAAAAAAAAAACTTCTTCCAAGAAACAAATGGATGCTTATTCTTTTAAAATATTATAAAAATTGTCCACTAGATTTGTATTGCATGAAAGTGTTTTAGCAATACTATCTAAAAAAATATATAAGAAATAAATTTTCTTAAATTTAGTTAAATGGGTAAGATATAGATTGGTAATGGGTCAAAGTCGGGTATAGGTCAAGAATTTTGCATCACAATAAATGGGTTATAAACGGGTTAAATAAGTCAATTTGGATCAAGCCATTTATGATTCTACCCAAACTCGACCCGATCAACCCATTTAACAGGTCTAGTCTCCGGGGACCACTTGAGGTTTGCAACCTCGAACAATGGCCGCCTATGTCAACAAAGGGCCAACTATTTTTTTTTATTAATAACAAAAGTCCTTTATAAATATAATTTTTCTAAACATTATTTTACTTAAATGTACTAAATAGTGGACTTTTGCATTCTAAAAACGCATTTATTTTAAAGTCCTTTGCATTTTCCCTTAGGCTTTCCTTAAAAGTCCTATCATATGGGGCCTATATGGTAGACTTAACGACTTCGGGCCATCTAGACTTAAATGAAGGGTCGCTAATGGGATGGAAAGTGAGAAAGAGTATGAACTTTAGTGCCGGCCATGAACTTGACTTAACCAATGCTCTCTGAGGAAATAACTTGACATTTTCACTTGTCAAATGAAATGGGACTTGACTTGTCAAAAAGAGAAGAAGAAAAGAAAAAAAATGTCTGTGTTAAATATTAAATTAAAGTAAATTGCACTCATTGGAAATATTTTCTTGTTTAATTCTTTAAATTGCATTTGTATGTGTTCTTATTATGTTATTATTCTTAATCAGTGTCTATTGGATATCTGTTAATAAAATTTATTTTAATTTATACTCAAATTTATGTTTTTTTTTTTTTTTTTTTTAAAAGGACGGAATGGAAAAGACGATGGGGAGGGAGAGATTCAAGAGAAGCGCATGGTGGGGGCCAGAGTGATGGGGATATGGAGTGGGGCCCGGAGACAGAGATGGCTCGTTGGATATGATCGACGGCAGTGATTTGTTTAGGGAGGGGCCAACTGGAGAGGCCGAATCGGTTGGCACATTCATTTTTTATTTTTATTTTTTAACGACCAAAAAAAAGAAATGATATTGCCAAGAAATTGCCCAGAACTGGAGTATGGGGATATTTACTCGGGGGGAAGGGACGAGGAAGGATCATTTTTGAATAGTGGCTCTGATGGTAGCTTCCACGGTTTACTCACAAAGAAGACAAAAGTCAAAAAGCAACTCTGACAAATAGATGTGGACTCGGGCAGAATCTCCAGTCTCACCTGATTGTGATAGTTCGTTCCATTGCGTAACTCATACTCCACGTCTATACAAATATACATAAGAGCTAGATCATGGAATCCCCGGTCAGATAGCAAATATTCTTAAAGCACATCATTCATCAGCTCTTTCAATGGCTGCTTCTTCAAAACCGAAAAGGAATCACGAAGTGTTCCTAAATTTCAGAGGCATGGACGTGCGTAACAATTTTCTTAGTCATCTCTATATAGCTTTGGACCAGAATAGAATACACAGTTTTGTGGATAGCGAAGAGCTTAGGAAAGGAGAAGACATATCACCGGCGCTCATGAGGGCGATTGAGGAATCACATGTCGCGATCATCATTTTCTCTGAGGAGTACGCTTCCTCACCATGGTGTTTGGAAGAGCTTGTGAAAATCATGGAGTGCAAGGAGCAAAAAGGCCTGAAGGTGTTGCCGGTGTTTTACAAAGTGGAACCAAGAGAAGTGAAAGTGGGGAGAAAGAGTTATGGGAGAAATATGGCTAAGCATGAGTTAAAGTTCGGGAAGGATTCGGAGAAAGTGAAGAGATGGAAGAAAGCTCTCTTTGATGCTGGTAACTTGTCTGGGTGGGATATGAATAACAGGTACGCGGAAAACTTGAATAACCAAAACTTCTAGATAGCAGATTCTTTGAATCCAATTCTTGTTGTGTAGATAATGAGAAATTTGGTCTTAGATAAATTGTGTGGTTCATTGCACTTGAGGCATTATTGTCCTTAGGCGCAGGCTCTTTGTAATTTTCATCATGCAAATGTTGGCGCAGGCACGTGTTATTTCTTTTCTTCTTATTATTTGCAAACAAGAAATATCACTTATGACTTTTAGAGGTTGAAATGCTAAAAGGATGTTTCTCTTTCTTTTGAGTGCTCATCAGAGATGAAGCGGAGCTTATCCAATGCATCGTCAACGAATTATCAATTCACCTCAACCGAAGACCCCTATATGTCACTAAATATCCAGTTGAAATAGATTCGCAAGTTCAAAAACTAATATGGTTGATACAGCAAGAGTCGGATGATGATGGTGTTCTAATGATAGGTCTATGGGGACCTGGAGGCATAGGGAAGACAACAATTGCTAAGGCCTTATATAATGCTATGGAGAGAAAATTTCAGGGTTGTAGTTTTTTGGAGCAAGTTAGAGAAAAATCGAACCGAAGTGATGGTCTTGTTGCTTTACAAAGGGATCTTCTATATGAGATCCTAGTTCATAAATCTTTAATGATCTATAGTGTTGGTGGAGGAATTAGTTTGATACGAGAAAGACTATGTTGCAAGAAGATTCTCCTAGTTCTTGATGATGTTGACCAGATGAATCAACTGAATGCATTAGCTGGAGAAGGCAATTGGTTTGGTAAAGGAAGTAGAATCATTGTGACATCGAGAGATAAACATTTGCTAACTTCTCATAGAATGAATTGTGTGTATGAAATTAAACCTTTAGAATACGACAAAGCACGAGAACTTTTTCATCAGCATGCCTTTCCAAATAGTAGGAAAGTTGGAATAAGAAGGGATCTCATTAATAGAGCACTGCGTTATGCTGATGGCCTTCCATTAGCCCTTGAAGTGTTGGGCTCATTCTTATATGGAAGGGAGGAATTTGCGTGGGACAGTACATTGCATAAACTCTCAAAAAGTCCCGACCAAACTATCAATCGAGTTCTCAAAACAAGCTTCAATGGATTGGGGGGTAGTGAGAAGGAGATTTTCCTCGATATTGCTTGTTTCTTTAAGGGGAAGAGAATAGAATACATCAAGGAAGTTCTTGATAGCTGTGATTTTGACCCAATTATAGGAACAGAAGTTCTCATTGAGAGGTCCTTGATAAAAAATGTGAATGGAACCTTACAAATGCATGATTTGGTTCAGTTGATGGGTAAGGATATCGTTAAACAAGAATGTCCCGATGATCCTAGGAAGCGTAGTAGATTATGGCTTTTTGAAGAGGTTCAGGACATTCTTCGCGGATATACGGTAAAAGTTGTTTATGTCCATTTTACTGAATCTCAGTTTTTACATCACTCTAATTCAGATAGTAAAATGTAAAACTCAATAGGAAATTTTGTCTGATGACTAATTTGCTTTGTTATGAATAGAGAAAGAATGCGATAAAGGCCATAGTATTGGACTTGCCTATGCCAGAAGAGATGACCATTAGTCCTAATGCTTTCATAAACATGAAAAGGTTGAGAATGTTTATAATGCCTAAAGTGCATATCTTTTCACGAGGTCCAATATGCCTCCCTAACAAGCTTAGCTGGCTTGAATGGGCCAATTACCCGGATCTAGAATTCGGCCCTGGTAAAAAGAAACTCGTGAGACTCCATGTCAAGAACGGTCATATCAAACAATTAGGAAGCAACTTTCAAGTAAGCCATTGTGATGATCAATTTTCACTTTCTAAAGCTATGAATATATTTGCGGAGCTAAATGACCGCACTAGTATGTTTTGCAGAATTTTATAAATTTGAAGTCCATCGAGTTCTGCGATTGCAAGTTCCTGGCTATTGTTCCTGATCTTTCATCGGCTCCAAATCTGGAGAGGTTATATCTTTTAAGGTGCAAAAGCTTGGTGGAGGTTCACCAATCCGCCGGATATCTTGACAAGTTAAAACTTTTGTCAATATCAAGTTGCTCTAATCTTAGGATCTTTCCAAACATACTCAAGACAAAGTCTCTTCAAAACCTTGATCTCTCTTATTGCTATAAACTTGAGAAATGCCCTGATATTCCGGAAAAGATGGAACATTTACAGTATCTTGATCTTCAATGGACGGCTATTAAAGAACTCCCTACATCAATTGAAAATCTTGTCTCTGTAGAGACAATAGATTTAGGATATTTCGAAAACCTCACAAGGCTTCCATCGAGCATTCATAAGTTGAAAAATCTCAAGACTCTCTATCTTTACAGCTGCTCAAATCTTGCCATGTTTCCAAAGAACTTGGATGGCCATTTGGGATTCCCAAGTCTAAGTTGGCTAGACCTTTGTGACTGTAATTTATCAAAAGTAGAGTTCCTTGAGAATGCTTCCAGTTGTCTTGCATTGACGCACCTAGATCTTTCAAATAATAAGTTTACTCATCTGCCAACATGCATCAACAAGTATGGTTATTGGAAAGACTTGTTTGTTTATAGCTGCAAGGAAAGCAAATGGGTCAGTGTGGCTGATGTGTCACCACTCAAGGTCTCTCTCTCTCTCTCTCTCTCTCTCTCTCTTAGATTTTGAATGTTTGATACGTGTACTATCTGTACGACAGGTAGTTGAGATTCTTGTAAATGGAAGAGAGATGCCTGAATGGATTCTCCAGTGTAAAGAGGACTCCATATCTTTTATGGTTCCCCCAGACCTACGTGACAACTTCTTAGGATTAGCACTTTGTGTTATTCTTGGCCAGAATAAAAAACGCATGTTCGAAAATCTATTTGAGGTCAGAATATTTGTTAATGGCAAAAGAGAGTATTTCCGTTTGACATTTATTTCTCCATTGGAATCCGATCATGTGAGGCTTGTATATATCCCAAGCGACAATAAGAGAGGAGAAGAGAAGCTTCTGCAAAACAATTGGAGCCATATCCAAGTTTGCTTCGGCGCACCAGAAGGAAGCATAAAAAAGCGTGGATTCCGTCTAATATGCGAGCAACGGGAGGATGATCTGAGGGTCTGTTTTCCAACACCATCAGCCGATGGAAACAAATTGGAATTTCAAGGAAAGATACTCGAAGATAATTCTCAATCAATGAAGAAGATAATCCAGTGGGACTGAACTCAACAAGAAGATGAGATGGTCTTAAGGACGGCGAGAGAATGGGTTCTACTCGCACCACTCGTTGAGGTAGCGATTCTTGGGGATGCGAACTGGTTGATCTTGATTCCAATGCCTCTTGCTTTTCCCTGTTTTTATATTGTCTCTACTAGAAATTTGCAAATGTATGCTCCTTCAACGTCAAGTCAAAATCATGCCTCTTGCTTTTCCCCGTTTTGTCTTGTCTCTACTAGAAATTTCCAAATGTCTGCTCCTTCAATTAAAATTCGCATAATGCTACTGACATGGTTGAGGAACCTTTTATTTCCTTCTCGTTCTCTATGATCTGTGATGCAAAGTGCACCAATCCAAAATTAAGTGAATGCTTGTTGAGTGGCCATGGTCTTGCAAGTTCAGTGAAATATATGACATAGATCTCTTGTCACCTCTCTTAATCCAATCAGTGATGCCGATAATGTTAAGAACATGAGAGGAACACAAACTCATAAAGATTATAATGCTGCTATGGATGCTGTTATGAAGTTAACAAAGGAAGAAAGTGAAAGCATTGCAAAGACTGCTGTCGTTGAAAAAAATCAGAAGAAGCGAAGTGCACAAGTCAGGGCCAAAGATGTCATCAGCCGTGTGTCTACATAATTCGATGGAAATCTGTTGATTGAAAAAGTCTTGTCCACATAATAAGTCGGTATAAACAGCACGTGCCATGTGCTCAAAAGGAGAAGAGAAGTTTGTTATTAGTTCAGTTTTTGATGTATAACAGAATAGATGAGATAGTTCTTTCTTCTTTTAGTTTTTCGACTGTTCTTTTTTTTTTTTTTTTGATGACAGCTCATTTTCTTTTAGCTCCTGAGTCATATAGAAGAAACTTCGTCTTCTTCTTCTTCGTTGAGTCAATGTAACAGAAAAGTAAGATATAGAAGAAGAGCACACCATTGAAACGTGCTCTGTTTTTGTATTGTATATACAGAGGAAATACAAAAGAGAAGAAAGTCATATAGTCTTTCTTCAGTGTTCTTTCATCTTGTTCATCTTCACATGGTATCAGAGCATGGTCGATCATCCATATTGAATAGCTTTTTATGAATACTCAATCATTCGTGAAATCAAATCGAAGGTGTTGAAGATGCAGAAGATCGAAGTGGTCTCTGAACTTCAATGATCACAGCAAATCAAAGTAGCTGATGATCATTCTCGTTTGTTGATTTGGAGATTTCAAAGTGTTTTGCATTCGATTTAGCTATTCTCTATTAAGATCTGAACATTGCTAGTGACACGAACAGAACGTCATCTTGTAAGATCAATAGGTAATCCTAATTTCAATCACAAAATCGTCTTTCTTCATCATCAAACCTCTGCAAACACAGAAATGGCAGCAAGAATGCAGAAGTATCTCTTTCTAATACATTTTAACATCTCCAATTTTGTCACAATCAAACTTGCTGAAGATAATTTCCTGTTGTGGCAAGCACAGTTTCACAGATTTCTTCGAAGTCAAGAACTCGTTGGCTTCATTAGTGGTGAAATTCCTTCACCTCCTCGAACATTGCAAGCTGAAACTGAAGGCTGTGAAACTGAAGCCATAAATCCAGATTACACAGATTAGACAAGAACTTATCAGCTTGTATCATCATGGATTAGTGGAGCTGTATCTGAAAATATCCTGAGCTTGATCATTGGTTTAGAAACTTCCTATGAGGTATGGCAAACTCTTCTCAATTGTTTTACTCAGAAATCAGTTGCTCGAGAGTTTGAACTGAGAGGAAAATTGCAAGCATGTCAGAAACGAGATCGAGTCCTTTCTATTTACCTAAGAGAGTATAGTCCATATGTGATCAGCTAAATGCGATTGGAAAGCTTATAGATGAGATAACCAAAATGTTTGGTGTTCTTGAAGGTCTAGGTTCTGAATATGAGAATTTTCGATCTACTATCTACTGCCTGAAACCCCAACCAGATTATGATGAAGTGATAGCACAGCTTGAACGATTTGAAACAAGGCTAAAGACATATTCGATGAATCAATTTAACCCTAATCTAGCCTATTTTGGACAAAGAAATTCTGAAACACAACAGAAAGGGAACTCTGAAAGAGAATATAGTTTTCAGAATTCTAGTTTTGGAGGTCAAAGAGGTAGTAACAGAGGAGGACGTAACTTTGGTCGAGGTCATGCAATGAACAATATGGGTTGTAGTTAGGGCTATTCAGGAAGAAACCAGCACTACAGACCAAACAACTTGAATCAAGATCGAGTAGATCAACAATTCAGGCAGAGGATTGATTACTCGAGTCCTGGACAGGGATTTCGACCATATGCCAGTTATTCACAAAGGTATCAAGTTAGAGTGTCAAATTTGTAGGATGAGAAAACAACAGAAAACACTTAGTTAGAGTGTCAAATTTGTAAACGACTAGGACATGATGCTCTTCGTTGCTGGTATCAATTCGATAATTCATATCAAGCTGAAGAGATTCCAACAGCTTTGGCAGCAGTACATTTAGAGGATCCAAGAGGAAGTGAGTGGTATCCTGATACTGGAGCAACAACACATATCAGTGCTGATTCTGGTATTCTTCTCAACTCTACTAAGTATACTGGAACTGATACAATCATGATAGGAAATGGCTCGTGTTTACCTATTGCTTATATTGGTAATACTCAGTTGAATACAGAAAATAACACATTACCTTTAAATGATGTCTTGATTGTTCCTAAAATCAAAAAGAACCTGCTCTCTGTTTCAAAACTGATAGATGACTATCATTGTTCATTTGTTTTCGATAAAATTGGGGTCTATATAAAGGACAACCAAACCAACAAAACAGAGATGCTCGAAAGGAAAATTAGAGGACTTTACTGTGTGGATCCACAAACTACAGCAGCATTCTTTACTCGAAGACACAGAGTGATAGTAGCAGATGTGTGGCATTAGAGATTAGCTCACACAAACTTGAAAACAGTGAAGCATTTACAGAATCAAAACTTGATTTCCTGTAATGCACAATATGAAACCATATGTAGCAGTTGTCAAATAGCAAAGAGTACAGCTTTACCTTTTCCATTATCTGAATCTACATCTACTAACCCTTAGAAAAGATACATTGTGACATCTGGGGTCCATCACCAATTAGATCTTTTCAGAACTTTCAATACTATGTCATCTTTGTAGACAATTTCTCTCGCTATAGTTGGATCTATCCAATGAAGCTGAAGTTAGAGTTTTATGATATCTTTATCATATTTCAGAAACTAGTCGAGAAGCAATTTGATCATCAAATCAAAATGTTTCATTGTGATGGTGGAGGAGACTTCACAAGTAACATATTTCAAAATCACTTGCGGAATTGTGGTATAAAGTAGAGTATGTCCTGCCCTCATACACCAGAACATAATGGAATCTCAGAAAGGAAACATCGCCATATAGTTGAATTGGGGTTAGCCATGTTATATCATTCTAGAGTACCATTGAAGTTTTGGGTAGATGCTTTCATAACAACTAACTATATTGTGAACATTCTTCCTACACCAAAGTTACAAATGGTCTCTCCCTATTACAGACTTCATAATCAGTAACCAAGCTATGAACATCTCAGGGTATTTGGATGTGCTTGTTATCCTTGTCTTCGATCTTATACACAACATAAGTTCGACCCCAGATCTCTTACATGTATATTTCTGGGCTATAGTGAACGACATAAAGGGTATCGTTGTCTTGTCCCTACTGATGGTCGTATCTATATTAGTCGACATGTGGTATTTAATGAAACCTTCTTTCCCTTTACAAAGAAGGTAACATCTGACTATGATTAGTACACAACTCTATATAAACAATGGGCAGAAGAAGTTAATCTTCTTGATTCCACAAACACAACCTCAGTAGATAGTCACTCCAATAACCATACAACAAATTTTCAGTTACCTCCTTTAGAAGTTGATCCCACTCATACATCACAGCCTGAAGGTGTGCAACATACTTCATCATTCCCACAGCTACAGTCTGACTTTGTTGCCACAGAGCAACAAGGTCCTCTATCTACAATTGTCGAACCAGCTGAACTTAACATTGATCAAGAGCAACCAAACTTAACAGCTACTTCCTCAGGTATTTCCTCTACTCATCGTATGCAAACTCGACTGAAATCTGGCATCATCAAACCAAACCCCAAGTATGCATATTTGGCTGACTATAAAGTACCTTTGGAACCAAGATAAGTTAAAATAGTCTTAGCTGATAAAGGATGGTACAAAGCCATGTAGGATGAAATGGATGCTCTGCATGAAAATCAGACCTGGCTATTAGTTCCTAGAACTAAATAGATGAATGTTATAGGCTGTAAATGGGTGTTTAAAACTAAAGTAACACCTAATGACAGTCTAGATAGATTAAAAGCTCGCTTAGTTGCAAAAGGGTTTCACCAAGAAGCAGGGGTCAATTTTATTGAAACGTTTAGTCCTGTTATTAAGCATGCCACTATTCGGATAGTTCTCTCTGTTGCAATGATGAAGAACTGGCCAATACATTAGCTTCATGTTAAAAATGATTTCCCCCATGGTACATTAAATGAGATAGTACACATGGAGCAGCCCCCTGGCTTTATCGATCCTCAATAGTCTCATTGTGTGTGTCTTCTCAAAAAGTCACTATATGGTCTTCGCCAAGCACCACGAGCATGATTTGATAAATTTAGCAACTTTCTTCTTGAGAATGGATTCTTCTGTAGCACCACTGATCCTTCTTTTTTTGTGCTTCACACTGGTTCAGACACAGTGTTATTACTGCTGTATGTTGATGATATAGTGATGACTGGTAGCTCAGCTCAGCTACTAACTACTCTGATCAAGTCACCGAGTCTTCATTTCCACATGAAAGATCTGGGTCATCTTCATTACTTTCTCGGCATTGAAGCCAAACGTTCTTCTCATGACTTATTTCTCTGTCAAACCAAGTATGCCATTGATCTTCTGACCAGAGCTCATATGACCAATTGTAAACCTGTCTCAACTCCTCTTCAACTTCGATCAGTTGCTATGACAGATGATACTGCTTGCTCTCTAATCCACTTGAGTATAGAAGTCTCATGGGTGGTCTTCAATATTTGACAATTACCAGTCCTGAAATTGCTTATGCAATGAATACTCTGTGTCAGAAACTGCAACATCCAACAGTTGCAGACCTTCATCGATTAAAACGCGTACTTCGATATGTTAAAGGCACCACTCATCTTGGCCTTTTTCTCCATTCTAATAGCTCAACAGCTCTCTATGGCTTCTCAGATGTTGATTGGGCTGGGTGTACTAACACCAGGCGATCCACAATTGGATATTGCGCGTATCTTGGCTCGAACCTTCTCTCGTGGTCAGCTAAGAAACAACCAACTATCTCTCGATCTTCCACCGAAGCTGAATATCGAGCTCTTGCCTCTACAACGGCTGATCTTACTTGGATCAGTTTTGTCTTGCGAGATATTGGTATATCTCTTACATCCTCAACTCTCTTATTTTGTGATAATAAGTATGCTATCTCCCTTACAGCTAATCGAATCCTCCATGCCCGTACCAAACATATCGAGGTTGATTTTCACTTTGTTCGGGAGAAAGTCTCCTCTGGATCACTCAGTGTTCGCTATGTTCCTAGTCACCTTCAACTTGCCGATATTTTTACAAAATCTTTGTCGCATGTTGCTCATTCTACTTTTCGCACCAAATTGGGTATGGGATTTTTATCCCTTCCCAATTTGAGGGGGGATGTTAAGAACATGAGAGGAACACAAACTCAGAAAGATTATAATGCTGCTATAAATGCTGTTATGGAGTTAACAAAGGAAGAAAGTGAAAGCATTGCAGAGACTGTTGTCGTTGAAAAAGATCAGAAGAAGCGAAGTGCACAAGTCAGGGCCAGAGATGTCATTAGCCATGTGTCTACATAATGCGATGGAAATCTATTGATTGAAAAAGTCTTGTCCACATAATAAGTCGGTATAAACAGCACGTGCCATGTGCTCAAAAGGAGAAGAGAAGTTTTTTATTAGTTCAGTTTTTGATGTATAACAGAATAGATGAAATAGTTCTTTCTTCTTTTAGTTTTTCGACTATTCTTTTTTTCTTTTTTCTTTTTTATGACAGCTCATTTTCTTTTAGCTCCTGAGTCATATAGAAGAAACTTCGTCTTCTTCTTCTTCGTTGAGTCAATGTAACAGAAAAGTAAGATATAGAAGAAGAGCACACCATTGAAACGTGCTCTGTGTTGTATTGTATATACAGAGGAAATACAAAAGAGAAGAAAGTCATATAGTCTTTCTCCAGTGTTCTTTCATCTTGTTCATCTTCACAGATACTTCATACTCTACAATTCTAAGATAGTAAAGCTTTGCTTCCTGAGGAAAGTGTTGATCTAATCGTTGCAAAAATTGAAAGGTCTACACGGCAAAGATTAGTTGATTCCTTTGTTGCTCTTAGGCAGATTGCAAGACTTTTTGTATAAGCAAAGGGTGTTGACTTAAAATATTTTCATGAAAAGCAAATGGTGTTTGACAAACACCTTGTAAAATATTTATTACATAACAATTTTTAGTATAGAGAAAAAAATATATAAAAAAAAATAGAGAAGGAAGGAACTTGCAGTTGTATATGAAAGCACAAGCGGGGGTGACACTGTGCCGACATTGTGCAACCCTAGGCAATGCACCTCTAAAGTCGAGCAAACCCAGCGTCGCGACACTGAGGTCGAGTAAAACTAAGTGATACAACGCTAGTGTCACACAACTCCAAGTGATAGTACACCAGGGCCACACTACTCGGCAATATGACGCTTGACCTGCAACCGACCCTCGCAAAGCTCCTCGACGTTGTGTGATCCGGCAAAGATTTGCCGATGTCTTTCAACCCTCGGCAAAGCTGCACCAGCGTCCCTCGGTCCCTCTTCAAAGCTTCCCGGCCATGATCAACCACATCTTTCTCTCTACTATCGAAGGTTGAGAGGTAAAATATGATTGCAAATATATTAGTGACGGTAAGATTGGAAAGACAAAAACTTCAGTAAACCTAAACTTGCATTTCTAAAATGCTAAGGCCTATACTCGGAGGCTTACCTTGAACTCTGAGCGTTTTTAAAGCAAAATTTTGGATCAAAATCTTTGAAATTGTGTTATCAAACATCAAATCCTTGGCTCAAGGGCCCTTGAAGGTCCAAAACAGCTTAATTCAAGATGACTCAGCACTCAAATTTTTAACGGCCAAATTAGACGGGATTGAAATGAGGGTAAAATTGAAATACCGGTACTATTTAAGGGGTTTTTATGAGTCCAAATTTTTTTAATGTTCGAGTAGTACCAGTTGAAGATATTTTGTGATATTAATCCTAGTAATATATATGTATTATTTCCTTTCTTTTTCTCCTTTTGGAGAGTCAAGTTTCATTTCAATGGGCAAGTGAAATACCAAGTGGCATTTTGATAATTCCCTGTCAGAATTTTGGGAAGTCAAGTTCCTACTAATATTGCCTTTGTATTCTTCACTGGCTTTCACTAAAGTCATTCTCCTTATACTTTCCCTCCCATCAGTCGCCCTTCGTCTTCGTCTTAGTCTTGGCGGTCCCAAGTCGTCCATGGTCAAATGCAAAATTCAATAAAGTAGAAATGACATCGCAAATCACTTTCTGAAGGCAAGAACTGGCAAGAACAGGATTACAATAGTTTCCGCACAAGCAACATAATCACATCACGAGAAAATATGAGATGTCAAATGCTTGTCACTAAACTATCACTTAGAATCATTAAGGATTTGAGATTATACACACTAGTGATGTCTTATGTCTTTTTTGAATTGTAACACGTGTTCATCTCACATATATTTACCACAAATGATCAAATTCCAAAATCATGGCATCGCCATCTTCTCTCCTCCCCTCCTCCCCCTCCTCTTTCCCTCTCTCTCTCTCTTAACACAAGTACATGCACGAATTAATTTACACATCACAAAGAATAAGAAAGAACTACGAACGCTAGTGGCTATTTTCTAGGTGTAACCCCATAAAAGAGAATGTACTTAATAAACATCGACTCTTATCGAATTTTATTTTATGGGAGCAACACCATTGACAGAAAATGATTAAAAAAACCGAAGCAATAAAAATATTTTATTTAGACATCCTATCATTCCGTTTTTTTTTAATGATCCTTTCGTAGTTGTTATAACTTATTTTGAATTAACAACGTTCAAGAACAAATTCAAAAGGATGAGCAATGTTGGGCAACTCTCGAGCAAAATCTTGGGCCGACCAAGACTGATATGATGGGCCGATGCTCTAGCTGATCCTCTAGCAAGACTGAAGAATGGGCCATGTTCACTCCTTGTATCTAAAATAAATTGACATTGGGTTGTCGATCTTACCAAGATTAGAGATCATACTTTAACATAAAATTCAAACCCCAACTTTTCTCAATTAAAAATAATGCGATAGTTATTTACTAGTGGAATCGATGTTAAGAGATCACTTGAACAATTGAGAGACGTCGAATTCAACATTTGAAAAAAACCACAAACGGTAGCAAAAAAAAAAAAAAAAATTCCCTTTCCACAACACTTTAAAAGCAATACTAAACTTTATTTGAGGAAACTATTAGAAATTGACACCTGACTACAGCTGAAAAACCTATTTGAAATTAATTGTTGGGAAATATCTTGGCCAAAAAAATCCTTCCTAAATTAATTAATCTCTATCTACTCGCTAATTTTAATTGAAGAAAAATGTCAAAAGTGGAGAGGTAATGATCTTGGAATCTTACATCGGCGATAGCCACTAGGGGTGTCAATGGGTCGGGTCGGATCGGGTTTTGTTGTTACCCGACCCGACCCGAAACACAATGGTCACATAGACCGACGAACCCCGAAACACATTAGATGGTCTAATGTGTTTCGGCCTGGTTCAGTTGGGTCGGGTTGGGTTGCTGGGTTTCGCTTTTTTTTTTTTTTTTTTTTCTTTCTTTCAGAGTTGGTTAAATCCTTTTAAAAGCTCAAGAACTTGAGGCTACAGTTCTTCATCACGAAGCTTCTCAATCTTTTTAGATGAAGTATAGTGTTGAACTTGAGGCAAGCATATGTAATGGTGACATGAAGAAAAGTCCCCATATTTCTGTTCAGCTTGAAGTCAAAACACAAATGTGTAGATCTATAACTAAAAAATACTCACAAAATCACCACCAGCCTCAATGATCTCCATAAACACCTATTTTACCAAAAATAAATTATTTAGAAAATATTTTCGTAAAATAATCATTTATAGAAATGAAGGGAAGAAAAATATTCATTGTCTACAATTAGTGTCAATAATGGAAAAAAATCGTTGACTAAATATTGCAAATGATACAAGACATCATATCTAGAAAAATGTTATTCAAATCATTAATTTTACACGAAACAAATGGAGCCTTAGTTAATAACCCTTATTTCTATTCGACAAAATTTATCCAGGTAATTTCACAATATCAAGGAATAAAAGAATTTGGTTTATCTTTTACTTGAAAAAAAAAAAGAAAAAAAAAAAAAAAGAAGAAGTTGAGATGGGTTATTTTTATTGGACAATAAGGAGAAAAAGAAAAGGTTTTTCTATGACTATAAAGCGAGTGTTTGGCAGTCAGGATAAAATTCAGAATATGATAAAATTTATTTTATTTTGCGTTTGGAGCTTGCTCGAGATAGAATAAAATCAAATATAAAGAAGATATAAATTGGATAAAATTATTTCATAAGGGAGATGGGGCAAAGTTAGATAGAATTTTTAATATCCATAATAGGAAATTTTTTTCTCAAATAATAAATTTCTTAAATTAACAAATTAAAATTATATTTTAATATAAATAATATATTAATTTAATATAAAATTCAATAACAAAAAATAAAAATAAAAATATTTAATTTAATCTTATTTTTATTTATATTCAAATTTAATTTTATCTTATATTATAAATTCAATGTATAAATATATATTAATTACATATTTAAGGTGTTTTTAGTATTTTGGGTATATTAGTACAATTTTCTTTTTAATAAAATTTTATTAGAGAATGATGGAAGGGGAGGGGTTTTCAAAAACACGTTTGGAACAGGGGTGTTAACGTTTTTTGGGTCGAACAATGTTCCAACCCTGAACCTGACCCGAAACATGTATTCTTCTTGTTTTATATTTGTTATCTGAACAGTATCAAGACCTGAAATATATACCAAACTTGTTTCGTGTTCGGGTCGGGTCGGTTCGGGTTTTTTTGACACCCCTAATAGCCACATCAACCACTTCAGGCATCCTCAATTATGTCAGGATGGACCAAGCCTTGTTCTAGACAATGACTTCTTGACAATGTTTGTCATTCTATAAATATCATCAAGGGATCCAAAAGATAAAAAAAAAAAGTGGGGGGAAAATGAAGAAAAAGAGAGGAATTGCCTATATTTTCACTTTTGATATTTTGCAATTATCTCCTATATCTTTAGTATATTAGTATATGATCCTCTAAAGTTGTTTGCTTTCATCGGTATATCTTTTCATTAGATTTAACAAGCTTAATTCTCCAAAATTTTGTTCCAAAACCAATCTTCAATGAGCGTAAGCAAATTTTCTCCATGATCCAACAAAGCAGCATTGACAATTCCTACCAAAAATGAACAAATGCAAGGATAAATTGGCAGAGCTAGAAAGAGAGCCAGATCAAGCGGTGATAGAATTATCCTAATGTTATCATTATTTTAACCTAAAAGATATTTTTATTTTCTTCTTTGATTTTGTGCTAAGTAATTTAATGGTCAAATTTCACGTGCAATTGACTTTTCTTTTCTCCTTTATTATCCAACCAGTGTTCTCTCCATGGCCGTTGAATTCAGTTTATTGTAAGAACACGTGGCACTTGATTTCAACTGTCAAGTTGTCTCTAGAAAAAAAAAAAAAGGAAAATGATAAAATCGTCCGACTACACGAGCCGTCCGATTGTGTGCATTTACATGGGTAACCTCGGCTATCCTGGAAAAGAGGGGATTCCGGAATTTTCTTAATTTTTGGTGTCCGTCATCTCTCGACTTTCCGAACTCCTTAACCTGTTGCATGCCATTCAGGTTTTATATTTTAGTTTTCTAATATTAGTTAATGTAAAAAAAATGTTAACACGTGGCATTCTTTCTTCCTATTTGATGAGGTTAAAATATCTTATGCAAAATAGAGTTTATTAATGCACACTCGCAATTCATGAGTTTGTTATTCTATCACTACACTAAATCCAGCCACAAAATAAATTTATTTTAAGTTATTAATGTCTGCTCACTTCGAGTAATTTTACAATGTTTTATACCAAAGAAGTACCTTTAGTATGCTAAAATGTCTCGTTACCTATAGGGTTTACACGGGTTTCATGTACATGTATTCTCTATCAATATAATGCTTTTTGTTTTTGGGGTTAGACATTTTAACATATCACAAAGTCAAGTTCTAAACTAGTTTTTCACACTCCTCATTCGTTAATTCTGCATGTCATTCTCACATTAGTCTTACACGCTAAGAAGTCCATATAAGCCTTATCATCTCCCTATGGATTGCAAACAACAACAAAAAGTATAATTTACTCATTCAAGTGAATGATTACATAATACCAATTGCTAAAATTAAAATGTCAAAGTTCATTGTATACATCTTAATTTTTTAAATAATGAGTGATTGGCTTACACTTTACAAAATGAAGGTGATGCATCTTTACATGTAAAAAGGAACAAGTTTAACCTAGCTACGAAAGTGAGATGAAAAAGAAAATCAAAATAAAATGTTTATCAAGCTTTTTTTCTTTTTTTCTTTTTTAGTTTAAAGTCTAAGTCTAGGTGGCAAGTACGCAAACATTGACAGGTTTCGTTCTTTTAAAGTTATAGTCCAAGAGGTAGTTTGAGAAGTTAAATGGTTAATTCATACAACCGATTTAGTATTTAGTTATGAAGTCACCATTTACAAAAACTTTAAGCGGTCACACCCATTATTGGCTTATTGATGAGGTCTTGTTGCTCATGGATAAGATGATTGTATGCATTAGTAAGATTTAGTCAAGTGAAGATTTGTATTTACTGTTGAAAAAAAATTATACCATAGAAATAATCTTATTTATTGTTAAAAAAAAAAAATCATGGATGGGGGAGAGGGTTCTGTCGGCCCAACCTTCAATGGCAAGTGGCCAACACATGTGAACAAATGGGTCGGGAAAAAAAAAAAAAAAACCTGCAAACGAAAGCTGCAATGCAAATCCTACACGTTGTGAGCTAAATTCTACGAATGTGAAAAATGCACCGAATCCCACTTTTTTAACAATGACTTTACATTACGATTACGACGATGTGTGATATTATATATATAGTATTAAGACGTTTTTGTATTTAATTACAATGACACATAATAATCTTATACGATACATTTGAAGTATCGTAGAAGTGCTCTTGACATAAAAGTGTATCATGGAAGGAAAATAAAAAAGTGACATCTACACTTTTTGTATATGGCAACATGCCAATTGGAAAGAAGGTTTTTCAATTTATAATAAGGATCAATTAGACAATACACAAACGAGTTCAGGTGAAACTAAAACATGAATGTAGCACACAATATCAAGCTTAAACTCGCTAATATACAATTTGATAGTCTTAAGAGCCTAATCATGCTTAACTTTCTTTTTGTCCATTATTTAATATAGTCAAGTTGAGTGAAGTCAAATTTGAATAGTCCGATTTTCTTTTTCAAGTTAAGTTTGAACAAGAACTTTAATACTTGATTGAGTTCAAGTGAAGGTTCAAGCATCAAGTATGTTGTATTAGCTCAACTCAATTTGGATTATATCTCCACATTGAGGGCTAGATCTAGGACCCTAACACTTGGACTAGAGACACAAGTAAAACAAGTTATAGCATGGGCCGCCTAAGACCCTACCATAGACTCGAGACTTTGGCTTTGGACTTGAGTTGTGAATTATGGAACTATAACATGCTATCATTAATTTGTATTTATATATCACATAACAACTCCATATTACGAAATACTTGACGATGTTGTACAAAAAAGATCATTCAGTCCACCACAACGTAAGATATTAATAGAGTACCAAGCAATAAGTACGGAAACAATCTCTCGCAGCAAATTTACTCTCAAAACTTATCAAGAGAAACTCTAAAACACTCTCAAGGTAGAACCACGCAAATGCGAACTCCATCTTCGGATCGATGTTCACTCCAAGCTTCAAGCCAAGTCAAATTCATGCTCTAGTTTGGCCACAACCCGTGACGTCAAAATGACATGTCTGATTACTCGATCTCTTCCTATAAATTTCCGATCGGAAAAAAATTCATTAGGTTAGCGGCTTTGATAGTACCTATCCCCGGTTCCCGTACAAAGAAGGAAAATAAAAAACGAACTCGCTGCTCTCCCCGATGGTGCGAGCGTCTTGGCTCACCGAGGGCACAAGTGTAATTGGATGAGTGCCTAGCGGGCCCCTCCACCCAAGACGAATCACGGCCGTCGATCATACCCGGCCGTGTGTCGGCACACAGTGACCCGACACACGTGCGGAGTCTCATTTACGTGCTTTCCCTTCCACCAGCCAACGTCCCATCCCCGTCTCTGTGGGACCCCACTGCATATCCCCGAGAAAATATTAGGTACGTAAGACGCTCCAGCGTGGCAAACAAGAAGGCGGTGGGAGCGCGACACGTGTCTCGTGGGACCCACAATTTCAGGCGCCCATTTTGAAAATTTTCCTCTACTGTAGCTTCTGGAGAGAGGGTTTTATATCGCGCGGGTTCGTCTTTGCGCCTCTCTCTCTACCCTTGCTCTCTCTCCCGACGAACTCCCTCTCTCTCTGCCCTCGCTTTTTCTGACCGGCGAACCACCGCGAGCAACCGACGAACCAGGAGGATACCGGCGAGACGACCATGAGCAACCGACCGGCGTGCGACCTCCCTCTCTCTCTGCCCTCCCTCTTTCTGTCCGACCGGCGTGGCGACCTCCCCCTCTCTCTCTGCCCTCCGGCGTGCGACCTCCCTCTTTCCGACCAACCGGCGTGCTACCTCCCTCTCTCTCTGCCCTCCCTCTTTCCGACCGGCGAACCACCGCGCCGCCCCTCTGGCTCCGCTTCCGGCCCCGACTCGTCCGTCCCTTACTCTTTGTCTCTCCTCGCGTCTCTGTCTGCCCTCCCCCTCTTCGACAGCGAACCACCGCGTGACCGTCGAAACACCGCGCGCCCCCCTCTGGCTCCAGATCCGGCATCGTCTTGTCCAGGTAATTTCTCGCTTTCTCTTTTCTCTCTTTCTCTGTCTGACGGGGTGACGGAAGGGATTTTATAGGAGTTCAGCGATGCCTGAAAAGTCATTAGTAGTATGCTTTTCGCCTGTAGTTTTTCTTTAATCTTGGGTCTGGCTATTCATTATGCCAGTAGGACATACTCCGAAAAGGCTCTAAAATGAGTGCTATTGTTGCAAATCATGGATAGTCCTTGAAAAGCCAGATCTGTTATTCTTCCATATTGATGTTTATATGTATATTCCCCAATAACTTTGCGGAGATGCACTGCAAATGCATCCAGTCTCAATTGATTATTGTCATGCAGTGTAGATTTTTCTTGCTTCTGAGATCATTTGGTCATATTTGTTTCCGTGTGTTTGTGATGCTTATGGTAATACTGTACTCTCTTAGTGTTCATTCTGATATTTAGTCTGTTGTTCCTCCTCTCTCAGGTTCTTCTGGAACTGTCTATCACGCTCTGTGGTACGGATCGGTATGTTCTTCTACTCCCCTTGAATTTAGTTTAACAGAGTGATGCATGCTGTCATGATGTAAAATGCATGTACCTCACTTCATGGTATACGTACTACTTATCTCACTCATCTAATAGCGTTTGGCTATCTCTTATGCTATTCACTTACGGACTTCAAGTTCTCTTTATAATATGTAATGCATGGTGGTGGAGTGAATTTTACTCATGTTGCCGACATGAAACACAGGAGAAATGTGTCCTCTGTCTGGACAGTAGGTATTATTCTGTGTTTTGCTATAAGTGGCATGATAAATGTGGCACAAATACCTGTTGTGGAGAAGTGGAAAGAAAGGAGAGTAGTGTTGTAATTGACTTTGCGATATCGTGTTGTTCCCATATATAACTAAATGATGTGGGTAACTTTAGTTGGTGCATTCTGCTATGTTTGACTTATTTTGCTAAATGAAAGAGGAGATTTAGTGCAATGCATTTGGCTTCTTACTTTATCTCACTGTTTGGTATAGACCTATGCGATCTCATGATGATGACTTTTTTTTGGATTTTAACTTTCTCTGCATTTAATCCAGTTGCAGGATGTGGCGGTGAAGGTATTCTTGATGCAAGAATATTCAGAAGAATTGATAAATTCCTTTAGACAAGAGGTTTGTTTTCTTTTTTGTTTTACTATGTCTCATGAGTTCTCTTTGTTTCTAATATTATTCAGCCAGGACATGCTTTAATTTGAATAAGGCATCTCTCGTAGGACATGATTTGCAGGCTATGTCTTGCTCTAAGCCTGTTGGTCTGTCCTTGACTTGTTAATTGAAATCATGAAAACATTGTTATGATAGTGTTTAGTGATTGCTGGATGCGACCTGGCTAGTTTAATTTCGATAAGGGCCTTCCTTGACAGGTTGTAATTGCAGTTGATAATCTAGATTCAAACTGAGGAAGTGAGGGATAATGGGATGGCCTTTTAGTTGATAATGAGCCCAAAAAGTGACCTATATTATCCCAGGATGTGACGAGTCAACATCGAGGTGCCAAATGACTCCATTTATGGTGTCACTTGCCCCTACATCTTCTGATTGTTCTGTTTTTTCTTTTTCCTTTTCCTGATAAGAACTACATAGTCAGATGGTTTATGAAGAACATTCTGAAAACCAGTGTGATAAAGAGATGAAGTAAGATTGACCAATATGTTCGAACTGCATGCATTTATCTCTGTCTCTCTGCACTTGTATGACTAGCCTGTATTTTATTATTTTATAAAATTCTGAAGCCTTTTAATGAATAGAATTTTGGTGCTTATTCTGTAGCAACTGGGATTTTTTCCCCAAAGCACGGATATAGTTTATTGGTGTCAGCTCTATTAGTGATGGCATTGGCAATTTTAATTCAAGTGTTGTTCCACTAATACAGCAACGCAACATTTCCAGTACATGTGATGATAGCAGGTTTTGATCTTTTTTTTTTTTTTTTTTTTGCCAAAGGATTATGGATATTTTCCTTATATTTTCCATGCCTTGATCCATTGCATTATGATTAATTGTGTTGTGTTGGATAGATGTAATAGCATGTGGGTCTACAAAAGGATTATACCTTCTCGTTTTACTCAAAATGAGGAACTTTCTCATAGGACTTTGCGATTGTTATATGTCCGTGCTCTCCCCCTCAGCATGCGTAGTACCATGCATTTTCTGAGAACCTCTTTTGATGTTGCCACAATTTTTCTCACTTTTCATAAAGTACCATTAATATGACAGTTTTTTTGTCCTTGCAGGCGTCTCTTATGAAAAGACTTTGGCACCCCAATGTTTTGCTTTTCATGGGAGCAGTAACTTCACCTCGGCGCCTCTGCATAGTCACAGATTTTCTTCCATGGTACTTTCTCAATGCTTTTGAAAAGCAGGCTTTTTGATTATATGGTGCATCATGTTGAAGTTTGTTGTAATGTCTGGTTTGTTGGTTTTCAGTGATTGTAATTTCTGTCGATATCCCGTCTCTATGGAACTAACAGTTGTTACATGTGTTGATGCAGTGGAAGTTTGTTTCGCTTACTGCAGAGGAACACAGCCAAGTTGGATTGGAGACACCGTGTTCATATGGCTTTGGATGTGGTAAGTATCTGCTTCTTAATCGTGTAACTTTATCCATTGTTTTCTAAGTGCAGTATTTTACATTTTGGTCACCTGAATGTTTTTTTTTTTTCATCTGTTTCTCAATGAGCATTTGTTTTGCTCCTTTTTATACTGCCCTCATTTTGTTCTTGTTGATATCTTTTACATGTACATTCAGCATGTAACCAAATTCATCCTCTTGTAGGTGCAGTGTTTTACATTTTGGTCACCAGAATGTGTTTTTTTCATCTGTTTCCCTGTCAGCGTTTGTTTTGCTCGTTTTGATATTGCCCTCTTTTTGTTCTTGTTGATATCTTTTAAATGTACATTTTACTTCCATGCTGATAAAAATTTGAGACGGGTGTCTTGAACCTTAGCATTCCTAACTTCCTGAGACTGCTTGGCCCGTGAACTTTTGGCCTCCAGAGTTTTTCAGTTATTTGAATTCTACTATCTCTTGTATGTTATCTTGCTGCTTTTAACATGTAATTATTGAATTGGGTACTTTTCAGGCTAGGGGCATGAATTATCTGCATCATTACAATCCACCTATCATCCATCGTGATTTGAAGTCCTCGAATCTCTTAGGCAGTTTCATGACCTTTTTTTCTTCTGGCATAAGTTGATGTCATTCAGGAGCTTTTTTTTTTCTTTTTTGTGAGGACAAAAATTGTCAATTTGTTACAATTCAATACTGATGTGGGAACTGCATTTTCTCCTAACCAGTGATCCAAAGTGCCGATCGATGTTCCAGGAAATACTGGAAAGATTCAAAGATTTGCAGAGACAGAACGCACTTCAATTTCAGGCTTCCCGCTCTGCTGGTGGCGACAGCACTCCAAGGGAAATGTGAACCATCCGGTGCATCAAGAGGATTTGTCTATTCATTACATTGGTGAACAGTCCAAGCAAACCTAGCTATTCGCTAGGAAGTTGATGTTGCCAACCAATCTCGACTCGCTTTGCTGCTTCTGGACCATTAAATTTGGCGACCAGATTTTTGGGACCATTTCGAGAGGATAGAATGTTTGTCCTTCGTTTGAGCAATCCAATTGCGGGTGGATCTAGGATGATTGTACGTCGCTTTTGTGCATTTATTGGAAAAGTCACAAAGGATCTTGTAGATATGTTGCAAAGTGTTGTGGAGATGGGAGGCTGAGCACATTATGTGATACATTTATAGGGGAACATTAGATTCTCATGATAAAGCTGTACAAATCAAATTGACTTTGACGACTCTTAGTGGTGAAAAAGAGAGATTTGCAATGATAACAGGGGTTGCGCACTACTAAAGCTCAAGGCAGATTCTGCTTCTAAATCGCCGTTAGCCCAAGTTCACCTCATGGAAGTCCAATGAAGATATCCATGCCTTTTCTACAGTCGTTAGTTAGCCGATTGTGCCAGGGGCTACTTCAACAAAATTTTACATGCAATCAAAAGTCTTCAGTTTTCCAAAAAGTTTGATGATTTAGTTTCTCGAATTAAATTCAGTCTAATGAACTCGGACTTAGGGTCGCCATCCAACCAGGCATCAACCCAACAACTCTTCCAAGCTTTGTATCGGAAATTGACCTCACATTATTGAGCATAGGCTCATGGATTTATGATTTTTTGTTCATCGAAACTGTACATGATTTTCGTACCGTCCAAAATTCCTGGCATGAACTACATGGAAGGGCAAAAATGTAGGGCTGAACATTAGCACACGTAAGGTCCTTTCAGCCACCTTCCGGTCCAGCTGTTTTCAGAATTTATCATACAATATTAGAAAGCTCAGGCCAGTGAGAATAAATGCGTTCAAGCACATGGCATAAGCTGACTGACCTCAAGTTCCTTAGCGATTATATCAACGTCAGCTGCATTGATCTTCACAGCAGCCAATTCTTTCTCCCTAGGGAACAATGGGCCACAAGCGAATTGTAAGTCAAATGAGACGACAAATAACCAAAAAGAAATTTATGCATTGAGTACCTGTGAAACAGCACCAGAGATGCACAAGTTAACACAAGCCAGAAACTAGATGAAACGGTTCTCTGAAAAAGGGATGATAATGCCTGGATGCATTTTCGCTATGGACAACCTTTGAGCCTAATAGTTGTAACGAGTACCAACCTCAACACACAGAAGATCTTACATCCTCCACAGCTCAAATGTGGTAATGTGGTGTCAACCAAACTATATGATTGTGGTGCCATGGGAATTTCCATTTGTCAGAGGGCATGTTCTACTTGAAATGAAGGTGTGCAATGAAACCATAAGCTGAATTTTTTTTATAAAGAAACATGAAGCATCTGTGCACACAGTACTCCAATTACACTCCACTGCGTAGCGGACACTCAAAGCCACTTTCATCTCTATTTCTCTTTCAAGTAACTTCTCTCCTGCAAAGCCTATATGTGCCAGAATTGCTTGCATACACACTGTTTATTCCAAAATGCTTGCTAGCTTCTTGATTGTGTTTGCTCACTGAAAAACTAAAAGCAAACGACCCCTTTGATGTCAGTTGCATAACTAAATACTCGGACAGGAGAGCAATGTTACCTTCCCAAATGTGTAGTGATCCCAGATTTCGATAATCAGCATATCATGTAAGCCATCTTCTACAACAAAGCCAAAATGTCTGATTCCAAACAGGGTTTAAACTGTCATTCACAACCTGAAAAACAAAGAGTCCTCGTTAGAAGCTTGGAAATAATAGAAAGCAAAACAAGACAATCTCTTATGTCCGAAATTACCCTATTGGCATGGATTTTCTAACTTGATGAAGGTCATACAGTTTATTTGTATTTATACGGCAGAACACGAAGATTAAAGCATAAATTCTTCATAGAACCAGTCTCAGCTATTCATTAAAAGAATAAGGGATGCCATATACAAGTAGAAAAGTCAACAGATTTTTTAAGCGACGATGCAAAGATATTTATTGAAGGTTAAAAGCAAACAGGAAATTTTTACAATCAAAGGCATGCACAACAAAAAACTGACCCTGGTTTTATTTCTCAATCTGGATTTTTTCATGCTCACTACAACATACGGATCTGCTTTGCCCATCAGATCTGAGGGTGGTAAATCTTCGGCGGATATCACAGTGACAGAAAGTACTCCTCTGACAATTACATCCCTCTTTTTCGGCATATTTCCATTTCCATTTTCAGTAACTTCAAGACCATTCACTCCACCTTTTAGAACCCTCTCCAAAGAGGTCATTGAAAAATCACGCTTGAACGGATTGGTAAAACCACTCTCCATCCCGTTGGGACAGTACAGCAACTCCAAATGCACCTAGGTTTTGAGCATAGCAGAGGGGATAAATAATTCATTTCTGCAAGAAATATGTTTAACCCGTGATACAGAAAAGAGAAGAGTGAAGTCATGATGGCAATACATAGAAATTAGTACTAATGACATGGATAGCACTTCCCACAAATAGCATCACATTGATTTTTTAGCCAGTGGAATTTGCTATTTCTTCAACATTCAGAAAATTGCTCGAGAGATGGGCATTTATACAAGTTTTCCAGCACTACGAAATTCAGAAAACAGCCAGGCCAATTTGAGAAACGAAGATGAAGAAACCAATAAGTGTGCCAGGCAGCCAAAATGTATGCAATTCTACTAGGGGTCTGGAGATCCAGAGGAAGTTCCTTTATTTGCACTATACGATTTTCTCCTTATATTATGGTTTGGATGGTAGAAACGGCGGAAGGAACAAAAAATAGACAGGGGTCTACAAAGGTCGAAGAGTAGATCAAAGGAAAAAGAAAGGACTATGAAACATTTAACAAAAAACCCGTATTCCCACCTGCCCCCTGTATTTATTGTCTCTTTGGATTTCCAAGTCTTTGACCAGCTTCAACCACACATCCTTCACTTTACCTGGTTCAAGGTCCTTTAGCTGTACTTGAGCACACCCAATCAACTCAGCCGCCTGGAATCCCTCATCATCATATATTTTAACCACCAAGTGCTGAGTAGATGCATCCTCGATAATAAATTCGAAGTGTTCATTCCAGACTGGATTCAAGTCATTGTTCTGAAAAATAGTTCTTCCACTGTTAGTTTCAAAAATTAAAGAGTTCAAGGACCAAGCAACTGCTAAGGAACTCACAATTGTTTTGCTCTTTTTCATTCTATCACAAAGAGGCCTGACATACAACACAGCGTAAGGATCTGATTTCCCAACGAGGTCCTTGTTTGTTAACTCCTTTGCTTGGACAAGTTTCGCTTCCAACATTCCAACAGGCTTTAACTCTAGGTCACTGAACAAGAAAAGGTATTAACCCTCCTAGCATAAGGACAAAACATTGAGATTTTGCAACCTCGTTTCCAAAGAACCAATATACTATTAACATGAGGCTAAAATTACAATAACAGCTATACTACACAAGTTGTAATCCAGCATTCCTCTTGATCAAATTACTTTCAAGCACTATCTTCTCCAAGATCGCATGTGCAAGCTCCATACAAGAAGATACTATTTGAAGAACTAGAAATGGTTCGATCCACATCCGCGATATCATAGTTAGGACTTTCCCACATTAGGCCTAAATACGTTGATGTTGATCCTAGAATATATTCTTCATTTTTCCATCCTTTCCCATCTTTCATTGAAGCTAAAGAAGAACAAGGCAGCTCAGATCCAATCACCAATAGCTTGTAAGGGATGTCCCAACTGCTATTCTAACCATTCCTCTCATAAGGAGATTATTCTGTTACCTGCTATTTGAATGCATTTCTAACGAAGAAAAATGAGTCAATGAACCAAACTTGTAGATCAGTAAATTTCTTCTACATCTCAATTTGCTTCACATTTACTGGGATTTCCCATATTCACCGCTTTCTTAATCTGACAAGTCACCATTTCCAAAGAACCAATATAATAGGTTGGTTGCACACATTGGACAGGGTGAAAACTTCGTCTAGCATTGATAGCACCTGTGTGCTATGCGGAAAACATGAAGAATCTCGAATGTACTTGCTCTTTAAGTGTGTATTCTTAAAGCAGATTTTGGAAGCAAGACTCTTACCGCTGATGTTAAGTGTTTGTGGAGAAATTGGCAAGTTCTTGTTGGCTAGCTTTGCTGTAATCCAGTGGCATGGTATTTGAGTTTGCATCTTGTTTTTCTGGGTAGTATTTTGCTGTTGCTACTGGTAGTGTAGATGGGGAAGACTATTATGTCATGTTGTCATTCGGTGCGTGGGGTCATCAGATTGAAAGTCAACCTGATGAATTATTCTCAAGTTATCAAGGATTCCTATTATGATAGATTGCTCAAAGGGATCTCCCATCCTTTACATCAAGCAGGGACGAAAGTTCCCCTTAGTGATCAACAGTGCCGAGTAGAAGGGCCGTTGCTCAACAGATAAATGTTACTTTAGGGATAGCAGACTAATCTTATCCAAAAGTTCACAAATACAGGAAGGTTTGGCACCATGATCCAGCTGTATATGTGGGACAGTATGCTGCAATGGACTTGTACGGGATGTGACCTCCCTTGTTTTTTTTTTCCCACAGGTTGTCCAATAAAATGAAGACTTAATAAAAAAGATATTGTGTAAACCTTGTGCTCAATGAATGCGGTTCAAACAGTCAACGACACGTGGAAATTTTATAAACTCTATTCATCTTACCAGTTTCCGAAAACCATTCTCCAATGAGCTTATCCGTTGCTGCATTGCTTTGAGAGCACTCTCCATATTCTCCACCGAGCTACACCATGGAAATTGACACCGTGAACAACTGCTGTCTTGTGGACTTATTCATAACAAATAGACAAATATCCATTCGTAACACTTTAGGTACTAGTGCATATGAATGTCAGAATCAATTACCAGACTAATCAGATGCATTCCCTTGATCTAACGCGACATAGAAAAGTCAATGTAAAGCTGGAATACATATTAATCCAGTTCATAGATAGCAGAAGCAAGTAAAGTTAATTAGAGCCTATCTCTAAATGCACCACTTTCAGCGATAAAAAGAGGAAAAAAAAAAAAAAGCTATGCGCAGGTATGACACTTTGCCGAACAGAATCATGGATTGATGGCACATGATACTTGATGATTTTTTTAGTTGGAGAGACAATATGGATCACAATTCTACTAGAGGAATCACTTGATGCATATAAGATACTGCCAACAAACCAATTGAACTATATTCACCTTTGAAGTTTGTTAGCCCGGCGAGATATAAGAAGCTCCACCACTTGTCCGATCTGTCCAGCAAAGAGCAATAGAAGAACATAAGCAAAAATCATCTGTCATGTATCCATCACATTCTAGTTTCACATCACAGATATCTTTTTGTCCTACTACGTGCAAACTGTCATTGACCACATATTCCAGGATTCAAGCAGATAATTATGTCCAGGGCACTTCTTTGAAATTTTGTATCTTCTTTAGATCCATACTCTCCATAACAACATGAAAAGCCTAAATCATGTTCTCAGCAGAAACTTTTCACAGGAAAACCCCAGAATTGTCAGCAGGTCATTTTTACCACTCAAACGATAGTTCTCTATATATCTTGCAGCAAGTTACTCATGCGGATTTCTATCCAGAAACTGACTGGACTTCTAATCGAAGAGATCAGCAATCGATATACAATGACAACAGTATTTGTATGTCCAAGTAGGCTACTTTACTTGTCTTACCTCTCTCTGGCCATCCTCCAACATAAAACAACTACTTGGCACGAAACCCCTCTCAGACCCTTTCCATTCTTGACTGTGTGGAGATCAGCAAAAGAAAGAACAAGAAAAGGCAAGATAGGATAATTTAGCAAGCAGGAGAGCAAAGGGAATGATAACAGATCACTTGCTAGGTAAAAAAATCTAACAGGGTTCAATTCCAATAAGGAGAAAGTCCTGCAATTGGCGTAATGCGAAATCGCATGGCAGATTCAAGACGACAACATTTGATATATGTAAGTTTTCACATTAAAGCCGCAGCACAACCCCACAAAAAAATGCTAACAAAATGCTATACTTCGACGCAGGCTTCGATCTGACCAAAAAAAAAAAAAGAACTTCAGGCTTCGCATCTTCAACTCAAGAGCTCGAGCAAAGCTGAAACCAGCACGATCATCAAACAACTAATCAAGCATTGAAACATTAAGACGGAAAGAGTGAGCCTACATGTTTTGATCCAAGCATGGCCTCTTGGATCCACTTGGTTCACCCAAAAAAGTGGAATCCGAAGCTCTCTTTTGCGTGGACATAATTTTTCTTTTCTTTTGTAGAGTTTGACAAGAACCGAGAAAGTGTCGGAATTTTGGGGGTGTTCACTCGCTGAAAGAATGTTGCTTGTGGAGCTTAACAAGAACTAAGAAAGTGTCTGGATTTTGGGAGCATTCGCTCGAAAGAATGTTGCAGAGAAAAGAACAAATCAGTAGACAGTTTATCCGCGAACTTAAACTCAAGAGGGCAGAGAGAGAAGGGGAGGTCGCACGCCGGTCGGTTGCTCGAGGTCGTCTCGCCGGTATTCTCCTGGTTCGTCGGTTGCTCGCGGGCCGATCGGAAAGAGGGAGGGCAGAGAGAGAGGGAGTCGCACGCCGGTCGGTCGGAAAGAGGAAGGGCAGAGAGAGAGGGAGTCGCACGCTGGTTGGTCGGAAAGAGGAAGGGCAGAGAGAGGAAGGTCGCACGCCGGTCGGTTGCTAGCGGTCGTCTCGCCATCATCCTCCTGGTTCGTCGGTTGCTCGCGGTGGTTCGCCGGTCGGAAAGAGGGAGGGTGGAGAGAGAGGGAGTTCGTCGGACACAGAGAGCGAGGGTAGAGAGAGAGGCGTGAAGAAAGAAAGCCTGAAATTTTTTTAAATTGGCGCTTCTTTTTCTCCCCAGAACCTGGGTCCCACGAGGACACGTGTCGCGCTTCCACCGCCTTCTCGTTTGCCACGCTGGAACGTGAGACGTACCTAATATTTTCTCCTATCCCCATCCCTGGGACATGGCCCCCACCATACGCTTATCTCGAATCTAATCGCCGCCCATTTCCATTTTTTTTATATTAAAAATAAATTGAGCATAAATAAAAATAAAAAGGAAAAGGACACCGCGATATCGAAATTTAATCCAACAAATAATCTTGGATTCCCGAACTTTGATTTGTTGATATGATCTCTAAAATTCATATCCAACCTAGTTCTTAGACTATACAAAAATGTTTGAATTATTTAGATTATAGTTAGAGGTGATTAATTTCGGGATAGGTAAGTTCTAAAGTTGGAATATGAATTCTACTTTATTATAGCTAGTTTCTATTTTTTTGGAGCTTGGAACCTATCATGTCCTCTATTTTTCTAGTCCGGTTCAAGGGTTCACTCGAGAATCTGTTTTATCTTCTTCTTTTTTTTCTCTTTTTTTTTTACTGCAAAATCATATGAGATTATGAGTAACGGAATGATTCAAAGTAAAAGATGAATAACAGAAATCCTAATCTACCAAAAACAACAATCTAAATACGTAGTCAAGTACAATTATAAATGATAAAAAAGTTCAAATGCGTAATATAAAACATAAATTCCCCATTCATCCATAAAAGTTAAAGGAAAATGAAAGATTAGCAAGAAGTTTCAAAAAAGGACAAAAGACGAAAGAGTGATGAGGTTAAAATTTAGGGAAAAAAACAATTAGAATTTAAGCTCTTTAACTTATAAAATAGATTCCAAAGTAGAGTGGAATCCGTGGATCTTTACTTGAAACCTATTCCTAGAACTATTTCAAGGAGAATCGATTCTCAGACATATTTTTCCGAAAGTTGGATCCAATTTCTAAGTAGAATCGTTTTAGTTGCACACTCCTAATAACAACATTAAGCATATTCGTATAGTGTAGGAATTAACTTGAATATGTACTAAAATTTTAAGGATCAAATTAAATAAATTAAAAGTTCAAGGACCGTATTATAAATTGAGTCAAAAATCAAAGACTATTTATGTCATTATCCAAAATTGATATCAATATCCATTTAAAAATTTTAAAAGAGCAATTTGATTTTAAGTTAGCAAATTTTTTTAATATTATCAAAGCACTATTAATAACCCGAAAGTCCGCCACCACAGAAACATTATCGCTATCTCCCCCTATCTTAAAGTCTCAAAGCTCAAAAGGAAAAAAATATCAACAGCGCATAGGGAGCCACTTTTGTCAACGAAAGCCAACATCATCATCATCATCATCATCATCATCATCATCCCCTCTCTCTCTCTCTCTCTCTCTCTCTCTCTCTCTCTCGCTTAGAGCTTCTCACTCGATAAACACTCGCGGCAGCTTTTGTCTTCCGAGTCCTTGGCCGATTCATCATCGTTCCAGATTCGTCGGTCGATCACGTCGATCACGCCCTCCAAACCCTGAGAGCACTTGTTTCTTTGAAGCGAGCGAGAGCCAGAGCCAGGGCATAGGGAAGAGATCATCGACTTCGCTGCCGATCGGGGAAGGGCAACCCCCGGTCAGAGGCCGCCGAGCATCTCCGATAGCAAAGCCGACTCTACTTCAGCTTTAATCCCTTGATTTTCTTAGCAAGACTCTTTCTCTCTCTCTGTTCCGAAGCTTGGCATTCTAGAGAAGCACATGTACCATCAGCTCTTCTAACGGTTGCTTCTTCGAATATGAAAAGGAATTTCCATGTGTTCCTCGGTTTCGGAGGGACGGATGTCCGCCAAGGCTTTCTCGAGTCATCTCTATGCGGCTCTGGACCCAGCAAAGGAATATACACTTTTGTGGATAGTGAGGAGCTTAGGAAAGGAGAGGAAATATCGTCGGCACTCATGAGAGCGATTGAGGAATCGCACGTTGCGATCATCGTTTTCTCTGAGAACTACGCTTCCTCACGGTGGTGTTTGGAAGAGCTCCTGAAAATCATGGAATGCAAGGAGAAAAACGGCTGATGGTGTTCCGGCGTTTTACAAAGTGGAACCCGAGAGAAGTGAGAGAGGGGAGAGAGAGTTATAAGAGAGCTATGGATAACCATGAGTCCAAGTTCGGGAAGGATTCGAGAGAAAGTGAAGAGATGGAAGAAGGCTCTCTCACGAAGCCGGTAGCTTGTCAGGTGGGAGTTGAATGACAGGTACGCACAAATGTGACAATGGTGTTTTGTGATTGTTAGCTCGTGATTGTCTGTTAGATATCAGATCATATGCACTTTTTTGGATCTTCAATTGAAGATACAAAGTGGAGATAAATTAGACAGTAGACACATGATCAAATAACCAAAGCTCGTAGATTCTTTGAATTGATTCTTGCTGTGTGGATAATGAGAAATTTATCAAACATAAATAGTGCGATTCATAGTGGCTTAGTCATTACTGTCTTTAGATTCAAGTTCTTTGTAATTTTCCTCGCGTAGATGTTGGCACAGGTTCACCCACTTTTCATCTTATTATTTACTATTCTTCTTATGAAATTTTCCTTATCACGTTAGAGGTTGAATTCCTGCTATGGCTTTGAAATGCTAAAACGGGTTTTTCTTTCTTTTGAGTGCTTATTAGAGATGAAGCAGATCTCATACAATGCATCGTGAAGGAATTATCGATTCGTCTCAACCAAACACCCTTACATGTTGCTAAGTATCCCGTTGGAATAGATTCCCGAGTTCAAAAACTGATATGTTTGTCACAGAAAGAGTCGGCTGATGATGATGTTCTGATGATAGGTCTATGGGGACCTGGAGGCATAGGGAAGACAGCAATTGCCAAGGCCCTATATAATGCTATGATGAGACAATTTCAGGTTTGTAGTTTTTTGGAGCAAGTTAGAGAAAAATCACACCAAAGCGGTGGTCTTGTTTCTTTACAAAAGGATCTTCTATCGGAGATCCTGGTTCATCCTTTAACGGTCTACAGTGTCGCTGGAGGAATTAGTTTGATACAAGAAAGACTATGTTGCAAGAAGGTTCTCCTGGTTCTTGATGATGTTGACCATATGAATCAACTGAATGCATTAGCTGAAAAAGGCAATTGGTTTGGAAAAGGAAGTATAATCATTGTTACAACAAGAAATAAACAATTGCTGACTTCTCATGGCATAAATCGTGTGCATAGAATTCAAACTTTAGGATGTTGTGAAGCACGAGACCTTTTTGTCTGCATGCTTTCCCAGATAGCGAGAGTGTTGAAATAGGAGTGGATCTCATAGATAGAGCACTGCATTATTGTGACGGCCTTCCGTTAGCCCTCGAAGTCTTGGGCTCATTCTTATGTGGAAGAAACGAAGCTGCATGGGAAAGTGCATTGCATAAACTTTCCAAAAGTCCTGACCAAATTATTAATCAAGTTCTCAAGACAAGCTTTGATGGATTGGAGAACAATGAGAGGGAGATTTTCCTCGATATTGCTTGTTTCTTTAAGGGAAAGGGAATAGAATACATCAAGGAAGTTCTTGATGACTCTGGTTTTAACACAACCATAGGAATAGAAATTCTCATTGAGAGGTCCTTGATAAAAAATGAGTATGGAACCCTGCAAATGCATGATTTGATTCAGTTGATGGGTAAGGATATTGTAAATGAGGAATGGCCCGATGATCCTGGGAAACGCAGCAGATTATGGCTTTTCGAAGATGTTGAGGAAGTTCTCTATGAAGATACGGTAAAAGTTGTTCATGTCCATTTTGCAACATCTCAGTTTTTACTTTGCTCGATTTGGATTGTAATATGTAAATTTCAATCGAAAATTTTGTCCGACGATTGAATTTGCTCGTTATGGATAGGTAATGGATGCAGTAAAGGCCATAGTATTGAACTTGCCCACACCAAAAGAGATGACCATTAGTCCTTGTGCTTTCAAAAAAATGAAAAGGTTGAGAATGCTCATCTTGCACAAAGTGCATATCTCTTCACAAGGTCGTACGCCTCCCTAATGCGCTAAGATGGCTTGAATGGCCCAATGCCCTACATCTAGAATTTGGCCCCGGTCCAAAGGCGGCGAGACTCCGTTTTGAGCAGTCATATCAAACAATTAGTAGGCAACTGTCGGGTAAGCCCTTATGATGATCAGCTTTCCCTTTTCAAAGCTATGAAAATATTTCAGAGCTTAATGACTGCACCAGTATGTTTTTTGCAGAATTTTATATGTTTGAAGTCCATCGAGTTCCGGGATTGCAAGTCCCCGGCTAGTATTCCCGACATTTCATCGGCTCCACTTGGAGAGCTTAGATCTTTTCAGTTGCAAAAGCTTGGTAGAGGTTCACCAATCCGTCGGAGATCTTGACAAGTTGAAACATTTGAATATATCAAGTTGCTGCAATCTTCGGATCTTTCCAAACACACTCAAGACAAAGTCTCTTCAATGGCTTGATTTCTCTGGTTGCTCTAAACTTGAGAAATGCCCTGATATTCTGGAAAAGATGGAACACCTAATATATTTTTTTCTAAAAGGGACGGCTATTAAAGAACTCCCTGCATCAATTGAAAATCTTGTCTCTATAGAGCAGATCGATTTAGGTTGTTGCAATAACCTCACAAGGCTTCCATCGAGCATTCATAAGTTGAAAAATCTCAAGTCTCTGATAGTTAGCTACTGCTCAAATTTTGTCATGTTTCCAAAGAACTTGGAGGATTCAATTGATCCCGATGACGATTTGGGATTCCCAAGTTTAAGGTGGCTAGACCTCTCTCACTTGCAATCTATCAAAAGCGAGTTTCTTGAGAATGCTTCCGGTTGTCCTATATTGACGTGCCTAAATCTTACAAATAACAAATTTACTCATCTTCCTACATGCATCAACAAGTATGATTATTGGAAAGACTTGTTTGTTTATAGCTGCAAGCAAAGCAAAGGGGTCAGTGTGGCTGATGCGTCATCACCCAAGGTCTCTCTCTCTCTCTCTCTCATTTTGAATGTTTGATACGTGTACTATCTGTATGACAGGAAGTTGAGATTCTTGTAAATGGAAGAGAGATGCCTGAATGGATTCTCCATTGTAAAGAGGACACCATATCTTTCATGGTTCCCCCAGACTTATGTGACAAGATCTTGGGACTAGCAATCTGTGTTATTCTTCGCCAGAATAAGAAAGGCCCGTTCGACGATTCGTCCTGTTCATTTGACATCAGCTTGTTTGTAAATGGCATAAGATCGTATTACCGTTTGATATTTTTTGATCCATTGGAATCCGATCATGTGAGTCTTGTTTATTTCCCAAGCAACAGAAAGATAGAAGAGAAGCCTCTGCAAAACGATTGGAGCCATATCCAAGTTTGCTTCAGGCACCGGGAAGGAACCATAAAGAAGCGTGGATTCCGTCTAATATGCGAGCAACGGGAGGATGATCTCGAGGGTCTGTTTTCCAACACCATCAGCGGATGGAAACAGATTGGAGTTTCAAGGAAAGATACTTGAAGGAAGACATTTATCAATAGACACCGAGGAAGAAGATAGTCCACCGGAGCTGAGAACTCAAAAAGAAGATAAGACGGTCTTAGCAATGGCGAGAGTATGGGTTGAACTCGCACCACCTGTTGAGGTAGCGATTCTTGGGGATGCGAACCGGTGATCTTGATGTCAATGCCTTTTGCTTTTCCCTTTTTTTCTCGTCTCTACTAAAAATTTGCAATTGTCTGCTCCTTCAATTAGTTGCATAGTGCTACCGACATGGTTGAGGAACTTTTCATTTCCCTCTCGATCTCTATCATCTGTGATGCAAGAGTGCACCAATCCAATATCAAGTGGAATGCTTGCTGAATGGCCATTGTCTTCCAAGTTCAGTGAGATATATCACATAGAACTCTTGTCATCTCTCTTAATCCAATTAATGATGTCGATACTTCATATCCTAGAATTCTTAGATGGTAAAGCTTTGCTTCTTGAGGAAAGTGTTGATCTAATTGTCTCAAAAATTGAATGGTCTACACGGGAATGATTAGTTGATTCCTTTGTTGTTCCTAGGCAGATTGCGTTAGATAGATACCAAGGGAGAGATCTAGCTTCTGAGGCTTTGCGGATAAGCAAAGGGTACTGACTTAAAAGATTTTCATGAAAAGCGAATGGTGTTTTAACAAACGCCTTGTAAAATATTTATTACAGAACAATTTTTAGTATAGAGAAAAAAAATAGAGTAAGGAGCTTGCAGTTGTATATAAAAGCACAAGCGGGGGCGATACAACAGTTGGACTGGTGCTGACATTGTGCAACCCTAGGCAATGCACCTCTAAAGTTGAGCAAACCCGGCGATGCGACACTGAGGTACACTGAAACTAAGCAACACAACACTAGTGTCACGCAACCCCAAGTAATAGAACGCCGGGGCCACACTACTAGGCAATGCGACGCTTGAACCTTGGCAAACTAAATCTGAAATCAAGCGACCCTCGCAAAGCTCCTCAATGTCGCGTGACCCTCGACAAAGCTTTGCTGATGTCTTTCAACCCTCGGCAAAGCTGCACCTGCATCCCTCGGTCCCTCTTCTAAGCTTCCCGGCCATGATCAAACACATCTTTGTCTCTCTTATCCAAGGTTGAGGGGTAAAATATGACTGCAAATGTATTAGTGATGGTAAGATTGGAAGAAAAAACTTTATTAAACCCCTAAACTTGCATTTCAAGAATGCTAGAGCCCATACTCGGAGGCTTACCTTGAACTTTGAGCGTTTTCAAAGCAAAACTTTGGATCAAAATCTTTGAAATTGTGTTATCAAACATCAAATCCTTGGCTCAAGGCCCCTTGAAGGTCCAAAATAGCTTAATTCAAGATGACTGAGCACTCAAACTTTTAACGGCCAAAATTGAACAGGATTGAAACAAAGGGTAAAATTGAAATACCGGTACCAATTAAGGGGTTTTTATGAGTCCGAAGTTTTTTTTTGAAGCAAAAATGTTTGAGTAGTACCAATTGAAGATATTTTGTTATATTAATCCTAGTAACATATATGTATTATTTCCTTTCTTTTTCTCCTTTTCAAGAGTCAAGTCCCATTTCATTGGGCAAGTGAAATGCCAAGTGGCATTTTGATAATTTCCTCTCAGAATCTTGGTAAGTCAAGTTCCTACTAGTATTGCCTTTGTATTCTTCATTGGCTTTCACTAAAGTTCATTCTCCTTATACTTTCCCTCCCATCAGTTGCCCTTCGTTTTAGTCTTGGTGGTCCCAAGTTGCCCATTCTTAAATGTAGAATTCAATAAAGTAGAAATGATATCGCCAATCACTTTCTAAAGGCAAGAACTGGAAAGAATAGATGATTACTATAGTCTCTGCACAAGCAACATAATCACATCACGAGTGAATATGAGATGTCAAACGCTCGTTACTATACTATCACTTACAATCATTAAGGATCTGAGATTATACACACTAGTGATGTCTTATGTCTTTTTTGAATATCTAATTTTTTGAATTGTAACACGTGTTCATCTCACATATATTTATCACAAATGATCAAATTTCAAAATCATGGCATCACCATCTTCTTTCCTCCCCCTCCTCCCCCTCCTCTTTCCCTCCCTTTCTCTCTCTCTACAACACAAGTACAAGCACGAAATAATTTATACTTCCCAAAGAATAGGAAAGAATTACCAACGCTAGTGGCTCTTTTTTAGGTGTAACCCCATAAAAGAGAATGTACTTAATAAACATCGACTCTTTTCGAATCTTATTTTATGGGAGCAACACCGCTGAGAGAAAATAATTAATAAAAACCGAAGTAACATAAAGATTTTATTTAGACATCCAATCATTCCGTTTTTTATGAGCCTTTCCTAATTCTTGTAACTTATTTTGAATTAACAACGTTCAAGAATAAATTCAAAAGGATGAGCAAAGCCCACTCTGCTTCTGCTTTAAGCCCTTGATTTTCTTAGCAAGAATCTTTCTCTCTCTCTGTTCCGAAGCTTGGCATTCTAGAGAAGCACATGTACCATCAGCTAATCTAATGGCTGCTTCTTCGAATATGAAAAGGAATTATCATGTGTTCCTCAGTTTCAGAGGGACAGATGTCCGCCAAGGCTTCCTCTGTCATCTCTATGCGGCTCTGGGCCAGAAAGGAATATACACTTTTGTGGATAGCGAGGAGCTTAGGAAAGGAAAGGAAATATTGTCGGCGCTCATGAGGGCGATTGAGGAATCGCACGTTGTGATTTCATTTTCTCTGAGCACTACGCTTCCTCATGGTGGTGTTTGGAAGAGCTCTTGAAAATCATGGAGTGCAAGGAGAAAAACGGCCTGATTGTGTTCCTTGTGTTTTACAAAGTGGAACCAAGGGAAGTGAGGAAAGGGAGGGAGAGCTATGGGAGAGCTATGGCTAAGCATGAGTCCAAGTTCGGTAAGGATTCAGAGAAAGTGAAGAGATGGAAGAAGAGTCTCTTTGAAGCCGGTAGCTTGTCTGGGTGGGAGTTGAATGACAGGTACGCACAAATGTGACGTGGTATGTTATGATTGTTAGCTCGTGATTTTTTGTTAGATATCAAATCATATGTATAGCTTCGAATTGCCAAAACGATGCATCAACTTCTTTGAATTCACAGTAGACACAAAAGTCGAAATACCAAAATTTCAAGCTAGCAGAAATTTTTGTCTTAGATAAGTAGTTTGGTTCCTAGTATCTGAGTAATTAGTGTCTTCAGGCGCAGATTCTCTGTAATTTTCCTTCTGCAGATGTTGGCTTGGGTATGTGTTATATCTTTTCACCTTATTATTTGTTAATCTTTCTTATGAAATTTTCCTTATGACGTTAGACGTTGAATTCCTGCCATGTTTTGAAATGGTAAAACATGTTTCTATTTCTTTTGAGTGCTCATCAGGGATGAAGCGGAGTTCGTAGAGTCCATCATAGCGGAACTATCAAGTCGTCTCAGACCAAGATTATTAGATGTCGCTAAGTATCCGGTCGATATAGAACCCCGAGTTCAAAAACTGATAAGCTTGTCAGAGTCAGCTAGTAGTGATGTTTTGATGATAGGTCTATGGGGACCTGGGGGCATAGGAAAGACAACGATTGCTAAGGCCCTATATAATGCTATTAAGTCGCAATTTCAGGGTTGTAGCTTTTTTTGGAGCGAGTAAGAGAAAATTCGAACCAAAGCAGAGGTCTTGTTGCTTTGCAAGAACAACTTCTATCTCAGATCTTATCTCCTAAAAGCTTAACGATCTATAGTGTCAATGGAGGAATTAGTTTGATACGGGAAAGGCTATGTTGCAAGAAGGTTCTTTTGGTTCTTGATGATGTTGGTCAGTTGAACCAACTACAAGCATTAGCTAGAGAAGGCAATTGATTTGGAGAGGGAAGTAGAATTATTGTTACATCAAGAGATAAACATCTGCTAACTTGTCATAAAATAAGATGTGTGTATGAAGTTGAAGCTTTAAAAAATGATGCAGCACTAGACCTTTTTGGTCGATATGCCTTTTCAGATAGCAAGAAAGTTCAAATAAGTAGGGATCTCATTGATAGAGCACTACATTATGCTAATGGCCTTCCGTTAGCCCTTGAAGTGTTGGGCTCATTCTTATGTGGAAGAAATGAAGCTGCATGGGAAAGTGCATTGCATAAGCTCTCCAAAAGTCCTGACCAAATTATTAATCGAGTTCTCAAGACAAGCTTTGATGGATTGGTGTACAACGAGAGGGAGATTTTCCTTGATATTACTTGTTTTTTCAAGGGAAAGGAAAAAGAATACATCAAGAAAGTTCTTGACGACTGTGGCTTTGACACAACCATAGGAATAGATATTCTCATTGAGAGGTCCTTGATAAAGAATGAGAATGGAATCGTGCAAATGCATGATTTTATTCAATTGATGGGAAGGATATTGTTAATCAGGAATGGCCCAATGATCCTAGGAAACACAGCAGATTATGGCTTTTTGAAGATGTTCAGGATGTTCTCTGTGAAGATATGGTAAAAGTCGTTTATGCCCATTTTGCTACATCTCAATGTTTTTCGATAATCTGATTCGGGTAGTAAAATGTAAATTTTAATAAAAAATTTTGTCTAACGACTGAATTTGCTCCATTATGGATAGGGCGTGGATGCAGCACAGGCCATAGTATTGGACTTGCCCGCACCAGAAAAGATGACCATTAGTCTTGATGCTTTTACAAACATGAAAATGTTGAGAATGCTCATTTTGCATGAAGTGCATATCTCTTCACAAGGTCCTCTACGCCTCCCTAACGCGCTAAGATGGCTTGAATGGCCCAATGCCTAGGATATAGAATTTGGCCCTAGTCAAAAGAAACTTGTGAGACTCCATTTCCGAAATAGTCATATCAAACAATTGGGAGGCGACTTTCAAGTAAGCCCTTGTGATGATCAACTTTCCCTTTTTAAAGTTATGAAAATATTTGCAGAGCTTGATAACTGAACTTGTATGTTTTTGCAGAATTTTAGAAATTTGAAGTCCATGATGTTCTACGATGGCAATTCCTTGGCTAGTATTCATGACCTTTCATTGGTTCCACATTTGGAAAGCTTCAAGCTTGCAAGGGGTGCGTTTGGGAACCACTTCCCAAAGCCTTTTGGGCAAAAAAAATGATGTTTGGCAAAAAACTTTGGAAGGGACTTGAGCTGAAAGCTAGCATTTTTAAGGCTGAAAGCCCAAGGCAGGTTGGGGGCTGCCTTGGGCTTTTCAGCATTTTCGGCATGCTGAAGCTTCATTAAAGGAAAGTCTTGATCCCTTTGAAAACCTAATTTTCATCGCTTCTCTCGTCCGAAGGCCAAGTTCTCTATCCCCGATCTTCTCCACCGCTCCTTTTCGATTCCACGATCGCCAACCACGACCGTCGCCGTTGGAACCAGCCACCACCGTCTCCATCAAAGCCCAACCACCATCGTTGCCGTCGGAGCGACGTTCTCTCGTCCGAAGGCCTTCTCTCTCCCCGATCTTCTCCACCGCTCCTTTTCAACTCCACGACCACCAACCCTGACCGTCGCCGTCGAAACCAGCCACCACCGTCTCCTTCGAAGCCCAGCCACCATCGTCGCCGTCGGAGCCCCGGCCACCACCGTCGCCAGCCACCCAACGCCAGGCTCTCTTTTTGCTTCGGTGAGTTCTCGATTCCATTTTCTTTCATGCCTAGTTGAATTCCGGTTTTGGGTTTCTGGCGTCGACATTTTGAAGTTGGGTTTTGGGTTTCTGGCATGTTCTCTGCTTATTAGTTGTTAGTCACAATTGAAGGATTACCCATTTTCTTTCTTCTTTCTTCGAAGTGTTGTGTGCGTGTTCGGTGCTCGTGATTAGATTTGTGCGCGATTTGATGTGCGAACGAGCTGTTTTTGGTGGGACGGGAGCTGAAGAGCTGCGCTAGTTTGAGTTTTGACCGGATCTTTCCCTGAGGGTTTCGTTTTTTGGGTTTTGATCAATTCGTGCACTGGCATCGGAGAAGTACAGATTCGATTGGTTCGCTATGATTTCGTCGTATTGGATGTTGCCCCTCCTGTTGCAAATGTATCTCGTGCTTCCGGATGAAGAGAGAGACGGATGCCTGTGATTTTAGCACCGGAAATTTGGTCCCGTCTGTGCAAATTCTGGCGGAAGTCGCGTAGGAAACATCAGGAACTGGATGGCAGTTGACTAAAGTCCTTTTTTTCCCCCCTTTTATTCGGCCATGGAGAGTTTAATTAATTACTCAGTTACGTCATCACAATTTTTGGTTCGTTGTAAGCTGCTGGCTTCTTGTCATGTTTATTGCTATTATTTAGTCGCTCCATCGCAATATTTGCTGCCCTTGCTTTGGAATGGGCAAAAAGGAAAGGATCGCATCTTATGAGCTGAAGTGAATTTGCTGTGGAGGGTGGCTGTTAAGTTTGAAAAGATAAATGAGTGCAATGACATGGCAAATGCATTTCTTGGGCTGTTGAACAAGTTACTATTTAGAGCACAACTTTTAGTTAAAATATTTTTTAATGAATTATGGGTTTTTCTATAGTAATTCAGGAATTCAAGTAACTGAGCAGAATGTGGATACATGGATTGTCCATGAGCATCAATCTTCTTTTCAACTTGTGGATCTTCATCTTCTTTCATGCCATTTACATTTTATATGTGCTTCTCAGTGCTACTGTTATTTCTTTCACTGTTCTATTTTGCTTGCTAAGTTGAACTCAGGATTGGCGCGTTTTAGGTTATTGAATGTGCTTTAGATGTTCTCTGATATTTATTTGAATGCTAGGCGGAACTGCGGGCTAGTGTATTTGAAGCAATTGAAGAGGAGGATCAAGTTGTGGAGAAGGAAGGTTTACCTCCTGCTTTGTTAGGTAGCTGCAATGAACGAGCAAAACAACTTCATGCTTCTCCTTCAGGTTATTTTCTGGTCCTTCGGTATGGACCATAGCGGTCCTTCGGTATGGACCATAGCGATATACTTTCATTTTCTGATAACCCCCCTGCTATTGGCTGATGGATATTGATATAGACTCTGCAGATATCTTTTTTTGCCCCTCAGGTTTGTTCAATGTAAGCAGCATGTGCTTGTTAATGTGGTGACCTTATTCAACTGTCCTCATTTTATTATGCAGGGAGGCTGTTAACAGCATTGATTTCTGAATACTTGGACTGGGCGCAACTAAACCACACATTAAAAGTTTATTTGCCTGAGTGTAATTTGGTAATCAAGTAATTCCAGCTGCAGTTTTCTTCTGTCCTTATTGCAAGTACCTTTCTATGTTATGTTCTTCTAGAGGACTGTTGAATTCAATTGAGTTTTTATGAATTACGCTTGCAGCAAAAGGATTCTTGGAAAGCTGAGTTGAAGGAGTTTAGCAGCAAGAATGGATATGATATTAACCGAAATGGAGATAGTGGTCCTTTGCTGTTGGATGTACTCGAAGGATTTACATGATCAAATAGCAATGAGTTTAGTAAACACTTGAGGAGGATGTTTGTAATTTTCAATGAAAACCTATTTCTTTCTTTGATGCGTATGTAATGATGTTTATTATAATGAAATTACTCTTTCTTTTTGTTAATATATCTCTTTTATATATACATCTCAGTGCAAAAATATATAATAAAAAAAAGTAATTGAATTTGTTAATATATCTCTTTTATATATACATCTCAGTGCAAAAATATATATAAAAAAAAATAGTCATTGAATATGTTAATATATCTCTTTTATATATACATCTCAGTGCAAAAATATGTATATAAAAAAAGTCATTGAATTTGTTAATATATCTCTTTTATATATACATCTTAGTGCAAAAAAAAAAAAAATCACTATTTTTGTTTTCAATTTTAAAAAATAAAAAATAAAAGCTTAAATTAATTGCGCTAAAGGACTTCCAACAAATATGTGTTTACCAAATAGCATTTTCCCAAAGTTGCTTCTCAAGGCGCTTTTCAATTATAGTTTACCAAACAATTTTTGCATTTCACCCAAGGCCTTTAGACTAAAGGCCTTTGCATTTCCTTAAAGGCTTTTCCCAAAAGCAGTTCCCAAACGCACCCAAGGTGTGAAAGCTTGGTGGAGGTTCACCAATCCGTCGGATATCTTGACAAGTTAAAGCTTTTGTCGATATCAAGTTGCTCTAATCTTAGGATCATTCCAAACATACTCAAGACAAAGTCTCTTCAAAGCCTTAAACTATCTAGTTGCTATAAACTTGAGAAATGCCCTGATTTTCTGGGAAAGATGGAACATCTAGAACATCTTGGTCTTTCAGCGATGGCTTTTAAAGAACTCCCAATGTCAATTGAAAATCTTGTCTTTGTGAAGATTATAGGGTTATCTTTTTGCAGAAACCTCGCAAGGCTTCCATCGAGCATTTATAAATTGAAAAAACTCGAGAGTCTGTATCTTCATGATTGCTCGAATTTTGCCATGTTTTCAAAGAACTTGGAGGATTCAATTGATCCTGATGGAAATTTGGGATTACCTTAGTGGCTGCAATAAATCAAAAGTAGAGCTCCTTGGGAATGATTCCAATTGTCCTGCATTGGCGCACCTAATTCTTTCAAATAACAAATTCAATCATCTGCCGACATGCATCAACAAGTATGATTGTTGGAAAGACGTGTTTGTTTATAGCTGCAAGCAAAGCAAAGGGGTCAGTGTGGCTGATGTGTCATCGCCCAAGGTCAAACTCTCTCTCTCTCTCTCTCTCTCTCTCTCATTTGGAATGTTTGTGTCGCGACCAATTTTTCGGGTGTGAAACACCTAGGGTTTGGCTAATGGATTATTAAGCCTAGACTTAACTCGGGTTCTCCCAAGCCCTTACCAATTCGCGACTTAGGTTCAAATTTTTAAACATGCAAATGGATTTTATCTAGGAGTCGCTACTAATCGGTTTATGGTAGGTCGATTAGACACCTGAGTAAAATAATGAGAGAATTATTTTATTTCTACGAACCAGAGACCATGGGTACGGGGATTTGGTTACACTAGATTTCTCTAATGCCCTTTTGGTACCTTTCTCTTTTATTTTGAAAAATGTTTGGCAAACAGCTTCAATTGATTTTAATTTGTTCCCCTAACATCTGAGGTGATCATGCGGGTGCGCAAACCACCAATTTAAAACCCAGAAAAACAATGAATAAATTGCAAAAACTTACCTTAAAGCAACCAAAGCATCTACAATGTTAAATTAGAATCTACATCAACAACCCTATATATGATTTTTAATTAACACGCAATTTCTTTTTTGCTTTCACTTGATTAATGAAAATCATGCAATATACAATGCAGTATTAACTAAATGACCTAATTCTAATGACATGCAATTTCTAATTAAACGGACCTAGCAACAATCACTAAATGGCAAACATTTCATGAATCTAATTCTAAATGACATGCAATGACATTTTTATTTTATTTTATTTTTTAAAAAATGCAATCTATCAAAGAGATTGAAACTAATTCAAAGATTTTTTTTTTTTTTTTTTTTTTTGTATTTTTTATGAAATTTCGAAATTAGAAAAATGTGAAAATTATTTGGCTAAATTAAGATTCGACCTAATTTATATTAAGGATTAGGTCAGGCTAAACCCTAATTTAAACTAGGATATTATCTTAACCTAAATAATCCTAAAATGCAATATATCTAAGAAAATACCTAAACTTATAATAAATTAAGAAAAAATATTATCTAAAATTAAACTAAGTGCAATTTTACCCTAATATGCAATGACATACAAAATATGCCAGAATTCTACATGACATATGCATGATTATTTTTGTTGTTGTTGTTGCTGTTTTTTTTTTTTTCAAAACTAATAATTGCCAAATAATTAAACACGCATTCCAAATTAAAATATAGCAACCTAAATTGATTGATTTGAATTTTTTTTTTTTTATTTCGAAAATTCATGATAAATAGAATGCTTAGCCTAAATATGCAAATAACCTTAAAACATGCAATATTCTAACTTAGACATATTTCAAGATAAATAAAGCAATCAAGTCCATTCAAAATTACCCAAAAAAAAATCACACATCGTTCAGATCAAGGGATAATATTTCGCTAGTAAAATCGATAAATTGATCTTAAGCCATAAAGATCAAAATATCAATTTTATTCCCACTTGATTAATTATTTCATCTAAAGCCTTATAGATGAAATAAAAAACCCGGCACGATTGCGAATCGGGTGATATATTGGGATTTCCAATTATGCATAGGTAGGTATTTCAACTAAAGAAAACAACATATAAAGAGATAATAATAAAAATAGAAAAAACCTAAACTTGCCTAATAAAGTAAAGCAAAAATACCTAATATTTTTTTTTTTTTTTTTTTTTTAAAGAAAAAGGGAAATCTTGGCCGTTGGTTTTGGGTGGAATCGCCAGCAAGGGTTTCCAACGAGGACACCAGGAGTAGCACGACGGCGACGAGGCAACAAGGAGCGTCGCGGGTCTGGGTGTGGGCGTCGCGGGCAAGGGACTCCGAGCGCGGGCAGAGGCAAGGTGGAGACGACGTCGGGGTGGCGAGGCAATAGGGAGCGTTGTGGGTGGCATGGCAAGACCGGTGGGCAGCGTTGCGGGCGGAGCAGAACTTCGAATTTCCTAGCGTCGGTCACGAGCAAGGCGAGTGCAACCCCGGGTCGTCGTGTCACCGGATCTCGTGGCGTTGAGTCACCGATCGAGGTCGCAATGAGGTTGCAGGCGGAGGGCGACGGAGCAGGGGCTTCAGATCGACGCGGGCTTGCGGGTGGAGGTTCAGAGTGGCGGTCCGGCGTTGCGGGTGTGGCCGAGTCGTGGCAATAGCGGCGGGCAAGACGGCGACGGTGCGAGCAGGCGATGCCGGCGCCGGCAGGGACACCCCCCACGAGGAAGATGAACAGTCGCGTGGGGGCTTTTTTTTTTTTTTGGTTTGGTCTCTCTCTCTCACGTCACTTTTTCAACTTTTCACTTTTGTGTACTTTTTCACCCGAAAGAAAGAGCCCCCTTTTATTTTGCGCGCGATGTATTTTATAGGTCCAAAAAATGTATCCTCACGACATATATTTTTTCCTTTTTTGCTTGCGCATGATACCCCTAAATATGTCGTTGAAATATACATACCTCGCACATTATTCCCTTTTGTATTTCTCGCATATTCTATCCAGAAAAATTCCCTCTTTACACAAAATACACCCCTTAGTGTATATTACCTAAAAATATGAAAAATCTAAATGGAACATGTGAAAAATCTTCCTTCACCGGTGGCCTAAAATAAAATAAAACAAAATGAAATAAAAATAAAAAGTTTCTAAATTATATGCCATGTGTGTTTTTTCATTTTTATTTTAGTAAAAATTAACCCAAAAATTGTGCAAAAATTTAGTTGTCAACAGTTGCCCCTCTTTAAAGGTGAGCTCGTAGAGGTTGCCTTCAAAGATAGATTGAGACCTAAATTTTGATCATGCACATGCAATGAATGAATTTTTTTTTTTTTTTTTTTTTGAATTCCATTTTTGAATGCAATTTACATGATGCATGGAAATGCTAATGCAAATGATAAATGAACCTACCTGGAATAACTTACCTTCAAGGAAGATAGAGTAGTTCGAGGTAGTTAGTGTTATATGTCCAGGACCCGTACCATTCTATAGTCGCCTAGAATAGTAACATGACTTTATGAAGAGACTGCTTTCCCAGGACTTGTACCATTCTACGGTCGCCCAGTATGACAATGTTTGGTTGTGTCTAGGACTTGTGCCATTCTACAATCGCCTAAACAGGGATTCATTTTCCAAGACCCGTACCATTCTACGGTCGCCTAAATGGGGAAATAGGTGTTGTCTAGGACCCGTACCATTTTACGATCGCCTAAACGGGGATTCACTTTGCAAGACCTGTACCATTCTACGGTCCCCTTGACGGAAAATTGATTTTTCAGGACTCGTACCATTCTATGGTCGCCTGAATGGGGAAATTGCTTTTCCAGGACCCGTATCATTCTACGGTCGCCTGTTAGAACAATAAATGTTGTTTAGGACCCGTACCATTCTACAGTCGCCTAAACGAAGATTTTGCTTGGCTAGGACCCGAACCATTCTTCAGTCGCCTTAATCAGACTGGATTTGGAGAAAAATCTTTGAAGACAACTCAATTGAGTGTCATTGTATTCAAAAGGGGAATACCTGTGCAACGACAAGTATTTAAGGTATGGATAGGGATATACTTACCTGGTGACATCTCTGTTCCTTGGGGATATGTTTCCTGCAAAACATGATCGTAGGAGAGGCAACATGCATTTGTAATCATAGACGTGCATTAATTCCAATAAGGTTCATGTGTAATGATTTTTATCAACCATGCATCATTCTAATTCTAATAGGAATGATTTCGAAAGATGATTCTAATCTGAACGTATGAATGTCATGGATGTGTCAAATGAGGGATCCTTCAATCTGAAAGCACTTTTCACTCATCCTCTTTAAAAGGGGTTGTTTTATCCTGATCTTTGATGCTGGATCTTGACAATCATTCTATCTCACCATCATCATGCCAGACAAGGTTTTGAGCAATCTCGCAAGTGGTACGTCCTTACCAATCTGAGGGGTTTTTAATAGGGACCGTACTGTCGGCTTGGTCAATGGCTTAACAAAGGGGACTCTTTGAGTCAAGGCTATTTGAAAAATAACATTTCATAACTGTCTTGGGATTTTCAAGTCAAGAAACATATGAAATGAGGCAGTAATTGTCTTACTCGCACTTCTTCTAGCGATGTTTTCAAGCATGTGAACTTTTACATTAATTCAAGTGTCCTAATCTGAAGAGACTTTGCAAGGGACGTAACGTAGGCTTGGTTCATGGTTGTGAAATGAAAGGATCATTAGGCTCAAAAAGTGTTTAGAGAGTCAAAGTTGGTGATCATCTTGACATTTCCACCACTTTCCTTCTCCATTGTCGAAGATTTTTTTTTTTCACGTCAAATCTCCATTAATTGCAACGGCATTCAAGTTTTCTAGTACCGCCTTGTTGGGGATACGACTCATTATATCAAGGATTTGATTTTTCTCTTCTTCTTTCTTTTTTCCTGAGCATTGGCCTTACTTTTACCATGCACACTGCTTTTTCATGCCCTTTATTTTTTTGCACTTACATTCTTTGGACTCGCACAGCCTCCATCTTTTATTAGCATTCTAAAACCTGCTACTTGAATGGTTTGTTTTTTTCTTGCCTTGTCCTAGTGTGGGAGATGATAACCAACTGGGTTTAATATGAAACGAATTTATAGGCTCAAATGGGCTATGTAATGGATAGAAGTGTATATAATAGAGAAAGAACTGCTCTTTGTCATCCTAAGGCACTTCAATTATCATACAAGTTACGCTGCAAAAGCAATACTTGAAGATTGATGCAAGTGTAAGTAAGAAAATTCCTACCATTCATTTCAAATTTGTCCTAGTGTGGGATGATCATTGACAGGGATAATTTAAAAAGCTCTTCATGTGTGTGGGCTCAAAGGGCTAAACAATAGGTATACCTGTAATGTTTCGGGTAGAGGAAGAAACTGTCTCTCATCATCTCGTTTGACGCACCATTTGCAAGATCACCCTTTTCCTTATGAGCATGAAATTACTCCACACAACTCACCGATGATTAGTGTATGGGATAATGTGTGGAATAAGGCTTGCCTTTCATCATTCCAAGGTATCCCATTTGACACATTCAATTTATCTAACGCAATTCATCAAGGAAGAAAAATGCAAGATTTATGATAAATTTGAACAATTCAACTGATTGAGGCATCTAATTCATCATAAAATACTTGCAGTTCAAGACATGACATGGCAAATTCTATCATGGATAATACTTCTTGACAGCATCAGCATTGACTGGAGTAGAAAACTCACGACCATCCATCTCTGCCAAGATTAGGGCACCTCCAGGAAGTACCTTCTTCACCACATACGGGCTGCCGTAATTTGGAGCGAACTTGCCCCCGGGATCTAGAAAAATCGGCAACAGCTTTCTCAGAACAAGATCATTTATCTCGAAATGTCTCGGTCGTACTTTTTTTATTGAAGGATCTGGCAACTCTTTGCTAATAAGCTTGGCCATGGCAAAGAGCCTTCGGTTTTTTCTCGTCAATTAGGTTTAACTGTTCAAGTCTTTGTTGCAACCATTCAACTTTAGACAACTCTACTTGAGATAAAACTCTCAGGGATGGAATCTCCACTTCCACAGACAAAACTGCTTCCATGCCGTACACCAGAGCAAAAGGGGTTGCCCTAATAGAAGTACGGATCGATGTCCGGTACGCCATTAGTGCAAAGGGTAATCTGTCATGCCAATCTCGATAATTTGCGGCTGTTTTGGCTAAGATTTTCTTAAAGTTCTTGTTGGTCGCTTCAACAGCCCCATTCATTTGAGGACGGTAAGGGGACGAATTCAAATGCTTAATCTTGAACTCGCTGAGCAACTCATCAACAATTTTATTGTTCAGATTTGTCCCGTTGTCAGTGATGATTGCTTCGGGGACGCCATAGCGAACAATTATGTCACGTTTGATGAACTTCGCAACATTGCGGGTAGTAACGCTTGCAAAGGATATAGCTTCAATCCATTTGGAGAAATAATCTATTGTTACCAAAATGAATCGATGCCCATTGGAAGCCTTAAGATTTATTGGGCCGATCACATCAATACCCCACATTAAGAAGGGCCATGGCTTGGAAAACTGATGCAGCTCAGTTGGAAGAACGCTTATCTTATCACCATGGATCTGGCAGCGGTGACAACTCCGTACATGCTTGATGCAGTTACTTTCTAGTATGAGCCAGTAGTAGCCTAATCTCATAATCTTCTTAGCCATCATGTGCCCATTCATATGAGGGCCACATATTCCTTCGTGCACTTCTTGCATGATTTGAGTGGCTTCGGTTGCATCCACACACTGCAACAAGACTGAATCATAAGATATCTTGTACAAATTCTCGCCACTGACGAAGAATTTTGAGGCCATCTTCGTGATGTACTTCCTATCAGTGGGAGTGCTTCCTTCAGGAAATTCCTGCCTTTTAATGTAGTTCATAATATCGTAATACCATGGTTTTCCATCAGGTTCTTTAGTTATGATCATACAGTAAGCCGGCTTCGGCAAAACCTCTATTTTCAATGGCTTGACTTCTAACCCATCAGTGACTTGTAACATGGACGACAAAGTCGCGAGTGCATCAGTGAATTGGTTGTGAGACCTTGGCAAGTATTCAACCAAAATTTCTTTGAATTGCTTCACAAGAACTTCTAAGTACTCGTGGTACGAGAGCAATTTGGCATCTTTACTCTTCCATTCACCTACGGTTTGAAGTATGATCAGTGTTGAATATCCAAATACTCTTAATTTGGCTACACCCATCTCGATTGCGGCTTGAAGTCCGAGGATGCACGCTTCATACTCAGTCACATTGTTTGTGCATGGGAATATCAATTTTGCAGCTACCAGATGGTGTTGCCCGTCTGGGGATATCAGAACTGCCCCAGTACCAGAACCAAACAAGTTTACAGCTCCATCAAAGAACATCTTCCCTGAGTCTTTGTTTACACTCAAGACACGGTCATCAAGGAAACTATCATCGTCATTAGAGACTCCTGAATTCTCGGCCAATAGATTAGTGATCGCTCGACCCTTAACTGACTTTTGTGGCATGAATTGCACATCAAATTCCGAAATCAAAATTTACCATTTGGCCAACTTACCCACCAAAGCTGGCTGATCAAGTAAGTACTTGATGGGGTCGTTCTCAGTCACGAGGAATGTCTGGTAATGTAGTGTATATTGTCGCAATCTATGCAATACCCACACCAATACCGTACAAGTTTTTTCAACATCAGAATACTTCAGCTCTGATACAGTGAACTTCTTACTCAGATAATAAATGGCTCGTTCTTTTTAATCCACAGGACTATCCTGAGCCAACATTGCACCCAATGATTCACTATGAATGGTGAGGTAGAGAATGAAGGGATGCCCCGATGAGGGTGGGACAAGAACTGGTGGATTCATCAAGTACTGCTTCAGCTTGTCGAACACTTTTCGACACTCATCATCCTAGTTGACTTGTGCATTCTTCTTTAGGAGCTTGAAGAATGGCTTGGCAGTTTCAGAGAGTTGGGAAATGAATCGACTTCCCAAAAGTCTCCGAACTTCTTTCACCGTTGATGGAGGTTGCAACTCGTATATGGCCTTAGCCTTGGATGGGTCAATCTCAATCTCCTTACTGCTTACAATGAATCCGAGTAATGTACCAAATGTTTCCCCGAACATGAATTTAGTGGGATTTAGCCGAAGCTTGAATTCACAGAGTCGGTCAAACAACTTCTTCAGGGTTTCCACATGGCTTCTTCCAAGCCGAGTCTTTGCAATCGTATCATCAACATAGACTTCAATCTCCTGATGCATCATATCATGGAATAGTGTTACCATGGCTCGTTGGTAAGTTGCCCCTGCGTTCTTGAGTCCGAAGGGCATGACCTTGTAATGAAAGGTCCCCCACTGGATGATAAATGCAATCTTCTCCTTGTCTTCCTCCTTCATCCTTATTTGGTTGTACTCGGCAAAACCATCCATAAATGAGAATAATTCAAATCCGGTAGTACTATTCACAAGGACATCTATGTGAGGTAATGGGAAATCATCATTTGGGCTTGCCTTGTTCAGATCCCGATAATCAACACAAACTTGAACTCGACCATCCTTTTTCATCACTGGCACAATGTTAGCCACCCATTTCGGGTATTGTGAGACTTTAATGAATCCCACCTTCAAAAGCCTCATTACTTCTTCCTCTATTTTCTTCAAGAGCTCGGGCTCAGTTCTCCGGAGCCTTTGCTTCTTAGGTGGCACATCTGGATTAGTAGGCAAGCAATGCTCGATGATTGATGGGTCTAAACCAGGCATGTCAACATAGGTCCATGCAAAAACATCCTGATATTCCTTCAGTAGCTGAATTAGGCGCTCGGCCTCGTCTTTAGGGGGATTCGCCCCAATTTTCACCTCCTTGGCCTCTTCAGTGTTACCTAAATTTATAGTGACAATCTGTTCGGATGTAAGGGCCTTGGCTTTTTCATGTTGTTCCCAGCTATGCTGCACCTCAATGGAATCTTCGGGACCGTCAATATCTACATTTGTTGTATTGGATTGGATCATTTCCGCACCTTTGTGCGCTGTAAGACTATTCCTGAAATATGAAGTAGATAAATCAAAAAGAAAAATAGAGTAAATTACATCTTTTGTTTTTATTTTTGTTTTATAAGAGATCTTTGAAAGCACTTGTAAAAGCATTTTTTGACATGAGGAAGCATGATGAAGTTCAGGCCTCAAAATTCTCTTTGGATTTTTCTATTTTTCTTATCGGCTGGATATCATCACCTGGCTGGTTTGGTGTACCTCATCATGCCCTCAAAACAAAACTTGTATCAATAACATTTATTGATATTCATCAATCAATAACATTTATTGATATTCATCAATCAATTACATTTATTGAATGGAAAATTTGATTCTCAAGTTCTAAAAAGAAAGCGAAAAAGAAGAAATCGAAAACAAGCCCTAGAAAGCGATAAAAATTCCCGCGCAGAGGAATGAGGGAAAGCAGTAAACGAGTTACTCTTGTGGGCCAGGGCCCATCTCCTTCGGAGGTCCTTCGTCAATGGTTCCTATGAAGACGTCATTGAAGAGACTGGTGATTCCTTCCAATGCATCTTCGGGGTTCTCTGTCTCCGGGGGTGTCGGATCATCCATGCCACCCCATCCATCTGGGACAATGGTGCGGGGATCAATGTAGAAACTGGGAGGAGCCGAATACTTCACCAGATAGTCAAATTTCCCGCTTGGCTGCCTTAGAGTATCCATTATTTTTGCTTCATCCTGCATCATTATCGGAGGACCAGAGAATGTCTCGCAAATGTTTGGGGGTGATGGGTTTTGCCTTCCTCGCCCTTGGTCAGGTGGCGGGTTCTGCCTTTCCTGTCTTCGTCCTCAAGAACTTTCCCCACCTCTTCCATGGTACCCTAATCCAAAGAAGACGGACCTTTGAGGGGCTTCAATGGGGTTTCGAATCCCCTGACCATTTCTTCCAAGGCCACTACCAGAAATAAAACCATTTCCAACCATCATCCTTCCCACCATAAGGGTAGCATTTGAAACTTCAGGAGTGGATGGTGGTGAGTCTCGAGATGCATGTATGGTGGACACCAACTCAAATGAGTGGTAACTAGACTCGAACTCGGAGTCTGGCTCTATATAAGGGATAGCCATCTCATGGTAAATTCAGCGATCCTCTTTGCCATAGACAGTGACTAGTTTCCCCTTGATCACGAACTTCATAGCTTGATGCAGACTTGACGGTACAGCTCCAGCAGTATGAATCCAGGGACGACCCAACAGAAAATTAAAGACAGTAGGGATATCCATTACCTAGAAGGGAACATCGAAAACCATCGGCCCTATCTGCACATCAAGGTGAATCTCCCTAAGCACCTCCTTCTTCATACCATCAAAAGCTCGAACAGAAGTCTTTGCAGCATGTATCTTGGACGGGTCCACCTTGAGGCGATGAAGAGTGGCCAGTGGACATATGTTCAGGGTGGACCCATTATCAATGAGTACTCAAGACACATGAGAAGTCTTATGTTTGACAGATATATAGAGTGCCTTGTTATGCCCCCTACCCTCAAGAGGGAATTCCTCATCAGAAAAGGCAATCATGTCCTTAAGAATGATCAATCCCACAAAATCTTCCAGCTTGTCCGCCTCGACCGTTTTAGGTACACGAATCTCACTCAGCACCTTCGTCAGCGACTTTTGACGCACAGGGGATGTAAGCAGGAGTTCGAGCAAAGAAATCTGGGTAGGCATATTTCGTAACTGTTCGACCACATTATACTTGCTGGCTTTGATCACGGCCAGAAACTCCTTAGCCTCTTCATTGGTGACAGGTTTCACGGGTTGAGCATTGGCTTGAGGATAAGTTTGACCAAACTTTGTAACGAGTTCAACATCTAGATCATAGGACCAAGGTACCACCTTATTGTTGACATATTCATACGATTGAGGCATTTCAATCACTATCTCATCGTCAGATGCATCTTCAAGTGGGGGCATGTCCACGAGTGAAGGATTAACTTCCTCCTTATCAGCATTGAGCGCAGCTTGCTCCTCCTCCCAATCGATAATGATGGGGGAAATAGTGGAAACTATGTAGTTATGGTCAGCATAAACGATGATGCCGTCATCCACCATCCTAGTAACTCTTTCCTTCATCAGTGATAGAGGAACTTCCTCCTGATCTGGATAATATCCAATTCTCACCAACCCGTTGTAAGCATCTACCACGTGCACCTTTGAGTTCTTGATCTGACCAACTTTAGGCTCCAAGATAACATTGATCGTACCTTCATATTCTGGTAGTGGATTCTTTTGGACGTTCGGTCAAGCAGTTTGAAATGAGAAGGCCTTCGTGTCTAAGAGGTTTTGGATCTTATGCTTGAGAGTGAAACATTCATCAGTTGAATGTCCCAGTTCGCCTCTATGGTAATCACACTTCTTCATCGGGTCGTAGCCTCAGATGCTTTCACGATTAGGACGCTTCGGTTCATTAGTAAGTAAACCTTTCTTTCTTAGGATAGCCAACACTTGGGATTGAGATCTAGGGAGAGGAGTGAATTGCCTTCTTGCTTAGGCAAATGGTTGACGGCCGGCAGTTTGTTGTTGCCTTTGATTCGTCCGGATAGTCGAGGTGCGATTGGTACTTTCTTGGCCATAAGCCACATTCACATCTACAACAGCTTTCTTCTCCTTCTTGGTAGAGAATCTTCTACTCAATGGTTCAGTAAACCATCCTTCCCTTATCCCCATCTCAATTTGTTCTCCCACAAGAATAAGCTGATTGAAGTTTTCAACGTACATGTCGGCCATCCGGTTACGGAACTCGGACGGGAGAGTTTTGATAAACAACTTCATCAGCTCCTTATCAGTAGGCTCGGGGGTGATTTAAGCTGCCAGATTTCCCCATCTCACAGCATACTCTTTGAACGATTCGCTCCTCTTCTTCTCCATCCTCTCAAGATCTTCACGGGAAGGTGCAATGTCCATGTTGAAATTATACTACTTGAGAAACGCGTCGGCCACTTCATTCCAAGTGTCGAGAAGGTTCACATTCTTCATGACATACCAACTCAGCGCGGGCCCGGTCAAACTTGCATGGAATGATTGAATCATGAGGGGCTCGTTCTTGACATATTGGGCCATGTGTATGTGGTACATCTGCAAATGAGCTTTTGGGCAGGAAGTACCATCGTATTTCTCAAAGTCTTGCATTTCAAACTTCTTCGGCATCTTGACCTTCTCATAGACCGAAAGGTCGAACGGGAGTGAGTTTTGTGACTCCTGCAGTTGTTTCACTTTCTCTTCCAGTTTTGAGAATCGTTCATCCTGCTCCGTCTTAGGGACGTTGACAAGCTTAGCTTTTTCCACATTGATTGAGAATGGGTCATCTTCTAGCTCAGGCATGTCATCCTCACCCATTTGGGCCTTGTTTGCCTGCTTCGAGACAACTATCTCAGGGAGAGCGAGTGCAGGAGCCGGATTCACTCGGAGAGATTGGATTTGAGTTGTTATAAGCTCCATAGAGGCGGCTAACTATTGGAGTTGCCCTTCCATAGCGGAGATATGATCACGCATTTCGGTTTGGTCAACCATTCTAGCTCTTAATCCCGTAATAATGGGCGAGCGTGGAGGATCCATTATCACCTAAATAATAAAATATGAATACACATAAGCATTTCATATAAAACATGTCGGTCCATGACGAAAGTCTAATGGCTCTTATTCATTAATTGTTTGACAAAACACTTGAAAAGCTCTAGACAAAAAGTAAATGACTCAACTTCCTAAACATTAAGCTAAAGTAAAAAGACTAGATAGATTCAAGTGACTTTATTTGGCCTGATCCATAAACAAGTGGGAAGCCAACACTCGACGTAATTGCCTCTTCTCTTTGGCATCCTTCTTGGCTTGCTTCTCAAGTTCTTCAATCTTCCTCTTGTGACAATTAAGCTCTGCTTGCCTAGTGGGCTTTTCAATCACATCTAGGACCTTTGGGAGATACTCGGTTGGAATCTTGTGTTGACGGATGTATCAAGCAGTAGCATAGTAAGTTTTTTCCTTCCCTTCAAGCTCATCTTCAGGCAAGCTCAACTTTTGCTCGCGACATGCGAGCCAAGCTTGTTTGATACGGCGGAGCCATTTTTTTGTGATCACCATCCTTGGCAGTGAATCGGACTTGGAACAAACCAAGCTTGAGAGGGGGCGGTAGATCCTGCATAACTCGATATTGACTGGCCACTCGGAGTGGGTAGTAGGAAGTGGCACCGGTGATCCCCAACAGCAGGATTGGCTCATTATCGTCATGAGAGAGACGCGCCTTGGAGACTTGGAACCATTTAGCATGCCATAGGAAAATCTTGGTATTTGGATTTTTCAACAATTCAACCCATTTTGAGTAAGAAAGATTTGGAGTTCGATTCTGATGATTTTTGAATACCTCGATGGGATGATGGGAATCAATGACATTAATAATATTCATGTGAATATCGATCTTACTCATATGAGAAAAGAACTAGATTTGTAAGAGTTCAATTGGTGCATGAAAGGTTTTATCTTCATCTTCTTTAAAGCGGGTGAGTGACAAAAATGTTTCAGCTAGAATAGTGTTAACAAAACTAATCCGAGCACATACTTGTTTGACCACCCATGTGACAACAGGATTAATGGCACCTTTACGAAGAGGAAAAACAATAAACCCGAAAAAGGCTAGGAGGAAGATCTTACTTTTTAAGAGAGTGTTAGCATTAGCAAAACTCCGATCTAGGAAGGAAAAAGGACATGCAAGACAATTATCTTTCAACACTCTTTTAATCTTATTCTTATCCATCCTAAGAAAGTCAGACAAAATTGATTCAGGTTCTATTTCAAAAGGTGGGTTTATTAGTTCCAATTCTAAAGGTTTTCCTATGGCAATGTTGTATTCCTCCAAAGTCAGGGTCAGCTCGTGCTTACCGAATATGAACGTTGACACCAAAAATGAGTGAGTGCTTGCATGACGCCACTTTGAACATCAATGTCGAGGAGGGGAACAAGGCGACCAAGTCTGCTTTCCACATAGCTTTGACCATCGTGGCCTAGACGATCCCACCATGATTTGAGTTCAGCCTTCAGTGCAGGCACGAATCGAATGTCGGATCTTCCCATTGTTTATAGACCAAGACTTGACCAACCTAATGTCATGGACTGACCAAAGACATAATAAAGTAAGTAAATTGCAAGAGTAAAGGGCAGAAAACTTACTTCACTAGACGATTAAAGTAACCACATAGACAAGCGCATGAAGTGTGAGGTTCGATTTTTAACTAGGAAGGCTAAGCAAGGTGGAGTTAAAAGGGTGGGATGACTTAGTTGCAACCTCGCATACTAAGTCAAGTCCTCATCCTATGTATCCTAGTGCGGCCCAGGTCCGGCGGCAAGTTGTGTGTGCAAAAGTGTAGTGCAAAATGCAAAGTATGCACAACAGTTTATATCAAACAGCACTTCATACGTGAAAGTAAACCATACATTCCTACACCTCCCTGCAAAACAAAGGTTAGCAAACACTTCCCCTTATACCTCCCATCCTGCAAGAACATTTAACACCTTAAATGTTAGGGACGTACCTGAGATCCTCGCTGCCAAACGAAAATATTTTTTCAAAAATAAAATTGGCCTAAGTCCATTAAGTGTTTTAACACAAGTTCCTAGTGGAGTCGCCAAGCTGTCGCGACCAATTTTTTGGATGTGAATCACCTAGGGTTTGGCTAATGGATTGTTAAGCCTAGACTTAACTCGGGCTCTCCCAAGCCCATACCAATTCGCAACTTAGGTTCAAATTTTTAAACATGCAAATGGATTTTATCTAGGAGTCGCCACTAATCGGTTTATGGTAGGTCGATTAGACACCTAAGTAAAATAATGATAGAATTATTTTACTCCTACGAACTAGAGACCATGGGTAAGGGGACTTGGTTACACTAGATTTCTCTAATGCCCTTTTGGTACCTTTCTCTTTTATTTTGAAAAATATTTGGCAAGCAGCTTGAATTGATTTTAATTTGTTTTCCTAACATGTGAGGTGATCATGCGGGTGCGCAAACCACCAATTTAACACCTAGAAAAACAATGAATAAATTGCAAAAACTTACCTCAAAGCAACCAAAGCATACGTAATGTTAAATTAGAATCCACATCAACAACCCTAGATATGATTTCTAATTAACACGCAATTTCTTTTTTGTTTTCACTTGATTAATGAAAATCATGCAATATGCAATGCAGTGTTAACTAAATGACCTAATTCTAATGACATGCAATTTCTAATTAAACAGAACTAGCAACAATCACTAAATGGCAAGCATTTCATGAATCTAATTCTAAATGACATGCAATGACATTTTTATTTTATTTAATTTTTAAAAAATGCAATCTATCCTAGAGATTGAAACTAATTCAAAGATTTTTTTTTTTTTGTATTTTTATGAAATTTCGAAATTAGAAAAATGTGAAAATTATCTGGCTAAATTAAGATTCTACCTAATTTATATTAAGGATTAGGTCAGGCTAAACCCTAATTTAAACCAGGATATTATCTTAACCTAAATAATCCTAAAATGCAATATATCTAAGAAAATACCTAAACTTATAATAAATTAAGAAAAATATTATCTAAAATTAAACTAAGTGCAATTTTACCCTAATATGCAATGACATACAAAATATGCCATAATTCTATATGACATATGCATGATGATTTTTGTTGTTTTTTTTTTTTTAATTTCGAAACTAATAATTGCCAAATAATTAAACATGCATTCCAAATTAAAATATAGCAACCTAAATTGATTGATTTGAATTTTTTATTTTTTTTATTTCGAAAATTCATGATAAATAGAATGCTTAGCCTAAATATGCAAATAACCCTAAAACATGCAATATTCTAACTCAGACATATTTCAAGATAAATAAAGCAATCAAGTCCATTCAAAATTACTCAAAAAAAAAAATCACACATCATTCAGATCAAGGGATAATATTTCGCCAGTAAAATCGATAAATTGATCTTAAGCCTTAAAGATCAAAATATCAATTTTATTTCCACTTGATTAATTATTTTATTTAAAGCCTTATAGATGAAATAAAAAACCCTGGCGCGGTTGCGAATCATGTGATATATTGGGATTTCCAATTATGCATAGATAGGTATTTCAACCAAAGAAAACAACATATAAAGAGATAATAAAATAAAATAAAAAATAGAGAAAAGCCTAAACTTGCCTAATAAAGTAAAGCAAAAATACCTAATAAAATTTTTTCCCTTTTTTTTTTTTAAAAAAGGGAAATCTTGGGCGTTGGTTTTGGGGGAATCGCCGACGAGGGTTTCAGCCGAGGACACCAAGAGCGACGCGACGACGGCGAGGCAAGTGGTGCGTCGCAGGTTTGGGTGCGAGCGTCATGGGCGAGGGCTCCGAGCGCGGCGACAGGCAAGGCGGAGACGACGTCGGGGCGGCGAGGTAACGTGGAGCGTCGTGGGTGGCACGGCAAGACCGGCAGCAGCGTTGCGAGCGAAGCAGGAACTTCGGATCTTCTGGCGTCGATCACGAGCAAGGCGGAGTGCAACCCCAGGTCGTCAGGTCACTGGATTTGTGGTGTCGATTACCGATCGGAGGTTGCGATGAGGTTGCAGGCGGAGTGCAACGGAGCAGGGGCTTCGGATCGATGCAGGCTTGCGGGTGGAGGTTTGGAGCGATGGTCTAGCGTCGCGGGTGCGGCCAACTCGCAACGGCGGCAACGAGCGAGACGGCGACAGTGCAGGCAAGCAATGCTAGCGCTAGCAGGGACACCCCCACGAGGAAGATGAATAGTCACATGGGGGCCTTTTTTTTTTTTGGTTTGGTCTCTTTCTCTCACGTCACTTTTTCAACTTTTCACTTTTGTGTACTTTTTCACCTGAAGAAAGAGCCCCCTTTTACTTTGCACGCGATGTATTTTATAGGTCCAAAAAATGTATCCTCACGACATATATTTTTTCCTTTTTTGCTTGCGCACGATACCCTTAAATATGTCATTGAAATATACATACCCCGCGCAATATTCTCTTTTGTATTTCTCGCATATTCTATCCAGAAAAATTCCCTCTTTGCACAAAATACACCCCCTTAGTATATATTACCTAAAAATATGAAAAATCTAAACGGAATATGTGAAAAATCTTCCCTTCACCGGCGGCCTAAAATAAAATAAAACAAAATGAAAATAAAAATAAAATGTTTCTAAACTAAATGCCATGTGTGTTTTTTTATTTTTATTTTAGTAAAAATTAACCCAAAAATTGTGCAAAAATTTAGGTGTCAACAGTTTGATATGTGTACTATCTGTATGACAGGTAGTTGAGATTGTTGCAAATGGAAGAGAGATGCATGAATGGATTCTCCCCTGTGAAGGGGACTCCATATCTTTCATGGTTCCCTCAGACTTATGTGACAAGTTCTTAGGACTAGCACTTTGTTTTATTCATGGCCAGTATAAAATAAGCCCGTTCGGAATTCTGTTTGATTTAGAAATATATGTTAATGGCAAAAGAAAGTATTGGGATTCTGAATATGTTGCTCCATTGAAGTCCGATCATGTAACGCTTTTATATATCCCAAGCGACAATAAGAGAGGAAAAGAGAAGCGCCTGCAAAACGATTGGATCCATATCCAAGTTTGCTTCAGAACAAAACCAGAAGGAAGCGTAAAGACGCATGGATTCCGTCTAATATGTGAGCAACAGGAGGATGATCTGAGGGTCGGTTTTCCAACACTGTCAGCCGATGGAAGCGAATTGGAGTTTCAAGGAAGGATACTCGAAGGAAGACAATTTTCAGATGGAATTCGAGGAAGAAGATAGTTCGGGGGAACTAAACATAGAAGGATGAGATGGTCTTTTAGCGATGACGAGAGTAGGGGTTCCACTAGCGCCACTTCTTGAGGTAGCGATTCTTGGGGATGCGAACTGGGTGATCTTGATTCCAATGCCTCTTGCTTTTCCCTGTTTTTTTTCTCGTCTTTACTAGAAATTTGCAAATGTCTGCTCCTTCAATGTCAATTCAAAATCATGCCTCTTGCTTTTCCCCGTATATCTCTCTACTAGAAATTTCCAAATGTCTGCTCCTTCATTTAAAATTCGCATAACACTACCGACATGGTTAAGGAACCTTTTATTTCCCTCTCGTTCTCTATGATCTGTGATGCAAAGTGCACTAATCCAAAATTAAGTGGATGCTTGTTTAATGGCCATGGTCTTCCAAGTTGAGTAAAATGTATTACATAGAACTGTCACCTCTCTCAATCCAATTAGTGATGCCGGTACTTTATACTTTACAATTCTAAGATAGTAAGCTTTGCTTCTTGAGGAAAGTGTTGATTTAATTGTCTCAAAAATCGAAGGGTGGACATGGAAAAGATTAGTTGATTCCTTTGTTGTTCCTAGGCAGATTGCGTTGGATAGGTACCAAGGGAGAGGCCAATTCTAGCCTCTAAGACTTTGCATATAAGCAAAGGGTATTGACTTTAAAGATTTTCATGAAAAGCGAATGGTGTTTGACAAATGCCATGTAAAATATTTATTACAGAACATTTTTTAGCATAGAGAATTTGTTTTCTTTTATAAAAAAAAAAAAAAAATAGAGAATGAGGGAACTTTTGTTTTCAAGTCCTTAGCTGACTCTTCATCGTTGTCACTTTCTATCTTCTTCATACTTCTTCAGGCCGGTAGTCAACTGAGAACCTTCTGGCGGCCACAATCCAAGATCACTCTCTTCTCGCCCTCGACACCGTCAGGGCCGTGCGATCCACTGTTGTTACGGATCAGCTTCGTTCATTTTTGCATGTCTATGGTTTTCCGCTGATCCCGACGTGGATCTCGCCCTCCACACCCTCGCCGCCGCGCGTTCCTTCCTTGTCCAGCAGCATATTTATCTGAAATCGAAAGCTGTAAACGTTTTCACGAACCAAATGACCCTGAGCATATTTATTAGAAGGTACTCTATGTGAACTTTTAAGCCACGGAGAAAAATGATATTTGAAAAAATATTGAGTGCGGTGATTATAAAAGTAGTTTGGGATATTTTGCAAAAATACAAAGGCGATCATTGTGTAAAACAAGTTTGGTTTCAAACATTTCAAGGTGATTCAGACTTTCTATGCATGAATGACTCTAGAGATTGCTTCGAAGTAAGATCATTGCCAAATCAATCTCGGCTTAATTTGATCGCGTGTAAATTGTTAACCAATTTACTATATGGGCTAACATAGGGACAATGAGCTTCATACACGCAGATCAACACTTAGCTATTCGACCATGGCTTTCAAAAGTGCTCCTATGACCATACTTTATACATCAAGTTAAATACTAACAGTAACTTAATAATTGTATGCCTTTACGTTAATTGGAGCTGTGAAAAAGTATTTACTAAATTCAGGGATCAGCCATTTTGAGATGATAGATTTAGGATTGATGTCCTATTTTCTAGGCCTTGAAGTGAAGCAAACAAGTGTTGTCATACTTAATTCACATTAGAAATATGCTAATGATTTTTTCAAGCGATTGAAGATGGAATTGCTTATATCAGTACGAACTCCAGCAACAAAATGTTTGGATGTAGAAAATGAACAAATCGGTGAACTTGTAAATCGCACTTATTGTTGACGCCCGAATTTCACCGATGCATTGTTTGTAATAATATAAAAGTATAAAAATAGCAAAATATAAAAACTAAAATAAACTAAAATAAAATAAATATGATAATAGAGCCAGCACGGGAAGCCCATCTTGGATGGCCCAAATTTGGCGAACTCATCGAGCGAAAAAGATTTATTTCCCTATTGAGATGGGACGAGAGATGAGACTCGCCGTAATGGCATGGGAGCACGTCACTGATAGATAACGCATTCCGGTGCAGCAAAAAGGAGGAGAATCGTGGCTCTGGCGACACCTCTCCGTCCGCCATCTCTGATCATCAGCCAGTCGCCGACGACATCGAATTCATCAATCTTCAGACGCCGCAGCCTTCACGAATAGTTGTTTTTGACCGATCTTGAAGCCGCATCGGAGCCCTCCGTTCGACTCTGTTCGGCGACCTTGAGGATTGAAATGACCAAATCTCCCCTGAAGCTCTTTTCACCGACTTGATACTCACCGGAGGCATCGCTCGCTTGGCAACAATTCACGATCGGCAACCAAGCTTTCAAGGTAAAGTTCGAATGTTCATCTATAGATCAAAAACGAGGCTGGGAAATTGAGACTGGTGTCAATATGAACGCGAATCATCGGTGAATCCCTGCATTTAGACCATTAGATTGAGACGCCCTCCACATGTTAGATGAAATTTCTTTGAAGGCTGATCCTGAGGTAATGCCTATTGCGGTTGAGTCCGAAGACATTGCATACTTTGACCTTGTTAAAGGATATAAGCCAAAGCCGAAGCTAAATGTTGCTGATCGAGAGTTCAGTTCTGGTGAAAACAAGGGAAGTAAAGTGAGGAAGTTCAAGCTAAAGCCAAAGCTGAATGTTGATGTTCGAAAGATCAGTTCTGGTGAAAACAGGGGAAGTGAAGTAACGCAGTCTGCTGATTTGGGAAATGAAGTAACAAATGCTATTACTAATGATTCAATCAAGACTAGAAGTAACGAGCTTAACTCTACATTTGTGGATAGAGATAAGCGGAACGAAGATAACATGATTTACATCAACAACACGTGCTCATTAAAGAATAGATATTCAGTTTTGAGTTGTAACTGAATACTCCCTTTTCTGTTATTTTTGCTTCGGTTAGTTCTGTTAAGATGCATTTGTTTTCTCGTCGTAAGTTGGACGAGATAAATACTGAGTTGTAAAGAAGATTATTGTGTGGTGCTCTTTGTGAAAATCTCTCTCTCGAATTGATTGAATACAGAAGCTCAATACTTCATTTCCGATTCTTCATTTCTGTTAAAGTCATCTCTATTAGCTTCTTCTTCTCTGTCTCTGTTCTCGTCTCCTTCACATGGTATCAGAGCCCATCCGAAGAGCATCACGAACAATGTGGTAATCTGAATCCATCCTTCACTGAATTTGTATGCTGTTGCTATTGTTTCGTTTTCGTCAACCTTCAAAAATGGCAAGTTACATATGTGGAAGAAAGTCTTCAATGTCGAAAGTCACAACATAGTAAGAACAAGACTTGAAAGTGCGAGATGGCTGCAAGAACTCAAAAGTATCCATTTCCGATTCATGTCAACATCTCTAACTTTGTTACTATTAAGCTAGCTGAAGATAATTTTCTCCTCTGGCAAGCGCAATTTCATAGGTTTCTGCACAGTCAGGAGCTATTTGGATTCATCAATGGACAAGTACCATCACCTACAAAACTATTACAAGTTGAAGTCGAAGGAAATGTTGCAGAAGCTGTGAATCCTTATTACAGTGACTGGATCAAAACTGATCAGCTTGTATCGTCGTGGATTAGTGGAGTTGTTTCAGAAAACATACTGAGTTTGATAATCGGCTTGGACACTGCATATGAGGTATGGCAAACTTTACTCATTCGATTTATGCAAAAGTCCGTAGCTAGAGAATTCGAGTTGAGAGGAAAACTGCAAGCTTGCCAAAAGAGAGATCGAGCATTGTCAGTTTAGCTCAGAGAATATAAATCAATTTGTGATCAAATTAGTGCAATAGGAAAGCCTTTAGATGAGATAACAAAGCTATTTGGGGTTCTTGAGGGATTAGGACCTGAATATGAGAATCTGAAAACCACTATATACTGCTTGAAACCTCAGCCGGAGTATGATGAAGTAATTTCACAGCTAGAAAGGTTTGAATCACAACTACAAAGTTACTCATCAAGCCAATACAGCCCTAATCTAGCTTACTATGGTCAAAGAAAAACTGAAGTTCAACAAAATGAAGAAATTGACAGAGAAACTATTCGGCAAAACTCTAGTTTTGGAGGTTTGAGAGTTACTAGTCATGGAGGACGTAGTTATGGAAGAGGACGATCTTTCAATAACAAAGGTCGTGGTTATAGATATCCTGGAAGGGATTTGAGTTACAGATCAATAAATGGCAACTATGAAGGTCCAAGATCTAGACAATTCAGTAATATCTCTAGTCCTGGTTCCAATCGGGGATTTCGCCCTTATGCTGGTTCTTCACAACGATATCAAGAGACCAGATCATATCCTTCTTCAAATCTAACCTTTTCCAAAGATTTGCAGGTTGAGAAATCAACTGACAATGTTAGATTGGAGTGCCAAATCTGTAAACGTCCAAGCCATGATGCACTTCACTGCTGGTATCGCTTTGACAATTCATACCAAGCAGAGGAAACTCCAACAACATTAGCAGCAATGGACATCGAAGATTCAAAAGGAAATGAATGGTATCCATACACTGGTGCGACTGCTCACATTACTGCAAACTCTGGTATTCTTCATAATCTTTCTAGATACAATGGAACTGATACAGTCATGATTGGAAATGGATCATGTCTACCTATCACCTATACTGGTGATACATTGTTACATACTAAAGTGGATTCATTACCTTTGAATGATGTGTTAATTGTTCCTGATATAAAGAAGAATCTTCTATCAGTATCGAAACTAACAGATGACTATCCATGTTCTTTTGTTTTTGATAAAACCGGTGTATATGTTAAGGACAATTACACCAACACAACTCTGCTGCTCGGGAGGAAAGTTAAAGGGTTGTATCGAGTCGACCCTCATACCATAGAGGCATTCCTAACTCAGAGACACAAAGCAATAGGAGAGGATATATGGCATCAGCGTTTAACGCACACCAATATGAAAACACTGCAGTACTTGCAAAATCAACAACTCATTTACTGCAATAACAGAGTACAAAATGTGTGTCGAAGCTGTCAAGTTGCAAAACATACTGCTCTACCCTTTCCATTGTCAAAATCTGTAACATCTAGACCTTTAGAAAAGGTTCACTGTGATATCTGGGGTCCTTCACCAGTCACTTCATTTCAAAACTTCAAGTATTATGTCATCTTTGTAGACAATTTCTCTCGGTTCAGCTGGATTTATCCAATGAAAGTAAAATCAAATTTCTATGACATCTTTGTTCTGTTCCCGAGACAAGTTGAAAATCAACTTGATTGCAAAATCAAGATCTTTCAATGTGATGGTGGAGGTGAATTCATTAGTCACAAGTTTCAGACTCATTTACAGAGCTGTGGCATTAAGCAACATGTATCCTGCCCCCATACACCAGAATAGAATGGTGTTTCTGAAAGAAAGCATCGCCATGTTGTTGAATTGGGTCTTGCTATGCTCTATCATGCTAAAATTCCTTTGAAATATTGGGTTGATGCATTCATGACAGCTAACTATATCATCAAATGCTTCCTACACCCAAGTTACTGATGCAATCACCCTATAGTAAACTATATTAGAAAGAACCGAGCTATGATCATCTCAGAGTTTTTGGCTGTGCATGTTTTCCTTGCCTCAGACCCTATGCACAACACAAACTTGATCCACGATCACTTACCTGTGTGTTTATTGGATATAGTGAACGTCATAAAGGATATAGATGCCTTGTCCTTACTACTGGTCGAGTATACATCAGTCGACATGTCATCTTTGACGAAAATTTCTTCCCTTTTACTAAGACATGTGTAACAGAGTACACACCATATACAACACTATATCAACTGTGGACAGAAGAGGTTAAATTTCTGGACCTAGTAAGTGGAGGCGCCATGTCTTCATCTTCACAAGACTATACAGAACAGCTGCATAATAATGGCATCAATCATTCTGTTTCATTTTATTTGCCTCCTGTAGAACAGGATAATCCTACTTCCATTACAACAACACAAGCTGAAGTCTCTAGTAATCAAGATCATTACTCTTCACAAGATCAGGAAGTATCTAGTTCTGCAACTGCTTCTGAAGCTGTACACTCAAATGGAAACAGTATCAACCAAGTTCCTGCTAGTTCTGCCTTACAAGGTACAACTTCAACTCATCCTATGCAGACTCGATCAAAGTCTGGAATTATAAAAATAAATCCTAGATATGCTTGTCTTGCTGAATACAAAGTACCTGCTGAACCAAGATCAGTCAAGTTAGCTTTAGTAGATCAAGGATGGTACACAGCTATGAAAGAAGAAATGGATGCTTTATATCAGAATCAAACCTGGATATTAGTTCCTCGAACTAATCACATGAATGTGATAGGTTGCAAATGGGTGTTTAAAACAAAACTTGCATCTGATGGAAGTCTTGCTAGGTTGAAAGCTCAACTTGTAGCCAAAGGATTTCATCAAGAAGAAGGTATTGATTTTACAGAAACTTTCAGTCCAGTAGTCAAACATGCTACAATTCGATTAGTCCTCTCTGTAGCAATGATGAATCAATGGCCAATTCATCAACTTGATGTTAAGAATGCATTTTTACATGGCACATTGACTGAAACAGTTTACATGGAACGGCCTCCTGGTTTCATACAGTCATAGACACCCAATCATGTGTGCCTCCTCAAGAAATCTCTCTATGGCCTTCGACAAGCTCCTCATGCATGGTTTGATAAGTTCAATAACCTCTTACTTGAGAATGGTTTTTTCTACAACTCAACTGATCCATCTCTGTTTATTCTTCGTGATGGACAAGACACACTACTTCTATTACTCTATGTTGATGACATTGTCTTAACTGGTAGCTCAGCTCAGTTACTTTCGAAATTACTTCATTCTCTTAGCCTTCAGTTTCACATGAAAGATCTGGGATATCTTCACTATTTTCTTGGCATTGAAGCTAAATGTATCTCTACCGATCTGTTTCTCTGTCAAACCAAATATGCTCTTGATCTCCTTACTCGAGCTCACATGGTTGATTGTAAACCACTCTCTACTCCTCTGTCTCAGAGACCATCTGTCCTGCAAATTGATTCCATTCCCCTATCCAATCCTCTTGAATATAGGAGTCTCGTTGGTGGTCTTCAATATCTGACATTAACTCGTCCTGATATTGCCTATGCTACAAACATGTTATGTCAGAAAATGCAGCAGCCCACTGTTGCAGACTTTCATAAACTAAAGAGGGTTTTGCGCTATGTTAAAGGAACTATTAGTCTTGGTATCTTTCTTCACTCTCGAAGCTCTAGGCATCTTTATGGCTTTTCAGATGCAAATTGGGCTGGTTGCACTGAGACCAAACGATCCACAACTGGCTTCTGCACATATCTCGGTTCTAATCTAATTTCTTGGGCAGCAAAGAAACAGCCTACTGTTAGTCGATCTTCTATCGAAGCAAAATATCATGCCCTTGCCTCTGCTACTACTGAACTTACATGGATCAGTTTTGTTCTTCGTGATATTGGTCTATCACTTTCTTCCCCAACTCGTTTGTCCTGTGATAATTAGTCTACCATTTCTCTTACTGCCAATCCTATTTTACATGCTCGCACCAAACACATTGAAGTTGATTTTCATTTTGTACGTGAGAAAGTTTCCTCCGGCTCTCTCAATGTGTGCTATGTTCCAAGCAATTGTCAGCTTGCTGATATTTTTACAAAAGCTCTCTCACAATTCGCTCATTTTGATATTCGTATCAAATTGGGCATGGGCTCTTTACCCCTTCCCAATTTGCGGGGGGATGTTAAAGGATATAAGCCAAAGCCGAAGCTAAATGCTACTGATCGAGAGTCCAGTTCTGGTGAAAACAAGGGAAGTGAAGTGAGGAAGTCGAAGCTGAATGTTGATGTTCGAAAGATTAGTTCTGGTGAAACAGGGGAAGTGAAGTAAGGCAGTCTGCTGATTTGGGAAATGAAGTAACAAATGCTATTACTAATGATTCAATCAAGACTGGAAGTAGCGAGCTTAACTCTACATTTGCGGACAGAGATAAGCGGAACGAAGATAACATGATTTACATCAACAACACGTGCTCATTAAAGAATAGATATTCAGTTTTGAGTTGTAACTGAATACTCCATTTTCTGTTATTTTTGCTTCGATTAGTTATGTTAACAGTCTGTTGTTTTCTCGTCGTAAGTTGGACGAGATAAATACTAAGTTGTAAAGAAGATTAATGTGTGGTGCTCTTTGTGAAAATCTCTCTCTCGAATTGATTGAATACAGAAGCTCAATACTTCATTTCTGTTAAAGTCATCTCTATTAGCTTCTTCTTCTCTGTCTCTATTCTCGTCTCCTTCACAGAACTGATTGTAGTGGTTATTAAGCACGATTTTGTGGAATCTTACTTATCACTGTGGGTAGTAATCCATGTCTTTGTCTCATTATTTCCGGATTTGCTTGTCATGGTGGTCGTCGATGGCAGTTTATGAGGGAACAAATGGATTCGAATTGCGGGATTGTGTGTTCATCCTTGGGAGGCGTTCACACTGGTTCGCTTCTGTCTATCTCTATTATTGGTGTGCTGTGAATGTTTGAAGTCTCTGTTTTAACCGGTGAGTCAAGATGGAGGCGGTGGTTTGGTCACCGGAAATTGCCGCTGGTAATGTTCCGGTGGTGGCCGGAATAGATGGCTGACGGCGGTGCTTTTTTGATCGGAGATGGTGGCTTACTGTGATGGCCGGCCGGTGGTTGCGAATGTTAAAAGGGAAAGTGACCTCCGGCGGCGTCGAGGAAGACGAGGCAGGGAAGGAAAGAAGAAATAAAGAAATGCAAAAAATAATAAAATAGAAAAATGAATACAAATTAGAAAATAGAAAAATCAAAATAAAAAGTAAAAAATATATAGACATCTGGATATAATAAAGTCAGGTCAGATCCAGGTAATTGATTCGGGCTGGGCTAAATAAATGGGCCTTGAGAATAGACCGGACCGAATGTGAATAATGATTTTGAATAAATTAGGTGATTGGGCCATATTCGGACTGGGCTTGAAGGCTGGCCCGAGTTCAGACTAAACCCGGACCGCTAGGGTCATGTTTTGACCCACAATTCGAACCGGGTCCTTGATATCCGAAGTCCATTTTAGAAATTAAAAAAAAAAATCCAAAAATTTTCTTAGAAATTAGATTTTGACTAGTTTCTTTATTTTTTTGTTTTGATCCTAATTTAGAACTAATTTAGTGAAAAAATGAACTCAAAATTGAATCAGCCTTTGGGCTTCACAATAAATTTTGAATGCTTCCTTTTTCAGAAACAATGCTAAGTCGCTATTTGGACAACCTCATGTCGATTTTACTTGATGGTGCTTTTTCAATACATTGACTGTTAATTTCCACTTTTAGCATGATTAGGTTAAATGATTAAGAGCATAATAAACAATCATCACCTGGACACTTAGCGAACAAGAATTTAGTGAGCAAATAATCAAGTTTAAGTATCGAAATGACACTATTTAGATTACTAGTTTAATCAAGTCCTCATTCCTTAAATCTCTAGTTGCATAAAAAGTGATGTATCCTCTCATACTTAGTCTAATCGACCTCATTAAACTAGTGGTGACTCTTTACATAGAATTTTTAGGATAGGTTCAAATTTAAATTGCAAATCCCATGTTTATGTGAGGTATGGTCTTGGGAGAGATTTATGATCGAGGGTCCATTTGCGGTGTTATCCAGTTAAGGTCTATCCGAGACTTTAGCTTGTATGTACCATTTGGTCGCAACACTTATTTCAAAAACATTGTTGGCGGTTTAAGATATCTGGCTTCTATTAAGCAATATATTACTTGTGGTGTGGGAATTATTGGTAGTTTCATGGGGAAGTCATACCAATCTCATTTATAGGCAACAAAAAGAATTTTATGGTAAGTGGAACTGGCAATCATGGAGTTTATATTCTTGTACTAACAATTTCAATCTAGTGGTGTATACAAATAGTGATTGGGATGGTGATATCAAAACTCGAAAAAGTACTTCTAAATATGCTTTCTTTTTTAGATCACAAGTAATCTCTTGGTCCTCTAAAAAACAAGTTGTTATACTCTTGACTACTGAAGCAAAATACATAATATTAGTTGCAGCGGCATGTCAAACAATATGGCTTTGAAGGATATTGTGTGAATTAATGCATGAACAAACAAGGCCCACCAAGCAAACACATTGCCGTCAAGTATTACTATATTCATGGGTGTGTCAAAAATGGTGAAATTGAGCTTAATTTCTACAAATTAGAAGATCAAGTTGAAGATATTTTGACGAAATTATTAAGAGTGGATTCTTTCAAAAAATTATGGACCATTTTTGGTGTTGGTGATTTCCAAATTCAATTTTAAGGCTGTCAGAATGATATAAAATTGATTGTTAGATCGTTGAAAATTTGAACACGTCACTTGTTGGTTTCTATATAGGCTGCTAGTGTTCTTCAAGAAGGTTGCAAGCATTTTATCATGAAGAGCCATTAATGACTTCAGGATGGGTGTTTATCTATATATGCAAACAAAATAAGCAGTTTGTTTTTTTTTCATTAAATGTTGTGTGGATTGTTTTGTTTTCTTCAATAAATGTTATTGACATTTGTGCTTAGTTTGTGTGCATTTAGCTTCTATATAAAGATCTCAAATTAAAAAATTGTTAGTATGAAATCACATAAAGAAAGCATTCTAAATAAGAAGTTCTCTTCATTTTGTTTGTGCTTCTATTCCAAATGTCTAAAGTTTATATTATTTATTTGGTTTATCAATGAAGTGTTGATCGAATTATCTCAAAGATCAAAAGGTCTATACGGAAAGATTAGTTGATTTCTCTCGTTACAACTTAGACTTTGCAAGTGAGAAAAAAGGACATTGACTTAAAAGGATTTGCATAAAAGAAAATAGTGTTCAGTAAATAATGTGTATTAAACTTATTGCAAAGAAATTTTTAAAATAAGAAGAAAAAAGGGAAAATGAAGAAATTTGCAGTCATATATGAAAGCTTAGGCAGGTGGCTCAATCATATCACCGGGATTGACGCCGTGCAACCTTAGGAGACACGCTGCCGAGGTCAGGCACACCCCAGTGGCGCAACGTTAGGGCCGCAGACTAGGCAATGCGACACTCGACCATTGGTGAGCTAGATGGCATTGAGCGACCCTCGACAAAGCTTGGCGATGTCTCCCCAGTCATCGGCAAAGCTACGCTGGGGACCCTTGACCTTCTCCGCGAAGTTTCCCATCCACGATCCACCACGGCTTTCTCCATCTCTATCCAAGATTGAGGGGAAAGATCGGAATACTAATATGTTAGTGGCAGCAAGATTAGAAGCGAAAAAACCCCATGCCTCGGGCTTGGAGCATTTTCAAAGCAAAATTTTGCACGAAATATTTAAAATTATGTTATCAAAAACCAAAATTTCGGGTCAAGGGCCTTTAGAGGCCCAAATGTGCTCGTAAATGCTCTCTCAAACACTGCGGCATATTGGCTTTATAAGAGCAATGCAATTTCATGAGTGCCAACTGAACCCAAATGCTTTGTAAAAAAGTTTTTACCAAATATAATTTGCATTTCCCCAAAGAATTTTAGGCTTTTAGTATTTGTATTATTCCAAAGCTCATTTCCAAAATCGAACCAAATGTAGCTTGAGTTGGCTTAGCATTTGGACCTCTTGAGTTAGCCCCACCCCAACAAATCACCACCGTCCATCAGACCCTGCCTATCGGCATGGAGTAACCAAGCCATGTTTCAGTCTCAATATGTACGTTCGCTCCACACCTATTGACCCATCTCTCTCTTCAGGTCATATAGCATCTCCCGTACCTGGGGCAACTACATATCATCTCAAAAAAGAAAATTCAAGGGATTAGTTTATTCTTAAATTAAATGAAAATCTCCCTTTTTTATACCACCACAAACCAATTGAAATAAAGCAAGCCAAATACATCATGCATTCACAAGATTAGAAGCGTGCCATATTGCACAGAATAGCACCAATGTTATAGCACAAAAAATTACGGTTTAAACTAAGTGAAAATATAGTCTAAACTTGCAACGTATATGACACAATCTAAAAACACTTGAAATATTATTGTATCAGAAGATTCGGTAATTTTTTTAGATTTTAGAATCCAAATTCTAATAGGATCACATGATAGTTTAACATATTTACCTAGGATTAGGGACAAAAAAACGAATTTAGGTATGTTCCTTTTAATTATTAAGGTTCTCCATTGTAAAATAATTCCTGAATTACCGAATTGGAGCATGTTAGAATATGGCACCCAATCTACTATTGCTAAATTTATCTGAAATTATTTGTCAAGAGGTAAATAAGGCCAAAAAAATCATCTGGCGATTAATTAATCTCTATTTACTCGTCTATATAGAGTGGTCTTGATTTCGAATCTTGCATTAATGACAGCCACATCTATGACTTCTACCATCTTAAATTAAGTCAGGATGGGCTAGGCCTTGTGCTAGACATGACTTATTGAGACTGTTTGTCATCCTGTAAGTTTTATCAAGGGGTTATCAAAATCAAAGAAATGGGGGAAAATGTAGAAGGAAAAAGCAATTCGGTTGTTTTTCACTTTTGATTTTTGCAAATTGTTGCCATACTTTTGAGGTTTTAGTAAATAATCCTCTTAATTTGCTTTTTCTCATTGGCAATAAGATGCATAATTTGTAGAATATAGGATGGAGCAATGGATACGTATTATTTTTTGTTTTTTTTTTTTTTCTTGTGGAGTATTTTTTTTTTTTTCTAAGCAAAGGCGTATCTTGAACATGAGAATGCAGCTTACGGACTTTCAGAACTTAGGATGAGAATCGATATTGATACAAAAGGTGAGGATGGTGTTTGTAATTATGTGATCTTCTTTTTTTTTTTTTTTTTACGGAAAAAGTGTTCATCATAGAGTAAGGTTGACATCGGGATATATTGAAGCACCAAATAAATAAATTGATTTTGCCAATTTAGCAAGTAAATAACCTTACTATTTTTAGCCGAATCTTCGCCTTGATAAGCCAGTCCAAGGATCGAGCACTATCTTGATCACTAACGAACCGAGGAATCCACTAAGGAAAAGAGAGGCAAAGAAAGAAAAGATAAACGGAACAAATTTCCCAAAAAAGAAAAACTTAGTTTAATAACTCAACGATATTTATGCTGTCAAACAATAGTCTTATATGTTTATATATATATATATATATATATATATATATATATATGACCGAGGGACCGCCGGAGATTACCTTTTGGGGATCACACGACCCTCCATACTCGGTAGCACCAGTGGGGCCTTGCCGCAAGCTGCTATTTAGGCGTAAACCCTCGGGGGGTTGGCCTAGTAAACCACCCCTAGGACCCCCACTTATGTCACAAGCATCCGGAGATTCAAACTTGTTCCCTCGGTGATGAGGTAGTAAAGCCCAACCATCACGGCTACCTACGAATGAGTTATATTAAAAAATGTTCATCATTCATCCTAACTATAATATCAAATCAAAATGACAATATTATAGTAAAATTCACATTCTAGATAAAACTACCTAGACAAATTCAATACTCAACTTATAGAAAAAAAAAAGATTAATATCACAAAAAAATCTCAAACTAATATACCTCCGACAAATTTATCAAAACTAATTTTTTGACCACCAAAAACTTTAAACCGGTATACATGTGACAACTGTTAGTTTTCGTTATATTTTATTATCACATTGCTGAGTTTAATGACACGTAACAGTAGACGAGTTTACCAATTTGAGATTTTACTCATTATTTATTATAAGTATACCAATTTACAATTTTTCGTAGTATTAATTCAATTTAGTGGAAATTAATTTAGAGAAAATTTATCACAAATATACCAATTTGGGATTTCTGGCAGTTAAAAAATTAGTTCAAGATAAATTTATTATATACGTACTAATTTGGGGATTTTTATAATCAAAATATCAATTTGAAGTAAATTTGTTATAGATGTATTGGCCTATAATTTTTCGTAATATCAACTTTGATAAAATCATAATCCAACTAAATTTGAATGCTAGAGTTTTTTAAAAAAATCGACAGCGTATCTTTCTCAAACCTTCACATTATACTACGGATCGTCTCTCACATCAAAGAGCATTCAACTTTGGTCAATTCTATAGTCAGCAGACTACCAACCATAGATTAACCAGTCTTTCGGCGAGAAAATATTGGCTGGGTTTAACCCTCCACGTAGGCCAAATGTATCACCATTCAGAAGGTGACACGTGGCTCCACATGTAAATGGCGTCAGAGGTTCAAAATTTGCGCGCGCCGCTCCTGGGGCCCACCACTCTGACGCTCTCTCTCCTCTGCTCTCCTCTGCGACGCCTGCGACCTGTCGACTCCTCTCTCTCTCCCCCGTTCTCCGTTCCGTTCCGTTGCGGGGGAGAACAAAAACGAACCTTCGCCTTCCATTTGCTCTTCCCCTTCCATTTGCTCTTCCCCTCCTCTGCTCTCTCTCCCCGTTTTCGCCGATGCTCCTCCACACGACGCCGACGCCCCTCCACCTTCGCCTCCGCCTCCGCCTCCACAGGTTGCCCGCGACGCCGACGCCGACGCCGACGCCCCTCCTCTGCTCTCTCTCCTCCGCTGGTTGCTTCCATCTCCCCCACCCTGACGCCGACGCTGCCGACGCTCCTCCGCACGACGCCGACGCCCCTCAAGCCGGTTGCCTCCGTCGCCCCCGACTCCAACGCCCCTCAAGCCGGTTGCCTCCGCCTTCGCGGTTTGGTGAGGTCTCGGGTATGCCCTCGTGCTGCGTCTCTTCTTCCTTGCTCAGCAACACCGTACTGCTCTCTCTCTCTCTCTCTCTGAGTGTCTCTTTCTGTGCATTCTTTCATCCATGAGGCAAGCATTTCGACTAGGGTTCAGGGGTTTCGCCACCCCTTCTTTGAGGTTCTTCCGGGTACCTGTCATTTTTTGCGTGAACCCAACGTGGATTTTATAGTCTTTCTTTCCGGATGACTACCCTTTTCACTTCGATCGGTCCTTCAGCAAAAGCGACTGCTAAGCGACAATGGGACGGCAGTTTCGAATCCTGGTTTCGCTCTGTGATACTAAGCCTTGCTTTGGTTCCTTAAAAAGTTGCTGACTTTTTCGCACGTTGTAGCTTCACGGCTGCTCCGAGATTCTGGGTTGGTCGTTCTATCGCCTTGCTCGGAGCGAGCGAAATGGTGTCCAAAAGGGGTGTGTCGAATTCGTCGACACCTGAGTCGGCGGCGACTTCTGAGGACAAAAAAGGGAAGAAATCGAAAGGATTGGTGGCTTCAGTTCCTAGTTCTACCAAAAGTCATGTCAAGGTATTGTCTTTTAATCGAACCTATCGTTCCACCCCTGTTTTGGGGACTTGACCATTTAGCATTCATTTTTTCTGCAGAAAAATTCTGGTGCAAGCATTGGTGAAGTCGTGTTGCCTAATAATGACCTGGCCAAAATTGAGGCAATGACATTTCACGAATTGAGAGCTACATTGAGGTGGGGATGAATTGTTTTAGTTGCAAGCGTGTGATAGTTGTTATAGTGTTTCCTGCGTAACCTTTACAGTAAGTAAAAATCAAGTTTTTCTATTTGATGCTTGCAAGGGAGATTATTGAGCAGGGAAGTGAATATTACTGATGGAAAACCATGAGGTCTTGAGAATTTGCCTTCAACAAAGAGCAATTTGTTTATGAAAATGAAATTTTTTGCATCACGCTTTTTCTCAAAATGATAATGAAACCTGTAAGTCCTTTTTTGTCTTTCTATGGTTGTTTCTGAGGCTTGTAAGTTGTTATTGTAAAGCATGTGGGAAGAGTACACGGAACGACTGGGTTGAAGGACTGGCTCCCTACTTACTGTTGCAGTTCAGAGGCATTCTGATTTGTTACAGCGAGTGCATTTGACCCCAATGAATTGTCATATTTTGACCGAGAATGTCGGAGTTTGTATAGACATTCTGATGTTTTAATCTAGTTAATTGATATAATAATATGCTTGTAGTAGGGTTAGTCCATTTGCTTTGTGTCTATTCGAATGAAATGCTTCTCATCTTAAATAAAGATCACAACCAATGATCAGTTAAGTTGCTTATGAGATATAATTAGCATCTCAAGTCATGTTCGATGAATAATAAAATCGACATGAGTTGCACTTTGTATGCTGTGAGTTCCACCTGAATCTCTGCAGAAGCATAGTCACAAAAACCAGGAGAGAATTAAGTCTTGATCTCTATTCGATAGATAAATAGCTGCTCCAAGCAAAGAGAGAAATTATGTTACTTAGTTGAATATATTTAAGGTAGCATGGTCCATAGACTCTGTTTTGAAATGGCCTAGCTAAAATGTGACGAAAGATGATCAAATTGTGATATACTTTAAGCCCAAGTATAATAGTTTATATTATTGGGCAATTAGAGTTTTCTTTCATTATTGCGAGTGCTTTTTCTCACATCTATCTTCCTGGTACTTAGGACCTTGCAGGGGAAGTCGCTCAGAATCTGCACAGGTATTTTAGAGCTGTATACAAGGTTGATCATATTCTACATGGAATGACATCTTTCTGATGTGAATGACATTCTCTTGCATGAATATCTCTAGGTTTGAAGTTATCTGACATGGCTTCATCCAGGTGGTTACTGAAGCAGACATTGAAGAGTTTGAGCCAAACTATAGAGGTTCTGATTCTGAAAAGAATGATCTTAGCTGGAAACTATATGAGAAATTCAAGGGTAACATGAACAGGTGGGGTTGATATGTCCTTTTTCCTCTCTTTTTTCCTTTCTTATAGATGCCTATCTGACATTAAAGTATTTGAAATCTTTTGTACCTTTTCCTTCACAGGCTTTTCTGTTCGATGCTCTGCTCAGATCCCAAGCTTGATTACCACCGCTTTAAGGATATCATTGATGATGCAATAGCAGCAGGTTGGTTTTTTGACAATTTGATCTCTTCTTGACCGTTAGATTTACTCTTAAACCTCAGTCAGAATTTGAGACTTCAAGCAGGGCTGGGCTTCATCGTGTTTTATAGAGTTTAATAACAGTGAGGTCAATATGTAAAAAATAATTTTCTTTCACAATGATAAAATTTAGCACAGGTTGCTCATTTACTTTTATGGAGAGCATCCTTTTTTGTCTTTTTATGTTTCTAAATAATGCTGGTCTGAGGATACTAGTGTTTAGTAGCCTAGATCTTATGCGTGCTTGATAATGTAGCGTACACTATCCTGTTATAGTGCTTAATGCATGCTCTGTTTCTCTGTGTCCTACAGGAACGTTGAAGACAACCAAGGCATACGAGAAGTGGGCAAAGCAAATTTCCAAAACTGAACCACCTACAGATCCTCTTAGAAAGAGGGGGAAGTGAGTGACACAGCTGCACTGCTTTCTATTCTACATAATTTTTACTTCAATTTCTTGACTGTACTGTTAGTAGTATGTAATTTTGAATTGGAATGCTAACCTTTGTTTCCCATTTCTGATAGAGCGAAGAAGAAGTTTCTTGCAATTATATCTTAGCGCCGTAGCGAGCGAAAGGAGCATTTTGATTCCATGTTTTCATCTCTGGTGAATAAATATGGTGGTGTTTATGTAATAGTCAGTTACCGTAATGATGTTTATGTAATAGTCAGTTACCGTATCAAAAGAAAAGCCACACATATGCAATTTTGTATAGAAAGAGGAACCCCTTCTAGTATGTTGGTCATTACTTGTCATATGGAGATTGTGTGACGTTCAATTTGTTATTTGCTGCTATTTCATTGATGTAGTCATCTTCCAAAGGTTTCAATCTTTTTGAAGAGTTGTGCTGACTGTTAAGGATATGTGAGCTTTGTGGAGAAAACTTTGGCATGTACTGATATCCTGTATTTTTCTATTGCAGTCTGAGGAACGAATGAGGAAAGAGATGGAAAGATTTGATCGTGAAAGAAGGAAGGAAGAAGAAAGGTTGATGTGTGAACAGTAGGGAGAGGAGGAGAGATTGCTACGTGAGCAAAGGCGAGAATCAGAGCGACGAGAGAAGTATTTACAGAAAGAATCTATTAAGGTAAGTATTTGAGCTTGATATTGCATTTTCACTAGTTAGTTTCTTTTGCTTTATTTGATTGGTTAAGCAGCATCTCTTCTTTTCTCTTTTCTTTACCAACTTCTCTGGTTTTTTGTTTGGAAGGCGGAGAAAAAGAGACAAAAAGAAGAGTTTCGTCGAGAAAAAGAAACGAGAGACGAAAAGCTGCGGTGAGAAGGCCACTTTTGCTCGCGAGAAGTGCCAAGGAGTCCATGGAGCTTATGGAGGATGAACAGCTGGAGCTGATAGAATTGGCTGCTGCAAGCAAGGGGTTGCCTTCAATTGTTAATCTGAAACGTTTAGAAGTGAGGATCTGGTTTATATTTCCTTACACTTGAATTTGCTTCATGCTGTCATTTTGTAGTAAAGGAGCTGATTTTGACATCTTGAAATTATAGCCAACAGATGCATAGATATGTATCTCTTGTTACCGTTTCTTGTTTCTGTAGTTACACGGGAAAAAAAAGAGTTTCTGGTTTGTTGTATGGTGCTATTCTGGTAATTGAGTATACATGCGTATGTACATAAGCAGGCGCATGCCTCCATGTGTATGCGTGCACGCTTTCATTTCATTTCCAAACCGCGCGAAAAGCCTTATATTACCTTGGCATACAACTCTACATAAGAGCGAAATGCAGGATCTTCCAACAATGCCTCGTCGGTTGGCGGTTTCAGCAGCCCCTCTTATTCCCATTCAACAATTACCTTTGACTAAAGCCAAACTAGGGCGTTCCTTCTTTTTCCCAGATGTGTTGAACCAGATAGTGCGTGCTTTTCATTTCGGTTTGACAATTCATTATCCCTTTTTCATGTTAATCTCCACAGTTCACTTGCAGAATAATTAGTTTTCAAATCAGAAGCAATGTCCAAATTACCAGTCATTGTGTCAATGAGAGGCGCACGCGTCCCATACGACATCACAAGAGGTCGAAACCTCGCCTCTGACTTGATTTCCCGTTAAGCAGACGAAACAATGCAACCACCTACAAGCTGAGAGGAGAGAAAGATGAAGAAATGGCGAGACTGGATCTTCAACCAAAGTTAGGACCCCAGCGTGCGATGAGGAGGCTCCTCTTGCTCGAAGACGGCTTTTAACCCGGAGGAATCCTAGCGCTCCTCCTTCCCGGATGTGTTGAACCGGATAGCGTATGCTTTTCATTTTAATTTGAAAGTTTGTTATTCTTTTTCATGTTAATCTCCTTAATTCACTCACAGAATTATTTGTTTTCAAATCGAAGCGATGTCCAAATTACCGAGCCATCGTGTCAATTAAGAGGTGCGCGCGTCCCATACTTCTTCACGAGAGGTCGAAACCACGTCTCTCGACTTGATTCCCCGTTGGAAGCGAGACGAAACAATACAGCCATCCACAAGCTGAGAGGAGAAATCGAAAAAGATGGAGAAAGGGCTAGAGTGGTTCTTCAACCAAAGTTAAAACACTAACGTGCGTTGAAGAACAAATCCACCAATGAAAGATTCCAAGTGGTGAAAATGTTCGCCGTTCAATGACGGAAAAGGTGCATCGACGTCCCATTCTTAATAATCATCTCTTGCACATGGGAAGAAATCTTGATCTAGCTAAACATTTTTCTTAGGTTGGAGAAATTTGCTCGAAGGATTGGTAGTTTGGCAAGCATTGCATAAATGCATATTACCGGGCGTCATACGCATAATGCAACTCACTCAAAGCAGCATGTTTAACTACTAACCAACTGGAAAAGGTAGTATCACGCAACAAAAGATGTGTTGAAAATGGGCATAGATTTTTCTTGTGACTTTCAAAGAGTTTGCTGGCTTGTTCCATCCAAGCACCGGCAATGCTTTGACTATTATTGTGGATGAAGATATATGGTGGGCAGCACTAAGTGCTAAAATATATGCTAGGTACAAAGGGAAATCGGAGAACAGCATTCACTTCATTTTCTTGCGCGCTTCATAAAAGTAGCTCAAGATCACCACAGCCATACCAGCCACTTTGCCACTCCAACAGCACCTTGTGCCAATACGGCACCATTCGCTCTTGTCTTGCTGCTTGAAGAACTTGGCGTGAACCCCGATTCGAGAGAGCTTCTTATGCAAGATTGCATAATCTCTGAAAAATGCATCCTCATCCTGCCACATGCTTGACAACATTAGGGAAAGAAGAGCATATAGCAAAAGAAAACGAGGAGGAAAAGAAGCACGGTATCAAATTGTCCGTTTGTCTCTTCTCAAGGTCGTGCCAACCACCATGAGAGAGTTGCGGGAACAACAACCAATTCAGATATCAAATCAGGTGTTCCCAGTAGCACAAAGATGATGCTCTAGCCTAGAGGTTTCAGGGAACCCCATAATATATCCATCCCAACACATGTATGTATCTACCCAACATTTGATGTGCGATCTCATTATGAATATTTCCTGGTCTCTACATAGAAGATAGCGATGGAACAGACTGAATGCTTACTTTTAAGCATCACAAGCCTACACAGCATAAATTCCATGAAAAACACTTTCCATCTCTTTTCATTCTCGGCAAAACCAAGGACAGTACCATCAAAGGGTTATAGACCGTGTGCATAAGGAAACGAAATAGTGGTGTGGGTGGGGTAGTTTCATCAAAAAGAAATTTACAAAAGGAAACCATGCAACTGCAATTCGAATTTATAGATTTATTGATGGAGTCACCAGACCACGCAAAAAGCTTATTTACCTTCGCATACAACTCAACATAAGGGCGAAATGCAGGATCTTCCAGCAATGCCTTGTCGGTTTGGCCGGTTTCGCAGCCCCTCGCTTCCCCTTTCAACAGCTCGTGTCAAAAATGATCAATTAGTATCTGGCTCTATAATGCTCCAACCGAAACTTAGAAAATGCATCCGGTGAAAAGATGAAATCTTACACAAAATATGAATTATCAAACTTAAGGGTTCCTGAGTCCAAGGACCATCAAATCCAGATCTTTCCAAGTGTGCCCTTCCCTAGACACAAGAATAAAAAAATAACAAGTGTGGTTGCACATCCCCACCTGACCTTGAATGTAAATCCAAGCAGAAATAGAAATTACCGGTGTATGAGCCCCCGATAAGGCCACTATGTCCTTGTCCGAGAGACCCATCCCTGTAAAAGATGTCCCTTAGATGTGGAGGACCTACATCCAGCAATGACAAGTTTAGAAAAATTTCAAATACCCTTTAAGCAAAATGTACATGTATTTCACCAATAAGAGAATTATAACGCATGGAAGATCTCCTATGGATTTAGAGCTATGATAAGTTATGGATAGGCAGTCGATTGTTAAACGTGAATATCACAAATCGATAAGCTTAACCAAGCTGCGGTTGAAGGCCTCCTTTCATTTGAGCCTCCTTTCGATCAGCTACAGTGAGTTGCAGATGTAAAATATCATGTGAAATATCAAACTGGGTTTGCATGAGTAGTAATATTCTTTTAAATATAATCAAACATCCCCTGAAAACATGGTCATAATGAGTCTCATACACATAGTCTCTCTCACCTAATGGCTCAGTTTTCTTATATACATGTTGTCTCTCTCCACATGACAGCTTAAACTTTTAGGTTGGATATTCTAGCACTGTTTCATATGACAAATCAAGAGTTCAAATCCCAGCACTTCTCTCTCAAGTCATTCTTCATAGTAAGTTCACAATAGCTTACTCATACGAAATAGGCACTGTGCCCATTTTGCTTGTGCAGTTCTTAATCTAGAAACTTACTGACATTTAGATGGGATGTACAACATCTGAATGTCAGTTAGCTCTGATACCTCTTTTTCCACTGCGCTTCTTATCTCATTCAAATCATTCCTCACGGAAACTTACTAATTGATATTCAGATGAGATGGACATACATTTCAATACTAACAGGCCACAACCATAAGAAAAACAATAAATAGTTATTTAACTTTTCGCCCGGAGCAACAAGAAGCACGGTAGGCCATAATATTTAGAGGGAGGATGGAGGGAAATAAAGGGAGGCCAAACAACAAAGGGAAAGTTGACACAACAAAATACCTTGATTAGCATCGGAAGTCTTCCTTCGTTTGGAGAAACTCTTGAATCCGCGGATAGAAAAAAACTTAATAAGGCACTCGTTGGAATTATCTTGCTCACATACAGCTAAAACAGAGTACCTTTCTTCCAGGAACAAAGTCGATTGTGGGACCTCCAGTGACTTCTACTGCAACAACTCCTGCTAGCTGAAACAGGCATTTCACTCATAATGATCAATACTCACAATTGATAGACCATTTTTTATAGTAACCACTAAAATTGATCAGCTAAAATATAACATTATTCAACTGCTAAACAACCAAGAAAAATACCAGTTGAACTAGACAGAGGAGATTTCCTATAAGCAACTAAGAACTAAATTCCCAGAGGACTAAAAATAAGATAGATAAAGATTTGCTCCTAAAGCATCTGAAAGTAGAGAATTTGTGGGTTATGCCAATTAAGGGCTTCACTACGTGCATGCATATTAGTTTTGAAGATGTTGCATGCTGGAGGGCAGAAAACATCAAAGTTACATGGCAAGAATTCGAAGTCTTTTACAAACTAAGCTTGTTATATCAACAATGATTTTGTCTGCCTATTTAGGGAGCCAACTCGTGATATGTAAGACAGAAGAACCAATCCTTTACACAGTCTTTTCACCTGGTATAGATCTGCACGTGTAATTCTCGGACATTTGGACTTTACCTCCTCTCGTATCCAACAGAAAAGCAAATGTAAATATACTTGACTGAAGTTATATCTCAACTCACATTTGTAAAAAACTCTACTCATCAAACCTATGACCTTATCCATGATGGGTTCCTAAACTTGTATGGTTGAAACTATCGAAACATAACATATCTACGAGGTTGACTCATGTAAAACATATGCAAATGTCTTAGGATTTCCTTGGTCAACAATCATGGAAGCATTAGACAGAATACTAAACCACCCATGTTAAGTGTGCTCTCGTAAACTGAACATAGGATAATACATATACCTCAACTTTATAAGAACTGTAGGGATTTCTTTAAAAGAAGGAACAAAAAGGAAAGACGAGTCAAATTGAATGAACCTGAACATATTTGGTTGCTGCGGGGTACAATGTTCACATTCTTTGCCCCCGCAAAAGCTGAAAGTATACAAGTTCGGCCTCATCGGTTCACCGCCTTACCCAGTTTCGAAGACTGAATTTCTTGTCTTAGCAACAAAATTACGCGTAAAGAAAGCGGCTGATTGTTCCTTAGTTCTTATGCATGATATGCCAAAGTTTGCTATAGATTTTTAACAAGGAAGAAGAGAAAAATGCTGCACCAGCTTATTTACCAAAGTGAGTGCTTGTGATCCGAGGAATTGGGTGAACAAAAGCATCGGCGTCCCACATGTCAATCCGATGAACAACAAGACGGAGATTTGGTGCTGAACATCTTTTTGTTCTGCGATGAATTTATCCAGTTAACTCGGAGGAGCAAATTCAGTACCAGATGAACACCTCAAACATATGATTACATCCATTGCAAAGAGATGCGCCAAAGGTACTTGGAAGCAATCGTACATCACGGCAGCAGAATGTAAATTTGGCATTGACTTTTATGAGAAATGCTGTTGTTAAGCAGGCATGTTAGTCATCCTAAAGTCTACTATATCATTCTACTCTCAATTCTAAAATGTCACCGACTGCGCTTAAAATACAGCGTAACAAGAAATTATTCATCTAAAAAGCTCAGAATGCTTACCCCATTCGCAAGCGACGTGGCAACCATATTTGAAGTAGCAATCGACGGGAACATGAACGGAAGATTCATGTTGTCGCGAACACCGTCCCGGGACTCGTTAATCCGAAAATTGCACCGATGATTAGACTCATAAGCAAGAAAAGAGTGATCAACTTTCTGGCGACTCAATGATTCTAACAATCATCTCATTCAACTAACCAAATCATCTCGTTCAACTAACCAAAAGAACTATACATAGAAATTTAAATTAGCAAATGGTAGCAACCAACGAACTAAAACGTGAGCATCTATGATCAGCAAATTTTACAAACAAAAGAAGACCAGGAATCATCAAAAAGCACAATTGTAAAAGCTTTAATACCTTAATTGTCCGATCTGCAGAGCTAGTGCAGAATCATTGTTTGCTAGGATCAAATGCGATAGATCTCACCTATCCGAAATGCCTACTTATGACCTTGCACATACAAAAAGGAGAAAACAAAACACATAACAATCCAAGTAAGCGAGCAAATAACTGCAGATACGATAACATGTTAAAGTCAGATAAGTGATGGAGAAAACATGAAATAAGAACTAAGAAGAGGAAGAACTCAGATAGATAGAGAGAGAGTGACCTTCGTTCGGGAAGCGGGGCGCTTCGCGGGAGGCGACGGCGTCCGCGTTCGGGAGCGGGGTGCTTCGCGGAGGAAAGAGAGAGAGAGAGTGACCTTCGTTCGCGGAGAGGGAGGCCAAAACGCGAGCGGGGGTTCGTCGGCGTCGGGGTTCGCTAGCAAGGCGCTCCGCAGAGGAAAGAGGGAGAAAGCGGAGCAGAGGTCGCGAGAGGGAGGCGAAAGGGCGTCGGCGATGGCGGCGGAGGCGGAGGCGGAGGCGGAGGCGGAGGGGCGTCGGCGTCTGACTAGGGTTCAGGGGCGGAGGCTGCGTCGGCGTTGGCGTCCGCGTCGGAGTCGGGGGCGACGGAGGCAACCGGCGGAGGGGCGCGTCGGCGTCGCAGCAACTTTGTGTGGAGGCGGAGGAGGAGGGGCGTCGGCGTCGTGCGGAGGAGCGTCGGCGAGAACGAGGAGAGAGAGCGGGGAGAGAGAGAGGAGTCGTGTCTTTGGGGAGAGAGAGCGTCGGCGAGAACGAAGGTTCGTTTTTGTTCTCCCCGCAACGGAACGGAACGGAGAACGGGGGGAGCGAGAGAGGAGTCGACAGGTCGCAGGCGTCGCAGAGGAGAGCAGAGGAGAGAGAGCGTCAGAGTGGTGGGCCCGGGAGCGGCGCGCGCAGATTTTGAATCTCTCTGACGCCATTTACACGTGGAGCCACGTGTCGGATTCTGAATGGTCTTACCCTTGGCCTACGTGGAGGGTTTAACCCACCCAATATTTTCTCGTCTTTCGGCTGATTTACGAGGTAGGTTTCCTAGCTGGGCACATGGAACTAGAGGAGCAATCGACAGTGGCGGGAGTTGTCAGAGGTTAGGGAATTGTCGGAGATTGCGATGATTATCGGATTGCGTGATTCTCGAGAAAGATTGACATTGTCGCTCTGTTAGCTCAGGCATGTGTCACGGCCCATAAGAATGCAAAGCCAAGAGGGTTCTTGAGGACGGGTGTGACACATCCGATCCTCGGCCTATATCCCTGAGACTTAGAGTATTCTCGAGTATACTCCTGGGGCAGGTAAATACGGTATTTGTACGCATACGTTATAAATGCGAGTAGCTGGTAGTTGGGAGTAAATATGGGTAGTTGGAGAGGTGCAATCTCCACCGTTAGATCTAAGAGAGATCTACGGATACGGTTTGCCTTGTACTTGTATATAAAGGGGTCTCCTCCCTTCATTGTAATTCATTCACAAGCAATACAAAACCAGAGCTTCTCTCTCTAAGAGTTTCTCTCTCTATACACGAGTCTTGTGAGTCGAGTGTGAAAGGATGCTTAGGGGTAAAACCTTAAGGCCGCACGGGTCAGCCTACATGTGATCGAGAGTGAATCGATCGGCCCGTGACAAGTGGTATCAGAGCTGATTGTGATCCAAGCGCAAGTACAATGGCTGATCCACGATCTGATGAGGCGCTCGCCTTGGGTGGTGATGGTGTTGATCGTGGGCGGAACGCCGAGAAGGTTGGTGCCAAGGGGAAGAAGTCCCGGGGTGGTTCGAGGGATCCGACGGGGGATCTTGCACAGTGGATGGCGAAACTAGAGTTGTTCGTCACCGATGTCCAAGGATCGGTCGACGACTTGACCTGCACCGTGGACGGAGTTGACGCCGAAGGAGGAGTTTTGCGGATGTGCAAGAGCTCAAGACCGGCATGGGAGAACTTCGCCACGAGTTCTTGGGGACCTTACAGGAGGAACTCGCGCAACGATACGAACCCTTGGAGGCCACAATGGTGGTCATGCGCGCGGAGATAGCGGAGCTTACGGGTAAGCTCGCTCAAGCACAAGCTGCACGCGTGAACGGAGTGATCACGGGGCAAGGTCCACGGGTGGACACGCTGAAGCCGAAGGAATTCCGGGGCTCACGGGTGGCCAAGGATGTGGACAACTTTCTGTGGTACATGGAGCGGTACTTCCAGGCCATAGGAATCAATGACGACCAAACACGGGTAAACACCGCATCGATGTATTTAGCTGATAGTGCATTGTTGTGGTGGCGTCGTCGGTCGGATGATAGGTGTGGGAATCCTATCGCGACTTGGGTTGGTTTTGTCGAGGAGTTTCGACGAAACTACTTTCCCGCTTACGCGGAGGAAGAAGCTCGTGACGAGTTGAAGCGTCTCAAGCAGAAAGGTGGTGTGCGCGACTATATCAAGCGGTTTTCGGAGTTACTACTCCAAATCCCCTCGATGAATGAAGTTGAAGCGTTTCACCAATTCATGGGTGGTCTCAAACCATGGACAAAGCAAGAGTTAAAGCGGTACAACGTGGGAGATCTTACTACGGCCATGACCGTAGCCGAGTCACTCGTGGAGTACATGTGACATCCCGAATTTTCGACCCATCCCGAATATATGAAATGGGCATCTCGTCGACGCGCCGATGGTCCTTTTCTCTGAGCTGATCACTCACGAGTTAACCAATCTATTGTGTGAAGCCATTAAGGGATATAACTGCGGTAAAATCCCTAAAAGCTACTCAATAGGTCGAATTGGACTAAATCGCGTTCGGTCGATTTTAACCATGAAATTGAATTCGGATTCGAAAATCGGACGTTCGAGCATGTCACGGTTCATTTATATGACGTCGTCTTGTCTTTCGGAAAAATTCCATCGAATTCGAGATTTTTACGGAAAATCGTTACGGACGTTTCGGAAAATGAACGGAAATTCGGATTGGCCGAATTGAAGGAAATTTTTTTTAACTTGCAAACTGAGACATTTGGCGATGGAGACTTGTAGGATTTGTGCGGACCTTTTCTTCTTCAAATTGGACCTCAATTTGGAGAAATTAAAGTTTACATGGAAGAAATTCGGAGCTATGGTGGGGGGTGCAACATTTGATATCAATTTGATTTAATTTTGGATAATATTGCAAGAAAGTATTGGGGGACAAAGGTTTAATTGAAAGGATAAGCTTGAAGACTTCTTGGACCAAGTAATGATGCTATTAGATATTTTGTTTGAACTTTTCTTCCTCTAAACTTCACGAGCACGCCATCCTTGCCGACCTCCCCCTTCGTGCTTCTACTTCAGTCTCATTTTCCTCTTGCACGAAGGAACGCCAGCTATTTTCCTTTCTTCTTCATGCGCCTTCTACTCTCTTTTGATTTATTCATTTGCTTGCCTCTGCCCAACCAACAGCCGAATCCTTCCATTTTTCCTTCTCCGCCGCCACATGTTCGCAATTCAACCCCACAGAGTCAACAATCAAACAAACCCCCTCCATAGTTGACCAAAGCTGCTTCATTTTGCCGCCTCACCATCTGTTGCCTCCTCTGCCGTCTCCACCGACTCGCCCTTCACCCACACACTTGTCCACCTTAGCGAGTAAAGCAACACCGAAGCAGTCCATCATCTCGTTCGGGTCTTGCCGCAGTTCCACGTTGAAGCCTGCTGCTCGGTGTCTTCTTTTGGCTCGTGCGTGGTCAACTTCAGCAACCCCACAAAGCCTTGCTGACCGAAGCCCACGGATCTCTCTCTCTCTCTCTCTTCATCCACGTCTCCCCTCCACCAGCTCGCTGCCACCGATTCAAACGAGGAAACTTGCGTTCGTCCGCGAGAATTCCCCCAAATTTGGTCGGCCATCGAGTCACGGGTCGTCGAAGCCAGCCCATAGCCAAGCCGTGAAATTCAGCCCATCTTGAAGTTCACGGGCCCAAGTGAATTCAGTCCATCAAGCCAGTGAAGTTAAGCCCGTCAATTGCCATTTTCAGCCCAACGAAAATTTAAAGTGCAGCAGCCCATCTTCACATGTTAGGCCCAATCTGAAGCCTAGTCCAACGAAGCCCAGCAAGTTTCAGTTTTCAACTTTGGGCCCATCCTGTTCTCGGCCCAGTTAAAGTCTTCAAGTCCAGCAAATGTCTTTGGCCCAATTCAGCAAAGCACAACCGCAGGTTCAGTCCAAGCCCAGAATTTTCTGTGGACTTGCGAGGCTTGTAGGCCCGGCCCAAGTGTCCGCCGACACCGCCGAAAATTTGGTTTCGGCCGCCGCGGTGTTCGGACTTCGCTTTTATCAGTGAGTTTTACTCACTAATGCATCTTTCTTAGTTTGTTAATTATACTTAGGGTTGGTTAGATTTAATTAAATGCAATTAGGTGGTTAGATTAATTTAGATAAATTAAATTAGAGACTAATTGATGCATGTTAGGTGGTTAGAAATAGCCATTAGCTAGTAGACGTGCCATGTTACTTATTGAACGAGTCTCGGTAATTTTCCGGGCTCGTCTCGACTTCCAATCAGGCATTACGGGCCTAAATTGGATTTTTAGTATTTAATTATTAATTTTCGAAATTAATTATTTAATTATTTATTTTTCCAGAAATTCAACCGGGATGGCCGGTGATTGGAATTTCGTGTTGATGATCGTGGTGCAGTCCGTTTATTTAATTGAGCTTTATTTTGTGTTAAATTGATTTATGAGTGATTTTAGGATTTATTCCTAAATTGAATAATCTTTGGTTATTAATAGAAAAATAACCGGGCATCGGTTGACAATGCCAAAAAATGTTTTGGTAGACTACAGAAAATGTGGGATTTATAGAAAAGGAAACTATTCTATTTTTGGCTAAGGCCGATTGTGTACCCACACACGTTATTTTATCGAGTATCTTTGATATCAACAAATTAGGCCAAGATATTATGAAACTGAAGAATTTAATTATGAGGTGTAATATTGTTGGCCATAGTTGAGAGGGTCGGGTGGGACCGTAAAGCCACTAGATCTTGAGAGGGTCGGGTGGGACCGTAAAGCCACTAAATCTTGAGAGTGGCATCTAAAAGGGCACATGGGCTCGGTGACTTAATGCATCACTTTGGTGAACGAGTGCCTTAAAGAATGCACGTGGCCCAAGCATCGTAAAAAGGGCACGTGGGCTCGGTGAATTGATGCATCACTTTGGTGAACGAGTGCCTTGGAGAATGCACGTGGGCCCATGGAATTAAGTGAAGCATCTTGGAAGAGACACATGGGCTCCGTGATTTGATGCATCACTTTGGTGAACTAGTGCCTTAGAGAATACACGTGTGCTTTATGACATGTAATCGACTAGTTCGATTTGTTATGAGTAGTTGGTGCCTATTATGAATTGTCTTGATTTGCGGAGTGGAATGCGAGGCCAAGGTAAGTCCTCGACACTTTGTACATGTTTAAGCCCATAGTGTATTGGCTTACTAATCGGGTCTTAGGGGGTAGAACTTAGAACTTGCTGAGACGTGGTCTCATTGGTTATTGAATAACCATTTCAGGTCCCTAGATGTAGCAGACTTGGATGTTGAAGGTCTCGAAGTCCAATGCAATCTGCTGAAGGCTCCAATTGGAGTGTAGAGAATGATGAAGAAGAGGATGGGGACCCGTAACTTATAGAACCCCGCTTCTGTTTGTAGACCTTGTGTTTTTAACTGGCTTAATGTGAATTGGACTTAATAGTTCACTTTGTATATACATGTGCACTGTTTTGCAATGTATATAAGAGTGAAGGTTTGGAATTTAATCCCTTTTGTTCTATCCTAATGTTTTATTGTACGGGGATTTCATAATTGCTTCCGCTTGTGCATTAAAAGAAAAAATTCGGCGATATGTAGTCCTGGGATATCGCATTTGAAAATCGACCAAGGTGAGGGATGGACGCGTGCCTGAGGATCGGGGCGTGACAGTACAAGGCGTCACCTTCCACATCCCGACAAGACACTCGTCCTAGGGACAAAACCACTGGTGGGGGAGATCGGGGGAGATACAACCGCCCGACCGGAGGAAGGCCACCACCAGCTGGTCCTCATCCTCATCGGGCTCATGCGGGGCCAAATGGAGGAGGGCAAAGGAGGGTACGCTCGTATGGTTGCTTCTTTTGCGACGGTCCGCACATGGCGCGGGATTGCCCGAACAAGGCCAAGTTGGCCGCTCTTTGCAAAGAAGAGGAGCCAAGGGAGGAAGCACGATTGGGATCGCTGCGACTCCTTGGTACGATCAAGGCCAAGAAGGCGAATGAGCCTAAAGGCTTAATGTTCGCGGACGTAAAGATCGGAGTGACCACGGTGAGTGCACTCGTGGACACGGGAGCATCCGACATCTTCATCTCGGAGGAAGCCGCGAAGAAACTTAACCCGCGGGTTGAGAAGGAGCCGGTTGGCTCAAGACGGTGAACTCGAGGGAAGTCCTGCGATCGGAGTTGCGAGGACGTGGGCTGCAACTCGGATCATGGAGAGGCAAAGAAACTCTAGAGGTAATTCCACTTGACGACTACGATATTGTCATTGGAATCAAATTCCTAGATAGAATCCATGCAGTTGTAGTTCCCTTTGCCGAGTGTATATGCGTGTTAGACAAGAACTGTCAATGCGTGATTCCGGTCCATCGTGAGTCGGATCGTGATCGGAAGATGATCTCGGCCATACGACTCACCAGAGGAGCAAGGAAGGGTGAAGTGACCTTCCTGGCGGCCTTGAAGGTCGAGGACGACAAGGGTGAAGGGAAAGAAGTCTCGACGGAAGCAACCCAAGTCCTCGACTCGTTCAAGGATGTCATGCCTTCGGAGCTGCCGAAGAAACTACCACCCAAAAGAGAGGTGGATCACCGGATCGAGCTAGTGCCTGATGCTCGGCCGCCTGCCATGGCGCCTTATCGTATGGCGCCACCTAAATTGGAAGAGTTGAGGAGACAACTCAAGGAGCTGCTCGACGCGGGTTTCATACGACCGTCCAAAGCCCCGTTCGGTGCACCGATCCTATTTCAGAAGAAGCACGATGGGTCACTCCGGAAGTGCATCGACTACCGGGCGCTGAACAAGCTAACCGTGAAGAACAAGTACCTGATCCTGCTCATTGCGGATCTCTTCGATCAACTTGGTGGGCTCGGTGGTTTACCAAGCTGGATCTCCGATCGGGCTACTATCAAGTTCGAGACCATTTTGAAGGGACGAGCAAAAATAGCCTGCGTAACGCGGTATGGATCCTATGAGTTCCTGGTAATGCCGTTCGGCTTGACCAACGCTCCGGCTACCATTTGCACAGTGATGAACAAGGTACTCCACCCTTTCCTAGATAGGTTTGTAGTGGTTTACCTAGATGATATTGTGATATATAGTCGAACGTTGGGAGAACACGTCGAGCACATAAGGCAAGTCTTCCAAGTCTTGCGCGAGAACGAGCTGTACGTTAAGCGCGAGAAGTGTGCCTTCGCCCAAGAGGAAGTTCCGTTCTTGGGGCACATCGTCGGAGGTGGGAGAGTGCGAATGGACAAGGCGAAGATCCAAGCAATCGTCGAATGGGAGCCTCTGATGAAGGTGCCGGCGTTGAGGTCATTCCTGGGCCTCACCAACTATTACCGCCGGTTCATCCGGAGCTACTCGAGTATCACCGTGCCACTCACGGACCTTCTGAAGAAAGAAAAGGCGTGGGAGTGGACGGATCGGTGCCAAAGAGCCTTCGACCGATTGAAGTGAGCCATGACCAAGGAACCGGTGTTGGCGTTGCCCGACCACACCAAACCCTACGAGGTAGAGACCGATGCATCAAATTATGCGATCGGTGGTGTTCTTATGCAGGATGGACACCCGGTGGCGTTCGAGTCCCGAAAGCTGAACGACACCGAGTGTCGATATACCGTCCAAGAGAAGGAGATGACCGCGGTGGTGCACTGCCTTCGGACGTGGAGACACTACATCCTGGGATCGAAGTTCGTCGTAAGGACGAACAACGTGGCTACGAGCTACTTTCAGACTCAAAAGAAGCTAAGTTCGAAGCAAGCTCGATGGCAAGATTTCTTGGCGGAGTTCGACTACACGTTGGAGTACAAGCCAGGGAAGGCCAACTCCGTGGTAGACGCATTGAGTCGAAAGACGGAGCTGATGAGCCACACGGTGAGTCGACCAAGTTGTCCTTGGGTCGACCGGATCAAAGAGGGGTTGGCGCATGATCCAAGAGCCCAAGCCCTTATCGGGTACACAAAGGAAGGCAAAACCCGACAATTCTGGTGTGAGGACGAGCTCCTCTACACCAAAGGGAGGCGCCTATATGTGCCCTTTTATGGGAAGCTGAGGAAGGAGATCTTGCGCGAGTGCCACGACTCGAAGTGGGCAAGTCATCCAGGGATCCACCGCACGTTGGCCCTCGTCGAAGATCGGTATTATTGGCCACAAATGCGCGACGACGTGGAGGCGTATGTGAAGACTTGTTTGGTATGCCAATAAGACAAGCTAGAGCAACGATCGTCGCCAGGTTTGTTGGAGCCACTTCCCATTCCAACTCGTCCATGGGAAAGCATTTCCATGGACTTCATCATCAACCTACCGAAGTCCGAAGGGTGTCGGACTCTAATGGTAGTGGTTGACCGATTCTCAAAGTATGCAACCTTTGTGCCTGCAACAAAGGATTGCCCGGCCGAGGAGGCGGCCAAGCTATTCATGAAGCATGTGGTGAAGTATTGGGGAGTGCCACAAACGATCGTGAGCGATCGGGATCCCCGCTTCACGGGACGTTTCTGGTCCGAGTTGTTCAAGCTGCTGGGGTCGGAGCTTAACATGTCAACAAGTTTGCATCCCCAAACCGATGGTCAGACAGAGCAGGTCAATGCTCTCTTGGAGATCTACCTCCGACACTATGTGAGCACGACGCAAGTGAATTGGGCAAAGCTAATTGATGTAGCCCAGTTCTCCTACAACCTATAGCGGAGTAAGTCGACCGGCCAGAGTCCGTTCGAGGTTGCCACTGGGCAGCAACCGAACACGCCGAGCGCAATCGCTTCGGGTTACCGGGGGAGTAGTCCACCCGCGTACAAGTTCGCCAAAAACATGCAAGAAGAGGCGGACCTGGCACGGGTGTGTCTACACAAGGCCTCCAAGCGCATGAAGAAATGGGTGGATAAGAAGCGACGGCACATGGAGTTCCAAGTGGGAGACCAAGTGTTGGCCAAGTTGCACGTGGTTCTTCGATACAAGGATGTGCACAAGGGGTTGATCCGTCGCTACGAAGGGCCATTTCGAGTACTACAACGGGTTGGAAAGGTCGCATACAAGCTGGAACTACCACCAAAGCTAAAGGTGTATCCGGTTTTCCACGTAAGTATGCTTAAACCCTTCCAAGTTGATGAGGAAGACCCGGATCGATGGGGAGTCACAACGAGCACCGCTCGGGGCAAAGACCTCGTATGATCGAGAAGTCGAAAACATTTTGGCGGATCGAGTCATACGAAAGAGGTATTGTGTGACCAAGCGCGAATATTTGATCCGATGGAAAGGTCTTCCGGAGAGTGAAGCCAACTGGGAGCCAGAGGAAAGTCTTTGGCAATTCAAGAAAGAGATCGAAGCCTTTCATGCTGAAGACGCGACGAGGGCGTCGCCTGATTAGGTGGGGGAGAATGTCACGGCCCATAAGGATGCAAAGCCAAGAGGGTTCTTGATGACAGGTGTGACACATTCGATTCTCGGCTTATATCCCCGAGACTTAGAGTATTCTCGAGTATACTCCTGGGGCGGGTAAATACGGTATTTGTATGCATACGTTATAAATGTGAGTAGCTGGTAGTTGGGAGTAAATATGGGTAGTTGGGGAGGTGCAATCTCCACCGTTAGATCTAAAAGAGATTTACGGATACGGTTTGCCTTGTACTTGTATATAAAGGGGTCTCATCCCTTCATTGTAATTCATTCACAAGCAATACAAAACCAGAGCTTCTCTCTCTAAGAGTTTCTCTCTCTATGCACGAGTCTTGTGAGTCGAGTGTGAAAGGCTGCTTAGGGGTAAAACCTTAAGGCCGCACGGGTCGACCTACGTGTGATCGAGAGTGAATCGATCAGCCCGTGACACATGGCCATTGCAAGATGATATGAGGCATGCGATAAATCGTCATTACCCTTATTAAAAGGTCTACTTGTTTTCTTCTTATCTATAATAGCTTAAATTTCCATATTGAACGATTTAATATAATAGCAAAGCCAAGTTCAAAGGTGCTTTGTTTGGTATAAAACATTGTAAAATTACTTGAAGTAATCAATTTGAAATATATTTTTTAAAGAGACATTAATAATTTACAATAAATTCTATTTTGTGGTTGTATTAGAATCGTTATAGTAAAAAAATGTAACAAACACACGAGTTAAGTGTGTACGTTAATAAATTCTATTTTGTAAAAGATTTCTTTTAGCAAATAAAAAGAAATAGAAAGACGTGTTTAAATTTTGCGTACATTAATTATGAAATAAAAATTAAAATATAAAGCCTGAATTGCATGCACAGTATAAGGGATTCAATACTTGTCTTCTCCTCTCAGAATCATATAAGTGTGAAATATTATGTTGCTTCATTTATACAATAAATGAGTCAATATGGGTCAAGTCATTTTCAATCTATCCTAAACCCGACTCAACCCACCCATTTTACATACCTAGACTTCAAGTAAGTTTACAATGTTTAATACCTAACAAAGTAACTTTTGCTATGTTGTGTATCTTTTTATCTGTATATGTAACCTCTCTCTGTTTAATAGCTTAATTTTTTTAGGTTAAAAATTCTAATATGATATCAGTGCCAAGTTCAAACCTAATTTATTTCGTATGCATGGCTCTCCATACGTCTATTTTACCTGTCATTTTAAGATCGATTTTACATGCTAAAAGAGATTATCTTGTCATACATCGTTTGCTCACAGAATTTAAACGGCCTTATCATCTCCCCACGTATTGCGACAAAAGAACTATAATTAAGTTGCTGCTTCTACAAGCGCATGATTACGGAATGCTACGGAGTGCCACATGTGAAAAAAGTAACTTTAATCCTGCTATGAACTAAGATGAGAAAACAAATCAAAAAACATAATGTCGATTAAGCTTTTTTTTTAAATCTAAGTCCCAGTCCAGGTCGAAGTATGCAAGGACTGACGTGGTTCATTTTTCTTTTTATACTGTAGCGATCAAGATAATTTTTTTATTTACTCACGTTAGATAGAAATAAAATCTAATTTTAATCTTCAAGGAGTTAACTGAGTAGTTAAGAGATTGATCCATACGACAAATCCTGTATTCCGTTGCATACTCGCCAGTGAGAATAACTCTTAAGGGGTCACGAAGTCTTATGGGATGTGATTGAGACAATTTGCATGCATTCATAGCGTTTAGTTAAGTGAAGATTTGCATCCGTTACTACAATAGAAATACTTGTTTACTATGTACCTAATTTACGAACTAGATGTATACGGAATACAGAAATGGGGTGTGAACAAATGGGTTTAAAGAGAACACCTACAAACAAAAGCTGGAATGCAAATCCAAAACAATTGTCCTACCTTGCTAACATACGGCAATGTCTAAACCGTACCGAATCTCCGCCCTTTCAGCGACGGTTTTATACTACCATTCTTCATAATATCATAAATCAGTTTTACCAATGTATTATAACGTTTCGGTACTTCAATTGCAGCAACACTTTGTAATATTATACGTCACACTTGAAGAAGCATAAAAGTGCCTCTAACTAATAAGTTTGTCATTGGATGAGAATGTTACGTTGAAAAACAATGACTTTTATAAATTTTTATGCCATTTTCAATTTACAACTCAAATCAACTATATGAACCATAATGGAGTTTAGGTGAAACTTAAACATGAATGCACCATAAAATATCAAACTTAAACATGAATGCACCATAAAATATCAAACTTGAACCTGCTAATAATCGGTTCAATAGTCTTATGAGTCTAATTGAGTTTAAGTTGCTTTTTTAAGATTATTTAATATTTCTAGGAATAGACACAAAAAGAAAACTTAAAATTCCATTGTATATGAAATTTCGAGCTCTAGTTCATTTATATTTTAACACAATCAAGTTGAATATGTCAATTTTCTTCTCGAGTTGAGTTTGAGCAAGAAATTTCAATACTTGATCAAGCTCAGCTAGATTGAAGTTTCAAGCATAAAGAATGTGAGTCAAGCTTGACATTGTATTAGCTCGAATCATTATGCTTCTATCTTGAATGCTGGACCTAGGACCTGAAAGGTTGATTGCGGATCCCAGCACATGGACTAAAGGCACCGCCCAAAAAGGTTATCACATGAGCGGGGCCTTGACTCCACCATTAGACTAGGACCCCAGCCTTGGACTAGAGTTATGAATTATAGAACTATATTTGCAATCGTCAATTTGTATTAATGTAGATAATTCAATGATGTTGCGCAAACCGGACCACGCCATACACCTCAACGCAAGAAATTATTAGAGCTCTAATTAAGAAATAGAGAAACAATATCTCATGGAATTTTTACTTCTATAACTTCTGGAGAGAAACCCCAAGACACTCTCATGGCAACTCCTAAGAACATTTTTTTTGGAGACTCTCAAGGAAGCTCTAGAATTTTTGGGCGCAAATGATAATTTATTTTGTTTCAAAAATCAATTTTATAAATAACTTTTGTATTTCTATTCCCTTTATGAATTTTTGAGCAAACATACGCGTTTGACGACAAAAAAAAAAATCTGTTTTCAAAATAAAAATTCGTTTAATGACAACACAAAATTTCTTTCTTCCAAGTGACAGGCGGGCAAGCGACTACCAGCAACAAACAATAGGTGGTAAGGAGTGGGTGGCTAAGCGATGAGAAGAATTTTTATTTTCCATTTTTGTTCCAGAATTAGAAAAGTATAAAAATTTTAGTTTTCATTTTATTTCTAAAATTTATTTTAGAAATAAAAAAATAAAATTGTGTTACAAATGAATTAAAGAAATATAATAGTTATGATGTGCATTTTGTTCCTTTATCCAGATCCCCATGTCCTTTTTTTTTTGTTTTTTTTTTTTTTTTTTTTTTCTTTATCTTTCTGTCTTGTATTCTCCACGTGAAGAACCGAAAGGCCATTAAACATCATCCACCATTTCCTTGATTCCTGTTCCAAAGTCTTTTCATGTCACTTGTATTTTACTTAGGCAACCCATTCCCTTTCTTTTTAAGTAGATATCACGAAAAATTTTAAATTAATATATTTATAATAACTTATAATAAAATCAATTTTTGATTAATAAAAACCTTCAAATTGGTACATATATAACAAATTTATCTTTAATTTCTATTAGATTTTACCGTCAAATTATTGAGTTTGACAATACATGACAATTACGAATATATTAATTTGGGGTTTTGCCTTTCATTTTTGACAAGTGTACTAGTCTATGAATTTTCGTGATATTAATCCAATTTAATATACATTAATTTGAGGTAAAATTGTCCAAGTACATTGATTTAGGATTTTTTTACAATTTATAAATTCATCCATTTTCCCTTTCTTGGATGCATTCTCTTTGTACTCTTTGAAGCTTTTGCACATATTTTGGGAAAAATTCCAAATAAGAGTCTGAAGTGCCTTCATTTTCTTAAATAAGGACCTAAAGTGAACATTATTTCAAATAAGGGCCTGAAGTACCATCATTTTCTCAAATAAGGCCTGAAGTGAATATTGTTTGAATAAGAACTTGACTTTTCAGCTTGTCAAGGGTATTTTAGTCATTTACCCTTTTTTTTTCTCTTTACTTTTTTTTCCTTATTCTGGTTTTGTTTTCTTCTTCGCTGGTAACCGACTGAACACCAATGATACTGGAAAAGGACTAGGCAAAGGTCGGCCTCACCTAGGGACGACGAGTGCTCGGTGACCCTTGCCCTAGGGGAGGCCGCCCTCATGGCCATTAGTGAGGTTAGCCCTCGCTAAATTTGGGGGAGGGTCGCCTTGCCAGTGGCTGGCAAGGGATGGCTTCGCTTGGGCTTGCCCTTAGGGAGGTTGCCCTTGCCAGTGACCAATGAGGGCTGGTAGGCCCTAGCCCCTGCTACCGGCGGCTAGTGAAATTTGGCAAAGCCCTTGCCTTGTGAGGCCTTACTAGTGGCCAATAAGGGTCAGCAAACCCTCTCCCAATAAAAAAACAAAACAAAACAAAACAAAAGTGAAAAAGGAAGGAAAAAGGAAAGAATAAAAAATAATTTAAGATTAAAATTGTAATTGGAAAAAAAATCTCCCTTGACCAATTGGAATAGTTAGTTGGTCGGCAATCGGCGAGGTTAGGTTCTTATTTGAAACAACAATGGTCACTTTAAGCCCTTATTTAAAACAACTATAGTTACTATATGCTCTCATTTGATACAAAATCCACTTCGGACTCTTATTTGAAATTTTCTCTATATCTTTTTATTTGCTTTTGAACATGGCCCGTGCTTGAATGGCTGTGCTTGTTAGAGTGTTGCTCCCCTTTTTCTTTTGTCGAGTTGCGTGACAAGCTGGTTCACAAAATTTGTAAAGGTTGATATCCGACGCGGACATACTATTTCATGAGACTAATTCTACGACTAAAAATTGAAATTTAAAAATTCAAATGCGAAATTATGTGATATCACTTTTTGGATTACAAGTCAAATTCTACTATTCTTATTCTTAATTTTTATGGAAATGCACGGGAAATTTTTGAGCGAAAATTTATGTGTTGATGGAATTGGACTTCACTTATGAATCATGGAACTATAAGTGCAATCATCAATTAATATCAATGTATCGCATGATGACTTGATATCATGAAATGGGAGTACCCATTTTCTGTAGTGGGCACATTATCATTGTGCCGCGGGGGCGCAATGCGTTGCTTGATACCAACCAACTGAAAGTTAATTTTCTAATAATGGTCGACGACTAGCTAAGAAAGAAGAAAATCGGAAACAAAGAAAAGAAAATAAAAAGGAAAAAAAAAGAAATAGAAAAGAAAAAGAAAATTAAAAAATAAATCGAATAAAAAAAAAAAGAAAGAAGAAGAAAGGGGAGGAGGAAGTGAGGATTTGTAGAGGTGTAAGATAAAAGAGATCAAGTGAATAAAATGTATCCCACTTTTCAAAAGTGGAAAACATTTTCCCCTAATTTAGAAGACTTTTTTTCTTTCATGGAAAACATTTTTCCCAAGAAATTCATTTTCCATGAAACGAGCGCCCCGGAAAATCCGGAAAACATTCTCCCAGAAATTATTTTCACAAAACGAATGGAGCCTTATTGTGATTGTCTTTTCAGCGTAATTTCACTATCGTACGTACTGTTTTTATCTAATAGATATAGTGCAAGCACACGCAATTTAGGGTTGTGGAGAAAGACAGGTGAGTCTTGTCTCTTCACATTTTTGGTAATATGCTTTTCTCAGACTTTAGGTCAATTTTTCCCTTGCTGGGCTCATCATAGGGATTAGGATTGACTTTGTTGGAGATTAGAAGGACACTTCAATCATATGAAATAATTATTTTCCTACGTGGAAGGAGAGTATTAGGCAATTTGTGCGTAATCCCCACAGGGCAAGATTTTCTATAGACTAAGAGCCTAGCAAGTTTTTATAGGTCTTCAGATCTCACTTATATGGAGTTCTAAATTGCAATATGCTCGGACAAAAAAATAAAAACATTACAATATGCAATTTTGACTTAACAATAGTAGAGATAGTAGGGTAGATTCAACTCTATCCAATTTTACATGGGTCTCCATTGAAAAAAATGGTGATCTGGTCATCATACATAAAAATGTTCATCGAAGTGTGCCTCGCCAATATCTTTAGCCTCATTAGTTGCCACATATGACATTTTAATGGTGAAATTAGACAGAATTATAATAGATTGTAAATTTGAGGCAACAGTGGATTGAAACATCATTTAGGTAAATGTGTTCAAGTAATTTGCTATTTCTGTTATGCTAATCCTAATAATATAGACATATTCTTCCTTTTCTTCTCCTCCTTTGGAAGAGTCGAGTCCCTTTACGCCAAGTGATTCCCTCGAAGAACATTGGTGAAGTCAAGTTCATACTAGGATTGCATTCACATTCTTCATTGGCTTATGCTAAAGCTCTTTCTCTTTCTCACTTTCCGTCCCTTAGCGAACCTTCGTTTAAGTCTCGTCAACCCAAAGTCGTCCCCTATCCAAAATGCAAAATTCAAGGAAGTGAGAATGATATTGCCAAGAAATTGCCCAGAACTTTGGTTCTAATAGTTGCTTTCCACGGTTTGAGCAAAAAGAAGACGAAAGTCAAAAAGAAGCTCGACAAATGAACAGGGTGTTGGGGTTTCATGAATCATGTATAGGTAAAATTAATAAAACACAACGGAAACAAATATGATATATTTCTATACATGATTCTTCGAAGGCGTTGTTTGTGCGTTTTAATAAAAAAATTTAAATATAAAAAGGAAGTTAAATGAATTACTTCTCGAAGCGCGCTTTAAACGAATTGATTATGATGTTCTTCAGTTTGAGCCCCACAAACGTCAGATCTCTAGTTCAGACACACCAACAATGGAGGTTGAATGGAAGAGAGAACTTTCGGATAATGACCACTATGATCGTGCTAGCAATCTCATGGAGACAATTCTTGAATCGTTGATGTTTTAGCCACGGCCCAAATGAAAGAATCCCTTTTGTTTCTCGTGTGCAAAAACACACGAACACGTACGCCACTTTCCTCTCTATATTTTGCAACCTTTTAGCGGCAATTTAAAAAAAAGCTTTCACGAATCAGCAACGGTTGCTGATCGTGCACGATACTTCGTGCATGTGCATGAACGGTCAGCAATGGTTGCTGACCATCATATTGCTGACCGTTCGTGCATGAAGCTTCCCTTTTTAATTTAATTTAATTCTTTTTATAATTATCATTATTAAAATATGCACATATCACGATAACGGTCGTGCATGAACGGTCAACAACCGTGCATGATGGTCAGCAACGGTTGCTGACCGTTCATGCCTGAAGCATGAATCAGCAGCCGTTGCTGACCATCATGCATAAAGCTACCCTTTTTAATTTAATTTGTTTATATAGTTATCATTATTAAAATACGCACATATCACGATCGTGCATGAATGGTCAGCAACGGTTGCTGACCGTTCATACACTATATGACCACGGTCAGCAACGGTTGCTGACCATCATGCATGAAGCTTCCCTTTTTAATTTAATTTTTTTTTTATAATTATCATTATTAAAATACGCACATATCATGTGCGTTGCAAATAGTCAGCAACAATTGCTGACCATTTACACATTGATTAATTAATTAATTAAATGAATAAATAATTAATTAATCAATCCCCTTAAAAAAAATGACATAATCTTTATATGTACATTTGGAATACATTAACATATATTCACTTTGGGCATGCATGTGTATCATATGTAAGTAGGCTCATGACTATAATACAAATTAAATTAAATCTCATTTAATTTAATTTCAAGTTGACTCAATTCGATTACAGTAATTGCGAACACATCTGCAACATTATTTCTCTCTTGTTCCAGGTTATTCTAATTGTTTATGGTGTGTGACATCCCTAGGTTCATCATGAAACTGGCAGTAAGACTTATACTAACACATTAGTACTCCCAAAAGAATTAATTGTCCCGATTAATTTTTGGGTCCTACAAGTCATAATTGACATCTACCAATATGTCATGGCTACCAAGATAGTGTGAATATTTTAAGAACATAATGAACCTGTCAGCTTTAGCTACAGTATAATTCAATCATTCTGTCTTACTATGTCCCGATTGAACAAAAACCATGGGATATTTGTTAAGTCACCAATTCGATCATATGCACAAATCTAATTAACATGCATTATGTTCGAGACATAAACAATTTATTTTCGGTTACAACCCTAGTCGAGGATTTCAATGCAGTGTCATAATTAGATCGCATAGGACATCATTATTATGCAAGAAGAAGACAGATTCCATATTGTGCACACGTGTAACTTCATATATGAACAAACTATGATCATCAAGTATAAAGATGAATCAACGACCCGGCATTACGTGCACCTATGAACCATAGTTGTTCGAGACATAAGTTAACACTGTGCCTTAGGTCTAACAATTATTTACACAAGACCAAAGCATGAACAATTAGACCTTGACCACGCTAAAAGCTTCCATGTCGCTAATCATTCCATATGCCTCACATTCAGTAAACTTGTCTAATACAAACACTCGTGTTCTTAGCTCAGGCATCACAATACCCAATGACTTGTGACTCATCATTCCCTTAAGTATCCAATACTTAATGGTGAAGTTATAAACACACTGGTCTCAACAGGATTATTAATATCCACTCAATAATCCATCAATCGGGAACGATTTAAAGATTCAGTCTAACTATGAACCCGTCACATATATTCTTAACGTCTCAAGAATAGGTCTAGTTGCAACTAATCTTATAGAATCATTTTCGTAAATATAAAATAATTGGACAAATGAATGAATACGTCACTGCCATTAATTAAATAATAATAATGATAGTACAACTAAAATCCCTAATATGTAACTATTACATGGTAGCTTTAGGGCATACATCCAACACGGGGATCAGGCAAGAATATACCAAAATCAAGATTATGTGAAACTTAAACATGAATGTGCCATATGATATTGAACTTCAACTTGTTAGTACTCGGCTCAATAGTTTTACAAGTCTAATTGAGTTTTTCTTTTTGTAAATTATTTATATGAAATTTCGAGCCTAATCCATTAATGTTTCAACATAATAAAATTGAATCCAGGCGCAACTTTTGAATACTTCAATTTTCTTTTCCAATTGAGTTCAAGCAAGAAATTCAATTCTCAATCAAGCTAAACTCGAGTGAAATTTCGAGCGGTCGAACATGTGAGTCGAGCTTGACATTACATCAGCTCGTTTCAATGTGATTATCCTTCTACCTCGAGGACTAGGACTAGGACGCTAGCGCTTAGACTTGATACCTCAGAGGTGGGTTGCGCGTCCATGCGCGTGGACTGAGAGAGACCAGCCGAGCAGGTTATCACGTGGGCCAATGGCACCTTTTGTCTTCGAGTCCTTGGCCGATTCTTCATCGTTCCAGATTCGTTGGTCGATTGCCACGTGTTCTGGTGGATCCTACGCTTCAGAAACTTCCGTTCTTTCTGCTTCCCTGGCTTTCTCTCTCCTCACTTTCTTCTTCCTCCTCCTTCATACTCCTTCAAAACGATAGTCAACGCAGAACCGCCTGGCAGCCACAATCCAAGATCTCTCTATCTTCTCGCCCTCGACACCGTCAGGGCTGGGCGATCCATCGTTGTTACGGGTCAGCTTCGTTTATTTTTGCAATCCTATGGTTTTCCGGTGATCCCGACGTCGATCTCGCCCTCTACACCCTCGCCGTCACGCGTTCCTTCCTCGTCAAGCAGCATATTTATCTGAAATCGAAAGCTGAAAACGTTTTCACCAACCATATGGCCTTGAGAGCGCTTGTTTCTTTGAAGCGAGCGAGAGCCAGAGCCAGGGCATAGGGAAGAGATCGTCGACTTCACTGCCGATCGGGGATGGGCAACCCCAGGTCAGAGGCCGCCGAGCATCTCCGAGAGCAAAGCCGACTCTGCTTCTACTTTAAGCCCTTGATCTTCTTAGCAAGACTCTTAGCAAGACTCTTTCTCTCTCTCTTTTCCGAAGCTTGGCATTCTAGAGAAGCACATGTACCATCAGCTAATCTAATGGCTGCTTCTTCGAATATGGAAAGGAATTACGATGTGTTCCTCAGTTTCAGAGGGACAGATGTCCGCCAAGGCTTCCTCAGTCATCTCTACGTGGCTCTGGACAAGAAAGGAGTACACACTTTTATGGATCGCGAGGAGCTCAGGAAGGGAGAGCAAATATCTTCGGCGCTCATGAGGGCGATCGAGGAGTCACGCATTGCGATCATCATTTTCTCTAAGGACTACGCCTCCTCGCCGTGGTGTTTGGAAGAGGCAGTGAAAATCATGGAGTGCAGGGAGCTAATGGGCCTGATTGTGTTCCCATTGTTTTACAAAGTGGAACCAAGGGAAATAAGAGGAGGGAGAGAGAGTTATGGGAGAGCTATGGCTAAGCATGAGTCCAAGTTCGGTAAGAATTCAGAGAAAGTGAAGAGATGGAAGAAGGCTCTCTTTGAAGCTGGTAGCTTGTCTGGGTGGGAGTTGAATGATAGGTACGCACAAATGTGACAATGGTGTTTTGTGATTGTCAGCTTGTGATTGTCTATTAGATGTCAGATAGTATGCTCTTTTTTGGATCTTCGAATTGAAGATACAAAGTGGAGATAAATTAGACCGTGGACACAAAAGTCAAATAACCAGAACTCGTAGATTCTTTGAATTAATTCTTGCTGTGTGTATAATGAGAATTTTCAAACATAAATAGTGCGATTCATAGTGCCTGAGTCATTATTGTCTTCAGATTCAGGCTGTTTGTAATTTTGCTCGCGTAGATGTTGGCGTAGGTTCACCCACCTTTCGTCTTATTATTTGCTTATCTTCTCATGAAATTTTCCTTATCACGTCAGAGGTTGCCATGGCTTTGAAATGCTAAAACAGTTTTTTCTTTCTTTTGAGTGCTTATCAGAGATGAAGCGGATCTCATACAATGCATCGTGGAGGAATTATCGATTCATCTCAACCGAACACCCTTACATGTCGCTAAGTATCCGGTCGGAATAGATTCTCGAGTTCAAGAATTGATATGGTTGTCACAGAAAGAGTCGGCTGATGATGATGTTCTGATGATAGGTCTATGGGGACCTGGAGGCATAGGGAAGACAGCAATTGCCAAGGCCCTATTTAATGCTATGATGAGACAATTTCAGGGTTGTTTTTTGGAGCAAGTTAGAGAAAAATCAAACCGAAGCGATGGTCTTGTTACTTTACAAAAGGATCTTCTATCTGAGATCCTAGTTCATCCTTTAACGGTCTACGTGTGTCATTTGGAGGAATTAGTTTGATACAAGAAAGACTATGTCGCAAGAAGGTTCTCCTGGTTCTTGATGATGTTGACCATATGAATCAACTGAATGCATTAGCTGGAAAAGGCAATTGGTTTGGAAAAGGAAGTAGAATCATTGTTACAACAAGAAATAAACAATTGCTGACTTCTCATGGCATAAATCGTGTGCATAAAATTCAAACTTTAGGATACCATGAAGCACGAGACCTTTTTTGTCTGCATGCTTTCCTAGATAGCAAGAGTGTTGAAATAAGAAGGGATCTCATAGGTAAAGCATTGCATTATGCGGACGGACTTCCATTAGCCCTCGAAGTGTTGGGCTCATTCTTACGTGGAAGAAACGAAGATGCATGGGAAAGTACGTTGCATAAACTCTCCAAAATTCCTGACCCAACTATCAATCGAGTTCTCAAGATAAGCTTTGATGGATTGGAGAACAATGAGAGGGAGATTTTCCTCGATATTGCTTGTTTCTTCAAGGGAAAGAGAAAAATATACATTAAGGAAGTTCTTGACGATTGTGATTTTGACACAACCATAGGAATAGATATTCTCATCGAGAGGTCATTGATAAAGAATGAGAATGGAATTGTGCAAATGCATGATTTGATTCAATTGATGGGTAAGGATATAGTTAATCAGGAATGCCCCAATGATCCTAGGAAACGCAGCAGATTATGGCTTTTAGAAGATGTTCAAGATGTTCTTTGTGAAAATACGGTAAAAGTTGTTTATGTCCATTTTGCTACATCTCTATTTTTTTTCATTACTCTGATTCGAGTAGTAAAATGTAAATTTCAATCAGAAATTTTGTCTAACGACCGAATTTGCTCCGTTATGGATAGGGCATGGATGCAATAGAGGCCATAGTATTGGACTTGCCTGCACCAGAAAAGATGACCATTAGTCCTGATGCTTTTACAAACATGAAAATGTTGAGAATGCTCATTTTGCATGAAGTGCATATCTCTTCACAAGGTTCTCTACGCCTCCCTAATGCGCTAAGATGGCTTGAATGGCCCAATGCCTCGGATCTAGAATTTGGCCTTGGTCAAAAGAAACTCGTGAGACTCCATTTCCGAAATAGTCATATCAAACAATTGGGAGGCAACTTTCAAGTAAGCTCTTGTGATGATCAACTTTCCCTTTTTTAAAGTTACGGAAATATTTGGAGAGTTTGATAACTGAACCTGTATGTTTTTGCAGAATTTTAGAAATTTGAAGTCCATCAAGTTCTGGGATTGCAATTCCTTAGCTAGTATTCCTAACCTTTCATTGGTTCCGCATTTGGAAAGCTTCCAACTTATAAGGTGTGAAAGCTTGGTAAAGGTTCACGAATCCGTTGGATATCTTGACAAGTTAAAACTTTTGTTGATATCAAGTTGCTCTAATCTTAGGATCTTTCCAAACATACTCAAGACAAAGTCTCTTCAAAGCCTTCAACTATATAATTGCTATAAACTCGAGAAATGCCCTGATTTTCTGGGAAAGATGGAACATCTAAAACATCTTGATCTTACAGGGGTGGATTTTAAAGAACTCCCGACGTCAATTGAAAATCTTGTCTCTGTGAAGAGCATAGAGTTAGTTTTTTGTAGAAACCTCACAAGGCTTCCATCGAGCATTTATAAATTGAAAAAACTCAAGCGTCTGTATCTTCATGGTTGCTTGAATTTTGCCATGTTTCCCAAGAATTTGGAGGATTCAACCGATCCTGATGGCAATTTGGGATTATCAAGTCTAAGTTGGCTAGACCTTACTGGCTGCAATATATCAGAAGTAGAGTTCCTTGGGAATGCTTCCAATTGTCCTGCATTGGCGCACCTAAATCTTTCAAATAACAAATTCATTCATCTGCCAACATGCATTAACAAGTATGATTGTTGGAAAGACTTATTTGTTTATAGCTGCAAGCAAAGCAAAGGGTTCAGTGTGGATGATGCGTCATCACCCAAGGTCAGACTCTCTCTCTCTCTCTCTCTCTCTCTCTCTCTCTCTCTCTCTCTCATTTGGAGTGTTTGATATGTGTACTATCTGTATGACAGGTAGTTTCGATTGTTGCAAATGGAAGACAGATGCCTGAATGGATTCTCCCCTGTGAAGAGGACTCCATATCTTTCATGGTTCCCCCAGACTTATGTGACAAGTTCTTAGGACTAGCACTCTGTTTTATTCATTGCCGGTATAGTGAATACGCATTGGGAATTCTGCTTCACTTAGAAATATATGTTAATGGCAAAAGAAATTATTGGAATTCTACATTTGCTGCTCCATTGGAGTCCGATCATGTAAGGCTTTTATATATCCCAAGTGGCAATATGAGAGGAGAAGAGAAGTTTCTGCAAAACGATTGGAAACATATCCAAGTTTGCTTCAGAACAAACCCAGAAGGAAGCGTAAAGAAGCATGGATTCCGTCTAATATGCGAGCAACAGGAGGATGACCTGAGGGTCCGTTTTCCAACACTGTCAGCCGATGGAAACGAATTGGAGTTTCAAGGAAGGATACTCGAAAGAAGACAATTTTCAGATGAAATTTGGGGAAGAAGATAGTTCGGGGGAGCTAAACATAAAAGGATGAGATGGTCTTTAGCGATGACGAGAGTTGGGGTTCCACTAGCGCCACATCTTGAGGTAGCGATTCTTGGGGATGCGAACTGACTGGGTGATCTTGATTCCAATGCCTCTTGCTTTTCCCTGTTTTTTTCTCGTCTTTACTAGAAATTTGCAAATGTCTGCTCCTTCAATGTCAATTCAAAATCATGCCTCTTGCTTTTCCCCGTTTGTCTCTCTACTAGAAATTTGCAAATGTCTGCTCCTTCAATTAGAATTCGCATGATGCTACCGACATGGTTGAGGAACTTTTTATTTTCCTCTCGTTCTCTATGATCTGTGATGCAAAGTGCACTAATCCAAAATTAAGTGGATGTTTGTTTAATGGCGCCATGGTCTTCCCAGTTGAGTAAATTGTATTACATAGAACTGTCACCTCTCTCAATCCAATCAGTGATGCCAGTACTTTATACTTCACAATTATAAGATAGTAAGCTTTGCTTCTTGAGGTAAGTGTTGATCTAATTGTCTAAAAAATCGAAGGGTCGACACGGGAAAGATCAGTTGATTCCTTTGTTGTGCCTTTGTTCCTAGGCAGATTGCGTTGGATAGGTACCAAGGGAGAGGCCTTGCGAAATATTTACTGCAAAGCAATTTTAAAATAAGAAGAAAAAAAAAAGGAAAACAAAGGACTATGTAGATGCATATGAAAGCACAGGTGAGCGGCACAACGGTGGGACCCATGCCGATGTTGCACGACCCCAAGCGATGTGCCATTGAGGTTGAGCAAACCCACACAACGCAACGTCCGTGTTGTGTGACCCCAAGTGGCGCAACGCCAAGGCCACTAGCTAGGCAGCGCAACACTTGACCCTCAATGAGCTAAAATTGGCATCAAGTGACCTAGACCAAGCTTCCCAGCATTGTTAAGGGTTCGAGATCATATGCACCGGTGATGTCTTTTTTCAATGTCTAATTTCTATAATCATAACATGTATTCATCTGTCGTATAATTTACCAATCATAGCATCACCCCTTCTCTTCTCCTCCTTCTCTAGTGTCATAGCATCACCCTTCCTCCTCTATCTCTCTCTCTCTCTCTCTCTCTCTCTCTTGTGCAAACAAATTTATACCCCACAAAAGACGGGAAAGAACTACCAACGATAACGACCTCTTTTGGGTGTCACCACTTTATAAAGAGTATTGTTGACATCCAATTTTGTCGATTGTTAAAGTGTCCATTTTGGGCAAAAACATAAAAATTCAAATAATAATAATAATAATAATAATAATAATAATAATAATAATAATAATAATAATAATAACAATAATAGAAAGGTAGTAATAATTAAAAAAAATAACAAAATCGGCTGAGGGCCGGAAGAGCTCTTGCTCTCAGCCCAAATTCTAATCCCCTCAACCCATCTTTTACTTCCCTTTGAGCCCATTTCTTTTGCTCCTTATGTTGTCCTCAATAGCCCATCTGAACTTAAAACAAGAAGGCCCAGCCCATATCCCAGGCCCCTCCTCTTTCGCCCACTCACGTCCGTGAGCGAAGAAGACGCGAGCAGTGACCGAGCAAGAGAGGCGTCCGTGAGTCGGTCCGTGAGAGAACAACGAGGGAAAATAACATAAAGATTCCTTCTCGGAGAGAGAGGGGAGGAGGACGCTCGACGACATGGAGAGTGCGTGCTTGACGATATAGGTGAGCAGGGGGCTAGCTCGAATGGGAGAGAAAGGGAGAGTGCATCCCGTTTCGGAGTAGCAGAAAACCACATCGCCGGAGTTCGCCGTTGGTTTTCAGAGCTCCGGTCAAAGGCCAATCCGTGAGTTGTTCTTCACAGAGTCGGTGTCGAAGATCAGACGAACACTGGGATTTCTTCCGCGAGAGGAGGAAAAGCTCTAACCAGACGCCCTTCATCTTCGTCAATCGAGACCTCGATTCGCCAAACAAACCAGGTACAATCTCGCTCCAAACGCTCTACTTTGTCTCTGTTTTGGCCGAGAAAGACATGCTCGGTTCGATCGATTTCCTTGAAGAGATCTTTGATGAAACGAAGTTGTTTTGTTGCTAACCATGGTGTCTTAAGTCTGTTCGTAACGTGCGAGGCTGAGGATCTCGTTAAAATTAAAGCAGAATCTGCGTATTGCATGTTTGATAAAAAGCCTAAAAGAGGAGAAAATATTCTGTGGTCTAAATTCAAGATCGATCCGTACTTGCCGTGTTTTTTGTTGAATCATATCTAATACTAGCATTTTCTCTGTGTTTCTATGCGATTTGATGAAAAATCTTTGCTCGAGTCCAACGTACATGCGTATCTCCAAGTCCGGAAAGCTTTTCGTCGGAGTATCCCCTTGCACCAGCGAAGTCAGCGTTTCAGGGACATACTAGTTAGCCCATCTCACTTCATTCTAATGTATTTTTTCTTGTTAATTTTTTGGGATGCTGCGGTGAAAAGTGTGGATTAGGTAGGATGGTTTTTGTTAAGTTTCGCGATAATGGAGCGGGTGGCCAGAGGTGGTCAACGTCGGTCGGAATAGATGATCGGCGGTTGGAGATAGATCGGCGGTGATCTAAGTTCTGGTGATAAACTCGTCAACGATGGTATTTGTTTCGTTAAAATGAAATAATGGCGCGAAAGATGGGGTTGCAGGTTGAAATGGCGTTCGGGTAAAGGATGTCCGGAGGAAGAAGAGGAAGTGCAGGCGGAAAAAGACAAAAAGACAAAGAGAATTAAAAAAAAAAAAAAAACAAACAAACAAACATAAAATCCAGTTTTAATCCGACGCGTGCCAGATGCGGGTATAAGGGTCGGGTCAATGGGTCGGTCAGGTAAACAGTCCGAACCCATTCCCCGAATATAATAATAATTATTAAAAAATTTAAAAAAATCCAAAAAATCATTAAAAAATAAAAAATAGATAAAAACATTTAAATTTTTGAAAAATGAGAAAATTTATAAAAACTTAGAAAAGTCATAAAATATTAAAAAATAGAAATCCAGAAAAAGAAAGAATTCGAAAATCATTAAAAAATTCAGAAAATTAGAAAAAAAAAAAAAAAAAAAAATTAGAAGCCCTTAGAAATTGAAACCCATATTTGGACAAGTCTTTAGAGTTTTACAATAGGGATCTTTAGTGGTTTGGATTTTTATTTTATTTTATTTTAGAGAACAATATTAGGAAGCATTTATGTTTTCTTTTTATTATACTCGGTTGTACTTTTTAATATATTGGATGTTATTTCTTTTTTTTTTAGAATGGTTTAGACAAAACTTAAATTTCTTCGATAGGTTGCTATGGCGTTAGTTAACATAATCAAATTAGGTACTGAAAGGGCATTAGTCTTAGGGCTAACGTAATTAAATTCTCGAGTCTATAATCTTTGATTATATAAATAATAAGATATTCTCTTGTATCTTACTGATTTCTAATCACCCCCAAAAAAGCTGGTGGCCACTTTTTTATTAAAATTTGCATATGCTAAATTGATTGAAATTTTCAACATTTAATGTCGTGTAAGGTATGAATTTGGGAGACCTCGAGTCAAGGAATGGTCATCGGTCTTAAGTTGACAATAACCCTAAATCTAACGATGAGATAGGTCATGACAAGTATATACTATTTTTTCATTCAAAAATATATATTTTAATTCACATCTTATGCAATGAGAGCAAGAGCAACTCCATTGATAGAAAATGATTAATAAAACCTGAAGCAATGTACCGATTTCTATTTATATATCGGATCATTCCGTTTTACCAGCCTTCCTTATTGTTGTGATTTATTTTGAGTTAACAACGTTTGAGAACAAAATCCAAAAGGACGACTCTACAAAATTGCCACACGAAAACCAGCAAAGCGCGAAGCAATGTTGGGCAAATTCACGAGAAAAATCCTGGGCCGACCCGATTTGAAACAAGCTCAGGTGAAAATGGGCCTCTTAAGACTGAAACGATGGGCCGTTTCTCTTGCTAGCTTAATTGGAACATGAATCAAAATATGGTTTGGACTTTACATTTCATGAAAATTTTCTTTCCTACTTTTTAATTTTAATTTTTTGTTCCCATGATGATGATGATGATGATGATATTATTATTATTATTATTATTATTATTATTATTATTATTATTATTATTATTATTATTATTATTATTATTATTATTATTATTATTATTATTATTATTTAGTTTTTCTAAGTTCTAAACTGGCCAAAGAAATAAATCATGTGCTATTGTAGTTGATCAGTGCGGTTATTTCACATGATTTTACTCTCAAAAAAGCTAAAAGTAACTCTATTTGAGTATTTGGTAAATTCTCGAATGCAGAATTTGGTGTCAGCTAAGCCCGAAGTAATTTTTAACGCATCCCGATCATGAAAATGCTTTGACAAAGCGTTCGTTCATATTAGTAGTCTTAACTAGTATCTTTAGGGCACTTCTACACTTTTAAACACAATTTTTTTTATGTTAATTGTAATAAACTCTTCAATTTAAAAAATCTAGGGAAAAAAAAAAAGTCAAGGGATTTTATTTTCGCTCTATAAAAAATTAGTTCGCTCTTAAATTATAATGCGATGGTTACTTTCAAGTGGAACCCATGTTAGGAGATCACTCGGCAAATTGACAGCCGTCAAGTTCAGATTTTGGATTAATAACGGCATAGGGAAGGGAAAGAAAAATAAAAAATCAGATAATTTCTTTTTTCATAACGGTCTCCAAGCAATAATGAACTTCATCTTAGGAACCATATGTAGTAAATACTCTGTCGTCCCACTCTTAATAGAGCATGTCCCATATTTAGTGTTTGTCTAGACTAATCTATCTTCCGTTAATTGAGAATTTAAAGGAATAACAATAATTTCCATAGTTCGTCAAAGAGTTCCCTCGAAGTGCTTCTACAAGGTCTCATTCTATTCCATCATTCACCTACTGCATATCAAGTTAGAACATAGCTGGCAACTTCTTATTGCTTGCATGCACTCTCAGAGAGCAACATCGCTTGAACAATGAGTATATTACCTTGAATTTGACGGCCACCGACAAAAACATTTTGTTCTATGCAGATAATACCCAAAATTAATGATTTTAATCTATTGGTTATAACTTTGGATATAATTTTGTAGACAAAATTACACAAGCTAATGGGATGAAACTATTTCAGCTTTTCTAGGTAGGGTATTTTGGGAATAAGTATAATTTAGGTTTTTCTGCTTTAGCATTTAAGCATCCAGTGTTCTAAAAGGAAGTTACTTCTCAAAAAACATCATGTTCAATGTCCTCCTAGTACCGACCAAAAAAAAAAAGTCATCCCAGTGGTGTTTGAAAAAATGTCCACTTAAACCATTGGGACCGGGGCCTTTAAGAGCTCCTAAATGGTGTACGGTTTCTGAAATTTCCAGTATGGTGACCGGTAACCTCAGCTATCAACTTTCAATCCATATCTTCCAACACTAAAGTTGGAATATGTTCAATAATTAGTTGGAAATTTCTTTGTCCTGACGAGGTATATAAATTGTTAAAGTATTTTACCATCATTTGGTTTAGAGCACTAGGTTCATGCGTCCACTTCCCATCGGTATTAGCAGCATAGAGATTCCGTTTTCCTGCCTGCCTTCTTTAAATAGTTGTTGCATGAAAATTTTTGGAGTTTTTATCCTCCATTTCAACCGGTTAATTCTGGAATGCATGCCCCCAAAAAATTTCTTCGCTTTTCCACAGTGAGCCAATTTCCTTTTTTCAATTTCGGTATCTTTTCTTTACTTTGGGAAATATCTGGGCTGTTTGTTATATTTTTTATTTCCTGCTTTAGCATCTCAATTCTCCTACGAGCGCTTGAGAATTCTTTCCTACTCCAAGATGCAATGGTTCAGGTCACTTTTCACAATTTAGTTATTAAATCGGCTTCTTCTCGCTTGGGAGAAGCCAAACCCCATTGACAATATTTCCATACTCCTCGTCCTCTAGGCACTATTGCTTCAAATCTGAATTCTTTTGCTTTTTTCATTGGTTTTGGGAATAATCTTAGCAAGATAGGATTATGGTCTGACCAACTGCAAATAAAGCAAAGACTTCCGTGTCTGGAAAAGCACCATCCATTCAATCATGCATAAGACTATCTAGTTTCTTTTTGACAAATTCCTCCCCTTCTTTATTATTATCCCAAGTGAAAGCAGCTTTCCACTTCTATAATATCACAATTGTTTAGGAAGTTTCTAAATGCTACTAGCCAATCGTTTGTAGCCATCCTCCTCCCCACCTTCTCCCAAGGATAGAGTATTTCATTAAAATCCCCTACACACATCCATGGTAGATGGTTCAGATGTTTAATACCTTCCAGCTCCTTCCATAACATTAGTCTATCATGAAATACGTTGGGTGCATGGATATAAGTTATATGCATTCGTAACTTATGATCTTTTAGTTCACATATCATATCAATAAAATCTATCGGTATTTTGCTTCATGGAAATTGCCATTGTGGATACAAGTACTTTCCCTCAACGAGCGCATGTCTTGTTAATATCCTCTGAAAGGGAAAAAAAAGGGGGAGGGGGAATGGTAGGGCTCTGGATGCTCTTTGGGCTTCGTGGTCTTTTGCTTTTGGATTCTTTAATTGGCACTGAGTTGAAATCATAGTGCTTGAATTCAAACATCCACTCCTTTGGGCCTTGCAAACTAGACCAGGCCCTTCCAATCAGGACCACATTGGAGCCCTGTTTATCATTTTCACTTTCTTTTAATTTTTTTAAAATTCGTTTTAATATATTTTACAAGAGCCTATGTTTGATTTGTCAACTAAAATTTAGGTGTCAATATTGACGTGGACAATTTTTAAATTTTTAATTTTATTTTTATTTTTTCTTCACATGGCCAACAAGACTGTCGGCCCTTGGTGGAGGCGATGGCCAACGAAACCCTTGCCAAGCGCGAGTAAGGGTTCATTGTTTCACAAAAAGAATATTTACTATATACCAAAATCGAGATTAGGTGAAACTTAAACATGAATGTGCCATATGATATCGAACTTTAACTGACCAATACTCAATTCGATAGTCTTATAAGTCTAATTGAGTTTTTCTTTTTATAAATTATTTATATGAAATTTCGAGCCCAGTCTATTTATATTTCAACATAATAAAATTGAATCTAGGTGCAGATTTTAATACTTTGATTTTCTTCGGTTGAGTTCAAGCAAGAAATTCAATACTTGATCAGCTCGAGTGAAGTTTCAAGCAATCAAACATGTGAGTTTATCAGCTCGTCTCAATGTGATCATCCTTCTATCTTGAGTGGATGGGGAGGTCGGCCAGGACGTGACGATCGACTATCGCTCAACAACCAGATCTGGTCTGCTACTCAACAACCTTGAGCTCGAGTCTTGGTTTGTCTATAGCTGCTGGTGACAAGCTCAATAGCTTTGTCAAGGACCATGGTGGGCACGGAGGGCACGGTGAGGTAGTGGCTCAAGTGTTGGAATATAATATGCGGAAACGACATGATCTTACAATTTATGTTAACGCGCAAACTCCAGAAAAATAAACGAGAAATAATAAGGACACCAGAAATTTATGTGGTTCGGTTTGAATATCGAAACCTACATCCACGGGAGAGCGAGCGAACAAATAATCTACTATAATTGAAAAATCAGAATTTACAAATTTACTGTATTTCGAGTGTTTCTACATCTAGATTTAACCATAAACCCAAAGTGTTTATAAATAAATAACTTATTGCACAAAATTACCACGCGTTCAAGCTCAAGACAAAACGCTCTACGTACACCAAAAACAAAAACTCCAGCATCTATTTTTTTTCTCGCGTGCTGCTTCGTGTTCTCCTTTTCTTGATCGCGTGGGTGGCTCCTCTTCGGCTTGACGTCGTGCAGCTCCTATTTTTCTCGTAGGGTTTCAACAGCACACCTCTTGGAGAGCGTTCTACTTTATATTTATTTGTGCCCAAGGTCACAAGTTTGACCTGGGCAACCAACTTTTGGCTCTACATGCATAGGCTTCTTTCTTTATTTCTATCAGCTGGAAAAAAATAAAAAATAAAAAACCTGCCCTGTATTGTGTGCCCAAAGTCAAATACCACAGATAACTTGCACGGATTCTACTCCTTTATAAAAAAGAGGAAATCTTTATTTTATTTTATTTTCTCTTTTGTGCGGCTATAAGAAGTCCAAGAAAAAAAGATTTCATCGTCAAATTTGAAATCTATTTAGGAAAATTTTATCAACAAATTCAATTTAATAAATCATTTGAGACATTAATTTAATATCAAGGACGGTGGCAATGGCATCTTGGACGGTGGAGAAAGCCAAGCCTAGGCAGAGCATAGGTTGAAGAAGGAGGAGTAAAAGAGAAAAAGATTATTTTTTTTAATTTCAATGTCAATATCCATATATCAAGATTTAATTGGATATTAATAAATAAGTGCACGTCACATGAGACTGCGTTTGCAAAACGTCGAATATTTTTTCTCTCTATCGCGAGGACTAGACTTAGTCGCTAGCGATTAGATTGATGCCTCAAAAGTGGATTGCGCATCCTTGCGCGTGGACTAAGAGACACCAGCTGCACGGGTGATCGCGTGGGCCGCACCCGAGACCTCGTAGCCAGATTCACAAACCCTGGCGGCAGTCTCTGCCTTTGAGTCCTTGGCTGATTCTTCATCGGTCCAGCTTTTTTGTCTCTTGAGTTCTTTCTGCTTCACTGGCTTTCTCTCTCTTCCCACTTTCTTCTTCCTCCTCCTTCATACTCCTTCAAAGCGATAGTCAACTCAGAACCACCTGGCAGCCACAATCCTAGATCTCTCTATCTTCTCGCCCTCGACGCCGTCAGGGCCGGACGATCCATCGTCGTTACGGGTCATCTTCGTTTATTTTTGCACGTCTATGTTTTTCCGGTGATCCCGACGTCGATCTCGCCCTCTACACCCTCGCCGCCGCGCGTTGCTTCCTCATCCAGCAGCATATTTATCTGAAATCGAAAGCTGAAAACGTCTTCACGAGCCAAGTGACCCTGAGTCCGGTCCAATATTTTCCTGAGAATGGAACAGGCTGAGAGCGCTTGTTTCTTTAAAGCGAGAAAGAGCGAGAGCCAGAGCAAAGGGAAGAGATCGTCGACTTCGCTGCCGATCGGGAAGGGCAACGCCGGGTCAGAGGCCGCCGAGCCTCTCCGAGAGCAAAGCCGACTCTGCTTCAGCCTTCAGCCCTTGATTTTCGTAGAGAGACTCTCTGTTCCGATGCTTGGCATTCTAGGGAAGCACATGTACCATCAGCTCTTCTAATGGCTGCTTCTTCGAATACGAAAAGGAAGTACCATGTGTTCCTCAGTTTCAGAGGGACAGATGTCCGCCAAGGCTTCCTCAGTCATCTCTACTCGGCTCTGGACCATAAAGGAATATACACTTTTGTAGATAGCGAGGAGCTTAGGAAAGGAGAGGAAATATCGCCGACGCTTGTGAGGGCAATCAAGGAATCACGCATCGCGATCATCATTTTCTCTGAGGACTACGCCTCCTCGCCATGGTGTTTGGAAGAGGCTGTGAAAATCATGGAGTGCAGGGAGCGAATGGGCCTGATTGTGTTCCCTGTGTTTTACAAATTGGAACCGAGAGAAGTGAGAAGGGGGAGAGAGAGTTATAAGAGAGCTATGGGTAAGCATGAGTCCACGTTCGGTAAGGATTCAGAGAAAGTGAAGAAATGGAAGAAGGCTCTCTCTGAAGCCGGTAGCTTGTTTGGGTGGGAGTTGAATGACAGGTGCGCACAAATGTGACGTGGTGTTTCGTGATTGTTAGCTTGTGATTGTTTGTTAGATATCAAATTGTATGCTCTTTTTTGGATCTTCGAATTGAAGATACAAAGTGGAGATAAATTAGACAGTAGACACATAATCAAATAACCAAAGCTCGTAGATTCTTTGAATTGATTCTTGCTGTGTGGATAATGAGAAATTTATCAAACATAAATAGTGTGATTCATAGTGCCTTAGTCATTATTGTCTTCAGATTCAGGTTCTTTGTGATTTTCCTCGTGTAGATGTTGGCGCAGGTTCACCCACCTTTCGTCTTATTATTTGCTGATCTTCTTATGAAATTTTCCTTATCACGTTAGAGGTTGAATTCCTGCTATGGCTTTGAAATGCTAAAACGGTTTTTTCCTTCTTTGAGTGCTTATCAGAGATGAAGCGGATCTCATACAATGCATCATAAAGGAATTATCGATTCGTCTCAACCGAAAACCATTACATGTCGCTAAGTATCCGGTTGGAATAGATTTCCGAGTTCAAGGACTGTCATGCTTGTCACAGAAAGATTCGGCTGATGATGATGTTCTGATGATAGGTCTATGGGGACCTGGAGGCATAGGGAAGACAACAATTGCCAAGGCCCTATATAATGCTATGATGAGACAATTTCAGGTTTGTTGTTTTTTGGAGCAAGTTAGAGAAAAATCAAACCGAAGTGATGGTCTTGTTACTTTACAAAGGGATCTTCTATCTGAGATCCTGGTTCATCCTTTAATGGTCTATAGTGTCGCTGGAGGAATTAGTTTGATACAAGAAAGACTATGTTGCAAGAATGTTCTCCTGGTTCTTGATGATGTTGACCATATGAGTCAACTGAATGCATTAGCTGGAAAAGGCAATTGGTTTGGAAAAGGAAGTAGAATCATTGTTACATCAAGAGATAAACAATTGCTGACTTCTCATGGCATAAATTGTGTGTATGAAATTCAAACTTTAGGATGCCAAGAAGCACAATATCTTTTTAGTGTGTATGCTTTCCCAAATAGCAAGAGTGTTGAAATAAGAAGGGATCTCATAGATAAAGCACTGCATTATGCCGACAGACTTCCATTAGCCCTGGAAGTGTTGGGCTCATTCTTATGTGGAAGAAAGGAACCTGCATGGGAAAGTACGTTGCGTAAACTCTCCAAAATTCCTGAACCAACTATCAATCGAGTTCTCAAGATAAGCTTCGATGGATTGGAGAACAACGAGAGGGAGATTTTCCTCGATATTGCTTGTTTCTTTAAGGGGAAAAATATAAAGTACATCAAGGAAGTTCTTGACAGCTGTGGTTTTCACACAGCCATAGGAATAGATATTCTCATCGAAAGGTCCTTGATAAAAAACCAGCATGGGACCCTAGAAATGCATGATTTGATTCAGTCGATGGGTCGGGATATTGTTAATGAAGCATGTCGTGATGATCCTGGGAAACGCAGCAGATTATGGCTTTTGGAAGATGTTGAGGACATTTTTTGTTGCAACACGGTAAAAGTTGTTTATGTTAGTTTTGCTACATTTCAGTTTATATTACTCTAATTTGGACAGTATAATGTAAATCTTAACTGGAAATTTTGTCTGACAAATGAATTTGCTCTGTTATGGATAGGGGACGGATGCTGTAAAGGCCATGGTATTGGACTTGGCCCCACTAGAAGCAATAATCATTAGTCCTGATGCTTTCACAAATATGAAAAGGTTGAGAATACTCATTTTGCATGGAGGGCATATCTCTTCACAGGCTCAAGTACGTCTCCCTAACAGGCTAATATGGCTTGAATGGTCCAATGCCCCGAATCTAGAATTTGGCTCTGGTCCAAATAAACTCGTGACTCTTGATGTTCGGAAAAGTCATATCAAACAATTAGTGCGCAACTTTCAGGTAAGCACTTGCGATAATTAGCTTTTCCTTTTTTATAGCTATAAAATATTTGCAGAGCTTAATGACTGCACTAGTATGTTTTTGCAGAATTTTAGGAAGCTGAAGTCCATCAATCTCTATGAATGCAAGTCCTTGGTTAGTATTCCTGATCTGTCACCGGTTCCGAATATGGAGAAATTGATTCTTTATGGGTGTGAGAGCTTGGTGGAGGTTCACCCATCCGTTGGAAATCTTGTCAAGCTAGAAGTTTTGTCGCTAGAATCATGCTCCAATGTTAGTAATTTTCCTAACACACTGAGGAATGAATCTCTTAAAATCCTTCGTCTCTCTGGTTGCTCTAAACTTGAGAAGTTCCCAGATATTGACGGAAAGATGGAACATCTGGAAAAAGTTTTTCTAGATGGGACAGCTATTAAAGAACTCCCTGCATCAATTGAAAATCTTGTCTCTGTGGAGTGGATAGATTTAGCATTTTGTGAAAACCTCGTGAGGCTTCCACCGGACATTTATAAGTTGAAAAATCTCGAGTATTTGGATCTTTCTGACTGCTCGAATTTAATCACGTTTCCAAAAAACATGGAGGATTCAATTGATCCTGATGGCCTTCTGGGATTCCCAAGACTATCCTACCTAGGACTTAAGGGCTGCAATCTATCAGAAGTAGAGTTCCTTGAGAGTACTTCCAGTTTTCCCGTATTGGTGAACCTAAACCTTTCTTATAACAAGTTTACTCATTTGCCGACATGCATCAACAAGTACTATCATCTGAGTGAATTGGATGTTGAGGGATGCGAGCTACTACAAGAGATTCCTCAGCTTCCACCAAATATTAATGAGCTATTTACATCTAAATGCAAATCCCTGCAAAATCTCCCAGATTTGCTGTGGGATTTGGGTGACTTGACTTCATGTTTATTATTCTGCGAAGGAGTCAATATGGATGATATGGCTAATTTCTCATTACTTGAGGTCTCTCTCTCTCTCTCTCTCTCTCTCTCTCTCTCTCTATATATATATATATATATATATATATATATATATATATATACTTAAATGCTTGATATGCGTACCCTCTGTGTGACAGATGGGCTGCCTCGACGGTATTATAAGCGGGTGGATGAGAGATTAAAGGACTAGCATTCTGTGTTGTTCTTAGCCCTTTGGAAGGAAAAGTGGTCGACGATTTATGTTATATCATATTGCGTGTTAATGGCCAAGAAGCGATGGCTTGGGAAAAAGGACTTTCGTCAATAGAATCTGACCATGTGTGGCTTAATTATGATTTACGCTGTTTTGGGCCTTCAGTGAGGAAGCATTTGCAAAATGATTGTAGCCATTTCCAAGTTTTTTTCGAAGCACAACAGGGAAGATAAAGAAGTGTGGATTACGTCTACTAAAGTGAAACAAAGGAGGATGATCTGGGGGTGGTGTTCCCAGCACCACCAGCTGATGGAAGCAATGTGAACGTTTTCTCGGAAGACTCAGAAGAAGATAATTCAACAGAACCTGAGGAAGAAACTCCAATTGAAACAAATGCAGAGGAAAGCTCATCACCTTTAACAAAGAAGATAAGACAGGTCTTAACTACGGTGAGACTTTGGGTTCAATGTCTTTGCTTTTCCCTTTTCTGGACCTCCACTAGAGATTTGCAAGTGTCTGCTCCTTCAATTAGAATTCAAGATCATTATAAAACAGAGGTTTCGCACCATGCTACTGACATGATTGGGGAACATTTTTTTTTTTTTTTTTTGCCTCTGATTCTTTATGATTTTTAGTGAAGAGTGCATTAACCCAAAAATTAAGAGGATGCTTGTTAAAATGGCCATGGTCTTCCAAGTTGTGCCATGTAATTTATTAGATGGGCCTCCATCGCCTCTCTTAATCCAATTCCAATTAATGATGCCGATACTTCATAATTCAAAATTCTGAGATAGTAAATTTTGCTAAATCTAGTATAATCTATATCTTTAGGAAAGTGCTGTTCGAATTGTCTCAAAGATCAAGAGCTCTATACGGGAAATTTAGTTGATTCCCAGGAAATTTAATTGTTGTTACTCGGCAGCTTGCATTGGATTGGTATAAAGGGATAGCTCGGCGTTGAGAAACATTGCATTTTAGCAAAGGAGATTGACTTCAAGGATATTCATGAAAAGCAAATGGAATTTGTCAAACGCCTTCTAAAATAAGTATTTCAAAGCAATTTTTAGAATGAGAAAAATAAAAATAAAAAGGGAGAACGAAGGAACTTGCAGGTACATATGAAAGCACAAGCAAGTGGCACAACAGTAGGACCGGTGCCGACCTTGTGCGACCCTAGGCAATACGCCGCTGAGGTCAACCAAACCTTGGAGACGCGACACCGGTGTTGCTTGACCCTAGGCGACACGCCAATAAATGCCAGTGTCCCATGACCTCAGGTGGCGGAATGTCGGAGCCACATGACTAGGCAACGCAATGCTCAACCCTTGACAAGCTAAATCTGACATCAATCAACCCTAGCAAAGATTCTCGGAATCATGCAACCCTCGACGAAGCTTTGTCAGTGTCCGTTAACCTGGTCTCCTTCATGAAGCTTCCTAGCCATGACCAACCATGGCTTTCTCTCTACTAAACAAGGTTGAGGGACAAAACATTATTACAAATATATTAATGATGGTAAGATTGTAAGAAAAAAAATTCATTAAACTCCCGAACTTGCATTTGAAAAATACTAAAGCTCAAAGGTGAGGCTTACCTCAAGCTTCAAGCATTTCAAAGCAGAACTTTTCGCTAAAGTCTTTGAAATTGTGATACCAAAGATCAGAACTTATTTTAAGAACTTTTGAAAGCCTAAAACAGCTTAATTCAAGATGACAGAGCACTCCAATTTTTAAAGGCCAAATTGGATGGGATTGAAACGAAGGGCAAAATTGGAATAGTGTATCACTTTGGGGGTCCTTGTGGGTCAAAAAATAATTTTTAGTAAATTATTTAAGGATACTGGTTTAAGATTTTCCGTGATATTAATCCAAATAATATTTATGTATTATTTTTTTTTTCTTTTTTACCTTTTGAAGAGTTGAGTCTGATTCATTTGGCAAGTAAAATGCTAAGTAACATTTTAATAATTTCCACTGAGAATATTAGTAAGTTAAGTTCATACGTCAAACCATCAATCTTAGGGCAATTCTCAATTGAATGACAAAACTTTTAGCTTTTCACAGAAGGATATATTCTTCATTGGCTTGCACCAAAGTTCATTCTCTTTCTCACTTTCTACCATTAGTCACCCTTCGTTTAAGTCCAGCTGGCTCGATATTGTCTATTTGAAATGCAAAATTCAATAAAGTAGAAATGCCGTTGCCCATAGCCAAAAATAAGATTACCACACTCTCCAAAAAAGTGACCCAATCACTTTATCAGAGAATATGATATATCAAATGCTCGTTACAAAACTATTAATTACAATCATTAAAGTTTGAAATCATGTACACCGGTAATATCTTTTTTCGATATTTCATTCATTATATCGTAACATGTATTCACCTCAAATTAAATCTACCATCCACGATCAAATTCCAAAATTATAGCATCACCCCCTCCTCCTCCTCCTCCTTTTCCTCTCTCTCTCTCTCTAGATAAAAAGATGGAGAAGAGCTATCAATACTAGCCACCCTTTTTGAAATGTGCCAACCCAGTGTATACTTAATTTCACATCTTATTATAATTGGAGAAACACTACCTATGGAAAACAATTAGTACTCCCAGAGCAATATGTTGATTCTATTTAGACATCGAGTCATCCCGCATAATGAACCTTTCCTAATTGTTGTGATTTATATTGTATTAACAATGTTCGAGAGCAAAATCAAACGGATGACTCCAACCTTTGCCAATCATGCAACCTAAAAAGTCAACAAGCATGAAGCGATGTTGGGCAACTACTCAGACAAAATCTTGGGCCGACCAAAATTGAAACAGTCTCGGGTCAACTCCACCAAATGGGCATCCAAGACTGAAATGATGGGCCGATTCTCTTGCTGATCCTCTAGCCAGACTGAAGAATGGGCCATCTTCATACCTCATATCAAAAATAAATTGACATTGGGTTATCGACCTTATCAAGATTAGAGATCATATCATCACTAATCATAAAATTCGACCCCCAACTCCTCTCAATTAAAGATAATGCGATAGCTACTTACTACTGGAACCGATGTTAGGAGATCACTTGACCAATTGAGAGTCGTCGAATTCAACATTTGAATTAAAAACCACAAACAGCCAAAAAAAAAAAAAAATCCTTTTCACAGCATTTTCAAAAGTTTATTTGAGGAAACTATGACAAAATGACATCCGACTACCGCTGAAAAACCTATTTGAAATTAATTGTTGGGAAATATCTTGGCCAAAAAAATCCTTCTTATATTAATTAATCTCTATTTACTTGTAAATTTTTAATTGAAGAAAAATGTCAAAAGTAGAGTGGTCTTGATCTCGAATCTTGCATGAGCGATAGCCACATGGACGACTTCAAGCATCCTCAATTATGTTAGGATGGACTAGGCCTTGTTCTAGACAATGACTTGTTGACAATGTTTGTCATTTCTATAAATATCATCAAGGGATCCAAAAGATCAAAGAAGTGGGGGAAAATGAAGAAAAAGAAAGGCATTACCTATATTTTCACTTTTGATATTTGCAATTAACTCCTATATTTATGGTATTTTAGTATATAATCCTCTAAGTTTGTTTGTTTTTTTTCCATTGTTAAATCTTTTCATTAGATTTAACAAGCTTAATTCTCCAAATTTTTGTTCCAAAAGCAATCTTTGACGAGTGTAGACAAATTTTCGTGACGATCCAACAAAGCAATATTGACGATTCCTACCGAAAATGAGCGGATGCAAAGATAAATTGGCCAGAGGTAGAAAGAGAGCAAGATAAAATGGTGGTAGGATTATCCTAATGTTATCATTTTTTTTTTACCTAAAAGATATTTTTATTTTCTTCTTTGATTTTGTGCTAAGTAATTTAATGGTCAAATTTCACGTGTAATTGACTTTTCATTTTTCCTTTCTTCTCCAACCAGTGTTCTCTCCGTGGCCGTTGAATTCAGTTTATTGTAAGAAAACGTGGCACTTGATTTCAACTGTCAAATTGTCTCTCGGAAAATAAAAAAAAAGGAAAATGATAAAATCGTCCGACTACACGAGCCGTCTGATTGTGTGTATTTACAAGTGTCACCTTGGCTATCCTGGAAAAGAGGGGATGTCGGAATTTTCTTAATTTTGGTGTCCGTCGTTTCTCAAATTTCCGAATTCCTTAACCTGTTGCATGCCATTCAGGTTTTGCATTTTAGTTTTCTAATATTAGTTAATGTACAAAAAATGTTAACACGTGGCATTATTTCTTCCTATTTGGTGAGGTTAAAAATATCTTATGCAAAATAGAGTTTATTAATGCATACTCGTAATTCATGGGTTTGTTATTCTATCACTATACTAAATCCAGCCACAAAATATAATTAATTTTAAGTTATTAATGTCTACTACTTCAAGTGATTTTACAATGTTTTATACCAAACAAAGTAACTTTAGTATTTATTTTTTTTTTACCAGTTTAGTGTTTTATACCAAACAAATAACTTTACTTTTTTTTTTTCCTACTCTAATTCTCATTCTCAGGCTTTTGTCTTGCTTCCATACAAAGCGTGGAAGTGAAAACTCATATCTGAAATTAAATCGTTCCCACTGCAATCATCTTGAGAAGGTGGCAATCTGAACCCCCTATCTGCCTCTTCTTATGTGAGAAGGGTGGAACTCCAATAGTTAACTTTAGTATGCTAAAATGTCTTTTTATCTATAGGGTTTTCATATACATGCATTCTCTATCAGTATAATGCTTTTTGTTTTTGGGTTAGACATTTTAACATACTTGCAAAGTCAAGTTCTAAACCAGTTTTTTTTTTTTTTGGCACTCCTCATTCGTTAATTCCACATGTCGTTATCACATTAGCTTTACACACTAAGAAGTTTATTACAGAATTACCACATCACTTGTCTACGAAATTTATACGAGCCTCCCTATGGATTGTAGCCAACAAAAAAAATAGAATTTACTCCTTCAAGTGAATGATTACCAAATACCAATTGCTAAAATTAAAATGTCGAAGTTCACTGTATGCATCTTAATTTTTTAAATAATGAGTGATTGACTTACCCTTTATAAAATGAAAGTGATGCATTGTTACATGTAAAAGAAAAAAGGTTTAAGCCAGCTACAAAAGTGAGATGAAAAAGAATATCAAAATAAAATGTCGTTCAAGTTTTTCTTTTTAGTTTAAAGTCCAAGTCTAGGTGGCAAGTATGCAAGGATTGACGGGGTTTCATTCTTTTGAACCTATAGTCCAAGAGGTACTTTGAGTAGTTAAATGATTAATTCATACAATCAATTTAGTGTTTAGTTACGAAGTCACCGATTACAAAAACTTTGAGGGGTCATAACCATTATTAGTATATTGATGAAGTCTTGTTGCTCATGGATAAGATGATTTGTATACATTAGTAAGATTTGGTCAGGTGAAGATTTGTGATCACTAATGAAAAAAAAAATCATATCATAGAAATAATCTTATTTATTGTTAAAAAAAAATCCTCGATGGGGGAGACGGGTCGGTCGGCCCAACCTTCAATGGCAAGTGGCCAGCACATGTGAACAAATGGATTGAAAAAAAAAAAAAAAAACTGTGAACGAAAGCTGCAGTGCAAATCCTACACGTTGTGGACTAAATTCGAGGAATGTGAAAAATATACCGGATCCCACTTTTTAACAATAGTTTTACGTTACGGTTATGACGATTTGTGATAATATATATATATATTATATATATTAAGACATTTTTGTATTTAATTGCAATGACACATAATAATCTTATACAATATATTCGAAGTATCGTAGAAGTGCTCCTAACATATAAATTTATCATCAAAGGAAAATAAAAAAGTGACATTCACACTTTTTATATATGGCAGCATGCCAATTGGAAAAAAAAAGGTTTTTCAATTTACAATAAGGATCAATTAGATAATGCACAAACGAATTTAGGTGAAACTTAAACACGAATGTAGCACACAATATCAAGCTTAAACTTGCCAATACCCAATTGATAGTCTCAAGAGCCTGATCAAGCTTAACTTACTTTTTGTCAATTATTTAATATAGTCAAATTGAGTGAAGTCAAATTTGAATGGTATGATTTTCTTTTTCAAGTTGAGTTTGAACAAGAACTTTAATACATGATTGAGTTCATGTGAAGGTTCAAGCATCGAGTATGTTGTAATAGCTCAACTCAATTTGGATTATATCTCCACATTGAGGGCTAGACCTAGGACCCTAGCATTGAGACTAGAGACACTAGGTAAACAAGTTATAGCATGGGCCACCTAAGACCCTACCATAAACTCGGGACCTTGGCCTTGGACTTGAGTTGTGAATTATGAAACTATAATGTGCTATCATCAATTTGTATTTATATATCGCATAATAATTCCATATTACAAAATACTTGACGATGTTGTACAAAAAAGATCATTAAGTCCACCACAACGCAAGATATGAGTACCAAGCAATAAGTACGGAAACAATCTCCCGCAGCATATTTACTCTCAAAACTTACCGAGAGAAATCCTTAAACACTCTCAAGAGGAAGAACCACTTGGCCCTATGTCCCTTTGTCTCGCGGACGCCACATGAACTCCATCTTCATATTGATCTTCACCCCAAGCTTCAATTCGAGTCAAACTCATGCTCTAATTTGGCCATAACCCACGACATCAAAATGACACATTGATTACTCGATCTCTTCCTATAAATTTTCTATCGAAAAAAAAGAAAAAGAAATCATTAGGTTACTCGAAAATGCGCACGATGATTTTCGGCTAGTGGATTTGAGAGTACCTCTCCCCGGTTACCGTACAAAGAAGGAAAATAAAAAACGAACTCGAGAAATTGCACTACCGCTGCTCTCCCTGATGGTGCGAGCGTCTTGGCTCAACGATGGCACAAGTGTAATTGCACGAGTGCCCAGTTCAGTCGGCTGAGGATTTCGGCCTCTCGAGTCGGCCCCATGCCCCGAGACGAATCACGACCGTCGATCATGCCCGGCTCGTGTGTCGGCACACAGGGACCAACCCACGTGCGAGTCTCATTAACGTGCTCTCCCTCCCCCCAGCCAACGACCCATCCCTGTCTCTATGGATCCCACTGGATATCCCCATTGCTGGCCCATGGCGCCGACCATACCCTTATCTCGAATCTAATCCCCGCCCATTTCCAATTTTTTCTTAAAAAGAAATTGAGCATAAATAAAAATAAAAAGGGAAAATGACACTGCGATCTCTGAAATTTAACCCAACAAGTAATGTCGTCTATGAACTTTCAATTTATTCAATATAATCCCTAAAATTCATATACAGTCTAGTTTCTAGACTATACGAAAATATTCAATATTGTTCTTGAACTTTAATTGTTGAGATGATAGCTAAGGGTGATTGATTCCATGGTAGGTAATTTTTAAAGCTGGAACCTATATTCTACCCTATTATAACCGGTTTCTATTTTTTGGACCCTGAAACCTATCATGTTCTCTATTTTTCTGGTCTAGCTCGAGGGTTCACCTAAGAATCTGTTTTATCTTCTTCTTTTTTCCATTTTTTTTTAAATTTTACGGCAAAATCATATGAGGTCATGAGTAATGAAATGATTCAAAGTAAAAGATGAATAACAGAATTCCTAATATGCCAAAAAAAAATCTGAATATGTAGTCAAGTACAATTATAAACGATAAAAAAGTTCAAACATAACATAAAACATTCATCCATAAAATTTAAAGAAAAATGAAAGATCGGCAAGAAGTTTTGAGAAGGGAGAAAGGACGAAAGAGTGTTGAGGTTTAAATTTAGGGAAAAAATAAATTAGGATTTAAGCTTTTTAGCTTATAAAACAGATTCCAAATCAGAGTGGAATCAATGGGTCACTTGGAACCTATTCCTAGACCTATTCCAATGAGAACTGATTTTCGTACCTATTTTTTAGAAAGTCTGATCTGATTCCTAAGTAAAATTGGTTTGGTTGCACACTCCTAGTAATAGCATTAAGTGTCTTCATATAGTTTGGAGACTAACTTGAATATGTACTAAAATTTTAAGGATCATATTAAATAAATTAAAAGTTCAAATATCACATTATAAAATTGGCCAAAATTCGGAGACTATTTATGTTATTATCCAAAATGGATATTAATATTCATTTAAAAATTTTAAAAGAGCAATTTGCTTTTAAGTTAGCAAATTTTTTTGATATTATCAAAGCACTATTAATAACCCGAAAGTCCCCCCCAACATTATCGCTATCTCCCCCTCTCTTAATTTCTCAAAGCTCCAAAGGAAAAAAATATCAACAGCCCATAAGGAACCACTTTTGTCAACAAAAGCCAACATCATCATCATCATCATCATCCCCTCTCTCTCTCTCTCTCTCTCTCTCTCTGTGGCTCAGAGCTTCTCACTCGATAGCAATGCACCACGCCTACATCACCCCCTCCCAAGCCCACCACGGCCACAGCCCAGCCACCCACAAGTCCTCCTCCATGGCGGTGGCCGCGACTTTAGGCTATTTAGACTTAACGACTTTGGGCTATTTAGACTTAAACGAAGGGTCGCTAATGGGATGGGAAGTGAGAAAGGGTGTGAACTTTAACACCGGCCAATGAATAATGTAAACACAACCCTAGTATGAACTTGATTCAACCAATGTTCTTCAAGGAAATTACTTGACATTTTCACTTGCCAAATGTCAATGCCAAATGAAATGGGACTTGACTTTTCAAAAGGAGTAGAAGACAAGAAAAAAATGTCTATGATTAGATATTAAATTAAATTAAATTGCTCTAGTTGGAAATTTGTTCTTGTTTAATTCTTTAAAATGCATTTATATGTATTTTTATTATTTTATTATTCTTAATCTGCGTCTCTTGGATATCTGTTAGTAAAATTTATTTTTATTTATACTCAAATTTGTGTTTTTTTTTTTTTTTTTTAAAGAAAATGGACGGAATGGGAAAAACGATGGGGAGGGAGAGATTCAAGAGAAGCGAATGGTGAGGGTCAGAGTGCCGGGGACGTGCAGTGGGGCTCAGAGAGAGATGGCTCGTTGGATATGATCGACGGCGGTGATTTTTTTAGGGAGGGGCCGACTGAAGAGGCCGAACAATTCATGTTTTTTTTTTTTTTCGATCGACCATTTATATCTAAGTTTTACATAAACTCAATTTTGGCTCATATAGTCGATCTGTCCTCTAAATTGAAAAATATAGTCTTCCAAATGGCATAAAAAAGGGAAAACTCATTATTTTTCAATGTATCATTCTTAGTCAATAATAAACTCCTAAGTTAGATTCATTTCTATGCATGAAATGGCCCTCCTATGTGGTCTCTAGTAGATCTATCAAAATGGGTCTTAAATTTATATATGACCTATTTATGTTTTGAATGAGTCATAGATTGGTCACTTAAATCTTGAAGAACCTACTCAAATGGGTGTAAAAATTGAATGCCCAAAATAAATAGGTCTAGATGAGTTGAACTTAGAACCCATTTCCAATCCAAAGCTCACACACTCTCTTTCCCTCTTTAGCCTTATAAAAGTATTTTTTTTTTATAAAAATCAAAATTATAATTTTTTTTTTATATTTCCTTTTTCTTTTCTTTTCCTTTTTTATTCCTTTCTTATTCCATCTCCCTTGGCCAGTGATCCGCACGATGATGGCCCGTCAAGCGAAGGATGAGCTCATCAGCCTCATGCGAGCTTAAGCTTGTCGACATTTGGCGATGTGACATCCCCGTTTAAGTGGTATCAGAGCATGGTTTGTGTATGGAGTGATAAGGTGCGATGAGTCATGGGATAGTTAGTAGGAAAGGCTTTTTAATATGCTGATGCATGTGAGTGATAGCTGATTGGTAGCTTGTTGTGGGGTCACTCAAATTTCAACCTGATGTTGGAATCGGAAAACAATTGTCTATACAGAGCCTGTAGGATGAGTGACCAGGAGTGGAGAACTCCTTGGAAGAGGTCGATAGGACCTGTACCTCTAGGTAGAATGCTGACAAGAGTTGGTACCCGAGTTAGAGCGCAGGCTTAGACCAGCGCGAGTGTGAGAGTACCGCCGCAAGTCAGTACCGACAATTCCTACCGAAAATGAGTGGATGCAAGGATAAATTGGCTAGAGCTAGAAAGAGAGCAAGATCAAGCAGGGATAGAATCATTCTAATGTTATCGATTTTTTTTCACCTAAAAGATATTTTTATTTTCTTCTTTGATTTTGTGCTAAGTAATTTAATGGTCAAATTTCACGTGTAATTGACTTTTCTTTTCTCCTTTTTTTTTTTTTTTTTTCCAATCAGTGTTCTCTCCGTGGCCGTTGAATTCGGTTTATTGTAAAAAAAAAAAAAAAAACGGCACTCGACTTCAACTGTTGAGTTGTCTCCGGAAAAAAAAAAAAAAAAAAAGGAAAATGATAAAATCGTCCGACTACACGAGCCGTCCGATTGTGTATATTTACAAGTGTAGCCTTGGCTCTCCTGGAAAAGAGGGGATTGTCGGAATTTCCTTGATTTTTGGTGTCCGTCGTCTCTCAACTTTCCGAGCTCCTTAACCTGTTGAAATGCCATTCAAGTTTTATATTTTAGTTTTCTAATACTACTTAATGTACAAAAAATGTTAACACGTGGCATTCTTTCTTCCTATTTGGTGAGGTTAAAAAAATCTTATGCAAAATAGAGTTTATTAATGCACACTCGTAATTCATGGGTTTGTTATTCTATCACTACACTAAATCCAGCCACAAAATAAAATTTATTTTAATTTATTAATGTCTGCTCACTTCAAGTAATTTTACAATGCTTTATACCAAATGAAGTAACTTTGGTATGCTAAAATGTCTCTTTACCTACAGGGTTTACAAGGGTTTCATGTACACATATTCTCTATCAGTATAATGCTTTTTGTTTTTGGGGTTAGACATTTTAAAATATCACAAAGTCAAGTTCTAGACTAGTTTTTTTTTTTGCACTCCTCATTCGTTTATTCCGCATGTCGTTCTCACATTAGTTTTACACGCTAAGGAGCTTATTAAAGAATTACATATCACTTGTCTACGAAATTTATACGAGCCTTATCATCTCCCTATGGATTGCAAACAACAACAAAAATATAATTTACTCCTTCAAGTGAATGATTACAGAATACCAATTGCTAAAATTAAAATGTCGAAGTTCACTGTATGTGTCTTAATTTTTTAAATAATGAGTGATTGGCTTACACTTTACAAAATGAACGTGAAGCATCTTTACATGTAAAAAAAGAAAAAGTTTAAACTAGCTACAAAAGTGAGATGAAAAGGAAAATCAAAATAAAATGTTTATCAAGCTTTTTTTTTTTAGTTTAAAGTCTAAGTCTAGGTGGCAAGTACGCAAAGATTGACAGGGTTTCATTCTTTTAAACTTACAGTCCATGAGGTAATTTGAGAAGTTAAATGGTTAATTCATGCAACCGATTTAGTATTTAGTTATGAAGTCACCGTTTAAAAAAACTTTAAGCGGTTATGCCCATTATTGGCTTATTGATGAGGTCTTGTTGCTCACGGATAAGATGATTTGTATGCATTAGTAAGATTTAGTCAAGTGAAGATTGGTATTTACTGTTTAAAAAAAATTATACCATAGAAATTATCTTATTTATTGTTAAAAAAAAATCATGGATGGGAGAGAGGGTTCTGTCGGCCCAACCTTCAATGGCAAGTGGCCAACACATGTGAACAAATGGGTCGGGAAAAAAAAAAAAAAAACCTGCAAACGAAAGCTGCTGTGCAAATCCCTACACGTTGTGAACTAAATTCTACGAATGAATGTACCGAATCCCACTTTTTTAACAACGGTTTTATATTACGGTTACGATGATATGTGATATATATAGTATTAAGACGTTTTTGTATTTAATTGCAATGACACATAATAATCTTATATGATACATTTGAAGTATTGTGGAAGTGCTCCTAACATAAAAGTGTATCATGGAAGGAAAATAAAATAAAAAAAGTGACATTCACACTTTTTCGTATATGGCAACATGCCAATTGGAAAGAAGGTTTTTCAATTTATAATAAGGATCAATTAGACAATACACAAACGAGTTCATGTGAAACTGAAACATGAATGTAGCACACAATATCAAGCTTAAACTCGCTAAAACACAATTTGATAGTCTTAAGAGCCTAATCAAGCTTAACTTTCCTTTTGTCCATTATTTAATATAGTCAAGTTGAGTGAAGTCAAATTTGAATAGTCCGGTTTTCTCTTTCAAGTTGAGTTTAAACAAGAACTTTAATACTTGATTGAGTTCAAGTGAAGGTTCAAGCATCAAGTATGTTGTATTAGCTCAACTCAATTTGGATTATATCTCCACATTCAAGGCTAGACCTAGGACCCTAACACTTGGACTAGAGACACCAGTAAAACAAGTTATAGCATGGGCCGCCTAAGACCCTACCAATGACTTAGGACCTTGGCCTTGGACTTGAGTTGTGAATTATGGAACTATAACGAGCTATCATTAATTTGTATTTATATATCACATAACAACTCCATATTACGAAATACTTAACGATGTTGTACAAAAAAGATCATTTAGTCCACCACAACGTAAGATATTAATAGAGTACCAAGCAATAAGTACGGAAATAATCTCTCGCAGCAAATTTACTCTCAAAACTTACCAAGAGAAACTCTAAAACACCCTCAAGGTAGAACCACGTAAATGCGAACTCCATCTTCAGATCGATGTTCACTCCAAGCTTCAAGCCAAGTCAAATTCATGCTCTAGTTTGGCCACAACCCGTGACGTCAAAATGACATGTCCGATTACTCGATCTCTTCCTATAAATTTCAGATCGGAAAAAAATTCATTAGGTTAGCGGCTTTGATAGTACCTATCCCCGGTTCCCGTACAAAGAAGGAAAATAAAAAACGAACTCGCTGCTCTCCCTTATGGTGCGAGCGTCTTGGCTCACCGAGGGCACAAGTCTAATTGCACGAGTGCCTAGCGGGCCCCTCCACCCGAGACGAATCACGGCCGTCGATCATACCCGGCCCGTGTGTCGGCACACAGTGACCCGACACACGTGCGGAGTCTCATTTACGTGCTTTGCCTTCCACCAGCCAACGACCCATCCCTGTCTCTGTGGGACCCCACTGCATATCCCCATCCCTGGGACATGGCCCCCACCATACGCTTATCTCGAATCTAATCGCCGCCCATTTCCATTTTTTTTTTATATTAAAAATAAATTGAGCATAAATAAAAATAAAAAGGGAAAATGACACCGCGATATCTAACCCAACAAATAATGCCGTTCCTGAACTTTCAATTTGTTCAGTATGATCCCTAAAATTCATATCCAACCTAGTTCTTAAACTATACAAAAATGTTTGAATTATTTAGATTATAGTTAGGGGTGATTAATTTAAGGGTAGGTAAGTTCTAAAGTTGGAATCTGAATTCTACTTTATTATAGCTAGTTTCTATTTTTTTTTAAGCTTGGAACCTATCATGTCCTTTATTTTTCTAGTCCGGTTCGAGGGTTCACTCGAGAATTTGTTTTATCTTCTTTTTTTTTATCTTTTTTTTTACTGCAAAATCATATGAGATTATGAGTAACATAATGATTCAAAGTAAAAGATGAATAACAGAAATCCTAATCTACCAAAAACAACAATCTAAATACGTTGTCAAGTACAATTATAAATGATAAAAAATTTCAAACGCGTAATATAAAACATAAATTCCCCATTCATCCATAAAAGTTAAAGGAAAATGAAAGACTAGCAAGAAGTTTCAAAAAAGGACAAAAGACGAAAGAGTGATGAGGTTAAAATTTAGGGAAAAAAACAATTAGAATTTAAGCTTTTTAACTAATAAAATGGATTCCAAAGTAGAGTGGAATCGGTGGGTTTTTACTTGGAACCTATTCTTAGAACTATTTCAAGGAGAATTGATTCTCAGATCTATTTTTCCAAAAATTCAATCCAATTTCTAAGTAGAATCGGTTTAGTTGCACACTCCTAATAACAACATTAAACATCTTCGTATAGTGTAGGAACTAACTTGAATATGTACTAAAATTTTAAGGATCATATTAAATAAATTAAAAGTTCAATGATCGTATTATAAATTGAGTCAAAATTCAAAGACTATTTATGTCATTATCCAAAATTGATATATCCATTTAAAAATTTTAAAAGAGCAATTTGCTTTTAAGTTAGCAAATTTTTTTAATATTATCAAAGCACTATTAATAACCCGAAAGTCCGCCACCACAGAAACATTATCGCTATCTCCCCCTATCTTAAAGTCTCAAAGCTCAAAAGGAAAAAAATATCAACAGCGCATAGGGAGCCACTTTTGTCAACAAAAGGCAACATCATCATCATCATCATCATCATCATCATCATCATCCCCCTCTCTCTCTCTCTCTCGCTCAGAGCTTCTCACTCGATAAACCCCAGCGGCAGCTTTCGTCTTCCGAGTCCTTGGCCGATTCATCATCGTTCCAGATTCGTCGGTCGACCACGTCGATCTCGCCCTCCAAACCCTAAGAGCGCTTGTTTCTTTGAAGCGAGCGAGAGCCAGAGCCGGGGCATAGGGAAGAGATCATCGACTTCGCTGCCGATTGGGGAAGGGCAACCCCCGGTCAGAGGCCGCCGAGCATCTCCGAGAGCAAAGCCGACTCTGCTTCAGCTTTAAGCCCTTGATTTTCTTAGCAAGACTCTTTCTCACTCTCTGTTCCGAAGCTTGGCATTCTAGAGAAGCACATATACCATCAGCTCTTCTAATGGCTGCTTCTTCGAATGTGAAAAGGAATTACCATGTGTTCCTCAGTTTCAGAGGAACAGATGTCCGCCACGGCTTCCTCAGTCATCTTTATGCGGCTCTGTACCAGCAAGGAATATACACTTTTGTGGATAGCGAGGAACTTAGGAAAGGAGAGGAAATATCGTCCGCGCTCGTGAGGGCGATCGAGGAATCGCACGTTGCGATCATCATCTTCTCTGAGAACTACGCTTCCTCACGGTGGTGTTTGGAAGAGCTCTTGAAAATCATGGAGTGCAACGAACGAAATGACTTGATTGTGTTCCCTGTGTTTTACAAAGTCGAACCAAGAGAAGTAAGAGGAGGGAGAGAGAGTTATGGGAGAGCTATGGCTAAGCATGAGTCCAAGTTTGGAAAGGATTCGGAGAAAGTGAAGAGATGGAAGAAGGCTCTCTTTGAAGCCGGTAAATTGTCTGGATGGGAGTTGAATGACAGGTACGCACAAATGTGACAGTGGTGTTTTGTGATTGTTAGTTTGTGATTGTCTGTTAGATACCAAATGGGCAACCAAGACTGAAATGATGGGCCGATTCTCTTGCTGATCCTCCAGCCAGACTGAAGAATGGGCCATCTTTATACCTCATAACTAAAATAAATCGATATTGGGTTATCGACCTTATCAAGATTAGAGATCATATCATCAATAATCATAAAATTCGACCCCCAACACCTCTCAATTAAAGATAATGCGATAGCTACTTACTACTAGAATCGATGTTAGGAGATCACTTGACCAATTGAGAGCCGTCAAATTCAACATTTGAATTAAAAACCACAAATAGCCAAAAAAAAAAAAAAACTTATTATGGAATTTTACTTATTTGAAATGCTAAAACCTGTTTATCTTTCTCTTGAATGCTTATCAGAAATGAAGCGGAGCTCATACAATGCATAGTAAAGGAATTATCAATTCATTTCAACCGGACGCCTTTACATGTCGCTAATTATCCAGTCAGAATAGATTCCCAAGTTCGACAAATTATATCGTTGTCAAAGAAAGAGTCAGATGATGATGATGTTCTCATGATAGGTTTATGGGGGCCTGGAGGCATAGGGAAGACAACAATTGCGAAGGCCTTATATAATGCTATGGAGAGACAATTTCAGGGTTGTAGTTTTTGGAGCAAGTTAGAGAAAAATCAAACCGAAGCGATGGCCTTGTTACTTTACAAAAGGATCTTCTATCTGAGATCCTGGTTCATCCTTTAACGGTCTACAGTGTCGCTGGAGGAATTAGTTTGATACAAGAAAGACTATGTTGCAAGAAGGTTCTCCTGGTTCTCGATGATGTTGACCATATGAATCAATTGAATGCATTAGCTGGAAAAGGCAATTGGTTTGGAAAAGGAAGTAGAATCATTGTTACATCAAGAGATAAACAATTGCTGACTTCTCATGGCATAAATTATGTGTATGAAATTCAAACTTTAGGATGCCGTGAAGCACAATATCTTTTTAGTCTGTATGCTTTCCCAAATAGCAAGAGTGTTGAAATAAGAAGGGATCTCATAGATAAAGCACTACATTATGCCGACGGACTTCCATTAGCCCTGGAAGTGTTGGGCTCCTTCTTACGTGGAAGAAAGGAATTTGCATGGGAAAGTACGTTGCATAAACTCTCCAAAATTCCTGAACCAACTATCAATCGAGTTCTCAAGATAAGCTTCGATGGATTGGAGAACAACGAGAGGGAGATTTTCCTTGATATTGCTTGTGTCTTTAAGGGGAAAAATATAGAGTACATCAAGGAAGTTCTTGACAGCTGTGGTTTTCACACAGCCATAGGAATAGATATTCTCATCGAAAGGTCCTTGATAAAAAACCAGCATGAGACCTTGCAAATGCATGATTTGATTAAGTTGATGGGTCAAGATATTGTTAATGAAGCATGTCGTGATGGTCTTGGGAAACGTAGCAGATTATGGCTTTTGGAAGATGTTGAGGACATTTTTTGTTGCAACACGGTAAAAAGTTGTTTATGTCAGTTTTGCTCCATTTCAGTTTACATTACTCTAATTCAGACAGTATAACGTAAATCTTAACTGGAAATTTTGTCTGACAACTGAACTAGCTTTGTTATGGATAGGGGTGGATGCAGTAGAGGTCATAGTATTGGAGTTGTCCCCACGAAGCAATAATCATCAGTCCCGATGCTTTCACGAATATGAAAAAGTTGAGAATACTCATTTTGCTCGAAGTGCATATCTCTTCACAAGCTCAAGTACGTCTCCCTAACAAGCTAAGATGGCTTGAATGGCCCAATGCCCCAAATCTAGAATTTGGCTTTGGTCTAAATAAACTCGTGAGACTCGATGTCCCGAGAAGTCATATCAAGTAATTGGGGGGCAACTCTCAGGTCAGCCCTTGTGATGATTAGCTTTTCCTTTTTATAGCTATAAAAAAACATTTGTAGAGCTTAATGACCGCACTAGTATGTTTTTGCAGAATTTTAGAAACTAAAGTCCATCAATTTCAGTGAATGCAAGTCCCTGGTTAGTATTCACGACCTATCATCGGCTCCAAATATGGAGAAATTGATTCTTAATGAGTGTGAGGGCTTGGTGGAGGTTCATCCATCCGTTGGAGATCTTGTCAAGCTGGAAGTTTTGTCGCTAAGAGGGTGCTTTAATCTTAGAAAGTTTCCTAACATGCTGAAGATTGAATCTCTTCAAACCCTTGAGCTCTGTGATTGCTCTAAACTTGAGAAGTTCCCAGATATAGACGGAAAGATGGAACATTTGGAAGTACTTCCTCTATATGGTACGGCTATTAAAGAACTCCCTGCATCAATTGAAAATCTTGTCTCTGTGAAGCGGATAAATTTATCATTTTGCGAAAACCTCATGAGGCTTCCGTCGCAAATTTATAAGTTGAAAAATCTCGAGGGCTTTTATCTTGAGGGCTGCTCGAATTTAATCACGTTCCCAAAAAACATGGAGGATTCAACTGATCCTGATGGCCGTCTGGGATTCCGAAAACTAGTGTCCCTAAAACTTGAGCGGTGCAATCTATCAGAAGTAGAGTTCCTTGAGAGTTTTTCCAGTTTTCCCAAATTGAAGTATCTACAACTTCAATATAACAAGTTTGCTGCTTTGCCAACATGCATCAACAAGTACTATCGTTTGGAATGCTTGTATGTTGACGGATGCGAGCTACTACAAGAGATTCCTCAGCTTCCACCGAATATCGAGCTACTATCAGCAGATGGTTGCAAATCTCTGCAAAAACTCTCAAATTTGTGGGGTCAGCTCTCCCACACCTCGTCTGTTAGCTTGGCTTCATGTTGTGAATTATTCCGCAAAGGGGTCAATATGGATGATGTGGCTAATGTGTCATTACTCGAGGTCTCTCTGTGTATATATGTATATGTATATGTATATGTATATGTATATGTATATGTATATAACTTCAAATGCTTGACATGCGTACTTTCCGTGTGACAGAAACTGCCAAAGATGAAAGATAAAGTCGACATTGACTTAATTGGAAGAGAGATGCCTAAATGGATTCTCCCATGTGAAGAGGATTCCATATCTTTCATGGTTCCCTGGGACTTGTATGACAAGGTCAAAGGACTAGCATTCTGTGTTGTTCTCAGCCCGGAGGAAGGAAAAGTGGTCCGTTATTCATGTAAATACACGATAGTTGTTAATGGCCAATGTGTGCAAAGGGGCACGAGATATTTTCATGCGATAGAATCTGACCATGTGTGGCTTAGTTGTCGATTAATGAGTTTTAAGGATGGACTGCCAAAGGATTGGAGCCATTTCCAAGTTTGCCTCATAGCAGAGAAAGGAAGCATAAAGAAGCGTGGATTCCATCTAATATGTGAGCAAAAGGAGGATGATCTGAGGGTGGTGTTCCCAGCACCATCAGTGGATATAAACAAAGTGAAGTGTTTTGGGAAGACTCGGAAGAAGATAATTCAATAGACACTGAGGAAGAAGATACTCCAATTGAAATAGATGAAGAGGAAAGCTCATAACAAAGAAGATGAGACGGTCTTAACTACGGTGAGACTATGGGTTCCAATGTCTTCGCTTTTCCCTTTTCTAGGCCTCCACTAGACGGTCTTAATAAGAGAGGTTTCGCACCATGCTATCGACATGATTGAGGAGCATTTTTTTTTTTTTTTGCCTCTATTTCTTAATGATTTGTGATGCAGAGTGCATTAACCCAAAAATTAAGAGGATGCTGGTTAAAATGGCCATGATCTTCTAAATTGCTCCGTGTAATTTATCACACAAGCCTCTGTGGCCTCTCTTAATCCCATTAATGATGCCGAAACTTCATACTTCAAAATTTTGAGATAGTAAGTTTTGCTCAATCTAGTATAATCTATATCTTTAGGAAAGTGTTGTTCGAATTGTCTCAAAGATCAAAAGGTCTATAGTGAAAAAATTAGTCGATTCCTCTGTTTTTTACTCGGCAGATTGCATTGGATGAGTACAAAGGGAGAGCTTTGACTTTGAGACTTTGCATTTAAGCAAAGGAGATTTGACTCAAAGACTGTTCATGATAAGCAAATAGCGCATAGTGAACGCCTTATAAAATACTTGTTGCAAAGTATTTCATAAAATAAGAGAAAAAGATGCCAAAAGGAGAATGGAGAAACTTAGATAGAAGCCCAAGCGTGGGGCACGACAATAGCACCGGTGCCGGCGTCCCGTGACCTTAAGTGACGTGCTGCCAAGGTTGTGTGAGCCCACATATGGCAGAATGCACGTGCCCACATAATGCGCTGGTGCTGCACGATTCTAGGCGGCATAATGCCGAATCCACAAGAGTAGGCAACTCGACGCCCGACTCTCTATGAGCTTCATCTAGCAATGAGTGACCCTTGGTGAGTTAGATTTAGTGTCGAGTAACCCTCGGCAAAGCTTGCTGACGTCCGCCAACCCTCGGTGAAGTTGTGCCGGCGTCCCTTGACCTCCTCCGCGAAGCTTCCTAGCCACGATTGACCATGGCTTTCTTTCTGTCCATCCAAGATTGTTTGGGGTTGGGGGGTTTGTGGGGGGTGGGATGTAAAATAGGAATACTACTATATCAGTGATATCAAGATTGGAAGAACAAAACTATATTAAACCTCTGAACTTGCAATCCGAAAATACTAGAGCCCAAAGCTAGAGTTTGTCCTGAGCTTTGAGCAATTTTAAAGCAAAAATTTACACAAAAAAATTTGAAACCGTGTTACCAGACGCCAAAACTTCGGCTCAAAGACTTTTAAAGGTCCAAAGCCCCTCGTAAATGCTATCCCAATTGCACTTGATTATCTTGGTTCAGTCAGAGCAAAAGTGTAATTTTATGAGTCTCCACTCTATCGGCTCAGTACTTGGTCCTCCTATGTCGGCCCCTCCCCAACATATCACCACCGTCGATCATGCCCTGGCCGTCCCATCATGTACTTTCATCTCCACCCATCAACTCATCTCTCTGTCTGGCCCATTACGGTTACGTTTGGAAAGACTTTTGAAAAAAGTTTTTAGAAAAATGAGAGTTAAAAGATATTTTTCAAAATGTTTGATAAATTATAATTTGAAAGCCTTTTGTGAAGTACCTTCGAGCAAAATGGTGTTTGGGAGACAAAGAACTTTTGTGATACAAAAAAATTATCAAAAGAAAAATAAAAAAATTGACCGAAGGGCGGGGAGGCGCCAACGACCCTCGGCGACATCCGGCAACCTCGAATCTGGGGCGGCGAGGTCCCGCGACGCCGTCGCGACCTTCAGAGACCCCGAATTTGGGGCGGCGAGGTCACACGCGTTGCACGACGCCGTCATGACCTCCGGCGACCCAGGATCTGGGGCGGCGAGGTTGTGCGCATCATGCGACGCCGCCTCGACCTCCGGCAACCCCAATCGACTGTTGCACGACCCCAATCAGCTGTTGCCAAGGCTACACAACCCTTGCCTGAGGTCGGTGGACCTCGGCGAGGGCGGTACCTGGGTTGCGCGACTTTGGCGAGGGTCGCACTTGGGTCGCGCGACCTCACCGGTGGTTGCGCGACCCCGATTGGCCGTCGCCAAGGCTACGCAACCCCTCGCTTGAGGTTGCGCGACCCCAAGCAACTGCCGTCGGGGCCACCCTCGACGGAGAAGATGAATAGTGTCTCCTCACAAGGGCAAAAATGAAAAAACAAAAAGTTCGTAAGGATAATTTCGGAAAAAAAAATATGAACAATGCCCGCATGGGCATGCCGAAAAAGCCGAAAGCCCAAGGCAGGTCCTCACCTGTCTTGGGCTTTCAGCCTTCACAAGGCTTGGCATTCTCCATATGGGGGTCAAAATTTTTTTGCCAAACACCCATACATTAGCCCAAAGATCTTTAGGGGCTCAAAGATCCTTGGCAAAATGGTTGCCAAACGCAGCCGACATCTCCCCATCCCTGGGCCCCACTGCAAAGCCTATCTAAAAAGAAAAGTTAGCTGTTAAATTATATGACATCTTCATTTTTATTTTTTCCACTACAAAACAATTGAAATAAAGCAAGCCGAATAAATCACGCATTCCCAAGATCACGAGCGTGCCATATTGCATAGAATAGTACCAATATTATAGCACAAAAAACTAGAGTTTAAATTAAGTGAAAATCTAATCTAAACATACAATGTAAATGACACAATCCAAATATGCTCGGGATATTATTGTATAAGAAGATCCAATGACTAGTTTAGATTTTAACATCCAAATTCCAATAGGATTATGTTATAACATATGTTTTCGATTTGTTCACCTAAAAGTAGGGACCCAAAAAAAAAAAAAGGGATTTAGGTACGTTCGTTGTAATTATATGAGGTTTCTTAATCGTAAAAAATTCCTAAATTACCAATTAGTATCCCTTTGCAATTGTAACTCCAAATATTTTTCTCCTCTTTCCTTTTCCTTTTAGTGGATTTTTTTATGGTTTTGTATTGCGGTGTGACTTATTAAGATGGCGATTTATTACAGAAGAATGAGTCATTTCATTCATCAGTTATAAAATAAATTCCCATTGAGTTATCCACCTTACCAAGATTAGACTTCAGGAACTCAACCCCCAACTCTTCTCTCGATGATGCGATAGTTACTTACTAGTGGAATGGAGGTTAGGAGATCACTCGACAAATTGTGAGCCATTGATTTCAACATTTGGATGAAAAACGGCAAATAGATAAAGAAAAAGATCAAATAATTTCCTTTTTCGTATCAATTTCAAATCAATACTTAACTTCTATTTGAGGAAACCATATAAGAAAATAACAACGACTGCTGAAAATCTACGCGATAATTAATTCTAAGGAGGTAACGTGGCAAAAAAAAAAAAAAAAAGTCCATCTATTACTTAAATTTCTATATACTCGTCAATTTAATAAAAGAAAAATGTCGAAGTTAGAGTAGTCTTGGTTTCGAATCTTGCATAAATGACAGCCACATCGATGACTTCTAGCATTCTCGATTATGTCGGGATGGACCAGGATTTGTTCTAGACAATGAAGGAAAAAGGCATTGCCATATTTTCACTTTGGGTTTTGCCATTAGCTCGCTTACCGTTTAGTTTTTAGTATATAACCCTCTTAGTTTGATTTTTTTTTTCATTGGTAATAATCAAATTTTTTCATTAGATTTGACAAGATCAATTCTCAAAATTTTGTTATGAAATCGATCTTTGAAGAGTGCAAGCAAAGTATCACAATGATCCGACAATGGAGCATGGATGATACCTACTGGAAATGAGCGGATGCGAGGATAAATTGGCCAGAGATTGAAAGAGAGCAAGACTCTTAGAGTGCTTAAATAATAAATCAAGTTTTCATCTAACAGCTTAAATTTTTTGAATAGTTAGCAATGGTTCCACCAAAATCTCATATGGCATTCGAGCAAGAGATCTTGAATTAAAATCTTTCAGGCCCCTATTTGCTTATCCAATTACATATTTCCATGCCTAGGCTTAGGTTAAAGAACAACCTATGTGGAAGAGAGAGTTTTAGAATATTTAAATTATAAATCACGTCTTTATCTAATAGCAATACCTCAAAAGATCAAGTGGTGTTAGGATTATCCTAATGTTATCATTTTCTTTTGCCTTAAAGATATATTTATATTCTTTTTGATTTTGTGCTAAGTAATATAATGGTCAAATTTCATGTGTACTTGACTTTTCTTGTTTCCTTTCTTATCCGATCAGTGTTTATTACTCTATCATTGTACTAAATACAACCACTGTATCGAACATATTTCAAGTAATTCATTTCTCTTACAAATACATTTCAAACAGTTTACTTCAAGTAATTTTGCAATGTTTTATACCAAACAAAGTAAATTTTTCCTTTGATTGGAACCAAACAAAGTTTATTTATTATGCTAAAATATCTTCTTATCTATAGTGTTTGCCCGGGTCTCCTATAAATATGTAGTCTTTCTTCATCTAATAGATTAAATTTTTTGTATGGATGTACGAATATGATATCAGAGCTAATTTAAACCCAGTTTGTTTCATATATGTAGCTCTCCATAGTCCCTAGTTTTAAAATAAGTTTTGCATACTAAGGGTCCGTTCGTTTCACGGAAAATGAGCCATTTTTCGGAAAATATTTTACGAAAAGTCATTTTGCTCGGAAAATGACTATATTTTCCAAGCGTTCGGCTGAAACTCGAACTTTGAGTGGAAAATATTTTCCACTATTCGTTAGCTAATTTAATTATTTGGGAAAAATTATTGAAGAAATGAATTTTAATATTTTTAATTGACCAAAAAAATAATTTTTTTTATATTTTAAAAAAATTGAATTTTTAATTATTTGTATTTTTAAAAAATTTAAATTTTTATTTATTATTTATTTTTTCTTTCTTTTCTTTTCCTTCCCCTTTCCTTCCCGTTTCCTCCATCCTCCTCCTTCTTCCTCCTCCTTCCTCCGCCGCACGCACGCCGCCGCCGCACGGCTGGGGCGGAGCTCGCGACTCGACGACCCGGAGCTCGTTGCTCGCCGATCCGGCGAGCCGGGCGGGGCCCGAGCCTTGCTCGAGCTCACCGGAGGTTCACCAGGCTCTGGTGAGCCGCGAGCTCCCTGGATCTAGCGGCGGAGCTCGGGCTTGCGCCGAGCCGGCGAACCTCTCGGTGAGCCGCGAGCTCGAATCCGGCGAGTCGCGAGCTCCACCGAGGCCGGCGAGGCCCGAGCTCGTTGGGCTTAGGCAAGCTCAGCTTCCCCAAATCGGGTGAGGCGGAGCCTTGCCGGCCTTGGGCGGAGCTCGAGGCGGCTCACGTCGCCGGCCGCCATCATGGTCGGCGATTGGCCAAGGCTAAAGAAGAAAGATTTTTTTTTGGGTCTAAAAGGAAGAAAGATGAAAATGAAAGAAAGAAAAGACAAAAGGAAAATGAAAAAAAAAGAAAAAGAAAGCATAAAAATAAAACAAAAATATGTTCGTGAAAAGAAGTAAGGTGGAAGAAGTTATGGAAAATGTTTTCCACTTTTCAAAAGTGGAAAATATTTTCCTCATCTTTGAAGGTTGTTTTTCCAATGATGGAAAACATTTTCCTTGAATAGTTTATTTTCCTTTAAATGAACACCGGAAAATCCAAAAAACGTTTTCCTGGAAGTCATTTTCCGCGAAACGAATGGACCCTAAATGAGATATTATAATGGCCAACAAAAGAAAATCATAATTAAGTTACTCCTTCAACAAGTTCATGATTACGGAATGCCATATGTGACAAAAGTAACTTTAACCCTGCTTTGGTACTGAGATGACAAAAAAATAATAATAATCAAAACACATAATGTTGATTCAGTTTTCGTAAGTCTAAAGTCCAAGCCTAGGTCGAAGTATGCAAGGAATGACGAGGTTCATTTTTTTTTTAAACTATGGCGATCTTTACAATAAAAATCAAATAAAATGTAATTTTTAATCTTCAAGGAGTTTATTGAGTATGTGAGAGATTTAAGTATGTGAGAGATTTATTTATAAGACAGATCCTGTATTTAGTTGTATACTCGCCAATAAGAATAACTCTAGGGGGTCATGCTCGCGATTGGCCCATTGATGGAGTCTTATTGCATGTGATTGAGACAATCATAGGGTTTTAGTCAAGTAAAGATTCACATCCGTTGTTACGATTTATTTTTTCCATATACCTAATTTTAATAATTACAAAAATTCCTCTATAAGTATGCCAATTTCAATTGAAACTTATCAATTTGTTGGTTTATGGGGAAATTCTTTGAGCTAAAAAGGGGTAAAACAATATCTGATGGACTAGCTAGATGTATACGGAATACAGAAGTGCGGTGAACAAATGGGTTAAAGGAGAACACCTAAAAACAAGAAGCTGCAGTACAAATCAAATAGAATTGTCCAACCTCGCTAAACATTTGGAATGTGTAAACCGTATCGAATTTGCACTTTATATCACTATAACTCATAATACCATAAATCAATTTTACCAATGTATCATAATAGTATTGTACTTTAAATTACAACGGGATGTTGTAATATTATATTATACATTCGAAATAGTATAAAAGTGACTCTAACTTACGAGTTTGTTATTGAATAAGAATGATACGTTGAAAAATAATGATTTTTCTATTTTTATGCCAATCGAAAAAAAAAAAAAAAAAAAAAAAAAAAAGAGGAGAGTTTTTCAATTTACGGCACAGATCAGCTTATGGGAACCAAAATCGAGTCTATGTAAAACTTAAACATGAGTGGTCGATAAAAGAAAACAAAAAAACATGAATGTGCCATACAATTCGGCCTCTTCGGTCGGCCCCTCCCTAAACAAATCACCGCCGTCGATCATATCCAACGACCCACCTCTGTCTCCGGGCCCCACTGCATAGTGCATATCCCCATCCCTACCCCCGCTCACCTTGAATCTCTCCTTCTTCGTCATTTTTCCCATTCCATTCCGTTTCTTTATAAATAAATAAAAAACGGATTTGAGTGTAAATAAAAATAAATTTTATTAAGAGGTTTGATTAAGAATAATAAAATAATAAAAACACATATAAACGCATTGTAAAGAATTAAGCAAGAACAAATTTCGAATGAGAGCAATTTATTTTAATTTAATTTAATATATACATTTTTCTTTTCTTCTCCTCTTGAAGAGTTTTCAGTCCCATTTCAATTGGCAAGTGAAAATGCCAAGTGATTTCCTCTAAGAATATTTTATAAAGTGAAGTTCATACTAGGATTGCATTTATATTCTTCATTGACTTGCACTAAAGTTCAATCTCTCTCACTTTCCATCTCATTAGCGACCCTTCATTTCAAGTCTTGGAGGCCTGAAGTCATGCGCAAAATTCAATGAAGTAGAAATGATATTGCCAATCACTTTCTAAACTCAAGAAATTGCCCAGAACCGGTGTACACGATCATTTTCGAATAGTGGGGGAGAGGGAACGAGGAAAGTTCCGAAAGGGAAATAGGAGAAAGAAACTTGGGCTACGGGCAAATGGCGCACGATCATTTTCGGATGGAGTCTCTGATCTACGTATAACTTTCTTTGGTCTTTGTTCCATTGCGTAAGCCATAATCCACAAACAAGGTGATATATAGATGAGAGCTAGAGCCTGGAAACCCCATCAGATGGTAAACATTCTTGAAGCCCATCATTCATCGGCTCTTCTCATGGCTGCTTCTTCGAATCAGAAAAGGTGTTACCATGCTCTTGAGTTTCAGAGACAAGAACGTCCGCAACAACTTCCTTGATCATCTCCCTACTAGAAATTTGAAAATGTCTGCTCCTTCAATCAGAAATTGAAATCACTATGAAAAAATAAAAATTTCGCATCATGCTACCGACATGGTTGAGGAACTTCTCATTTTTCCTCTCTTTATTTATGATTTGTGATGCTGAGTATTTTAATTCAAAATTAATTGGATGCTTGCTGAATGGCCATGGTCTTCCGAGTTGCTTTGTGTAATTTATCATATGGACATATGTCACCTCTTATAATCTAATTGATGATGCTAGCACTTCATACTCTAAAATTTTGAGATAGTAAGTTTGGCTCAATCTAATATAATCCATCTCTTTGGGAAATCATTGATCTAATTGTCTCACAGATCAAGAGGTCTATACAAGGAAGATTAGTCGGCTCCTCTGTTGTCGCTAGGCAGATTGCATTGTATAGGTACTAAGGGAGAGCTTTAGCTTCAAGATTTTGCATTTAGGCAAAGGACATTGACTCAAAAGGAATTAATTTTAAAGTAAATAGTGTTTAATACCTTGTTAAAATACTTACTGCAGAGCATTTTTTTCAAATAAGCAAGAAGAAGAGAATAGAGGAACTTGCAGTTGCATATGAAAACTCAGGCGGGGGCCACAAAAGTAGATCAGTGCCAACGTCATGCGATCCCATTGCGCTGCCATGGTCCCATGCGATGGCAATGCGCCATCGGCCTCAACAAACTAGATTTGGTGTCCGGTGACCCTAGGCAAGTAGAATCTGGTGTCGAGCGACCATTTCGGTAAAGCTTGCTGATGTCCCCCAACCCTCGTCAAGCCTTCCGATGTCCCCCAACCTTCTCCAAAAAGCATCCCAGCCATGAGCGACCACGGCTCTCTCTATCTCCATCCGATATTGGGTTGGGGGAGGGGGTGTCAAAAACTGAACCGAAAACCAAACTAAATCGAACCGAAAAAATTTAGTTTTTTTTCGATTAAGTTCTTATTCAGTTCGATTCTCATTAAAAACAGAAACTTTTTAACCAATTCAATTTTTATCTGTTCAGTTAATCGAACCAAATCGATAAAATCTAAAGTTTTTCCTTTTTAAAAAAAAAATTATTTTTTAATTTTTTTAATTTTTTGATTTTTTTTCTTCCTCTTCTTATTCATTGGCCAATGAAGAAGAAGAAAAATAAAGAAAAAAAAAAAAAAATAATTAAAAATAATTAAAAATAATTAAAAATAATTAAAAAATCGATTTAAAAAATAAAAAATTTATAGAAAGGGGTGTATGTAGGGAGAAATACAAACACAAAAGTGAAAAAAAAAATCGAATCAAACCTGAATAGGAATTTCGGTTTGGTTCGATTTCGGTTTGAATCGGATTTCGGTTTGGTTAATAAATTCCTTTATCAATTCCGTTTTCAAAAAAATCAAACTAAATTGGACTATTTACACCCCTAGGGGGTTCTGTTGGAAAAAACATGAACATGCATGCCAAAGATGTTAAGCCCCTGAGCTCTCGCTCGCCTTGAGCTTTGACCATTTTCAATGCAAAATTTTGTACCAAAATATTTGAAGTCGTGTTCCAAAATGCCAAAACTTTGGCTCAAGGGCTTTTGGAAATTCAAAGCTGCTCGTCTCCCATATGCAGCTTGAGCGTCCTGGCTCGGTAAGGGCAGAAGTGTAATTTCATGAGTGCCAACTCGGTCGGCCCATAATTTGGGCCTCTTGACTCGGCCCCTTCCCCCAACAGATAAAACCTAAAATTTTCTTCTGAAACCGATCTTGGTGTCCGACGTCTTCTGAAATCTCGTTTTCTAGTTATTTTCTCTCTTTCTAAAATTTTGAATTTTAGCTTATTCCACTTTAAAATTTAATATCAACTTAAAATGCTCTCTCTTTTTTTCTTTTGGTGAATTGAATTAGTACTTTTTTAAGGCGATCAATATTCACCGCTACAACCATTTAATAACAGGATTAATCAATCTTTTTTTTTTTCAAATTTTTTTGTCAAGCTTGCACCCTTTTTTTTATATATAATTTAAGAATTAGGAGGTAAGAAATAGTGATTCATGGTTCAACAATTTACATTGACCTCAAGAAAAAAAAAATTAAACGTAGTTATAATTACTCTAAATATTATTCTATCAAAGAAAGAGTCAATAAATAATCTCCATACCATATAAGGAGTCGGCCGACATTGATAAACAGTTAGGAGGACTAAATATTCGTTACCCTTATTAAAAGGTTTACTTGTTTTCTTCTCTCAGAATCATACAAGTGTGAAATATTATGTTTACTTCATTTATACAATAAAGAATCCCTTATACTGTGCATGCAATTCAGGCTTTATATTTTAATTTTTTTATTATATAATTGATGTGCACAAAATATAAACACGTCTTTGTCTTTCTTCCTATTTGGTAAAAAAAAATCTTTCACTAAATAGAATTTATTAATGTAAACACTTAATTCGTGTGCTTGTTACACTATAACTTTACTAACACAACCACAAAATAGAATTTATTGTAAATTATTAATGTCACTTTAAAAAAAAATATCAAATTGTTTACTCCAAGTAATTTTACAATGTTTTATACCAAATAACGTAACTTTGCTATCAAAATATCTTCTTATCTATAGGGTTTGCGAGGGTCTTCTATATATGTAGTCTTTCTTCGTCTAATAGATTAAATTTTTAGGTTGGACTATTCAATATGATATCAAAGTCAAATTCAAACCCAGTTTTTTTTTTTTTTTTTTTTTTTTTTTGGGTATATGTGGCTCTCCATACATCAATTTCACCTATCATTTTAAGATCGGTTTTGCATGCTAAAAGAGATATTATAATATTATACATTGCTTGTTTATAGAATTTATACTTACCTTATTATCTCTTCACAAATAGTGGCCAACAAAAAAAAAAAAAAATATAATTAAGTGACTCCTACAAGTGCACGATTACGGAATGCCGCATGTGAAAAAAGTAACTTGAACCTGCTATGAACTGAGATGACAAAAACCAATCAAAACAAATAATGTTGATTAAGCTTTTTTAAGTCTAAAGTCCAAGTATGCAAGGACTGACCCGGTTCATTTTTTTTTAACATAGTGATCAAGATAATATTTTTTACTTACTTATAGTAGATAGAAATAAAATCTAATTTTAATTCTCCAAAAAGTTGACTGAGATAGTGAGAGATTGATTCATATGACAAATTCTATATCTAGTTACATACTCACCATTTAGAATAACTCTAAGGATGCATGCCCATGATCGGCCCATTGGCGATCATGGGCGTGCATATCCCAAGCTTATGGGGTTCATGTACCAAGGTTAAATAACAAGACATTATATATTCTTTCCCGACTTAACATCGTGTTTAGCTTATGGAGATTCATGTCCCAAGACTTAATAATGACGCCGTGTTTATTTTTTGCTCGACTTGTATCGAGTTTTTCATCTCCCATACCTTTTCTTGGATGCTTTTGATGCTTGCTTGTTTACTTTAAAAAGCCATTTCAATGGCTTATATGTTAACTTCCTTTCTAGAAGCTTGAGATTAGAACACTTTTTTAGGTGTCAACTAAAACTCAGATGTCAATACTAAACAAAATTTTAATTTTTAATTTTATTTTTATTTTCTTCACAGGACCAACAAGATTGTGGACACCTCTCGCTAGGCATGGGGGAGGGTTCGATGTTTCACAAAAATAATATTTAAAATATACCAAAATCGAGATTATGTGAAACTTGAACATGAATGTGCCACATGATATTGAACTTCAATTTGTTAGTACTTGACTCAATAGTTTTACAAGTCTAATTGAGTTTTTCTTTTTGTAAATTATTTATGTGAAATTTCAAGCCCAGTCTTTTTTATATTTCAGCATAATAAAATTGAATCCAGGTGCAGCTTTTAAATACTTCAATTTTCTTTTCCAGTTGAGTTCAAGCACGAAATTCAATACTCGATCCAGCTAAGCTCGATTGAAGTTTCGAGTAATCAAACATGTGAGTCAAGCTTGCATCAGCTCGTCTCGATGTGATTATTCTTCTATCTCAAAGACTAGGCCTAGGACGCTAGCGCTTAGACTTGACACCTCAAAGGTGGATTTGCGCGTTCTTTTTGCGCGTCCTTGCGCGTGGGCTGGACCCGAGACCTCACAGCCAGATTTATAAACCCTAGTGGCAGCTTTCGTCTTCTGAGTCCTTGGCCGATTCTTCATCGTTCCTTCCTCGTCAAGCAGCATATTTATCTGAAATCGAAAGCTGAAAACGTCTTCACGAGCCAAATTACCCTGAGTCCGGTCCAATATTTTCCTGAGAATGGGACAGGCTGAGAGCGCTTGTTTCTTTGGAGCGAGAAAGAGCGAGAGCCAGAGCAAAGGGAAGAGATCGTCGACTTCGCTGCCGATCGGGGAAGGGCAACCCCCGGTCAGAGGCCGCCCAGCCTCTCCGAGAGCAAAGCCGACTCTGCTTCAGCCTTCAGCTCTTGATTTTCGTAGCAAGACTCTCTGTTCCGATGCTTCGCATTGTAGGGAAGCACATGAACCATCAGCTCTTCTAATGGCTGCTTCTTCGAATATGAAAAGGAATTATTACCATGTGTTCCTCAGTTTCAGAGGAACAGATGTCCGCCACGGCTTCCTAAGTCATCTCTACGCGGCTCTGGACCAGAATGGAATATACACTTTTGTGGATAGCGAGGAGCTTAGGAAAGGAGAGGAAATATCGCCGACGCTCGTGAGGGCGATCGAGGAATCGCGCATCGCGATCATCGTTTTCTCCGAGGACTACGCCTCCTCGCCGTGGTGTTTGGAAGAGCTCTTGAAAATCATGGAGTGCAAGGAGCAAAACGACCTGATGGTGGTGTTCCCAGTGTTTTACAAAGTGGAACCCAGAGAAGTGAGAGGGGGGAGAGAGAGTTATAAGAGAGCTATGGATAACCATGAGTCCAAGTTCGGGAAGGATTCAGAGAAAGTGAAGAGATGGAAGAGGGCTCTCCTTGATGCTAGTAACTTGTCTGGGTGGCACTTCAATGACAGGTACGCACAAATGTGATGCAGTACTTTGTGATTGTTAGCTCGTGATTGTTTGTTAGATATCAAATCATATGTATAGCTTCGAGTTGCCCAAACGATGCATCAAGTTCTTTGAATTCCCAGTAGACACAAAAGTCGAAAGACCAAAATTTGAAGCTAGCAGAAATTTCTGTCTTAGATAAGTAGTGTGGTTCCAAGGACCTGAGTAATTAGTGTCTTCGGGCGCACATTCTTTGTAATTTTCCTTCCGCAGACGTTGGCGCAGGTGTGTTATTTCTTTTCATTTTATTATTTGTTAATCTTCTTATGAAATTTTCCTTATGACATTAGACGTTGAATTCCTGCCATGGCTTGAAATGGTAAAACATGTTTCTATTTCTTTTGAGTGCTCATCAGAGATGAAAGAGACGAAGCGGAGCTCATAAAATCCATCGTCAATGAATTATCAATTTGTCTCAGACCAAGATCCTTATATGTCGCTAAGTATCCAGTCGGTATAGAATCCCAAGTTCAAAATCTGATGAGTTTGTCAGAGTCAGCTGGTAGTGATGTTTTGATGATAGGTCTATGGGGACCTGGCGGCGTAGGGAAGACCACGAGTGCTAAGGCCCTATATAATGCTGTTCAGACCCAATTTCAGGGTTCTAGTTTTTTGGCACAAGTTAGAGAAAAATCGAACCAAAGCAGTGGTCTTGTTGCTTTGCAAGAACAACTTCTATCTGAGATCTTACGTCATAAAAAATTTACGGTCTACACTGTTGACAGAGGAATTAGTTTGATATGGGAAAGACTATGTCGCAAGAAGGTTCTCCTAGTTCTCGATGATGTTGATGATATGAATCAACTAAATGCCTTAGCTGGAAAAGCGATTGGTTTGGCAAAGGGAGTAGAATCATTGTTACATAAAGAGATAGACATTTATTAACTTCTCATGACAAAAATTATTTGTATGAAGTTAAAACTTTAAAAGACAATGAAGCACGAGACCTTTTTGGTCAGCATGCCTTTACAAACAGCAATAAAGTAGAAATAAGAAGGGATCTCATTGATGGAGCACTGCATTATGCCAACAGGCCTTCCATTAGCCTTGGAAGTGTTGGGCTCATTCCTACGTGGAAGAAAGGAACCTGAATGGGAAAGTACATTGCATAAACTCTCTAAAATTCCTGAATCAAAAATCAATCGAGTTCTCAAGATAAGCTTCGATGGATTGGAGGAGAATGAGAGGGAGATTTTCCTTGATATTGCTTGTTTCTTTAAGGGGAAAAGTATAAAGGACATCAAGGAAGTTCTTGATAGTTGTAAATTTTACACAAATAGGAATAGAAATTCTCATTGATAGGTCCTTGATAAAAAATGAGAATGGAATTGGCAAATGCATGATTTGATTCAGTTGATGGGTATGAATATTGTTAATCAAGAATGTCGCTGATGATCCTGGGAAACGCAGCAGATTATGGCTTTTGGAAGATGTTGAGGACATTTTTTATCATGAAATACGGTAAAAAGTTGTTTATGTCAATTTTGCTACATTTCAGTTTACATTACTTTAATTTGGACAGTATAATGTAAATCTTAACAAGAGAAATTTTGTATATCAAATGAATTTGCTTTGTTATAAATAGGGAACAAATGCAGTAAAGGCCATAGTATTGAATTTGCGCACACCGGAATGAGATAATATTAGTCTTGATGCTTTCACAAACATGAAAAGTTGAGAATGCTCATTTTGCTTGAGTTTGCATATCTCTTCACAAGCTCAAGTACGTCTTCCTAACGAGCTAAGATGGCTTGATGGCCCAATGCCCCAAATCTAGAATTTGGCTCTGGTTTGAATAAACTTGTTGGGCTTGATATCCAGAAAAGTCATATCAAACAATTAGGAGGCAAATTTCAGGTAAAGCCCTTGTGATGATTAGTTTTTTTTTTTTATAGCTATAAAAGGTATATTTGTAGAGCTTAATGACTGCACTAGTATGTTTTTGCAGAATTTTAGAAAGTTGAAGTTCATCAATTTGAGTGAATGCAAGTCCTTGGTTAGTGTTTGACCTTTCAACGATTCCAAATCTGAAGAAATTGATTCTTGATGGGTGTGAAAGCTTGGTGGAGGTTCACCATCCTATCGGATATCTTGCTCAAGTTAAAAATTTTGTTGCTAGAATTGTTGCTCTAATCTTCGTAATTTTCCCTAACACACTCAAGACTAAATCTCTTCAAATACTTAGTCTCTCTAGTTGTTCTAAACTTGAGAAGTTCCTGATATTTCTGGAAAGATGGAACATTTGGAAAACTTTATCTTGAAAGGACGGCTATTAAAGAACTCCCTGCATCGATTGAAAATATTGTCTCTGTGAAGAAGATAGAATTAGCATATTGCAAAAACCTTGCAAGGCTTCCATGGCACATTTATAAGTTGAAAAACCTGGAGTTTTTGAGTCTTTTCAAGGCTGCTGAATCTAATCATGTTTCCAAAAATTTGGAGGATTCAAATCTTGATCCCACTGTCGGATTCCCAAAACTAATTGGCTAAGCACTTGATGGCTGCAATCTACCAGAACTAAAGTTCCTTGAGAGTTTTTCTAGTTTTCCCAAATTGGAGAGACTATTTCTTTCAAATAACAAGTTTACTCATCTGCCGACATGTATCAACAAGTACAATGATTTGACTGACTTGTATGTTGATAAATGCAATCAACTACAAGAGATTCCTCAGCTTCCATCAAATATATGTATCCTAAATGCAAGTAGTTGCAAGTCTCTGCAAAAACTCCCAGATTTATCGAATGTCTCCTCCGACTGCCTTGAAGTTGATTTGTCTTCATGTCTTGAATTACTCCGTAAAGGGGTCAACATAACTGATGTGTCATCACTAGAGGTCAGACTCTCTCTCTCTCTCTCTCTCTCTCTCGTGCTTGATATGCGTACTATCTATGACAGAAACTCCCTAAGATGAGCAGAGTTGATCATTCTCAACATTAGCCTGGAAGTGAGATGCCTAAATGGATTTTTCCACTGTAAAGAGGGTTCTATGTCTTTTGATTCCCAAGACTTGTGTGACAAGTTCAAAGGAGTAGCACTCTGTGTTGTTCTTGGCCCGGAGGAAGGAAAAGTGGTCAATGCTTCATGTTTAGTCGAAACATTTGTTAATGGCCAGTTAGCGGGTCAATTCAGGGAAATTTTTTATTCAATAGAATCTGACCATGTGTGGTTTGATTATTGTCCACACCTTTTTGTAATTCTGCGAAATGATTGGACCCATTACCAAGTTTGCCTCAGAGCAAAAAACGCAAGCATAAAGAAGTGTGGATTCCATCCAATATGGGAGCAAAAGGAGGATGTTCTGAGGATGGTGATCCCAGCACCATCAGACGATGGAAACAAATTGAAGTTTTCAAGGAGTGACACAGAAGAAGATAGTTCAATAGACACCATGGAAACAGATGATCTATTTGAAGATTTTGCAGTCATCACGTCTAACAAAGAAGAAAAGAAGGTTTTAACTACGGTGAGACTATGAGTCCCAATGTCTTTGCTTTTCCCTTTCCGGGCCTCCACTAGAGATTTGCAAGTGCCTGCTCCTTCAATTAGAATTCAAGATCATTATAAAACAGGGGTTTCGAACCATGCTACAGACATTAGGGGTGTGCAACCGGACCGGGTCAACCCGGTTCTCGGATTGGCCCACCCGGAAAATGGTCGGGAACCGGTTCCGGTTGAAACCGGTCCGGGAACCGGTTCCCAAAGTTCAGACCTCTCGTTTGAACCGGTTCGGGAACCGGTTCCGAGGGAATACCCACCCGGGAACCGGTTTGAGAACCGGTTTTTAAGGCAAAACCCTAATTCGTTTCTAACTTTCTATCTTTACTCTCAAGCTCTCACAGTCACCTCCGCCGATCCATCCGAGTGCTGCGCAGCTGCTTCTGCTCATCCACCGTCCTCCAGATCAGCGCCCCCATCCTGGTCCCGGCCATCCTCGCCACCTCGGTGCCGTCAGAGAGAGAGCAGGTTTCCGGAGAGGTTGAAAAGAGGCTTCCTGGGGCTCCCTTTGCTCTGGTTTTCTTCATCTGAAACCAGAGAGCGGTTGGCTAGAGGAGCAAAAAGGGATTTGATTCTCTCAAGGTCTGAAGATCCCTTTTCCGATTTGGTCGCTCCTAGACGGCCATAAATTGATTTTTTTCCGAGCACCCGCCATCACATCCGCTCGAGGCCGAACAGAGAAGCCTGTCGATCGGGACCATTCATTGCTGGAAAGAAGGACTACCGGCGGTCTTCTCGAGCCTCATCGTTGTGGTTGCAACTCTCGAGACTTCGTAGCTCCGAAACTGTAAATCTCTCATTCGTATGCATTGTTCTTCCCCTGTTCTGCGAGTTTGAGAACACTAAACTCAACCGATGAGATTTCGGACGAATCGTGCAACACCGAAGTCGAGTTCTAGCGTGTAATGATGACTTGGAGTAAAATATATGGTTGCTAAGATGAGAAATCCCTCCGAAACCTAGCAGAGAATTCGCATTGAAGTCGCGCTTCAACCTGTTTAAACTGAATGATTTGGTTTTGTTTGATTGGCGCTTGATCGCGGCGGTATTTTGAGGCGTATTGTCGCCTTGGATGTTAGTTTTTCCTGCCGGGACGAACGTGCTCGTGTTTTTGGTGCTGGAGGTGTTTTTCTGTCCATTGGGTTGTGGTAAATGTTCAGTTTTTTTCCGTGGATTGATCGAGGAGTGGCGTTTCATTCTTCTTGATAGGGAAAAAAAAAAAAAAGGGAAGAAATTGGTCTACTTTCAATTTGTTTAGTGCCACGGATTTATGAATTCTGCCGGATGGGACTGGAGATGCTGGTTCGGAATGTTTGTGTAGGAAAATATGCGTGATGATTGATAGAACGGAGCTAATTATTGGCTATGTTAAGGATTTGATTGAGAGATGAGTACATGTTTTGAAGGTTTTAAAGTAAAAACGGTCACGTTTGCGGCATTAGTCAGGTAGATATAGGAATGGATGAACTGCGTAAGCATCGCTAAAGCATGCATTTGTAAGCACATCGGAAAGCTACAGCAGACTGCCAAATGAGGATTTCAAATGTCTAGACCGACGAGATGAGCTGTCTGGGGTTAATAATGAGTTCGGGCCAGCGATACTTGGTTTTGGTTTTCGCCGCTTTTGTATTCTGGAATTAATTAGGTGGACGCCTAATCGAGTTCGCTTTTTTTCGATGTGTTGTTGAGTTGCTCTCAGGTAGCAGCTTTTGCATGTTTATGCGCTTTTGCATGTTTATAGGAAACTTGTATTTTCACAACACTGAAGTTGAGTAAATAATGGAGTGATTTCTGTTTTTGTAGAATCCAAATGTTATATAATTTTTTTTTTCAGTTTTCAGTCAATGGATTAAGACAAAGACATATCAATGGAAGTAGAGGGACATAATGAAATGAGTCCACTCTGGGGAAAAAGTTGCCCGGCAGATCCATCGGTAGCACGTGCGCTCGAGCGAGAGTGAGAAGCGAGAAGAAACGCGGGTTTTGTTTGGTAAAGGTCCTTTTTTTATTTTCTTGGTTTCTGGGTTTTCAGCGTCTCTGGAAAAAGCTTTTGAATTGCACTGCGTGAGATCTATTCGGCGTTTTGGGTTGATCAGTTGATCCTTACATTCCATCGATTGAGGGCAATGTTTTCATGTTTTTCGGGTTCGAGAGAATCTCTTTGGGGTGGCATTGTATGGTGTAAGTGGGATTGTTATGATTGCATTGCTTTCGTCATGACTTGCTTCCGATGCTCTTCAGCGATTGTTTGTTTTGGGTTGGTGCTCTAAGGTTGTGGGTTGATGGTTTTGAGTTGGGATTTGCGGATCTTGGGGCAATTCTCAAACTTTTACAAATAGGGTAAGGTGTTTCTAAAATTGTTTTTGGCGTTTGATTGGGGCGTGTTTCTTTTCTTAGCTTGGTAATGGGCAAATGTCAGGATGGGTTGTTTGGCTAGAATGAATATACGGCAGAGCTGGTAAATTTCCTCCCTCCCCAGCGTCAAAATGTGGATTATATGTAGTTATGGTGTTTTTGTCTGAATTGTGTTTCTTGACGAACGCTGCCGAGTTTTGCTTTGGCTTGGCCAAATATCAGCCAGTTCATTCAACCACATGGTCATTTTGGTAAATTATTTGTTCTCGTCCGGTTAATATAAAGATACGGCAATTTTATGCAAAACGAGGTTCCAATATAAACAGGTCAACCCTGTTCCCGGACCGGAAAAACGGGGTGGGTCGGAACGGGGTCCAATGCAAAAGGGGTCGGGAACGGGGTCCAAAAAGAGAATCGGTTATAACGGGGTCGGAGATGGGGTCCAGGTCTGGCCTCTACCCACCATGGACCCGATCACCCCTAACAGACATGATTGAGGAACTTTTTTGTTTTTTTGTTTTGTTTGTTTGTTTTGTTTGTTTGTTTTTTTTTTGCGTTGCTTCTGTATCGTTTGTGATGCAGAGTGCATGAAACCAAAAATTAAGAGGATGCTTGTTAAAATGGCCATAGTCTTACAAGTTGCTCTGTGTAATTTATCACACAGGCATCTGTCGCCTCTCTTTATCCAATTAAATATTTTGTACTTTAAAATTCTAAGATAGTAAGTTTTGCTCAATCTAGTATAATTTGTATCTTTAGGAAAGTGTTGTTTGAATTGTCTCAAAGATCAAGAGGTCTACAGAGGGAAAATTAGTTGATTCCTCTGTTGTTGGTCGGCAGATTGCATTGGATATGTATAAAGGGATAGCGCTGGCTTCTAAGAAACTTTGCATTTTGGCAAAGGAGGTTGACTTCAAGGATTTCCATGAAAAGCAAATAGTATGTGGCAAACACCCTCTAAAATAAGTATTGCAAAGCAATTTTTAGAATGAGAAAAAATATTAAAAAGGGAGAATGAAGGTACTTGCAGGTAGATGTGAAAGCACAAGCAAGTGGCACAACAGTAGGACCAATGCCGACATCGAGCGACCCTAGGCAATATGCTGCTGAGGTCAACCAAACCTAGGGGACGCGACACCGGTGTTGCTTGACCCTAGGCGACACAACACTGAACGCCAATGTCCCATGACCTCAAGTGGCGGAATGTCGGAGCCACAGGACTAGGCAATGCGAAGCTCAACCTCTGCGAGCTAAATTTAGCATCAAGCAATCCTTGCAAAGCTTCTCGGAATCATGCAGCCCTCGACGAAGCTTTGCCAATGTCCGTTAACCCGGCCTCCTTCATGAAGCTTCCTAGCCATGACCAACCGTGG